>JAPQWV010000347.1:0-643000 GCA_027422505.1 Craterostigma plantagineum | reverse complement strand
TTTCGATTTATAACGATATAAATTTTATATCTACGGGCAGGGAAAACGCTGCCCGGGAAGACCGTTGCTACAGCTAAGCTAATAATTGCAGCCTTGTGTTTGAATTGGGGCTTTCTCTTTGAAAGGAATTTCAGTAAAGCTGCCCGAGAAGACCGCTGTTCTTTTTTCTATTACAGCTAAAAATAGTTGTAGCCAACGGTCACGTAGGGCCTTAATTATGATTGTGTCGTCTTCTCTTTGATTAATCAATTAAAGGGTCAATTTGACGTCAGCTCCCAGCACAAGTTTCATTTAAGTTTCAGCCCCTGTCAGAAAATTTTTAGTTTTGAGGATCCGATACACTTAAGCGTTTTTCAATACCACTCATTGACCTGTAGTACCGCTTCATGGACCTGTAGTACCACTCCATAGTTCTGCAGTATCAATTCATGGACCTGTAGTACCGCTTCATGGACCTGTAGTACCACTCATTGACCTGTAGTACCACTCATGGTTCTGCAATACCACTTCATCGTTCTGCAGTACCAATTCATTGTTCTGTAATTACACAAAACGATAGTCCGATACTAGTTCATATACACTGTATAACATTTGCATAAATTTTAAGTCCTTATCTCTAAATTTTCAAACATAGGGTCCTTAACCCTAAAATTTTCTGACAGGTGCCTCAAAACCTAACTTAAAATATCTTTTACGGCCTGAATTAATTAGGCACTTAATTAAAATCAGAATATTATTTAATTAGCTTGACCTATTTGACAGGTGGCCGACGCATGTTCTGCAATTCCCACGAAGGCCATTCATTTTCGCTGTTCAATACCATTTTTTTTCCATCCTCTTTTCCCCCTATTTTCTCGATCTATGGAGTTATATTATTCATTGGGTAATCATCATCAGATCAAATCAACTATGTAATGGGCCACCATTTGATTCTGACCAACACCTACTTTAAGCAGTCATTTGCTGATTCAGACCTCAACAAACAATCTCAGCCCATTTATTTTACTTCAAATACTTAAATCCTCCTTATGAATTTTGTCTTCTATCTTGACCCAATATTTGGTCGAATTATGCTTAATTCTTGTCGCAGGAACGTATCTTTTCTTGTGACATTCAAGATGATAAACTCCATTGCTATTACACCTCTTTAAGATTGTTGAGGAGCCCTTAAACGCTTTCATATGACCCATGCTTCAATCATGATGGTAAAACCAATTTGATAGAGCGAGCATGTGCTGCACTGATATCAAGTTTTCTTTTCATGTCAAGTATGTAATGGAAGTAATCAAATCACACAGAAGAGAGAGATGACATATCAGCCATTAATAAAGGCAATCAAGAAAGCTTCCATAGCAATAATAAAGAGCAATACAACTTTTTTCCGGGACATAATAAACTGACTTGTGGTTTTGTTACTTGCAATCTTAATCCAAAGAAGAATCACCAACTATCTCATCTGTGTCTGAATCACTTGCATTATAACCTGAGACGAAATCAAAATCCCATCAATTCAATTTTGAAAAAGAAACAACGGCAGAAATTAAACACACAAAAAAAATTGCAGACACTCCTTCATCACCTGGGCGTTTATTGCAAACTTTCCGAACTGAAGACCTCGCCCTCGAAGCCCAAGTAATCCAAATTCTCCCCTAAATTAAAATCAAAACCATCGTCAATTCCGGGAACTCAGCTCAGGTATGGTATCACCAAAATTGATTAATCTAAAAGGAAAAACAAAAGAAAAACAGACCTTGTTAGGGTCCTTTGGGATTCCATAGCCAGAATAGTACATCTGAGCTACGAGGACTTGCATGGTGATATCGCCGGTCTTCGCCTCCTTAAGCGTGTCGAGAAACCAACGCCTAACGCAGTCGGAAACCACCGAAGACAACGGCGTCGATTGCTGCCTCTGATGCTCCGCCGCCGCTTCCTCAGCAGCCTCCATCCCTGGTAAGAGGTGCGCGTGCTACTTACTCGCTGTGTTGTTAAGAAAATATAATAAAATTAATTTTAAAAAAATAAAAGAGCCTATCGATTCCCAGCTCATGTGGGTCCCACTCCTACGACCCGGCCTAGCATGGACAGAATTTGGGCCCAAGTTACCTATTGGGCCGAAGACCAAATTATTCTCGATAATATAAAAAAAAAAAACAAAATACACAATAAACGGAGATAAACCAATTTTAAAATTAAATTTAAAAATGATTGATATAATGTAAGTTGATGACAACTAACTTAAGCCAGTTTCTCCCAGTATCTTTGAAAAATATAGTCTAGGTATACAATATATAAGTAAACAATCTGAATATGTCGTGATAAGAAAAGTAAAATAATTTTTTATAATAATGGCTGGGTCACCTACTTTCTCTTGGCTCGATGCTTCATTACAGTTGTTAGCACGTGATCCTTTATTTAATCTCAACCACACATCTTATTACCACATTTCGATCTACCAGTCAAGAAAATGTACAACAAAAGACCATAACACTTAATTAGGGAGATTGCTCGGCTGTCGACTTCAGCTCATTTTCTAGGTTAACTAACAACTCGAAAAAAAAAAACCAATTAATTTCAAGTACGACAATGCTCGATCTTGAAGCTGGATAGCTTAAATATAATGGAGATGGAATCATCTTCCTTCTAGCCCTACATTTAATTAGATGCATTAGAAAGGATTGGTTGACTAATTAAATTAAATTATACACCACGCTAACCATCCATAATCGTACATTTTATTTTTGTCGAAGTTTATCAAGAACAAGCTAAGCACACTATTAAATAGGGCACTGCATATCGATCTAATTAACTCAACAGTACAACAAAACAAACCCATAATTATCAGTTAATCATGCCTTCTCAAGTGATTACTGATATCAACTTTCCTTCTTCAACCTCCAACAAAAGGTACATCTCTCTCTCTCTCATATATGTATGTATACCTATATATATATCTGTACGTATATCTGTATATGTATCTTGTATATTGACTTTTTTTTATATACATAAATATTACTTTTTCTATCTCAGATTGGAGGGCAAAGCGGTAATTATCACAGGAGGAGCGCGTGGAATCGGAGAAGCCACGGTGAGGCTCTTCGCCCACCACGGCGCGAGCGTAGTCATCGCCGACGTCGACGATACTCTGGGAATATCGCTGGCGAACTCCCTCGCCGCTGACCACGACGTCACCTACGTCCACTGTGACGTCACCTCGGAAGCCGACGTCGAAGCCCTAGTCGCCGCCGCACTGTCAAGGCACGGAAGGATCGACGTCCTCTTCAACAACGCCGGCGTCCTCGGAAACCAGTCGAAGAGGAAGAGCATCATCGACTTCGACGCCGACGAGTTCGACCGTGTCATGCGGGTCAACGTCCGCGGCGCGATGCTGGGGATCAAGCACGCCGCCCGGGCCATGATCGACGGCGTAGGAGGGAGCATCATTTCCACGGCCAGCGTCGCCGGCGTGATGGGCGGCATGGGCCCGCACGCGTACACTGCGTCGAAGCACGCCTTGGTAGGGATGACCAAAAACGCCGCCTGCGAATTGGGGAGGTATTGCGCAATAATTAACCCTAATCAAATCAAAATCAATCTCGAACATTTCTCCACCCATGAATTAAATTACAACACAACAGGTATGGGATTAGGGTGAACTGCATATCTCCGTTCGGCGTGGCGACGAAGATGCTGGTGAACGCTCTGAGGGGGGAAGACGGCGGCGGCGCCGGGAGGAGCGAGGAGGAAGAGGTGGAGAAGACGGAGGAGCACGTGAGGGGTCTGGCGAATCTGAAAGGGGAGACGCTTAGGGCTAAGCACATCGCCGAAGCTGCTCTGTTTCTTGCGAGCGATGAGTCGAGCTACGTCAGCGGCCATAACCTCGTCGTCGACGGCGGCGTTACCACCTCCAAGAATTGCATTGGCTTATAAGTTATAGATTTTATTTTATTTTTAATTGTTTGAGTTTTTTTTTGGCACATGCCTTCTTAAATTGCAAGTCTTATATTAATTTTCTCGTATGATATCCAGTCACCGGTAAAACTCCAAAAACTAAAAATATCCTAGACCATCAAATCCAAAATCAATCATGTACAAAAAAAATTGAATTTATAGAGTTTTATATTTGATAATTGTATGTAGAGTCCTTCAATTTTTTTTAATAATTAAAGTATCCTTATAAAAAAAAATTAATTAATTAAAAATAATATAAAGAACTAAAAAGTTTTTTAAATAATAAAATATACTAGCAATATTCTACTTATTTCTTTAGATGTAAATAATATTGAAATGTTGTAAAAGTTGGTGTAGAAGTAAATATTTTGAAAATATTACTTTAATTATGAGAATGAGCTTAATGGTTGGAAAAAATTACTACGCTTTTGAATTTGAGTTTAAAGTTAAATTTGTGAATTATCATAATCTTGAATTTGGGACGCTACATACTGATACGAATCTAACCTATTATTTAATTTTGAGGTGGGGACTATGTAAACAAAATCAAAAGAATTTGATGTTGCTGAGGCTCGCCAAGTTAAGTTACTATGATTGTCAATGGCCTAATTAAAAGTATCCAATTTGAACTTACTGGGTCGGGTCCTAGTCCTGCTCAGATTTGACCCAAGAAAGATCCATGTCTATTTGTAATTAATTTTTTATATATTCTAGTATATCTATTCTATTCTATTTTATGAAGCCTCATGGCTTTATTTAAACTGCCTCAAATTTGGTCTGTCTACATAGCTTAATTCATGGACAAATACTACTAAATCAAACATAACCATCCACTAATTTTTTTCATAACTTTCGTTAATTATCCTATCAAATTAAATTATTATGTCATTGCTATTAAAAGATTAATTGAATCGATAAGATAACTATCCACTACTCATTAGACTTTATTATCCTGTTTTGTTTCTTATGCTCTTTATAACATGGAAGAAATATTACTCTTATGAGTATATTTGTTAGATATAATATATCATGACAAAAGAATTTATTTTTTACTTTTGCATATAAATTTAAATTCATATTATTGATATTTCGTTTATTTAATTTGTAATTGTAATCAATTTTATTGCACACACATAGGGTGTGCCCCAATTACTAGTTACATTAATGGAAGGTGTGGCTGTAAACTCTCATTTGATCAGTCAAAATATTTATAATCTAACCACTTCATTTATAGTTTTATTAATTTGATGAATATCATATTTAATCCCTCTTTTTTAGTTATTGTATTTATATTCTTGTACATTGTTTTGCTTTTATATAGTTAAAAATTATATTTTATCAAACATTAAAAATTATAAAACTTAAAAATAAAAATAGTACAATTATATTTTAAGTGCGCGAACAAAGTGTACAGAAAAGTACTGGTGCATGAACTAGAAAGAAGCCACGTTCATATGCTTGTAGACTATTATTACATTGCATAGAAAATAAAATATATTTGACATCTAATCATACTATGTGACCTAAATTAAGTCCATTTTTCTATTTGATAATGGCGAGTGTTTATAGATTTCATCGACCAGAAAATCGCACCCATTAGTCTGTGCCTCTCTTATATTATACACACCTTTTTTGTGTTTGTGGTGATCAACAGCAATAATCCCACTATACATATAATATAACTTGCCTTTTGGTTAAATACATAAATTATAATGCCGCCTTGTTTCTTTCCATAATATAAGTGATCATGTTCTTCTTAATATTAGTAAATGCTAATAACTATTCCTTTTTTTTGGGTGATGTCAAACTAAGTGATCTTGGGAAATTCACATATCGTAGCTTAAAGGTGTCAAGTACATATGATTATGTCTTTTGTTGGGCTTAGGCCCATGTTTGTGCTTTTGTTGTTTATCCCACACCGGATAGAACAAGAAGGCATGAGGGTTCCCTCTCCTATATAAGGAGGGCTATACCCTGATTTATAGGCACACCAACACATTAGAAAGTTATTTGTGTTAACAATTAACTCTAGAAAAATTCCCTTTGGGTGAGAGTTTGGGTTAGCGGGTGAAATAACTTTCGGGTCGTTGTTGTCGGGTTTGGGTGTAGGCGAGCGTAGAAGAATTGTGTGATTGTAATATTCACATAGTGGATTTTCTGCGGCCTTGTTGCCGGGTGGTTTTTCCCTCTTCGTTAAAAGAGGGTTTTCCACGTTAAATCTTTGTGTTCTCCAGTTTATTATTTCCGGCGGATCTTGGGCGGAATTTCGGTACGGCCGGATTCCCCAACATCTTTTTCATTTATAATTGATATGTTAACGTTTTCATATGAACAAAAAAATATTTCACTCATTTCTCTTTTCCTTTTGCGAAGTGGTATGTCTACACAACTTCATAATAGTCTCACACACCGTAACTTGAATTTGAAGGAAATTTAATTCTCACTAATAGCTATGTGACAACCATGAACCACGACTTTAAGCAGAATTAATTTTCATACCTATGTGTTCCTCTAAAAAACATTTAAACACAAAAACTTCATAAAGTAGACAAAATATAGTGCTCTTGAACTTTAAAACGGTAAAGGCGTTTTCTAATTTAAATTTGATTGTATAGAAGTTTGTGATGGAATGTCCATTCATGGCTAACTTTTCCTGAATGTCGATGTCAGGGAATATAAAATAGAAGTAACGATGCGATCACCATGTTACAACATTTAAACCAAAGTTAAAAGATACAAAGGTAAAGCTTTATACTACATATCCACCATGGCACCATTAGAAAAAGAACGTACTAACTGCAATTCACGTTTTTATATTTCACCATAAAACACTATTTTGTTAATATGATCACATATATTGTGTGTGCCTCCAAATGAATGGTCGATATCATCTCATAGTCCTAAAAAATGTTCATATTTGATTCTGATTGAACTTTGAAAAAGCCGTTGAATACACTAAGGATTGATCAACTTAGAAAAAAAAAAAAGATCCGAGGACCGAAACTAGTGGTGCAACAACAAAGATTGTATTGTAATGTAATATAGTGTTATATGTGGTAGGCCATCTTGCCAAAAATAAAAAGGAAAATAATAAAACAAATCAAAAGCATGTCTAAAGATGTCGTTAGTTCGTCTGATCTTCTTACACCGCAGGTGTTTTTTTAACTAAAAGTAACGACCACTTTGAAGTGAAGTGTCACTATCTTAAACATACTTTGCAATGACAGTATAAAAGGAGAGCCCTTATAATTGCTTAGTGGTAAAGAGAGACTACTAATAATTTCTCATGAGAATAAGGTGAGTGTCGAGCGAGATGGAGAAGCAGGGCACGTGCATTACTAATTCATGCAATGTGCATATCTATATATATATAATGAATATGTAAGATATATATTCATATTAGTTATTCATGTGCCCGTCTTCTTCATCACGACCACTCTATCCTTTGGAGCAGCATGATCAATCATGAATATATCTTTTTGGGGTAAATCAACTACTCTTTGGTGTATATTAATCTTTTTTACTGTGAATTTTGAAATCTTATTCCCTGTTCTATGGTTGACTACTTAGATCGGTGTCTCTCATATTTGTCCCATCAATACCGTATGCGGCAAATCTAACGAAAATATATACACCTTTTTTTATAGCTTGGTAATGGCCGGCACAGTCATTTTTAAGGTAATTTAGAGAAATAACCCTCCGAAATATTCGTGTAAAGACTAATATACCTTAAACACTGCTTATCCTAACCACTTATATGGTTATGTTAACCATTTGAAAAGAATTTACGCTGATCATATTATATGACCGCCTTGTGTTGGCACTATGGCCGTTGCATTGATCAGTACCACATCAACATGCCATATCAGCAGATGTGTCAAATAATTCCACGTAAAATCTTTATAATGGTAGTTTACCGAAACAACAACCTTAAAAAAAAAATGAAGTAATGAATTCCTCCTCCATGTACTCGGATTCTTCCATGATCACTCTCCGTTAGAATTCTACGCCTTGTTCTCTCGAGGAGGTAGGGACAAACGTGGAATTTCCTTCGGTGCCGAAGGATTCATAGACAGAGAAATCTCCGCGCGCGGCGACCTCGGCGAGGATAGTGAAGAAGCCGAGAGCGTCCTGGAAACCGCTGTCATAGGATAGACTTCGGTAACTTCTTCGATATCTTCGTCCAAGTAAACGACGTCCTGCATGGTGAGCTGATGGTACTCGACTATTTCCCGCAAGAACATATTCTCCCGGGAATAAACCGAGTTCTCGTGGGCCAGCCTCGATTTCTCCGCCACCAGCGTCTCCAATTGGAGACGTATCTACAAAATAAAAAAAAATAAAAAAGCTCAGGAGGTTACTATTCCGACTTCAATTGATTCTTAGGATGAATATCATTTTCCCTAATGCCTGGGGTGTGGGCGTCTTGTGTCCCAGTTCCAAAATGTGATTGTTAGACCTCACTGTTACAAATCCGTGCTGTTTTGGTCCCACTGTTAGTTTAACCGTTAGTTTGGACGAAGTTAAAGGTCGCGCCACGTTGGGCCTGCCCGAATTTTCGCGATACTAATCTGACTTTCAAGTATTTTTCAGGGCGAACGAACAATTTTATTTCCACGATTATTGGGCTCAGTTTTGGGTCTCACGTTTTCCAACATGCCACTTTTAGTTCTCAACTGTTATCGACTTTGTGCCGTTTTGAATTTCAGTGTTAGCCTGGACGAAATTACGGGACGAAACTACGGGTCTCGCAAGACCAGGCAGGCCTGCCCAAATTTATGTGGGCCGATCGTCCAAAATAACAATTTAGCCAGGGGACCAAAACGGCAAAAAATCATAACATTGGAGACCATAAATGGCATGTCAGAACATGATGAGAAAAAACGCCAAAACCCAAACCTTTGGGAACAAAAGATATCGTTCTCCCTGTTTCTTACAAACAGGTCTGGGAATGGAAAATTGTTAGTTACTTATTACCAGGTCATCTTCGGCTTGGTGGACGCCCTTCTCGCGTGCGTCTCGGAGGACCTTATTCTCCTCTTCGAGCTGAGAACAGCGCTGCTTTGCAAAGGCGAGGTCTGCTTTGAGCGTCTTTAGTTCGCGGAGTAGAAGCTTCGCCTTAGCTGCGGTCGCCATCGCCACCTGTCGCTAGCACGTTCGTTCGTTTTGTCCGAAAATATAGAAGACTCGACGTAATAAAGGCCCTAACTACGATGGACAGAAAGATTGAACGAAAACTTTTCATGGAGTAGGCACCTTACGTCTCTTGAAGCCTTGAGCATATCTTCTTGGCTCGTTAGGGTTTGCGAATTAATCGACTGTTCTTCAACTGCTCCTCCTTTTCGCCTCAGCTGCAATTTACGGGTCTCTTGGATAATGTCTGCCGTCTTATGCTCAACGATCGACCGTCCTTCCTACATAGTATAGATAGCCCAAGCAAACCAGCAAAAAGAATTATTCCTTAACTCTAATGCAAAGAAGGTACGAGCAAGAACACGCTGGTCTGAATTCAGACGACATTTACGTTCTACGTTGGCTGCTTTTTTTTCATTTTTCTAACACGGTTTCTGAATTATTACCTCAATCGCATTCCCGATAGAGTCGCCGATTCGATTCATGGAAGACGCGAGGGAGTCGAGTTTCTTGCGTAGCGTTGGATTCTCCGCCTTGTTTTTTGAAGTTCCAATCAATCGAAAAATCAGAGAGAAGCAGAAATTTCATTACTAGCTGTATTGTTGAAAGATCACATAATGTGATGATTCTATTCTACCTCGTGATCATCTGGTGCAGATCGAATTGCATACTCGTCGTTTTCTTCGAGGATCGATTTAGCTTTTCTCGCAAGGACGCCCCAAAATCCGCTCGATTCGTTTGTGCTTCCCATCGATGTGTAGTCATAAGTTGGACCTCCCTGCGTTTGTCCACACAAAAGCTTATCAATGCAATAACCAGGCAGAGAAACCAAATCTCCCAATTTCTCACGTTGAATCACACACATTTGTATTCATAATCGACATTTTAATTTTCAAGAGTAACTACAGAGATCAGATTAAGAAAAATGAAAATGATTACATGGTGTTTATCAGAGGAATGAGAGGAAGCTCTAATTGCCTGAGCGGCGAGAGACGCGGAATACGACGCCGTATTTCCACCGAGAGCATTTCTTTCCAATTTTTCAGCTCCTTGCCTTCTTCTATACGCCATTGATGATTCGATAACCTTCCTTACAGATTCAGGGGATATAATTTACTTCGACGTTGCAATGCAATGATGATGACGATGAAAAAGGTAAAATAATAAGGAAATGAATAAAATAAACAAAAATAAATGATGCCCGAATTTGATGACGTCAGCAAATCGGTGGGCCGAGAGGTAGGCCCATTGGTCCAATTCGCAATTGAGCCCAACAGTTGTAAATTCAATGAGGTCTTCATTGGGTTTAATTTTCGATGAGTCATTTTTTTCTTCTTAAAAAGCTCCACGAGCCCTCGTTTTCCCAAACTCGAGCCAAATGTTTTAAATTGAAGGTAAAAAATGAAATCATAATTCTAAATATTAATCCATTGACCAACTTGTCCATCGTCGGGCACGACCTCATCTCTTCTTATCAATCAACAAGGAATAATTAATTAATTAATGTGAAATAAATTACAAAGCCATCTCTTGATAATTGGCAAAGCATGGCCTTTTGCACTAGTACTACAGCTACTGCTACACAACACAACCTCAATTTATCCCAACTACGAAGTAAAGAAAAAAACTCTCCAAAATATTTCATTAAACGTAGCAAAGCATACAAAAGTAGAAAACCTGCATTTACCTCTAATAGCCTCTCTTTGTGTAGTAGCTCAATCGCCAGCAACATAACTTTTATCCTCATAATACCTTCTCTCACTCTCAGCCTTCTTCGCGTTTCGTTTCTGCGCCACGCATTTTATTCGAAAGGCGAAGTTTTTAATGAGAACCCAAATTTCCTTAAGGCACAAAATACTGATATTGCAAAACGATCTTAGAATGGGCTCATCACAAAGTACCTGATAAGTTTCATGATTTGAGACGATTCTCTTGATTATAGTGCTCGTTACTATGTCTAATGGGCTCTCCACGACTCTAAATAAATCCATGCTAATAGGCACGGCGTACCTCTTCTCCTACGTACAATATTAGCAACAAACAAAACAACCATCGAAAAAAAAAACATTATTAGAACCTTCAATGACTATATAATAAGGCGTTATATTATACCTTGTGATAGTCGTTATCCTCAGCTACAGTTCCGTGAACAACCAAGGAGATATTAAAGGTCGTGATCTGCAGTAAAGAGCACCACAGTTCTTCGTAACTGTAAGAAGTTATTATTGTTTTTGGTAGTAAACTCAGAAAAAAGTCTTAATTACTCACCATATCCTTCGAAACCTCCCATGGAGCTCCAATTATTACCTCATCGACGTATCTACAAGCCAAGACGCTCAAGCTTCTTTCATGGAGGTGCATTATTGGACGATGTGCTCCTCTATGTGCACTGTAGATCACAAGGAACTGCCAAAATTTTTCCCTTTCTCGTAAAATTTATTTCTGACATGGCCATTGATATATTTACGCAAACATATTACAAAAAGCCCCAACCTCACAATTTGGTCAGAATGGATGCCAACAAGAAGAAAATCTCCAAGTCCTCTAGCAAGCCTGAGTATCTGAAAGGAGAACCTTAGCCATTGAAAAATCTAAGTATGTCGAAGTATAACGAAGAAGACTGAAAACTAGCAGCTTCGTATTGTACCTCTACATGTCCAGCGTGGAAAAGATCGAACGCCCCATCTATGTAAACTATTCGAGCATCTGGGCCAGGCCCCTAAAGAAAAGAAAAATCATAAATTCAGTCCACAAAGCAAGAATATTCACAATTTTTTGTGACCCCTGAAAAGAAAGTGGAGAAAAAGAGATAAACTGACTATTCGAAGATGGGATTAGTCGCACCTTCCCATTAGAGAACTGTACGATCCTACGAGACGTAGGTAGGAAATGGGATATCCGCGTTCCATCCTCAGATTTGTGGCTATGCCCATGGCTGAATTGTCTTTGCAGAGATGAGTGGTTATGGTTTTCTGAAGGCCTCTCTCTTACGCAGAGTAGCATACGCCCTGTATAATAAAGAATTTATCAATAAACTGTTCTCTAACAAATGAACGAACGAAAACAAACAAGAAGTTGAAAGCACGAACCTACGATGTCAGTGCTAGACACCCCTTCAGTGCGCTTTATCTGTTTATAACTCCCGACCTTCTTAGCAAGGGCATATGCATCGGTACCGTCTGGGAGCACGCATGGATCGTCGCCGTGTATAATGTAATCGATATTGTACTCGTCGAATAGCTTTCTCATAAAATCTTCTGTTATAGCATAGGGAGCATCTGGGATTACTTCGTCCACCCATTTCACTGCATTGACCATGATCATCCTATAACACAACAAAACAAATCAAATGCAACTGCTTTTTTAGAGTTTTCTCTGCTCTTTTCATTGAGGAAGAGTGTGACAATTCTTAACAATTACAAGAATTCAAACACCCATGAGCGGAATCGACAACAAAGTACGAAAAACAAAATCAACACCAGCTACCCGAATCTCCAACACAAACAATTCATATGAACAGTTGATCCTTTTGAGCTTCGCAATTAGAACATAAAAACCATAGAACCCCTGACAAATCGAACAATAAAGTAACCAAGAAAGATGAGAACACACATTAAACAAACAAAAAAAAAAACCACAATTGGAAACCAAAAATAAAACATAAAAAAATCAAACCTCTCATTAAGGGGTGTGACGGGCGGCCCTTTGTTAGCCGTAATCTCCGCATCACTCACAACGCCGACGACCAATTGGTCGCCTAAAGCTCGAGCTTGACGCAGAGCATTACAATGGCCATAATGCATCATATCGAAGCATCCATCCATGTACACACGGATCGGCCTCTTCTTCTTCTTCCTAGTGCTGTTCATAGGCAGAGCAAATCGATAGCCCAGCAGAGAAACTCCAATCACGAGCCCGCACACAATCCATGACGTCAGAATTCGATTGCTTTGTTGAGCGCTTCCACCGTCCACACCCATTTCTTCTATTATTTCAGCTTTTTAACAACAATTGCTAATTTCCGTGGCAGGAGAAACTAATTATCCTGCTAGTTTTTATGCCAAAATAGTGTTGTTTTGCTGATTAACACCGCATTTCTTGTTTTGCTACTGATCAACTTCGTCTGCGAAACGCTACTCGGCGTTCAAGAAACACTCGGAATATGTGTGAAATATAGAAAGCACAATTATATTTGAGTAATTTAATCATATTAGTCCCATAGGTCAAAATATCATTCTCGCTCATTTATCATGTGATAATTCAGGTCGGGGGACAGAAAATTATATTCAAATTTATGTATAAATCCAACAATAATGTTTTTCCAGCAAAAGACATCATCACGGTGAATATGACAAAACAAAAAAAGGTACGTAAGACTACAATTGAAACACAATAAATACGATGACAGTACGATATTTGTTTCTTTTATAAGGCTCATTACGCATAATACCCCTCGGTAAAAAAAACTTGTAATTTAGTACCATGTCAGGATTTTTTCATATGTAGGTACCTAAAGAATAAATTTTTTTGTACATAGGTACCCAATCCGCCGCAGATACGCCATACAACACATTCAGGTACCACAACACATTCAGGTACCATATATCAACACATTTGGGTAGCATATATAATAAAAAATGGTACGACGTACAAACACATTTAGGTACCCTATATCAACATGTTATGGTACGCCATACACACACAGGAAGGTACGGCATGACTGAAGAAACTGGTAAAAATTAAATTGAGTACCTATCTGTAAAATTTTCTAACATGGTACGTATGTGTAAAAATTTTATTCAATTAGGTATTTATGTGTAGATGTCTGCTTTTATAATAGTAGAAAACATTAATAAAAAGTGTAGTGCACAAATAAAAATTTACTTAAATACAGATAGGTTGTCGGAGATTTGAATTGGAGGTCAGAATCAGAACTACAAGTTTTGGCTTTGGGTAACTTCGGAGAGGAAAAAACAATTTAATGTATATTTGATTTCACTAATAATACTAGTGGAAATATTATATATGTCAAAATTCGAGTATGTTTAAAGCTATTCAACTCTTTAAGGTGAATAATTATCAAGTGTGAAAAGAATATTAGCTAGATAGTTGAACTTAGGGGTGGGCATCGGGTCGGGTAGTCGGGTATCCGGTAGTTCGGGTTCGGGTTAAGATTTTCACTACCCGAACCCGACCCTTTACGGCGGGTACCCGCTTGTCTGGTATATATCGGGTTCGGGTACCCGACGTCGGGTAGTCGGGTATCCGATTGGATATGACTAAAATATTATAATTTAATACAAATCAAAATATTCATGTTATACAACACATATATACAAATGTATATCCAAAATGCTCTGTTCCAGACTTAAGCCCCTCCTTCCCAAGATCATCCACACTAACCAAAGTGCTTTTGTGGAAGGTAGGTCAATGGTGCATAACATATTGTTATGTCAAGACTTAATTCGGCTATATAATAGGAAGAACTCCTCGGCTAGAGTGCTAATGAAGGTGGATATAAGGAAGGCGTATGACTCCCTAGACTGGGAATTCTTAAGGAAGTGGCTATGCCTTCTCAGATTCCCCTCTACCTTTGTCAATTGGGTAATGGAATGTGTCACTACAGCTTCTTATACCATCTCTATCAACGGGTCTCAGGTGGGATATTTTAAGGGAGGTAGGGGATTGAGGCAAGGAGATCCTATCTCCCCCCTACTATTTGTTATAGCCATGGAGTACTTACCAGGAAATTACAGCTATCTGCAAAGGATGTCCGGTTCAGACACCACCCTCTTTGTAGACAACTCAGCTTGGTGAATTTATGTTTCGCTGACGATCTGATGATTTTTTGTAAGGGCAAGAGCGAATCTGTAGCTGTAGTGAAAGAAGCTCTGGATCATTTCAAAGTTGCATCTGGATTGGAAGCTAACGTACAGAAATCAAACCTCTATACAGCAGGAATTAAGAAGTCAACTGCAGAGGAGATTGTTCAGTGCACGGGATTCACAATTGGGCAGTTTCCTATGAGGTACTTAGGGGTCCCTATTTCTCCTATCAAATGGAATAGGACTGCCTGCCAAGTTCTAGTTGAAAAATTAACAGCTAGAATACGATGTTGGACCACGAGGAATCTATCATATGCGGGCCGTCTTTGCCTTACTCACGCTGTTTTGATGGCTGTTCATGGGTTCTGGGATTCTGTGTTTCTGTTACCAAAATCTGTCACTAAGGAGGTTGATAAAATCTGCAAGGAATTCTTATGGGGCAAGAAGGAGCAGGGTAGAAGTGTGCCACTGCTAGGCTGGGATAAAGTGTGTCTGCCTAAGCCAACAGCTGCTCCATAATATTTCTACACGGATCAGATTGGACTGCCAGTTTCGAAGTTTTGAAGAGTTGAGTGCATGGTATAAAAATGAGGGGAAGAAATGTAATGTTCAACAAGGAGTCCGTATTGCCTGTATAACCTCTGCACTATACTTCATATGGAATGAAAGGAACAAGCGGGTCCATACTGATGCAGGCTGGAGATCAGTGGAGCAATTGACTAAACAGTGTATCCAAGAGCTGAAGTGGAGAATTAGAAGTTGTGATTTTTGGACGAAAATAGCTAACAATAGTCTGCTTCCAAATATTTGTTCTTAAGTCATGTACATAGTTGGTGAGGTTGTGTACAAAGGATATGTCCGACGATTGTGGTAAATGAACATTCATTCTACCAAAAAAAAAATAAAATAATATTCATGTTATATATCAATATCAGTTACAAGTTACAATATTTGGATATTTTGTATTAATATCACTTACAATATTTGGATATTTTATTTTCAATAAATAATATATACAATCTTTATATGTTTATTTATAAATTATGAGAATATATTTTAAATATTTATATATGCATTGATATAAAAATATCACTTGTTAATTATACAATTAAAATAAAAAATTAGTCGAAATATTATTTAAAACTTTAACATCATTCAAGTATATATGTAATTATATTTTTTAATGTTTATTTACAAAACTAATATTTTTTAAAAAATAATATATCGGGTACCCGAATAACCCGATCGGGTAGTAAATTACTACCCGATACCCGATCCGATTAATAATTATCGGGTATCGGACAAATAAACCGAACTACCCGACCCGAACTACCCGACCCGAACTACCCGAACCCGATCGGGTTCGGGTAAAACCCGAATACTCGAACCCGAACGCCCCTAGTTGAACTTTAATAATAACATAGAAAGAAAATTCGCAAATAAGATAACGATGAAAACGTGACGTGAAATTTGAAGGAAAGAGAAACAGCAGAGCGAACGGATGAAAACAAAAAAATTGATCTAAAACCTTACAACCTTTTTCGTCGGTGAACTAATCGGAGGAATTCGCAGAAAATTCACTGTTGAATTTGCTAGTTTTATACTGTCGGCGATTTAGCTTCTTGTCTTCAGACGACAGCGTTGAAATGGTATCAACGGAGGGTTTAGTTCCCATTACGAGGGAATTTTTGGCTTCATACTACGATAAATATCCATTTGGTTCTCTATCGGACGATGTCTCGCGTCTCTCCGATCAGATTCATGGGATGGCGAACGATCTTCTTAACGAATCTCCACCCACCGAAGGTTTTGAATTTAATATTTGTTAGTGTTTGATTTATCGTCTCTTCTTCGTTTCGGATGGGAAACAAACCCTATTCTGTGTTTTCGGTTTTCAGTATCTAGGGCGGATTGTGACCATGGTAGAGGTTTTTTTTTCCCCTTATTCGTCTGAGACCCTTGTTGCTGTTCGTTCCTTACATTGAAGAGCGTGATTTTGTGTCCGAATTCCTTCAATTTTGTCTTATTTAAAAACCAAGCAAAAATAACTTCAATTGTCTTTGTCCATATTCCACACTTCTATTGCAAAGTGGATTTTGAATTTCTTTTGGAGGATGGAAATCCTTATCTATGAATGAGTATCTTTGTGAATTTTTTTTTCTCTTTTGTCAGTTTCCTGGGGATTTATTACTTTGTCTTTGCAACTTTAATGTTGGATCAGGAGAAATCTTACTGGTACAGGAAGCTGAACGTGAGCCACCCCATAAAGTAGATGAGAACATGTGGAGGAATAGGGAACAGATTGAGGAGATTCTTTATCTGCTAGATGTTTCTCATTGGCCCGAAGTAGTAAGTTACAGTATAAACCAGTCTCCATGGATTTATTTGCTGATTCAACGTCTAAGATGAATCTGTGAGACATTGATCATGCATTATCTAATAATTGCATTTTTTTGTGGATATATTTTCATGAGCAGCTCAAGCAACAGACCACTGTTGAAGGTGACCTTTCAGAAACTTTGGCGCGTCTCCAAGAGACGTTTAAATCTACGCTGAAGCATTTGGAATCATATCAAGCTAGGAATTCTGAATTTGTATTTAATACAGGTTTCCAAGCTTCATCCATTGTAGATTTCTGCTACTTAATATGAGTGCATGCATTATCAATTTTCAGCTGTATATAGTCTCACTAATCCACATAAAAGGATTAGGAAAGAGGGACAAAAAAAATTTGCGTGTTTAGATTTGAAGATCTTTGGGTAGATATTATTGTAGAAGTTTTTGAGACTAGCTGATTTTGTTGGCAGCTCATCCAAGAGCAACTTCAATGTGAATGCGTTGTTCTCTGTTTTTTTGGTTTTGAACTTTCCATATATATGTTTTGTTTGCATCCTAAATTTTTATATGCATGTTATGCTAATGCTAGTTGCATATCTCTCAAATATGCAGCAGTAACTTGTTGATGAAGGAGATTATGTTTTGCAGTTATGACCTATATGCCGCGTGACTTCCGAGGCACCATAATCAGGTTACAGAAAGAGCGCTCAGAGAGGAACAAGCTGGCGGCGGTTGATGCCTTAGTTACATCTGGTGGAAGCATACATGATAAGTATAAATTGTTATGGCAACAACAAATGGAACGGTAAATTGTTGTAACATCTTTTGTTTCTGGAACAATATATTCACAAACAGACTTATAGAGAGAACATTCATATATTACCCGTGTACAGGAGGAGACAGTTGGCGGACCTTGGTTCTGCAACAGGTGTTTATAAAACTCTGGTGAAGTACTTAGTTGGAGTCCCAGAGGTATGTCAATGTTACAAGTATTGTCTAATGTCCTAGGCTTTTCTATGGGATATTCTTCTTCTAGATGATTTGTTTTTCGAGCTTTAATCTGGTTAGCCGCTGATCTAACATTATGGAAATTTTACAGGTTTTGCTGGAGTTTATTCGCAAGATAAATGATGATCACGGGTATTGATATTCATTCAATGTGTAAATGGAAAAATAGTATCATAATCTATTTTTGTTCTTTAATCATTTCCATAACCAGACCCATGGAGGAACAGCGGCAAAGATACGGGCCACCTCTGTATAGCCTTACGAGAATGGCGTATTGTATTCGACTATTTATATCGCTTCTGTGGAGTCGTCTCGAAACTAATAAATTGTGAGCATAGTTGAGAATGTTTTGTACTCTTTTCTTTAAATGATGCCATACTCATTTATACACTTTTCCTGACAATTGACATGCTAAATTTCAGGGAGAAACGTCATTTACTCCTATTGGAGGAAGCAACTGGTGTATATACATCTGAATTTGAAAGATTTATCAAATTTATCGGGTAATGATTATAGCATTTTCTCGCTTTCGTTTGACATAAACTCACGTTTATATTTGTTGGACCCTTTTCTAATGGTTGAGACTTGAGATTCTAATTTGTATGTGCGCATTGCCAGGGAAGTTATCACAAACTCGCCATTCTTTATTACTGCAGAAGATGCAGGTGCTTTAACGGTCAGGTGTGTGCCCACAGTATTATTTCACATATACATTTTACAGTCTCCTCTGTTAAGCTAGCTATAGGCAATAGTCCTGAGGTTTGTTTTTTTAACAGGGGATAACTAACTTAGTTGATTTTTTTATATTCAATATAACAGGAATGGTGATGACTTCAAGGAAATAAGTGTTCTTGCTGGTCAAAGTCATGAGGTTTGTTTTTTAACTTGTTATGGGGCGATGCTGCAGAGAACTTGAGTAGTGGTAGAATCTTAAATGTTGCAAATTTAAGTTAAATTTGTTAAGATGTGGAACAGTTTTTTCTGTTACATTTTCTATTTTCTAGAGTTTAAATTATTTTAATGTACTTTCTTATAGGTTTCTCTAGACGTGGAATCAGTAAATTCGTACATTGCTTGGGATTTCTCCCTGGTGCAAGGCAAAATGACTTTGGTATGTTTCCTTATACTTTGGTGTTATCTTACCTTATTCACACGCTATATTTTTGTCTTCAATTTTATCGTAAACTTTTGATGCGGTAAGCCTTCACACTCTTGACAATTTATCATTTGAGCAAATAAAGCTGTCAAGAGTTTCTTGACTATTGCTCTTAGGCTAGATTATACTTGTGACATTCATTGATCCAATTTAATATTTATCTAATAGGATATTGGATTCAAAGTGGAGTGCACTGATCTTTCTGGGATGAAAACGGTGAGTTCTTATCCAAGTCTGATATCTATCTTTCTGTTTTTGCCCCTTTTTGACTTGATCTATTTGATTTTGGCTTAACACTGGACTCTGATATTTGCCTAACTCAGATGATTTTACCGTACCGGCGCTGTGAATCTGATCAAGTAAGTTATTCTGTTTTTGTGATATATCTCGGAACTGCGTACTAAATACATACACATACATATATATATTATATATATTTCCATGTCCGTAACTTCGTTTTTATTGCAGGGAAATTTCTGCACGTGTGTACCAGGAAAATACACGCTAACCTGGGATAATTCGTATTCATCATTTTTCAAGAAGGTATGTGTCCAAATAGATCATTCTTAAACTTGCATCGTGTCATAATTTTTTAAAAAAGGTATAGATATCGATAGCGGTAGGAATAGTGTTACTTTAATTTTATGGAGATATTGGTGGACTACACATATATTGGGACAAAGACTGTTAATAACTGGGATATCGTATGGACATACCAGCTTTCCTTGGTTATTATGAACAGCAACTTTGTTCCACAAAAATCATAGATAATTGAAAATATGAGACAAAATCTCAAGATGGAATTTTTGAATTTTCTTGACGCTTTTTATAATAGGTTTTGCGCTACAAGGTGGATTCCATTCCTCCGGTCGAGGATGGTGCGGTGCCTGCGACCACTAATTAACAATTCTAAGCTTTTTCTTTCTTTTTTGTCTATGTTTGCCATTTATCATATGCTTTGATTATAATCTCTGTAATTTGTGGTTTCGGAATAATTTATGGTTTTGGAAAAAAAGCTTTTACAATATTTGTAATTCATGAAGTCTCCCTCCATCCGTCCCCCTTTCTTGTATGATATGCTTGATTTTTTTTACAAACTGTATTATGGTTTTTGAGGAATTAACATGTATATCTGCCGACCGAACACAACCTCTTCCAAGAACTGGATTTAAATAGTTCATTTATGTAAGGATTAATTTTTACTGATATTTTTAGCTAAGAAACAAGTCATGTAGAATAAATAGACCAAAGCATAGGGTCGAAAGAGCCTTAACATTTAAAATAGGTTAGAATGCTACAAACTGAATTTATGAACGCAACAACAATAATTAATCGGATCACAGTATCAATTCATCTTCAAGAAAACTGTACTCGAAGATGAAGTCGTGCCTCATTTTCTGCCTCCTGCGGAAAAAGAAAAAAAAAAGTGAAGCCACAAATAGCCCAACTTTATGCAGGCAAAAATAACTGAAGAAGCAATTCATGAATCCAATTAACCAGCACAATTAAATGCACTAAAGCGAACGAGCGAAAAAAGAAAGTCATAAAAAAAAATAGAAGTTCATATACCATCCATTGTCTTCGTTGGCGATATTGTAGTCGAAATAAACATAGCTTCCCTGTTCAAAATCTTCGGTGGTCAAATGTGGTTCCATATGCCTCTGAAACCATGTGTTGTACTTTCTATGTAATCTCCATGCATGCTTTTTCAACGACCTGGCGGCTAGGTATTGCTGGTACGTATTCTGCACAATCAACGAATCGAATCAATACCCGAGAAATCATTCGTGGGTGGTGAAGAGTACTTCAATAAAGATAAAGAGGGTAAAACTAGTTCACGAAAACATCAATAGACAGAAGTTCTCGAAACAATAACCTGTTGGTAGTAAAATGCGTAGAACAACGTATCAGTATCTCCATTCAACCTATCCCAAAATGCAGGATTGTTTACTATAGGTGCCTGTACTTGAGGATAGCTCGGAGGGGTTATAGCCGGGTTTTTCTGTACACATATAGTCAAACAAACAAAAATAACGTAAAGACGAAATACTTGACATACGTAACGTGTTATATTAAAGAGCTGATTTTGCCGTACAGGAGTGTAGTTTGCACGTTCAGAATCTCTCGGTTGGGGAAGTCTATGGAAAGCAGCATCGAGCATCTGCAAATAATATAAATGGTCGTGCACAGCTCCGCTTGCAGTTGAAGTACTTATACTGTCCCCAATAGTGCCAAAGTCGGGCGTACTTCTTTGACCGATAACGCCGAGATTTCCTGACGACGAAGCAGCTTGCAGTGGTTTTCCTGGAGATAGATCGGTTTCTATAGTCACTAGTGTAGGTTCAGAAATTGAAGAAGATGCAGCAGCGCCATCCTGCCATGTGCGCGAGAACATAGCCAAATGTTATGATAGTCAAAAATCACATTTGTGGATGTCGACCTTTTGTTTGATAACAAAATGGGTCAAAACCCTTGGGATCTTTCTGATCAAATATGTTTATTCAATTATATGCTTTGAGAAGTAATGCCTCAACTAGATGTGAGAGACGAAATCTAAGCATCCAGAAAAAGGTGTGACTTAATCTACATTACCTTAAGTAGTGAGAATGAGAAGCAGACAAATGCAAAATAAAAGACCTTATTGCATACCGTGGACTCAGTAGCATAAGAAATTTTTGTCTCTTCCTCAAGACGGATATTATTGCTGATCCCCGAGTTTGACACAGGATCCACTGGTGATTCTTCTGGCAGCGACTGTTGCTGCTGCAAATCTTCATTTTTGGTTTCTGAAAATCAGGAAATATGCCAATCATAATGTAGCGTTATAGAAGGTCCTCAAACAGAATTGTGAACAACCTCTCTAGCTTGTACAGTGGGTCAAAGACAAACGACATCTAGCAGAAGGTTCAAAGCTGTAATTACTCGAAGTGGTGGATGTCTTGATGAAGTAAAACAATCACAGGGAGCACAAATCATAACTGACAAGAAAGCTCTAACATTTATTCAGTTTTAGCAAAAGGCCAATGTTTATGCTTTAAAACGAGCCAATGAATTCATATGGATTCAGCTTCTACTATCCCATTGCATATATTATACAGAAAAACGATCACATGAAAATAAAAACAGACGAGCTATAGTACCAGCATCCTTAGATATTGTTGAAAACATTGATGATTGGACAACAGGACTAAGTAGCTGCTGCGGTGGTGGAGCAGATGCCGTAACACTATTGGCACCAGAAGTTTGGACACCAATGCCCAAACTTCCAAGCTGAGGTGAAATAGACGAGCCTTGGGCATTGAACTGTGACAATTATATGTTTTAAGCATGTGTTGCATTTAATTAACCAAATCCACGACAGTGTTCACAAATTTCATTTCAAAGTAAAAAAAAAAATGAACAGTTCATCCTTAACTGACAAGATCCATTTTTTCAACTCTCAAGCGTTTGCATATGGATATTGTTCAAGCAGGATGGTATGAAGAGGCAATTAGAAGTGTTTTTACAAAGTTATAACTCAGTTTGGCCATGGTAATAAGATTATAAGGAACCTGCTGCAATAAGAGGCCCGGTGGTTGAGGTGAGTAGGGCTTTCCTCCAGACAGAGGAGGCATACTAAGAATATTACTCGGACCTTGCTGCTGCACTTGCTGAAGTCTTTGAAGAAATTTCTCCCTTTGATCTGGGGCAATCTCAGCCCTTCCACGAATTTGGCCCTGACGAGACAAACAGCAGTTTTCATGATAACAAAACTCTTACAATCGAATAAGAGTGTATATGTAATGTAAAGCAAAGGCAATTTTTTAATTCCAATGTTAAATAAAAGCAAAGACATATATGCACAATTTAATGAGCTCAAGCCGGATCTACCCATCAAACAAGATAAGAACACTACCAAGCTGAAAGGCCTGTAGTGCATTGGCTCCATTCTTACAAATATAAAGACTTTAAACTAAGTGCACTTTGTATGGACTAAATGCAATTAAGAATTACAAGTCATGTCACACTCATAATTTCATTAGGGGGTGAGTTCCATCGCCATTTTTTCGATATGACCCGCAATATAAACATCAGTTTGATATTGACGATTGAACCAACATATGACTGTAACACGTTAATAATGTATACAAACATACCGTCTCACTCTGATTTTGGAAGGGAGCACCTGGCCTCCACTGCATGCCTGGTACCACAGGAGAACTAAACACCCTGCTGCCTAAAGCCGCAACATCATTGACACTTCCAGAGTCTCCTAACTAATCCCAAACCATCATTAATCTTAGCTTGTGGTAACAATACTCTATTACTTAAAGGGGATTGCACAATTCCAGGACTCCCAGCTCGATCATCAGATCCGAAAAGATTTCTTTTTCCAACATCAGAAGCCGGAGAAACAGCCCCAAGGGTCCCATGGCTCAAAACTGAGTCTCCAGAATTTGGTAGGATGTTGGGAGTTGACTGACCTAACACAGAACCACTACCGATAGCTAGTCCACTTTCACCGATAGCAGGTAAAGGTTTGCGTATAGAAAATTTTGTCGTATCCTCTTCCTTGGTAGCACTTGAAAGAGTCACAGCCGGTGCAATATTAGCAGAAACACCTAATTTTTAAACTTGTCATGCTTTATGCCACAGTATAGATAGGGAATTGATATACAATCAAGTCATAGATGAGCTTAGCAGTACCAGAGGTCACTGGGCCCGCTGCTGGTGTTTGTGTTGCAGACATACTGAGTGCCCCTATTTTCTTTGGTGGAGTTTTTGGAGTAACATCTTCCTGCGGAGCTGTGTCAACTGCTTGGTCAGAGGCAGCAGCAGACTGATGAATGGAGATCAACGTTGTTGCCTGAAGTAAAACCGAGATGTTGTAACATGCATGAAATAGGTAATGTGACACAAGGCAAACAAAATGTTAGAAAACAAGATTACATGTTGAGTTGGTGCTGTGGACAAAGCAGGCTTCACAGCTGCTGAAGAGGAACTGACACCCTGCAAATATAACGAAACATGTGATCATGTCTCTGGTCCATTGTTTCCTTTCACGATAAGATAAACAAAACAAGGTATTTTCCAGTGAAAGGGAAAAATAAATAAAGATGGAGAAAAAACAAAGAGTAAAAGTAGCCAGTTATCAGTACACCTTCGAGAGACCAGGAGGACCAACAGTAACAAGATCTTCAAGAGATTCCACCTTATCTAGGGGTAGAGAGCTATATAGCTCATCAACATCACTGAATTCGTCGAAGTCATCCTGCAAGTTGCATGCCATAAGCAAACTTAAACTGAGCCTTGTCGGCAAAAGTAAACAGTATTCTGCTTATCTATTTCCAGATAGAGAATGTCAACATCACCGAATTCGTCAAAGTCTTCCTACAAGTTGCATAGAATAAGGAAATTTAAATGGAACCTAGCAGTAGCAATAGTATTCCCGTGTTATCTGATAAAATAAGCTAAAATAGAACACAGTGGAAGTTTAATGTTGCATTACAGAAAAAGCAAATTCAGTGATGAGCCAAATGGGCCTAAATCACAACATCCGTCAACTGTGCAATACAAGCAGTTGAATATTTAGCACCAGAAACTGTAGTACAAGCAGTAAAATAGCTTTCTACGACACAAACCTGATTTCTCTCCACATAGTCATCCAAGAAGTCTTTCACATCGTTGACTTGCTCTGGACTCAATTCGTCATTGTCCAACAGCCTCAGAATTAGCTCTAACTTCATAATATGAGCCTTATGTCGAACAATGGATGACTCAAGATGCATCTGCAAAAGGACATTTTGCTTATGTAAATCCCAGTTGACAGCAGAGTATTAGTCATCTCTATCTCACCAGTCGCGGAGGCCTTGTCTTCCCTTTCTTCCCCTGAAGACCCTCCATTTCGGCTTCAAAGCTATCAATTTGATTTTCCAACTCGCTTACCTATCAAACCTAGAAAAGGTAAGAAATGGAAACTAAAATTCTTTCGCAACAGAAAACGGAAACTAACTAAAATCAGCAATGGCCCCAAAATCATGTTGAACTCACTCCAGTTTGTCCTTATCAAAAGCTGCTTCAACAATTTTCACTCTGATTCTAGGATATTATATAGTTCCATTCCAATGACTACTCTAAAAGAAATGAGCAGTTGCATAGGAAATTTCAAGTCTGATCATGCAACCATATACACAACAAAAAAATGAGTGAAGCGAAGCAAACAAAATAGTGAAAGGAAAAGAGCATGCTCTGTTATAAAGGTAATGGAATGCGAACATAAGTTCTAAGAACATACCACATTATTTAACCAATCTCTTGTCTCTGATTTAGCTTTCTCCCTTGGATCCTACAACGTTGGCCAAACACATGCATGCTAAAATAATTGTGATCTTTTAAATCATAGCATTTGCAAAACAAGAGTAATGAACTAATAAGCATATCTGGAATGGAAAAAAAGCACTTACTGTTTTAGGTTGTTGGCCCAGACCTTCTTTTGAAAATGCTTTTGTTTTGGTCTCTTTCTCACATATTTTAAACCGTTCCATCTCACGCTCGATAAGTTTCCGAGCATCAATCAGAGCCTGCTCATAAGAGGCACTAACCTATGTCAAAAGAGTATCCAATGAGAACTCTACTCAGTTTTATAGAAAGAAAAAGGACCTAAGCGAGTCATATCATAGGTAACAACATTCCCAGTATTGAAAATGATCAGAGACTAAAAACATGACAGAATCTCAAACTGAATCATCTCCAAAATGGGAAATTTGAACAGTACTGGCTCAATAAGGGTTCTCCATAGCAGATTCTGGTTATAAGACGATGTCTCATCTTTCGAGAAAATGTTTAATATAGTTATGCTTCTCTACAATTAGCTTTCTTGTTTATATACCAGCAAAATACAGCATAAAATTCAGCTAGCAGAGAACAAATGCAATAGCTAATTAGAAACATAAATGGATTAGACCGACCCTTCAATTGTACAGGCACATAACCTCAGGCTAATTAGGAAACATGTCTACATACATCATTTTCAGTAAAGCACCGGAGAAAAATTAAAATTTTAAGTCGTCACCTTTTTGTCCTTGATCTCGCTGGATTGTATCCATGTCTTGATCTGGTCCCTGTATCTCTGCAACTTCTTTATCTCCTTCTTCAAATCCGCCTCAAATTTCTCCTTCTGGTTAATGTTGTCAGTATCGTACACCTAAAGACAAGAAGAAAAAAAGAAGTAATTCAGCAAAACCAAGTCCAATCGCAAGCAATTCGATCAACACGAAAAATTAAAAAAGAAGACCTTGTTCCAAATGCTGTCGAACACATCAACTCCCTCTTGAACCTTCTTCAGAACTCGATCTATCTCCCCCTGGAGTTTCCTACTCGCTCCCATTGTCAATTTCGCCAATCAATGTGCTACCGCGCAGTGCAGTGATCTTTGTAAGGTTCGCGAGAAAAAGGGGATGACGACGATAGATATGTATCAAGACCTTGTTTGGCTGCTATATTCTCCATTGGGCCGCGAATAATTTAAAGGTGATGACTGATGAGGGTATATTAGTCTATTTAACGTTTTTAAGAAGATTCCTATTTCATTTCCACCGTAGTTATTACATGGGAGAACGACATTTTTAGTCCCAATGTTTTGGGCATATGCGTTTCTAGCCCCTATTTTCCAGTTTACCACTTTTAAGTTTTAGCACATGAGCTCCTTTAAATTGACACCTCATGACTCATTATCTTCATCAACTAAAATGCACGTGAGCATCATTACGTATAACATTTAACTCATTTTCAAGGTTGTCAATCCTTCCATAAATTTCATCGACATTGATGTTCATGTGCGTTTAAGTCGAAGAAGAAGCATTATGAGGTTTTAAGTCGAGTAAAAGGAAATCATGTACCCTCACATTTTGGTCTGAATTTGCTAGGAAATTAATCAAGGGACCAAAACATGCCCCTAAAGTTGGAGACTAAAAACCTCGTAACATGGAAGGCCAAAAAACGCACATGCCCCAAACGATGGGGACTAAACATATCGTTCGCCATTATTATAATGTCTTTTCAAAATCATTGGCTCTTTATTTTCTTTTATTTCCTTAAATAGCAGAAGCATGTATATCAAAATCATTCCTTTCTGATACCTCCAAGTTCAAGAGAGTTAAGGAGTAGAAACAAACAGCACTGCTAAAAGAGATCTCACCATTTTACCCAAATGTTCAAATGCATTTCAAGGAAATAAAATAAATACTACATGAAAAACCATTGAACACAAAGAAAAAGGAAAAACAATCAATCCTCGTCCATGGCGGCGGCAGCAGCTGCATCCCTCCTCGGGCCACCAGCAGGTTTCGCCATTATAATCTGCAGAAGAAAGTTATGCATCAGTTGATGACAAGTTTCAAGAGTTAGTTTAATTAATAATTTCAATAGCATATATAAATTTGTCCTGGTTCTTCGAAAACATTCATAAAAAAAGTGAAAACATGGCAGAGAATTCTATGGAGCTGACATATTTTGTATCTACGAAACGAGCTTGAGTGTCGAATTTCTATCGAAATTATAGGGAAACGTAACGAAATGGAAAGTAAAATGATATACTAATTACCTGGTCCACACGCAGGACAGTGCAGGCGGCATCAGCAGCATATTTTAGAGCAAAGAATCTGAATCATATAAAGAGTTATAGGTCAAAACAGCAACAAGTAATTCTAGTTAAGCTCCCGAATGTAAGCACAGGAAAATATGGAATGTTTGAATAGACACATGCAAAAACTAATTTGGATAAAATAATCCATTTTGAGAAGCAGCTCACTTAGTGATATGGAGATCCCATATGTTCATTGCAGATACGTCTTTGCAAACACCCTCCTCTAGATCAATCCCAACTTTCGTAGTCCCAGATGCATGTTCAGCATATAAAGAAGAGATAATTTCAATAGCATTCAGCCCGGCATTTTCTGCCAACGTTTTTGGAATCATCTCAAAACTTTCCGCAAATTTTGCTATAGCATACTGATCTAGTCTGGAAGATAAGAGACTTCACGTCAGATAAACGAATAGAGCAACAGAACAAAAGTAGCTAAATAGTAAGTAGTTAAAGAATTTGAGTACACAAAACATTTTATAATAGAGATATGACCCAAGCTGCGAAAAAGGGTATTTATAAAAGCTGGAAAGTAACTTCACGTGATAAACCTAAAAAAGAAAATATGAGAGGGGAAAGAGATTTTGATCCAAATCCTATAAAAGTTAAGTACGTACCCTGTTTCTTTGAAAGAAAACTCCTTCAATTTTCTAGCAAGTTCAATTTCAGTAGCTGCTGCTCCAGGTACTGTCCGACTATCCCTGCACATTGCCTGCTTGACGCAAAAAAGGCGAGACAATCAAATCATTTTCTTTCTTCAAAGTACCAGAACTAAATGAAAAATTAAGCGCAGGGCATCCCTCTGAGTCTATGGATGCCAATATTAGGATAGTGTGAAATGTTGCACATTACAATCTCATGAAACTTCAAAACCTACCTTGTATGTGTTCACACCATCATCAACTGCTCTTTCAAGGTCATCAAGTATGCTGTCAGTGCTTCCTCTTAGCACAACAGTTGACACAGAATTTCCACCTTGTTCATTTTTTACAACAGTAACCTGTAAAAACATAGGCAAGCTCATTAGAACAATGATTATGATATGAGGGTTCATAACATTAGCAAAACACCCTTGTCGTCATACCCTAGAGCCGCCGATTTCCTCAACCGAAACAGAATCAACGTATCCAAGATCATCTTGATTTGGTTGGCTGAGCTTTAACTGTTTTAACACAGAAATAAATCGGTGTACGAAAGACTCAGCGTTTATTCAATTTAATCCAGCATGCTTACCAGAGCAACTGCCCCAGTGGTTCGGCAAAACCATCTTAGTTCAAATTTCGAACTAATTTTTAAGACCATTAGCCTACAAATCATGTTTAGTTCAATGATATGCGTATCTGAATTATAAATGGACAGAAAAAGAAAAGTTTATCTTTACAATGATGTCATATCAAACAAGAAACTCACTTGGAATTGAAAGAACTAGGGGGAACAATATTTTACAGGGAAACAGCAAATGCATATATATGTATGTAGATGGAAAACATGAATATGCAGAGTGATAAGCATCTGTGACCGCACACCTTCGACATCTACTATTTGAACATAGTCACCTGCAACCTTGTGTAGCGGCAACGACAAGTGTCGAGCAGGACATATTTTAGAAAAAATGTGGACTTTTTAGGTACACAACTGGAAAGTTGTGACAGGGACAACAGCACAATAAAACGGAGATAATTAATTTCAACAAGAAGTATTTAGTGAAACAACTAAGGAGAAGGGTTCAATGGAAGAAGGTATGTACTTGTAGCGCTCACAGAAATGCAATGCCATTTCTCCCACAGCTGCTCCACTAACAATGACCTTTGCACCTGATTCAGCAACTGCTTTTATAAGCTCGTGAACCTTGTTTTCTTCAGTCTTTGAATAATTCTCAAGCTGAATTAGAGATCACCGCAAGATAAAGATCAATTATCTCTGATATCAGGAAAATGGGGAAGTGCACAAGAAAAAAAGTCCAAGAGTTACCTCTTCCGCACTATGAATAAGCACAGTTCCTTTTGTTTCGGTGGCAGTGGTATCGACGCCCCCAGCAAAAACAGCAACCTGATAAGTGGATGTTAAATCAGTTCACAATAGTATTGAGCATTCAAAGAACCATTTGGTAAAAGTTAAAAACAGTCCCTCACTGAGACTGAAATCAGCCAAAAAAAAAGTAAAATTATATGATCCACTAGAATTTACAGCTTAGCTCATCAGTAAACTCAACCTGAAGAGATCCCCTCCCTTCCTAGCTATTTAATTTTACAATGACTTAATCATTAATAAAATAGCCTCCTAACAAGCTAGTTTCGAGTTTGAAAGGAGATATGAAAGAAAACATTTTAGCGGATTAAATATAGAAGCCACTTTTTGGGTCTTTTGGGAGACCGTGAATAAGACAAAGTAATAATGAAAAATTAGAAAGAACGTCGATTTTGAACTCACCTTGGCCTTCTCCATTCTCTTTATAGTCCCTACAGCATCGTTCTTTAACACCATACCACGAACTACAGTTGAGTCATGCAGACCTCCACCCACTATCTTGGCAACTCGGACATTATCAACATTGAAGTTAGCTGGGTTTTTGGGGCAAACTTGAATACACGCCTTTATATAGATTAAAAAAAGTTCATTACTACAAAAATAAATCATTTTTAACATAAAAAAAAAAATAAAACATAGTCATACTTACTTCAGCAATGAGAGGACATAACTTATCCTCTAGCCCAAATTGTTTGCTGGCCACTGCTGATCTCAAACGTGAACTGACTTCATCCTTGTCTCTGACATTCATATTTTCAGAACCTGGTTCTACTAATTCCTCGAGGATCTCGATAGTCTTATTTATTGCCTTTGTGTATCCAATTATAATCTCGCTAGGATGAAGACCCATTCTAATAAGTTCTTCTGCATTTTGAAGGAGTTCCCCAGCAAAGGAAACGGTCAAATTCGCTCCATCCCCAATTTCCTCTTGCTGAGCTTTCCCAGCCAATACCAACAATTTAGCTGCAGGATGCTGAACCTCCAACTCGTTCACAATTGTTGCAGCATCATTAGTAACAAATAGCTTGTCCAGATGGTTAATAACCATCTTATTCATGCCTACAAGACAAAAAGAAAGCACAAGAAGCTAATACATGAGAAATAAGGATATTCATTCATGACATATAAATAGGAAAGGTTAGTATATGGAGAGCAGTGACAGATTCCGACAATACACTGTTGTTAAAATGTCAAGTTCACAATAGTTTGATCAAAGCCCCCCAAACTCATTTCAAATTTCAACTACGAAAGATCACCCACTGGAAACTGTTTAATATTCATTATACACGGACATCTTCTGTATCCACGTTCATCAAGCATGCTAAATCCCGTGTTCTAGTATATACTTAGCAAACAACTATTCATTTACACAGATACATGTTCCAAATCCAACAAACCACATAATCCGAGACGGTACACTTTGATATTCCAAGAAAATGGAGGGGCAGGAAATAAAAACCTCGACTTTATTACCGTTAGGTCCGAGGGATGTTCGCGTAATCGTAGAGAGCTGCTTGCAGGCATCTATGTTCTTCAGCACAGCCTCGTCAAGCCCCGACAAATGCCGGTGGCCTTCCTTAAGCATTGCCTGTATTCCGTACGGCTGCATCGAAAACCCCACCATATTTGCCGCGCGATCGGAGTATTGAGATCCAAATTGGGTTTGCTGCGCGGAGATGAACTTTTGCAAACGAATACGCTGCTTTGCGGAGTAGTGCTTCAGCGAGTATGCAAATGTTACGCAAATGGAGTTCTGGATTGAAAAACAACACTGCTGTTCGAGTCGAATCTATCAAAAAAGAGCTGGAAACACTGAAGGGAGATAAAGGAAGTAGAGATTGGGGTCTGTGGCATCAGCTGAAGGTCAAACTTCATCAAGCTTACAAAGACGAAGAGATCTATTGGAGCCAAAAAGCTAGAACTCAATGGCTTAAGGAGGGAGATAAGAACACTAAGTATTTTCATGCTGCTACTGCCCAAAGAAGATCTGTTAATGCTATTAAAAGCCTGGTTAACAATGATGGTGTGTTGTGCAAAGATAGAAGACAGATTGAAGGAATTGTGGTTGAATACTATAAACAGTTGTTCACAAGCTCATCACTCTCAGATCAGAATGGTGTCCTGGAAGGAATGCCCCTTTCCATCTCGGCTGCTCAGAATCGAACGCTCACTTGCCCTGTTGGTGAGGAAGAAATAAAAACAGCCCTTTTCTCTTTACACCCGACCAAGGCCCCGGGCCCTGATGGTATGAATCCCTTGTTTTTTCAACACTTTTGGCATGTTTTGAAATCTGATCTTTGTTATGCCATCAGGAATTTTTTCCGCCATAATCGAATGCTTAGATCTCTTAATCATACTCTTATCACTCTCATCCCGAAGGTTAAGAATCCATCTCTAATATCACAATATAGGCCCATTAGCTTGTGTAATGTTGCATATAAGATTATTTCCAAAATTATTGCGGAGAGATTGAGACCTTGCCTTCAAAAGTGTATTTATTCAAGTCAATCAGCTTTTATTAAGGGTAGGCAGATCCTTGACAATGTGGTTGTTGCTCATGAGTGTTTACACTACCTTAATAGTCTTAGAAGTAGAGGAACTTGTTTTATGGCCCTCAAGCTGGATATGGCTAAGGCGTATGATAGAGTAGAGTGGAATTTTTTGGGAACAATAATGGCGAAGATGGGATTTGATAGAAGGTTCATAGAATGGATCACAACATGTATTAGCACTACCTCATTCTCATTTAACCTTAATGGTTCACCTTGCGGTTTCTTGACACCATCTAGAGGGATTAGACAAGGGGACCCCTTTCACCATTTCTTTTCATCATTCTGTCAGAAGCATTTTCCAACCTCATTACTCAGGCTGTAAATTCAGGCACCTTTAAAGGGCTGAGAATTAGTAGGGGAGGCCCCCTTATTACTCACCTCTTATTTGCTGACGATTCTCTCTTTTTGCGAAGCGTCCGTCCAACAGGCTGAAACTCTCAAGGAATTGCTTGGAATCTATGCTTCGGCTTCTGGACAGGTTGTTAATTTGGAGAAATCTTCAGTATTCTTCAGCAAGAATACAGATCCTTCTACGAAGGCTGCGATTGGACACATCCTTTGTGGAATTAAAGAACAAAACAAATCTAGGTATCTTGGCCTACCCTTGGGGATTGGACGATCTAAGACAGAGACCTTCAGTTATATCATTGAAGCGGTCAAAGGCAGGCTGACCAATTGGAAGAACACTTTCCTTAATAACGCTGGTAAGGAAGTCCTTATGAAGTCTGTGATTAATGCTTTACCTGTTTTCGCTATGTCATGCTTCAAAATTCCTGTTAGTATTTGTAAGAAAATTGGTGCTTTGTCCTCTAATTTCTGGTGGGGCTCTGGTGATTCTGATAAACCAAAACCTCATTGGAGAGCATGGAACAAACTTACAGTACCTAAATCGAAAGGAGGGTTTGGATTTCACGATCTTCAGAAGTTCAACGATGCCTTAATTGGGAAGCAGCTATGGAGACTTATTTCTCAGCCGAATTCATTGATGGCTAAAGTCCTCAAAGCAAGATATTATCCATCTTCTTGTCTCTTCCAAGCCTCATGTCCCGCTTCTTCCTCTTGGTTGTGGAAGTCCTGGTTTCGTTCACTTTTTGTGCTTAAATGTGGAGTTAGGTATCGTGTTGGTGATGGCAAAGCGATTAAGATTTGGAGCTCTCCTTGGATCCAGAAGATGCCCGATTTCATTCCAATTCCTGTCAACGAATGCTCTAGGTCAATCAAGTTGGTTAGCGATCTCATCACAGAGGATGGAAGAAGCTGGAAGTCAGCACTTATTAGATCCATTGTCTCTCCGGAGGTGGCTAAGATCATTGAGGAGATTCCGCTTAACAATCCTGGCACTAGAGACTTGCTGATTTGGGGACTTGAAAAGAATGGACAGTATAGTGTCAAGTCGGCATACACGGCTATCTTAGGGACAATGCAAGGAGATGTTGCGGAAAGTAGTGATAGGGGTATGGCTCAGCGTAGGATGTGGCAGCTGGTGTGGAAACTCAAAATCAAAAACAAACTTAAGCACTTTCTTTGGAAGGCCTTACACAATATCATCCCTACTAAAGCTAACTTGCTGAAAAAAGGTATTGAGGTTGATCCGGTCTGTAGCTGGTGTGGAGATGGCTTTGAGGATCTCGAACATATTTTCTTCAAATGCTCGAGGGCTCAAACAGTTTGGAAGTTGGCTCCGGTTCGGTGGAATGCAACCCACGATAGGGATATCAAGTTTAATGTTTGGTGGTTGCTCCTCAGTTCTGGTCCGGACCAAAAATCGGTTGTCGATCGCATCCAACTCTCGGTGTATATCTTGTGGATGCTGTGGAAAACTAGGAACTTGTGGATTTTCGATGGAGAAAAAATAAATGAAGTGGATATTGTCGCGTTGGCAGTTTCTGAATGGTCCGAGTTTTCGAGTGTCTAATTGCTGATGGGATGTTGGGTGCAAGCTTTTTTGTTCTCTGTTTTTGGGTGGGTCTTGAGGCTTTTGAGGTCAGATGGTGTAGGGTCTCCTTACTGATGATCAGTGCATACTCTGTCTTACTCTTCTCAACACCAACAGCTTGGCTTGGGCAAAAGCAGCTTGAGGTGAATTGGACATTTCTGGTCACTAGGGATTTTATATTCAGTGGTGTGCTTTTGATGTCCTTTGGGAGGTTTTTTGTGTTTCATTGGCAGCGTTTGGTCTGTTGTTTCCTTTTGTTGGTTTGCTGCTGTTGCCTCTTGGTTTTACTCAACTTTCCTTGGTTTTGTTTGATGGTTGTTGGTTGTTTTTGCTCTTCGTATGAGCCTTCTGTCTCTACTGGCAATTGTTTGTCTCCAGAGAGACCCCGTGGGGCTGCTTAGCCTTTGTAAAAACTCTTTTGTGAAATGAGATAGCAAGCTAACGTTTGAAAAAAAAAAAAAAAAAGAGGTTTACTGATTCGCAATTACGGATAATGACCCAACCCGAAATTCGACCCGTAGGGTCCCCGTAAAGTACGAATTTAAATATAATGTTTTATTCATAATTTTTCCGGACATCCACACATAAATACCTAATTGGATAAAATTTTTTACACATAGGTACCCATGTCAAATTTCTCAGATAGGTACCCGATTTAATTTTTACCAATTTCTTCAGCATGCCATACCTTTCTGTGTGTGTATGACGTACCATAACATGCTGATATAGGGTACCTAAATGTGTTCGTACGGCGTACCTATGTTTTAAATAGGGCGTACCTAAATTGCTAATATGTTGTACCATTTTCTATTATATATGGTACCCAAATATGTTGATATTAGGTATCTAAATGTGTTGTATGACGTACCTGCGGTGAATCGGATACCTATATGCAAAGAATTTATTGTGTTAGGTACCTACATATAAAAAAAATCCTGATGGGGTACTAAATTACAAGTTTTTTACAGATGGAGTATTTATATGTAAATAATTTTTCTCATTCCCGAGTAAAATAAAAATTAAACACACAATTTGGCCACAATTTGGGATACATTGAACCATGAAGGATTAGTCCAGCTGGAAACCATGGTCATTTCAAGAAGTCAATCAACGGGTGGGAATTACCTTGACACTTTATGGGGATACATACCTGACAGAAAAAAAAAAACGAAGAAGAAGAAGAAGAGAAGAGAAGAAGAAGAAGAAGAAGAAGAAGAAGAAGAAGAAGAAGAAGAAGAAGAAAGAAAAAAAAAAGCAATTTAATTTCATTTTAAACTGATGTTTGTGTGGACTTGTAAAGAAGCAAATATAGACTAAAAGGCTTAGCCCTACTCAAAAGTTGGAATCTTCCCATGCTAAAGTTTCAATCCAATTCAAATTGGACTAAGTTAGTACATGAAATAGGATCTCGACTCGAGCACGAGCGATGGCAAGTGTTCGAAAGCACACGAGCCTGTACGCAAGCATTTTCTTATTTATTTACTTTTTGTTTAATATCTTTCAAATTTATAATTTTTCTAGCTTTCTCATGGCTAGCTTAACTGCTTCCATCGAGCTCGAGATATAAATTAAAAAGGTGAATATACAGAAAAAAATACTCCTTTGTATAAAAAATTTGCGATCTGTCAGAAATTTTTTTATATAAGTACCCGTTTGACTGTGCGTCGTACCATTTTTTCAGTCTTGACGTACCTTTTTTTTATGTGTATTATGTACCACGTCACGCGTTTATAGGTACCCATATAATATACGTTTATATTACATTAATGTATGATGTACCATTTTTGCACGGTATTATGTACTACAATACGTTTCTATATGATACCAAAATGTGTTATAGGACGTACCTTGCGGCGGATCAGGTATCAATGTGCAAAAAATTTATTCTAATAAGTATCTACATATAAGAAAACACTGACAAGGTAATGATTTGCAAGTTTGTATATAAATGAGTAGTATTTTTTTAGATTCCCCAACTAACGAAAGAGAAACATAAAACTCCTCTCCGAGTTGTAGGCAGATAATCCAACTATAAAGTAAAAAAAAAAAAAAAAAAAGAGCACAGCATTTGAATCCTTTTTGTTAAACCTAAAATGGTCAGAGGAAGAATTGAGTTCATAACAGCAACTTCAACTGAAAACTCAAAACAAAGCAGAGGAGCAACAACGCTCTTATTTATTGAAAATAGGAAAACTCTGGAAAAAATATGCCAAGCTTAAGCTTCCCATCCTCTGAGAAGAGTCGCCCTCGCCACGCGGTTAACCCCGAGGCTAAACGCTCCCATCCGAAGATCGCAGTTGTGAGTCTTACACGTGTTCTTCACGTCCTCGAACCCGCTCTTCATATACGTCTTGAGCTCTGCGTTCACCTTCTCCTCGTCCCACATGAACCCTTGTATGTTCTTGAGAGACGTATGTAATTCAGACATCATAGGCGTAAGCTCGCTAATCATTACAAAAACCTTTCGATCGAGAAAATTAACAGAAATGGATCGACATGCATAGTGCTTATGTACGTACCTGAACCCACTCGAAGTAGCTCACCGTGACCCCGCCCGAGTTTGCGAATATATCTGGAAGGACGAGAACGCCCTTCTTCGCTAGTATCTGTCACCGAAAAGGCAAAGGATGAGGAGTCGTTTGATTACTGATTTATGTTGGAAATATAATATATAAATTCACAAAATTGACACCATCTAAAAGCTTAAGCTTTTTTAGGTAAAATGGTTATTCAACATGGTATCAGAGATGATGGACCAAAAAGTTCCGAGTAAGAATCCTCATGACTACTCATTTAAGAAAATTATACGCTGCGACTAGCCACTTGGTAATAAAGGAACCAGACTAAACGTGAGGGAGCTTACTGAAAATGTAATGCATAAAATTTTAAAAAAATGATACTCTCATTAGAAGCTTAAACTTTTAGATGAAGTTGTCATCCAAAAATTTACAGCAGTCACTGATCGTTTATCCGAAAAAATTGAAGAAAAAAAAAAGAAAGTAGCTCAAGGTTAATAACCTCGTCAGCTTCTGGGTCGGTTGGATGGTTAGCAGCTTCGATGATGAACTTAGCTTTGATGTCCTTCGCATTTTCCCTTTTCAGACAGCGATGTATGGCATATTCAATATTACGCCTATTTCTTTAAAGAGAGAAAAAAAAAAAAAGAAAAAGGCGGGATTTTTATGTTTAGCACCTGTTGATGACGCCGCCGAGGGCCGCAGGGATGAGAATATCGCAGTCCTCGACGAGGATGGAGTTGGAATCGATGGAATCTGCGCCGGCGAATCCCTTTACTCCTCGGTGTTCCTTGACGTGCTTTAGGAGGTGAGGCACGTCTATGCCTTTGGCGTTCTTTATAGCACCTGAAATATCGCTCACGGCGACTATTATGCCCCCTTGCTCGTGTATGAGCTGCGCAGCCCAAGATCCTACATTTCCAAATCCCTTAAATAAAAACGAAACATCACATCAACGATATTGTTTCTCAAGAGAATTCAACCCTTATTTCTTCGGTTTTTACGTTATGTAATGAACCTGAATAACGAATCTCTGCCCAGAAATGCTCTTTCCGTGCTCGTTAAGCAGGGCTTCTGTGGCGAATAGGACGCCTCGCCCAGTAGCTGCATCTCTTCCTAGTGATCCTCCAAGATCCTTAATCATTACAAAAAGTTCGTCAGCACAATAATACCGAGTAAATGAACATGTAAGAAAAGTCAAGATATTAGACATGGCTTCTTCTAATCCTTACAATGGGCTTCCCTGTAACAACTGCTGGCGAATACCCGTGAAACTTTGAGTACTCATCTAGTATCCAAGCCATGGTCTGTTGAAACCCAACTAGATTCAGCTATAAAAAACACTTGGATTCGATCGATAAAGTTCGAATCTTGGAATATATGAATGCTTACTTGTGGGCCAGTGCCCATATCTGGCGCTGGTACATCTGTGTGAATGCCAATGAGGTCATGTATCTTCTGAGTGAAGACCCTCGTCAACCTTTCGAGCTCTGACTTTGATAAATCCGACGGGTTGCAGCCTATTCCTCCCTTAGCGCCGCCGTAAGGTATGTTAGCCACCGCCGTCTTCCAAGTCATGAGCTGGGCCAAAGCGTTGACTTCGTCGGGGTCAACCTGGAGATTATTCAACAAGATTTCTCTCAGGGAAAAATGGGAACCACAAAAAAAAACTGGGATTTTCATACGGGTTTAGAATCAAGAACATGAATTTATTCAAATCTGAGGGTGAATTCAGACCTCTGGATGGTATCTGATGCCTCCTTTCATGGGCCCTCTAGCGTTGTCGTGTTGAACTCTGAAACCAACGTACGAGGCTAAGGTTCCGTCGTCCTTTGGTATGGTGCACTCAACCTATTTTTTTTTTCATGGCAAAAACTATATCTTTCTTACAATCGCTTCCATTGACAAAGATTTCAGGAAAGAAAGAAAAAAGGATCTCAAAAAACCCACCTTGATTTCTCTGAAAGGGATGAGCAGACTCTTCTCTAGCTTCGAATCCAATCCTAAGAGCCTCGCAGCTAGTTTGAAGTTCCTGTTTGTTGCAGCAAGCGCATTCATGGCTGATCGATACAGATTTTTTTTTTTTCCTTTTTACCTAACGACAGAGATGAAAAACTTAGATTCAGCAAAAGAATGGTTTCAAGACTGCTGATGAAGAAGCCACCATCTCTTCTTTTATAGAGATTGGAGACCTGCTTTATTAAATTAATTGACAAAACAAGAGCATCTTAAAATGGATATAGACGATATCTGAGTCAGCTGCTAAATATTTTAATATTCAATCGATACGCGGCCTTATGCAGGTGTTTAATTGCTTGGAAGTCAAAGGGACACATTTCTTGACTATACTAAAAGTCATATCCCTATCCAATTCCTTGTCATCAGCTGTTCAACGATGGCTAAATTATATACAGCAAAGATTGTCTTTTTTTTTTACAACCCAGCTATGAGAAATCAAATCAGAGATCGTAGGATGCAAGAAAAGGTTTTTTCTCGTACCTGAGAACTCCAATAATCAATTGCAAACACACCCCAAATAAATGCTGTAGAATAAGAAACCAAAAAAAGATTCGATTGTTCTCTGTAATCTTGTTCTAGCTGAGATAGACTAGCACAGATTTCCCAGGTACTTATACGCAGAAGCCACACAGAAATTTAGAGAATATAATAAAGTGGGCCTATGATTCTTTGCTAGTGGGACAAGATGTGCCAAAACATGGTACGTTTGTCCCCACGAGACTTGGTATGCAGTGAAGCAGAAAGCTTGTACAGGAAACCTTACGAGAAAAAAAAAATAATAAAAAATAAGGTTGAATATGATTCCTTTATTCCCTTCTTCTATTCGGAGTCTGATATACGCCTATGACGATCCAATATACTAGTACCAAATAAGATTCTGGGTTGAAAACTTACTTGTCAATGCTGATGAAAAAACATTGGTTCTCAGTTGGGCAAAACAACAAACATGTGATTGGCATAAAGAGCAGTGCCAAAGGCCTCGCCTTTAGGTAACTTCTTGAATTACACCAAGATCACATAAGTATATAAATATATTATATAGATATACTTATCATATACGTAAGTGATTGTATGCTATGGTGATGTATGCAAGCCATACTTTCAGTAAATCAACCCATTTTTCTTCACGAGTGAAAGAAACCTTTTTTTCTTTATGGTACAAGTGTTTGATTGTTTATGACCATTAGTCGGAGTTTGAAATGATATTCAAGACTGTCTTTTTTTATCCTTTATTTAGATAAGTATTCGTAGCGTTTGTTTTTCTTTTTCCCGTCTTTACCAAATCCTTACATTTCTCAACCTCAGGGTAATGCTCTGATCTCAATATTCTAACCAAATAATTCAATTTTTTACTTGAAAGCCAGCAGTGTATGTTTCTCAACATTAGGCATACATAGCTTTTGTTTTCTTTCCCTGCTCTTACATTTTATTACCGGAAAATGAAATAGACGAGTAGTATAATGGAAGTATCCGGGCGAACGATATTTTTAGTCTCCAATGTTTGATGCACAGGCGTTTTTTGTCCCTCAATGTTTCGAGATGCCACTTTTGATCTCACTGTTATCGATTTTGGATCGTTTTGATCTCTTGATTAACTTAATAGCTAATTTTGAGAGAGTTTAACACGTGAAAGCACTTGATACTCGACTTAAAACCTCATAACACATCTTTTAAACATTAAACGTTACATGACATCATTACGCATCACATTTAGGAAGGTTGACGACCTTGAAATTGAGATAAATGTAATGTGTAATGATACCAACGTGTGTGTTTAGTTGAAAAACATGGTGAGTTATGAGATGTTAAGCCAAGCGAAGGAAAATCATGTGCTGTTAAATTCCATCTGAATTAGTGATCAAGTTAACCGGATGACCAAAACGGCCCAAAATCAATAACATTGAGGACTAAAGTGGCACCTCAGAATATAAGAGATCGAAAACGTCCATCACCGAAACATCGGGAACTATATGCATACAAACATTGGTGTGCTAAATACTACTTTTGCAACATTGGTTTTTTCTTGTGGGTATAAAATAATTGAGGAAAAGGAACAAAAAAGTGAAAAATAAGATTATGGCGTCCGAATCACTCACAACTAACATGATGATAAAAAAAAAAAAAATTATGTAAATGTTATTGTGACGAAATGAAATTCTCTCGGATGAATCTTGAGATGGAATCCGCCTCATTGGGAATCTCTTGTAGGAAATCCACTAATGTATGTTACTTGCACGGATAAAATTATTTTGACTGTTAGTGACATCTTAATCTTAACCCAAGGACAAGTCTTATCCCCGAAATGTAAGTTATGGGCATTAAAAAATGAATTTGAACATTTATATATTGAACCCTATATATGTCCAATTTAATAATGCGTATTGGCATTTACAAAATAATCACAATCAGGAAATTGGGCTTTAGAAGACCAATATACCCACTTATTGGGTTCTACCGTGTGGCCAATAACAATTTAGGTATGTAGCAAAATATACTTTTGTTGCCTGATTTAATACCGACTAAATTCAGTTTTATATTTGAATTCATTATGAGCGATCGAACGATCACAACTTCTTTATTAGGTAAGTTTGGATTAATTGTCCTCTTTGGTAAAGTAAACAATTTTCAATAATTAACTAATCATTGCATAGTTGTCCATATAATGTAAGTTCATGATAGGGCCCACACACACAAGCACAAGCACATCGCCTTTCAATGCCCCATAAGATGGAAATAAATCAATTGGCCCTTCAAGAAATGGACGGAAAAACGACTAGTCTTGCCTTGCCGTTCTGTGTAATAAATGTTCATGATAGGTCAATATTAATATAATATATTTCGAGAATATAGTGTCCGTATATACGTATGTATCAATAAAATTTTAAAGGAAGACATGATTTGGCCCAATTTGATAATTGTGCCCGTTTGGAATGTTGGCTGATGTGAATTCCATCAACTTGATGTGCAGATGTCACACGACACCAAATCATTCCCATACTTCGATCTATTGCACATCTAAGTTCTTTGTCTCCCTTATATTATACATTATTACATAGATTAAATGAACCAAAACCCAAATGCATGAGAAGTAATGTAATAATATTACGTTGCCAATTTATAGTTGATAATAATAAAATAACATAAATATTTAAATAGGGATTGGGCACATATGACACGTGACTTGTGGATAATGAAAAGAGTGAAGGGCCACCGCACATAAGCTTCTCTATGCCAAACCAACCTAACCTAGTTCTTTATCATTCAAAAATAAATAGCATGATTGATAAAAAAAATTGTTTAAACTTAGACTATTATTCAAAATATTTTGAAGTATATTGATATTTAGTTACTTGTACGAGGATTACGTTAGTTCTCACAGTTGAATAATTTTTTCAGATCATGGTATGGTATGTGCAGTCGGGCCGGGCCTCGGGCCCACATGCTTTATACTTTTTTTTTTCGGTCCCGAGGTATCCCCACACAACTCGGCTATGGGCTAATCGCCCCACACTCCAGAGGTGGGACTAATTCCCGGGATCAGAAGGATACATCCCAAAGCCACCCAACAAAGATCCACATGCTTTATACTTATCTCGATTTTATAACCCAAAGCAGCAGCTAACAAATTAAAATTAAATGGAATTCCTCAATTTTGAAATAAAAAATAATACGAAATAACATAAATTAAATTTTAATGGCTGTTCGTGGGGACTCTCATCCAGCCAGCGTACTAGATGGTTGGGCAGTAGCCAGTAGCTTTTTCTCTCATTCACACACACACACTTGGGCACCGAAGCTAAACTATTTCACCACGTCTCTCAAATTGTTCGATATAGCTCGCAATCACAATCCGTCGACTACCATATCTTGTTCAGCTTTCAGCGGAGTTTCCCTGAGGTTAGGCGATTTTGGTTTTGTTGCTTTTCGTGATTTTTTTTTTTTGTTTGGTGGAAGGTTGCAGCATTAGAATTTCCTCGTGGTTTGAGTGCTTAATGTGTAGATTATCTGATGTTATAAAACCAATCGGAGGTGTGAATGCTCGTGTGTATTCGTTTCATATGATTGTTGTAGTATCTGACTGGGATTTGCTTGTTACTGCATTAGAAATTGGATTGTCTCGTTAATTCTTTGTTGGCGTATTTTTATTTTCTAAATTTTTTTTTTTTGTCGTTGTGGTGTTTCTTGAAAAATTAGGCTTAGTTTTGAAGACCTGATGCGCAATCCTCTTGGTACATTCGCAACTGTGTTAGGTTTCTTGTGTCACTGTGATTTGTGATGGGTTGCGTCTATTCCAAGACATGCATCGGACAATTATGTGCTCCACGAGAAGGCTCTGTGGAACAAAATGAACGTGCAAAAGCAGCCAAGAATGAGATTGCAGTGTTCTCGCCTGGTGATTCTGATAACGATTCAGGGGAAGATGGAGACCAGTTGCATCAATTAAACGCAGCTACTGAAGTGGGCATTGCTAGACTTGCTAGGGTGTCGGCTCAATTTTTACCAGCCGATGGTTCGAGAACCGTGAAGATTCCGTCAGGTAGTTATGAGTTACGGTACTCGTTCTTATCTCAGAGGGGTTACTATCCTGATGCTCTAGATAAGGCCAACCAAGACAGTTTCTGCATTCATACTCCTTTTGGAACGAGTCAGGATGATCATTTCTTTGGTGTTTTTGACGGGCATGGAGAAAATGGAGCACAATGCTCGCAGTTTGCGAAGCAGAAGCTGTGCGAAAACTTGCTTAGGAATAATCGATTCAATACGGATGCGGTTGAGGCGCTACACGGTGCTTTCTTGGCAACAAACTCGCAACTACACGCTGATGTTTTGGATGATAGCATGAGCGGAACAACTGCAATTACACTGTTGGTTAGAGGTAGGACGATATACGTTGCCAATGCAGGTGATTCGAGAGCTGTTATCGGTGAGAGAAGGGGGAAAGATACTGTTGCTGTCGACTTATCGATTGACCAAACTCCTTTTCGACCTGACGAGCTTGAAAGGGTTAAGCTTTCTGGAGCTAGAGTTCTTACTCTAGATCAGATCGAAGGATTGAAAAATCCAGATGTTCAGTGTTGGGGGACCGAGGAAGCTGATGATGGCGATCCTCCTAGACTGTGGGTGCAAAATGGCATGTATCCTGGTACAGCTTTCACTCGAAGCATTGGAGATTCTATTGCTGAGGCCATAGGTGTTGTGGCGGACCCTGAAATTGCCGTGTTGGAGCTAACACAAAATCATCCTTTCTTTGTTCTAGCAAGCGATGGTGTCTTTGAGTTTCTTTCCAGCCAAGCTGTGGTGGACATGGTAAATATGCTTGCATAATATATTAGGACATCGCTAATTTAATTTTTATTTACTAAAGGATATGAAAACAATGTTGCCTCAATAGCTCAAACCTCTAAAATATCGAGGAACCATTATCGAAGGGCTTTTGCCTTAAAGTGGCAGGTCCTCTAAGCCAGCATTTGACATGATTTGCTTCTTGATAGCAAAATATGTGGGTAGTTCATACTACATCATCCATGTAGTAATGTTGAAGGCTGCTGATGTACGATGCAAAAGTTTCATGGTTTTACGCCAATTCATGGAGAACAAAAATTTGTGTTGCTTGCTCCTCGTTATCGGCTATAAGATGCATAAGCAACATAGACATACATAATCTTGTCTCCTTTATTGTCACTCTTTATTGTCATCTTTAGTGTCATTCTCAATATATAGGAGCTTATGTTATGATAGTGCAAGGCCCATATGCTCCAAAAAAGAGCAAAAAAATCTTGCTCAGAAATATTCTGGCAGTGATGGCCGTAGCCCAAAAATCTTGTTGCCTAACACGTTCTTGTTGCCGTGGTCACCATTTCCCCCCGTGAAATGCTTCAATATGGTTAATGGTTTTCATATCTTTTTTGACCTGATCGTTTCATATTCTATTTTTTATTTATTTTTTCTCCTATTTATCTAGGTTGTAAAACATAAAGACCCACGTGATGCTTGTGCCGCAATTGTGGCAGAATCATATCGCCTATGGCTGCAGTATGAAACTCGTACAGATGATATCACCGTGATAGTGGTGCATATCAATGGACTTCATGATGTAAGAAGGCCAATTTATTTTTTCAACTCGGCTATTACATAATTCTTTTACTTCTTTATCGTTGTCTATTATTTCTTCAAATTCACGCTTGCAAAAATCTTTCATAGGTGACAGTTGTTCAATCAGAAACGGTGGATGGAGTTTTAAGGCCACCTCTACCCCAAGTTATTGAATTAACAGGATCTGAGTCTCCGTCTGTTATGAACTGGAGAACAAGAAATCAGCGTGCAAGGCAAGATATATCTCGTGCAAGACTTCGTGCTATTGAAAATTCTCTGGAGAACGGGCAAGCTTGGGTTCCCTCTTCTCCAGCCAATAGAAAGACATGGGAAGAAGAAGTAAACTGCACCTCTCATTGCCTTTAAAGCAGTTCTCATTTGCACCTTTCTGAGTTTACTCACTGATTTATTTTTTTTATCCATTTTGCAGTCTCACATTGAACTATCCTTGCGAGATCATTTCCTTTTCAAGAAACTTACGAACTCTCAGTGCCATGTTCTATTGGACTGTATGCAAAGAGTGGACGTGCAAGCAGGAGATGTAGTTGTAAAGCAGGTGATTTATCATCGACTGCTAACTATCTCATATGTGTATTCAGATCCTTGCATTGCGCATGATTACAAATTTTTGTTTTGTTTGTCGTGTAACCTTGGTTTGTTGTTTTATCTAATGAATAATTGTAACTTCACTCTTTGTGAATACGGTGAATAGACAAAAAACTGTTTTGTTTCATTATAATCTTTTCTTCAGGGTGGAGAAGGTGAGTGTTTCTATGTAGTAGGTGCTGGAGAATTTGAGGTATTGGCAACTCAGGTAATTTTACCCCACTCATTATAGAGACAATTTCAGTTATTTGTAATCTTTTGGTGGTTGGCCTGATTGGGATGCCAGCTCTTAAGATGCTTACAATATCAGCTGAAATTTGATTTTGTGTCAGGATGACAAAAAAGGAGAAGCTCCTAGGGTATTGCAGCGCTATACGGCTGACAAATTATCTTCTTTCGGTGAGCTGGCTCTGATGTAAGATGTCTTCTGCTATCATGCTTCTAACATTGACTAGGTCACTGCTTATGTTCCATATGTCTTGTTTAGTGCTATCCGTAACTGTAGAAGTTAATATGCTACACGACCTTTGGTCCAAATGTGCCTCCGTGAACTGTGAATGCTCTCTTTTCTGGTTGATTGGAAACTTACCTCGGATTAACATCATATCATGCGAGCTAATGCTAAATCTTCCGAACCAGAATTATGCATTCTCTGGATTAAAAAATAAAAGAGCTGAAAAAGAAGTTATCATTTCAAAAACAGTTACTTTATCTTTACAATATAGTTTGTGAGTTCATGGACCTCATAACCTTTGATGAGGTAGATGATGGAATGGTGACGCTTGAGTTGTTCTATTTTTGGGGCAGGTCCAACAAGCCCCTCCAAGCTTCTGTCCGTGCTGTAACCAATGGAACACTTTGGGCGCTTAAAAGAGAAGATTTCAGAGGAATCCTTGTGTCCGAGTTCTCCAATTTATCATCATTGAAGTTACTTCGATCAGTAGATCTTCTATCAAAGTTGACAATCTTACAGCTGAGTCATATCGCAGATTCACTTTCAGAATTGTCTTTCCAGGATGGACAGAAATTAATTGATAAGGTATAATTTGTTTCTTTATCTTATCTTTTTTCTTGTGTTTTTCTTAAACCCCGTTTATCTGTCAGCAGGATGAGGACCTTCAAGGCTTATATATTATACAAAAAGGGGCCGTGAAAATTACAGGTGATATGGATTCTTTGGATGGTGTTTATGCATCGAGCCTCTTATCTGGTGTTGAGAAGCAGGACAATGGCGGGCACAATAGAAGCTTTTCAGTAGAAAAGGCTGAGGGGAGTTACTTTGGAGAGTGGACTCTTCTTGGGGAACACGTCTCTTCCTTGAGTATCATTGCTGTGGGCAATGTGGTGTGCTCTATATTAACAAAGGAGAATTTTGACTCAGTTGTAGGCTCTCTAGCCCCGATTGGACAGGATGATGATAAGTATGTTTCCGGGTTTATGCATGTGAAAGGAGAATGTATCCCATGTAGCTTCTACTGTTATGCTTTATGTGTTTAGTCTTTACATTTTTAACTTTTGGTTCTTTCAAATGCGGAACTTTTGCAGGTCAAAACATTATAGTTCTAGTGCATCCACCGAGTCAATTATGGTTTCTGGCACTACCAGTGACAAGATTCAGCTTTCTGATTTGGTAAGGGATGATTATTTTCCTAGAATTTGTTCTCAATACCGACCTGGAAGATGAAAACATTTCCCTCTCTTTTTTCCTCTTTTGTTGAAGGAGTGGACAGGTAGTTTGTACTCCACAGATTGCAGTGAGATCGGCATAGTCCGTGTTATGAACGCAGGTCATTATTATTTTCCAGTTTCATTGTATTGTTAGTTGGTTATTATTGGCTACCACTGCACGGCATTTTGTCCTTGGCTATTCCTTTCGAGATCGCTATGCAATAACTTGTTGAAGAGAACTTAATCTTATTCATTCATCTTTCACTGCAGAAAATTTACTTAGTTTGAAAAGATTCTCAAAACATAAAGTTAAAAGACTCGGAAAAGAAGCTCAGGTCCTGAAGGAGAAGAACCTATTCAAATCCATTAGGGAAAATGCCTTTGTCCCTCGAGTTATATGCACTTCGGTTGACCATTCATATGCTGGTATACTTCTGGACACACATATTGCTTGTTCGATGACTTCAATAATGTACCAGCCACTCGAAGAATCGTCAGCAAAGTATTGTGCTGCTTGTGTGGTGATTGCTTTGGAAGGTTTGCACAAGGTGGGCCATTTGCTCAGTGATTTATCAAAATTTTCTCATGCAGCAATGAACATACTAAAAAACTTGATTCTCTTCTTTCGTATTCGGTGTTGATAATTCAGACTGGCATTCTTTACCGAGGAGTATCTCCTGATATTTTAGTTTTCAGCCAGACTGGTTATATCCAGGTTTGATTTTTACATGCCTTTGTGAATGCCATTTTAGTTAGTTTCTCACTCTAAGTCATGATTATATTCTTAATTCATTGCAGCTGGTGGACTTCAGATTTGGGAAGCAAATGCAATCTGTTGATCATTCTGAAAGAACATACACAATATGTGGCATAGCAGATTCGTTAGCCCCTGAAATAATCCAAGGAAAGGGACATGGCTTTGCTTCTGATTGGTATGGTATTTAAATACACGCTTTGACGCATATATCATTGAGCAGAAGCAGATACAACCAAAAGCTTTCTAAGTAATGAACTGCCAAATAAAAGAAACCCGTTATTAGTAACTGGGACAGAAAAATATAAATTTATTGTTATATTATCCGACTCTTACTCATCCTTTGTCTTAAAAATACCATTCAGGTGGGCTTTGGGAACTTTGATCTACTTCATGCTACAAGGTGAGATGCCATTTGGATCATGGAGAGAAAGCGAGCTCACATACGCAAGAATTGTAAAGGGACAGCTCACTCTTCCTCAGAGCTTTAGCGATGAAGCTGTGGACCTCATCACTAAGGTTGGTCAATAACCATAAAAACCTTGTACTTTACCAGCCTTTGCTAGAAAAATCGTATAAATATTGAACGCTTCGATAAAGAATCATGGCCACCCTTCTCATTATTCAGTTACTTGAAGTCGACGAAAACGCAAGGCTGGGAAACAAAGGCGCTGAGTCCATCAAAGCCCATCCGTGGTTTGATGGTATCGATTGGAAAGGAGTAGAAGATCACACGGTTCACGTTCCACAAGATATTATTACACGTATAAATCTTTTCTTGGAAAGCCACGCAAACGACGTGTCGAGTTCTGTATTTTCGCCCCTTAGGGAAGTGGAAGAGCTCAACACGCCAGAGTGGCTCGAAGATTGGTAGTGGTCAGACCTCGGTCGTTCTATCTCTTCCGATCTCTCTATTTATTCGAATATTTCCACGTCGATAGAGTATATCGTAATTTGCTTGTTTATTATTGCTTCGCTACCTACCCATGGATGCTGAGATGAAGGAGCATCCCATCAATGTCCTCCACAGAAAACTGAGAGGATTCAATTTCCACTGCAGAGGTTAGACGTCTTATATGTTATTACTGTATTATATGAGATTCTGTACATAAGTTCATAATATGTCCTACGTTGAAAACTCCTTTGTTTCCCTGTTTGTTTTTCACAATAAAACTACATGGATTCGAATAGTATATATATCATTGCCTCGTATTTTGGGTTTGGTTTAATATTCTCACTATCCGAACCCGACCCGAATGGTGACGGGTCACTACTCAAGGATTATTTGGGGTTCGGATACATTCCACGTTTGGATCCTATTCGTAGCTTTGATCAGGTCTCCGGTCAGGATTCTCCGGGTAAAAAAAAAAAAAGAATTTTTTTTATTCATGATCAATAGTATTTAACGGTTTTTAGTAAAAAATACTCGAATTTTCGGTAATTAGTTTAAATGATGGACACCAAACCGGATAAATTCGGCTCTTGAATAACCTGATACTGACCAACTATTCGACGGTTTTTTTTTAGTCTTTTCTACTCAATTGGGTATAATCCAACTCCATTCACAAGTTGGCAAGCGGTTCATCAGTCATCACTGTCCAAGCTGGTATGGCAAAATCGAAAATTCACGGGTCGAAAATCTAAGCGAATTGGATTATGGAGTTAGGATAGAATAGTAGTATTTTCAGCAAACAATTGGTGTCCTAGTCCCTTGAGGAGGGCTTTGTTTTTATTTATATCTAATATGTCTTCACCCAAATGTATGTGCCAACTATACCATATTATTTTATTTTAAGCAATTTATTTTTAATTGAATTCTTTAAAAACAGAATTTTAATTTAAAGATAAACTTGTATATTAAAATATTAACATAAAATTGTAATTAATCAATTAAGATAAAATTGTAATTGAACCATCCGTCTTGCGATAACTATTAGTATTCTTGCACATTCAGATGCGTATCTATTATATATAGTATGTAATATTAAATTTTATTTTTAATTTAAAATAGTTAATTGAAATTATAACTAAAATTAGTTATATACATTATACAATTAAGGGTCTACAAAATTAACTAAAAATTAGTGATTAACTTATAATTAATTAAAAGATCATGGGTAATTTTTTAAATTTAATATATTAATATATTTTCTTTTTTTTTGTTTTTTTTTTTAAATTTACAGACGATGAGGCCGTTTATATTCACCCTCAAATAAAATATATCGCTTGTGTTATTATTATCCAAGTCGAACTGAAATGTAGGCTGATTGCTCTTTTTATATGTTTGCGTCAAGACTAACACACTATCAATTCAATTCAATTCAATTCAATTAAAATGGTATCTCTACTACACTCGTATCTGCCTTCTTCTTCATCCCCTTTCCGAAAGAACCAAAACCCTAATTTCAATCCCCGAATCCAGTTCACTTTCAAAACCCGAAGCTCCTCCACCTTACGAACGCTCCACCGCAATGCCTCCAGCAAGCAAACCCCTAACACGGCGGCTTTCAACAACGGAGGCGACGGCGGCGGCGACGGAGACGACAACAACGGCGACGATGAGAGCGATAAAAAGAGTAGCGGATGGATCAATATCGACTCAAACGACGCCGTAACGGTGTTTGCAGCTTTAGCAGTATCGCTCGCATTTAGGTCTTTCATAGCCGAGCCAAGGTACATCCCTTCTCTGTCTATGTACCCTACCTTCGACGTTGGAGACAGATTAGTAGCCGAGAAGGTGTCTTACTATTTCCGAAAACCTTGCCCCAACGACATCGTAATCTTCAAAAGCCCGCCCGCGCTCCAGCGATCTGGGTACACAGACGAAGACGTCTTCATAAAGCGCGTGGTTGCGAAAGAAGGGGACGTCGTGGAAGTACGCAAGGGTAAGCTGATTGTGAACGGCGTAGAAAGGATCGAGGATTACATCTACGAATCGCCGAAGTATGAGATGTCGAAGGTTCGTGTCCCTGAGGATTACGTGTTTGTGATGGGCGATAATAGGAATAACAGCTACGATTCGCATCTGTGGGGCCCTTTGCCTCTGAAGAATGTTATCGGGAGATCTTTGTTTAGGTATTGGCCGCCGAACAGAATTGGCGGCACGGTTTTAGCGGAGGGCTGTCGTTTGGATGATGATAAGCAAATCGTCAAAGAATTGGCCAGTGCTCAATCGTAGTTTTATGGGTTCGGAAATAGAAAGGTGGGATTTTTATTACAGGGATCAGTTAATGCATGTACAATCAGCCTTCTCCTTGTCCAATCGAGTTCGAATACTGCTCAAGGGGATGATACTGGCAATGTAGATTCGGCGATTTATTGTTGGCTGTATTCAATACATTGTAATGATCTTTTTCTTATTTAAGACGGTCGCATTTTGTTGTATTCGAGATCTTAATCGAACTACATCCTTCAGATTCATTTCGTTTCGCATGTGTTTTGTTTTCTGGTCTTGGGAAACTGATAACATAGTAGAAGCCGCCCGTCCCAGGTGAAAAATCACAACAAGGAAAGAACTTGCATCTGCATTAAGATTCTTTGATACATTCATAAATACAGAGCTGCAGCAAACATGTTTGGCAGGTAAAAACGAAAGGCGGTGAGAGTTTTAGAAAACATCAGGGTTGTAACGACCCGAGGGGAGGGAATTGCTTTGTTGGGCTTGCTTGAGGTGCATGGCGAGTGCATAGTTGTTCACCTGCTCGAACCAAACACAAAGAAGAAGAAGATCATATGGAATTCAAACGCCTGGAAATCACACAAATTCATTGCCTGCAAATGTTTGATTCTCACTCACCTCAAGAGTTCTGAGCTGCTCTTGGTATTGAGACACAAGCTGCTTCAGTTGGCTCAGCTCGCGACCTTTTTCCTCGTGCTCCTTCTGTCGATCGTGCTGGATGGCGACCGCACGCTTGAGTATTGCGTTTTCTTGCAAGATGGAACCTAAATGCTGCTTCAGAATCGCATTCTCCTGAAGAAAGAAAGAAAGAACGAAAGGGCATGTAAGAAATTTTCTGTGTGAAGCTTTCGTGCAAGAGAAAGCAGACCTGAAAAGTTTGAGCAGCTTCTGAAGCTGCACTTTCAAATATGGACTTCTGCAACGCCTCGAGGGCTCGTGCCACGCGCATCTTGGCTTCGTCCACGTTCGACGCATTCGCCACTTCTCCGACGATGAGCTCGACCCAATCTGCACCATTTGCGGGATTTCTTACGCTTTCTGATTCCTCTCTAGAATCTGTGTATTCGTTGTTAGCCGCTAGGCCTGCATGGATGAGAAGGAAATGTAAAAATCTTTCTAAAAACACTATTTCAGTTTATAAGTTTTTCATGTCATGTGAAACTGAAATCGTTTTCATTTTACTCTCAATGTTTGATTGCCCGACGAGTAATACAAGGGAGTTCTCTAAATCAGCCGTTAATGGCATATTATATCAGCCCACACATAGAAAACTATTTATAGGAAAATGACGGAGAAGGCAGAACCTTTAGCAGACAAATGACCGCCGATGCCCCTGATGAAATCAGATGTACTTGATTCTGCGGCACTCAGACGAAGCTCGGTCAATCTTTTGATAGCAGAATCTAAATCATCGCCAGACTCTTCAAGCGCTTTCTCAAGAAACTACAAACCGAAAAGCATATATCATTTGTAAATTCAATTTAAAAATCGTTTAACATCACAGAATACTGGGAAGTCTCAATTCCCGAAACAATTGAGTGTAACCTATATTGCCAGGCTCTTACTTACATGAGTGGACGACATGCTAGTGTTTGAGCAAGAGAACAGCAATGCATCAAAAAGCCAACACAACACACACAGAGAAAATAAACGTTCGTCGTAAGGTGAATAGACAGTAGTTGCACCCGTAATAAATGTTGTCCGATGGTATTTATATCTAAAACATTACAAATTGCCAAAAGAAAGGTCAAAAGTAATTTCGTTTGGCAAAACCGAACATAATTTAATACGTGAAGTTCCAGGGAGGACAGAGCTGGGCTGAAGCCTATGAGATTTGTCGTTTCCTTGATATAGTGTAATATTAAACAGACACGGCAATTGAACCATTTCGTGGTCTTTTTTACAAATTCATGTTCCATTGTACGCTTGCGAGAAAAGATTCTTCCACGAATTGAATTCATTTAGCAGCCCAACATACCGAAATGACCAAAACAATGCACCAGAAAACAAAATCACAGCTATAATTATTGTCACAAGTGATAGGTATGCTGAAATCCCTGTGTGTCATAGCAGAAGATGGAAAGACTAATTCCTTACAAGCCTTTTCTTTTTAATTTAGTCTCCGTTGCATATATTCCAGTAAGAATAAAAAGTAGAACTAGATGTTGTATTCGTATGTTGTAATAATGCAGAAAGCATATTGATGCATTAGTGTCAATGTAGTTAAATCATTAGAAATCCATGGGTGGTAAACTAAGACAATATTTTCAAGAACACCTAAGTTAAAAAACTGACATTCTGTGATAAAAAATAAAAGAAAAAGACAAGCAAAACCTGTCTGTCCATGTCCGGGAAAAGAGCACCGAGATAATCGATGAACAGAGACGAAGGTGACGTCGGCGGTGGCGAGAAAGAAGAGCAGCGAATCCTCTTCGACGACGGAGGTGACGACGGCGATTCCTCAAAAAAATTCGATCTTTTACGGCACAGAACAGCAGACATAGTTTCGATTTTTCTCAATTATCTCTCTCTAAAACTACTCAAGCTCGAATCCCTCTTCCACCACCAGTTTTCTCATGCAGCAGATTTGATTCAAGAACCCACCTACGTATCTGTACGATTCGATTCTTTACCCAACATTAAGTCAAATTCAGCTGAAACAGATCGATTCTACTGCTTGATGATGATCAGATTCGAAAAAACCTAATCTAAGAAAAGGAGGAGTTGAAATAAAGATGAGATAAAAAAAACTCTGAATTTTCAAGTTGACCACCCAACAACCACCTTCGCAATTGTCTGAAATATTTAATTAACATTTGGGGCCTTTATGGGCCAATATTGGGTATGGATCTTTCTTGGGCCGGCCCATTTTTACAAGGATCATGATGCAATAGTGCGAGTTAACCGTTAAATTGATGCTGCATCTTAAAACCAATTTGTGATTGATAGGAGATTTTTCTTTTTACTAGTATTTTTAGCACGTCTACTATGTGCAAATATATTTATATTTTGAATAAAATTATATTATTAAGAATATTTAAAACAAAATAAATTTTATTAAAGTAAGAATAAAGTGAATAAAGTAGCTAGCAGAAAATTTGATTATATTTTTTTCTTCATGTGAGGTATTTCTAAAAGATAAAGGATCTCCTAATAGATTGATTGGCAAATTATAAAATATTAAGGATTAAAAAGGAAAAAAAAATTAACATTGCTAGTTTTTAGACTCTCCACGATCTTTATATAAGAGCATAGATAAAATGAGTCCGGCGAAGTTAATCTCTCGATGGGGGACGAACAATCTCAACACTAACGATAGTATTCGCAGAAGCAATCTCGTCTATGGTGTTGTGGTACATTCATAAGTAACAAATTCCAGCCTTAAATTCAATCGAAAACCGATCGGAAAACCTCGCGCAAAGCAACTCTTTTTCTATACCGCGATAATCAATCCCAACAACGAAGCAAACGAAACGACGATCACACGAAGCCCAACGGCCCCACCTCGAGCCGAGCCCGTCGGCGTCGGCAGGTCGGTAGGAACCGATGAGCCGACGTCGCTCGGCGGTGACGGCGAGGACGACCCGTCGGGGCCCGGCGCTACCCCCAATGGAACGCTAGTCGTGCTCTTAGGAGCCAATCCCGGCCCCATGGGCTCGACCGTCGAAGGAGCAGGCGAAGGCGAGGGCGGCTCGATCGGCGGCTCAACCGCCGTTGGGGCAGTGGATGGTGCGTTGGCCGGCGGGCTCGAAATCGACGGGCCGGGAGACATTGCTGGGCCCGCACCGCCGGTCGGAGAGGGCGCGACGGCGTTGACCGCGAGCTTTTGCCCCAACGAGCAGTGACGGCCCACGGAGCATATGTAGTAGCTCGGGCCGGGCGAGGTGAGGGTGAAGCTTGCGGGGCCCGAAGTCGTCCGAGTGATAGGCGTGTTGGTGGAGGTGCACGAGTCGAACGCCTGCTTGTTCACCTTTCCCACGTCGTGGAATCCCGTCGTAAAGTTGAACACTGCAGTGGAACGTGGTCGTTTGGAGCATTGCAAAGAAGTAAGTCGCGATATGTAGAAAAAATAAAAGATATATATTTATTATATCACATCGCTCCCTTCCAACTTCAGTTTGGATCATCTGTTCCATGACCAATGTTCCTTATAATAAATTTACGAAAAAATTGATTCTTATAAATATCGAAAAACATAAGATATATATATCAATTTGGTCATTATGAAACAAATAATAAATCATATACGTGTATTTGTTTTTATCACATAAACCATATTAAATAATGATGATTTTATGATTATGTGGCATATGTATTTAAAAAGTTAGAGTAAATTAAATAAATTAAAGAAATTTTTCCAACTGAAGTATTTGCCACATGTCATGGTCAATGGAACTGAGGTTGGAACATTAAAGTGGAACAGATGATCCCAAGCGTTCAAGCTTAAGCTTTTAGGTGAAGCGATCATCTAACATAATATCATAACTCGGGCGTAAAGGTCATCCAAAATCAAATGTTATACGTCTAAAGGCTATATAGATAAAGAAATTAGCCTACACACGGGGAAAGCGTACTGAAAATAAAATAAATAGATTATACAATCCTAAAGTTTAAACTTTTAGGTGAAGCGATCATTCATACGTTATAGTACGAACCAATCAAAACAAACCAAGTTATACATTACCTAAAACGTCCCCGACCCTGAAAACGTGCTGAGAAGCCCACGCAGTGTAGTCCGAAGCGCCGTTGGTGGGAATAGCCCAACCCGAGCTATCTCCGACAAAGTAAGTCGTCGCCTCCGCCGAATATTGGGCGAGGACGGCGGCAAATGCGATCAAGAAAAGGGTCTTCATGTTATTCAACGCTCACCAAGTGTTCTCAGGCAGCCCCTACGTACGAATGTTTCTTGCAGACTGAATTTTATTACAAACTATACGTCTATTTATAAACTACTGAACATCTTCCCCGAATCTTAGTAGTAGATGTGATGGAGACGTTGCGATAGATAGTTAGGGTTAGATAGTTGTTGAGGAGCAGTTGTTAATGCAATGGGTAGGTGCATGCCATGTATGTACTTGGAACTCAGAGAGAAGCTGGGCAAGTAAGTAGTCTTGGTTCAACTGCTCGAAAAGAAAGGGGTTGGTAAGAGATTAAAATAATGTTTGTGGATTTTGAATCTGTTCAACTCCAACCGAAACTCATGATAGTCTGAGCAAGAAACTAAGGGTGCGTTTGGTTTGGTCTGCGGAAAAGAAAAGTGTGGTGTTACGCGTCGAATCGCTGTACATTACGCTTCACGTGCCGTAAACCAAACAGAGCCTAAGGCTGTTGTTGGGATTGCAGGCACGACAGTGCCGTAAACCAAACGTAGAGCAGATTCTTTAGAAACCATAAGGGGTTTTCGCGTAATAACCAGACTATAAGGTAGTAATGTGCATTTCAGTATAACCGCGGTGCATATCTGAATTTTACATTAATATCTTATTACATCCATCGCCCAGACTGCGACGCAGAGTTTTCGAGCTCTTTTACTTCCAAAATATTCTTCAACAAATATTATTTACACATAAACACCAACGACAACAGTACCGATATTGACCCGACCTAACTAATACCAATGTAACGAATGAAATCATTAGCAACGTTCGACGCCCAATTGACGGTGGTGCCGAAGAAGAGTTCCCAGAACCACAAATCCAACGCCAGGACCGAAGAGAAGATGAGAAGGGCGAGAGTTTGGTACCTATTCAGAGGCCATCCAGAGAACTCGGCGAGCGTTTTCAAGAAGGGAAGCGAAGCGCTCTTCACGTTCTTCTTCTCGATGGACCATGCGGTTATCCACTGGACCCGGGCGGGGAACAGGTCGAACTCCTCCCTCAAACGCCGCCCCAAGTCGGGCATGTGGCCCCCGCCGTAGAGCACGGCGATCTTCGAGTGCCCTTTGGAGATGGCTCGGTGGAGGGCCGTTGTGGCCGCTTTGTTTCGCTCGCCTATGATGACCGATTTTTCCTCCACGTCTGCCGTCACTTGCGTGAACCTGGGGAGAAATGGCGTGTAGATTCAGACAACCATTGCTCGAATAGGTTTGTTGTCTAGCTATGCCACTATCTAGGGAAATAGCGCGGGAGAACGCCATTTTATGTTTCATAATGCTTGGAATATGAGCGTTTTTCGCGCCACATATTCCGTATCTCACTTTTAGTCCCCAATGTTACCGATCTAGCGACGTTTTGATCCCTCGGTTAATTTAACTGTTAATTTGGACGGAATTAAGGGTCGTACGGTAAATCCATCACTCGGCCAGAAAAAATTTGGGAGCAGTCCGACCCGACCCGCAATACTATTTGTCCCGGCCCGTAATTCCGTCTAAAGTAACGGTTAACTTAACTGAGGGATCAAAACGTCACAAACGTTTTTAACATTGGGGACTAAAATTGACATCTCGGAACGTGAAGGACAAAAAACGCAATATTGCAGATATGCCATTGCTAACAGCTGAAGGCTTACTCAGACGTTAGGCGTTTGGCCAGGAAAACTTTTAGCGCGGCGCCAATGTCTAGCCTGGACAAGGCTTCGAGTTCGAGGTATTCTGATTGACTACCCACATCTGCGCACACGCTTCCGATTATTACGAGGCCGAGGAGGGGCATAGGGACGACGCGCGAGGCCCATAGAAGCTTTGACCTCCACGGGCCGAGGTCTTCCCTAATGGGCGTGGCTTGCACCATGGCTTTGGTCGACTTCAGTGTCATGTCTCTGGCGAATGTGAAGAAGCTTTCACCTTTTTCGATCTGAAAAAGGGCCACAGAGACCAAAAAAGGAAAAAAATTGATGTTTCGTCAAGAAATTTGAGCAACATAAAATGGTCCTCTATGATTCGAGAGAATAGGACCTGAAGCAATCTGAAGGTTTCAAAGTCGAGATCAGCGTGGTACCAATTGTCGCCCTCGTAGTTAAGACAGTCTAATTGAAAGTCGAGTGTAAGGAGTTTGGCCATTTGCCTCTGAATGAAACCGATAACGTTGAATCCTCGCAAGTTTGAAGTGTTCTTCTTTGTCTTAGCCATGGCTTCGGGGCTTCTTCTACGTTCTAAGCTTTCTCTGCTGGCAACCATTTCATAAAGGACACAATCGTATGGCTCGAGCACTTCTTGCAGCGTAGAGAAATACCTGGGAAATATTACAGTGCAAGTATATTTTATTCCTTTGAAATTCTTGATTTGAAACTTCGAAGGCTGTCTCACTAGAATGGACTTTTATGACAATACAAGAAAAGAAGTTGTAGTTGTAACACAAATTAAGGTTAATGTCATTGCATCAAATCTAAACACAGGGTAGGTAACGCTAATCTCAAGGTTAATGAAATAGATTGAAGGCAAAATTTCAAGAGAAACTTACTCTTTATCAGCAATGTGAATTGTAGAGACCAAATCCACCTACAAATGTAACAGCAAGAATATAATTCCGTAATCAAATTCAGCCAAAAAACGACCCACACTTCGAACGATGAGCTAAGATGGGAATAAGTAAGAGTAATCCTTACAGCTCGACGGCTTTACCTGAAGAAAGGGCTGAAGAACGGACCAAGGAAACTTCTTACGGTAGCTAACAACAGCTGTCTGCAACTGGGATTGATTGTCCCTCTTAAACCTCATGAAATCTCCAATCGAATTGTTCCCCAGAAATTGCTCCGCCGACCCATAATCGTCGCCATCGTAAGCGTTGCTAAAGCATTTGAATCTCGAAAGCTTAAGGTTTCTCGCCCGGGAAAAACACGGAAAGTTGGAATCCGACGTGGAAGCTGCAGATGAAATTGGGCAGAAGAGTTTTGGGTGCGGCGTGGGAAGGAAACAGAGCACCATAACTCTTCCCTGCAAGGCCTCGGATTTGGAGATAGAGGTTGTGTGTTCTTGAAGACGAAAGAGAGACTGAAATGTGGCGATTTTTTATGGGGGAATGAAACTGAAATTGACACGTGTCAATTCATAAAACGTCGATCCTAACAACGATTTTAATGCATTATCGAAATTACAAAAGGATGAAGGATGACGTTTAACTGTATGCGCGCGGGGGATGAAAACGTGAGGCCAAAATTCTCTGCTTTGTCGACGCCATCAAAGCCTTTTGCTTTCTCTTCCAAAGAAGCAATGCAGCAGATTGTTCTTCGCATTCCATATTCTTCCGCGCAGTTGTTTAAGCCGCAAGCAAAAGCAAATCAATGTTGGATGGATTTATCTCTTCCTCTCTATCTCGTTTTCTGCTGTTTTATCTACCTACTATCATCTTCTGGCGGCTGAGAATGAACTGACTCGATGTTTTTTCTTACAGTGACTGTACACGTGGACGCCCGCCCATCGCTTCCAAGGCGTTGGAGGGCTTCGTGGGTTGATGATTCGCTTCGCTGTTCTGCCTCGCCTAGAGCTTCTGCTTCATCACAAGGTATGGTATTTGTCGCTACGTTGTGTAATTGAAAAACAAGAACTGCTTGCTGCGCTAAGATGCTCGATAAGTGATAGACAGTTAAGTAGAATATTGCTGTTTTATTGCAGCTGCTGTTTCTGAAAAGGCAAGTGAATCGGCTGAGGATGATGTCCTAAAAGCTTTGTCCCAGATAATCGATCCCGACTTTGGTACAGACATTGTTTCGTGCGGTTTCGTGAAGGATCTTAATGTCAGCAAGGAGTTAGGAGAGGTTTTTTTTCCCTTTAATCTGTTTATGTGTTTTTCGTTTAACTGTTTCATATCTGTGCCTGCCCGATTTAAAATTCTCTTTTGAATCTCAGGTTTCATTTCGGTTGGAGCTCACGACGCCAGCTTGCCCAGTGAAGGACATGGTGATTAGGAAACTTCTTTAATTGTAATCAAGAATCTGTAACACACTCTTGCATTTCTTACAAAACTTGTACAATTGTGATTGCAGTTCGAGCAGAAGGCGAACGAGGTTGTTAAAGCGATTCCTTGGGTCAAAAGAGTTGCAGTGACTATGTCTGCTCAGCCAGCTAGGCCAGTTTATGCTGGGCAACTTCCACAAGGTCTAAGGACAATATCGAATGTTGTAGCTGTTTCAAGTTGCAAGGTACTTTTTGTTCTTTCCAATCCATCACTGAAAGAAAATCGCTTGTCTAATGGTGTGTACAAAACTGACAATGTTAGGGAGGGGTAGGTAAATCAACAGTAGCTGTGAACCTTGCGTATACGTTGGCTGGAATGGGGGCGAGAGTTGGCATCTTCGATGCAGATGTTTATGGCCCGAGTTTGCCCACAATGGTCTCGCCAGAAAATCGTCTGCTTGAAATGGTGATTCATCTTTTGCAACTACTGTTGTTCGTGGATTTGATTCGATTAGTGAAAGAGAAAATTCGATTCTTGTAGAACCCAGAGAAAAGAACTATTATACCAACTGAATACATGGGAGTTAAGCTCGTGTCGTTTGGATTTGCTGGGCAGGGCCGAGCGATTATGCGTGGCCCTATGGTTTCAGGAGTCATCGATCAACTTCTTACCACTACTGAGTGGTGTGCATCTCTTTTATGCATATCGTGCTTGATTTTTCTTGCACAACATAGTTGAAGTAGACAGAATGTTATAAATGAGACATAGTTTCACATCTGCGTGAAATTTTGAGTCCTTTCGTTTCTGATCTATCTTCAATGAAGGGGTGAACTCGACTACCTCGTCATAGACATGCCACCTGGGACAGGTGATATTCATCTTACGCTGTGCCAGGTATTGACTTTTTACGAACTTTATGTTAAAAGCACTGTAATAATTCGAAGCCATACTCTCAAGTTTTCTACGTTCGATTTTATTTCTAGGTTGTCCCATTAACTGCTGCAGTTATAGTTACCACGCCTCAGAAGCTATCTTTCATCGATGTTGCTAAGGGAGTTCGAATGTTTTCAAAGCTGAAGGCCAGTTTCCGTTTCAACTTAAATACCTATTTTTCCGAACATGGAAAGAGATGGATCTAATCTGACGTGTAAATTGCGTGTGTAATGAAACCTTATGTTCAGGTACCTTGCGTTGCAGTGGTCGAAAATATGTGCCACTTTGACGCCGATGGAAAACGCTATTACCCATTTGGCAGAGGATCAGGTTCTCAGGTTTTCCTACACCTTCTGTCCGCCTTACAAAATCTTATTACATCTTTCTTTGTATTCGTATACCAAAAAAAAAAAAGATTTCGTTATGAAAAGTGTGCTAATGTCGAAACCGCAGGTCGTTAAGGAGTTTGGGATTCCTCATCTATTCGAGCTTCCATAAGACCAACTGTGAGCCCATTATCTGAACTTTCTTATAATGTCTTAACCTTACCCCCGCGTTTGTAATAAAATTCGAATAAATCCCTCGATTAGTTATCAGCTTCTGGCGATAGCGGAATCCCCGAAGCTGTATCCGACCCACAGGGAGAAGTCGCAAGAGCATTTCAAGAACTCGGCGTATGCGTCGTTCAGCAGTGCGCCAAAATTCGTCAGCAAGGTATTTCGCAATATCATCGAAAGATATATTGCTGACCGTAATCTTACGATGGACATTCCTCTGTTTCGAAAATTCGCTCGAACAAAACGTCTTTTTTTTTTTTACAGTTTCGACTGCAGTCACTTACGATAAGTCGATGAAGGCTATCAGAGTCAAAGTGCCCGAATCAGACGAAGAGTTCTACTTGCACCCCGCGACGGTGAGGCGTAACGATCGATCTGCTCAAAGTGTGGTACGTAAAGAAAAAAAAAAAGCAGACTTACACAGTTTGAAATTCTTGCAACTTAAGGTTAAAAGTTAGTTTCTTGTTCGAAAAAAAATATAGGATGAGTGGACGGGCGAGCAGAAGTTACAGTACGGAGACGTGCATGAGGAAATTGAGCCTGAAGAAATTAGGCCAATGGGAAACTACGCCGTATCTATAACGTGGCCCGATGGGTTTAGCCAGGTAAGTTTTTCTTTTTTTTTTTGGATTTGAATCTTGGCGAGATTAGTGCATGTGAGTTTGTCGTCCATTTCTTCGGCAGATAGCGCCATACGATCAGTTGCAGACGATGGAGCGCTTGGTCGACGTCCCTCGACTTTCTGATATGTAGAAACGTTGTCGTTCGTGGATCGATTTTTTCACTTGTATCGTTTTTCTACTCTTTTTTCTGAAACTATAAGAGATGAACAGAAATATACACGAGTTGAATAGTCTAGCAAAGCTGTCTCGATATTGTTTGTGACAGCGGACGTCTTAGTATTTGAGCAATTAGAGATAGATTGGGCATTTTGATTTTTAGGTGGAAAACCCTCAAACAAATCGGGATAAACACTTTCGTTGACTTTTTACCGCGAAGGAATAAATGAGAGAAGAAAAAAAGACGAAGACAATCTATTCTATTGTATTAGGCTGGGTTGGGGGGGGGGGGGGGGGGGTGAATACAAATTTCTATTTGGTATGTAAAATAGTTAGTTTTTTTTTATCTTTAATATTTTGATTTATTACACTTTAATCGTTTAATATAAATTTTTATTTTTTGAATAACTTAATTAATAATATAATAATATAAAACGCCTTATAGATTTGCACATAGATAAGATATGCTAAATAGTACTAACGCTGTCCCACTTAATACTTCCAAAAATTAATGGGCACGTAGATTAAGAAACTATATTGTTTTAATATTATAGTATACTTTTAAGAAATGAGGAGAGAAAACCAATTAGTTGGCACGCAAATTAAAAAGCTTTTTCTAAATATACATGGTGTAATTAGTTTAATTATTGGAATACTTTTTACCAAAAGTAGAAATGAGAATAATATAGAACGCTCGAAATAAAAAGATAGAAGAAAAATAAGTAGAACGGAGATAATTCTTTTCATCTCAAAATTATCTTGTTTTACTTTTTCTTTTCTTTTTCTAAATGGCGCCTGCTTGGTTCCCGCGCAAAGGTATCTTTGAGACGACACGCGCTCTCAGTACTCAGTTTTTTGCCTCCACTCGACAAAAGAATTGGGAAAAGAAAAAAAAAAAAGATGAGACAAAAAACTATACTCTCATTCCTCCAAAATCCTAAATCGTCCAAACCTATCGTCGTCGACGAAGATGATATTAAAGGTATCGATACTCCGCCGGAGAAGGAGAAGCGTCTCGGTTCTCTCTTTTCCACTATTATGCACAAATTCTCAAAGCCTCACGCTACTAGTGACTCGGCGTCGGAGCCTGGCAGGTGATTCCGCCCCTTTTTTTTCAGCATTGATTTCTTGACGCGTCCTAACTGCATGCGCATTTTTCTGCGGACATTATTTTAGTCATTCCTTTCTAATTCGTGGTATGACTTACGAGTCGATTGGTGTTCTGACGTGTTTTTAGTTGTCAAAACATCTTCAAGAGATAATCGATAGCAGCTGTTAATGATTAATGATGTATTTTGTAAGTGCTTTGATAGCTGCGTCAATGGCACCGTTGTTTTTCTTTCCCGATATCAACTTCTTATTGAGTATGATTTTGATGTTTAGTACTTGAATTTTTTTCCTGGCATAAGCAGGTTGATGACGAGCACTTATGCTCCTTTTTCGTATTACATGCAGGTTAGAAGAGGAGGATACTTCGCTTCTTCAGTTTCCCTCCGTGAAATGTGAGAGACAAAAGGAAATCTGCAACGAAGATAATATACCTATCACACAATTATATGGACAGGATAAAGATAGCTCCCACAGAATGATGGTTTCTCAAGGGAACAAACATTTTTCATCCTATAATGAGAATGATGTCCGTGGGCCTGACACAGGCTCGAGACCTCTGATTCCTAGACTGAAGAGAGTCCAGGACGTATGCGCTTTTGATGACATAAAGGGTGGATTTTCAATTCCTGATAACAAGAAAAGGCCAAAAATAGTTCATTCTGATGGTTCTGTGAACGAAAATGTGAACGCTGAAATGAGTACCAAGTTTGAATGGCTCCATCCGTCTAAAATCAAGGATTGCAATGGGAGAATGCCAGGGGACCCTCTATATGACAAGAAGACACTTTATATTCCTGCTGATGCTCTGCGAAAAATGTCAGCATCCCAAAAGCAGTATTGGGAAGTCAAGCGCCGTTATATGGATGTGGTTCTCTTCTTCAAAGTGGTCAGTTGCGAAAACTCTCTGAACACTTTTAAATTTATTTCAGTTTTATCTTTTCTGTATGCTCATTGTGAAACAACACAGGGCAAGTTTTATGAGCTCTATGAACTTGATGCTGAAATCGGCCACAAGGAACTTGACTGGAAGATAACATTGAGTGGTGTGGGCAAATGTCGACAGGTATGCTCAACTACCTATTGGATCAGTATGTTGCTTTGGCTTGGTACATTATGAACGGCTAACATTATAATTGGATGGGCCTTTCCATCACATATACGGCATCGTGTGTATGTTTTGCATTTTATGAATGTGTTCTTTTTGGACCTGATCCCATTCAGGTTGGTGTTTCTGAAAGTGGAATTGATGATGCTGTTCAGAAGCTGGTAGCTCGTGGGTAAGATATTCTTACGTAAACTGATTTCTATAAATGAAACATGTCCTTGACATAGGAAAATGAAAGGTTCATAATTGTTCGATGATTATTCATCACCTCACAAGCATTTTCATGCTGCACAATCGGCAATTGTTATATCTCTCTCTCTCTTGCACTTGATTTCTTTTCTTCATATTTGTTCCTTACTGGAAAGGGATTACTATCGACACACTTGGAAATTAATTAGATCTCTTCATGTATAACGTAACTTAAATGATATCATTGTTCGGTTTCTGGAAGGTACAAGGTTGGTCGTATTGAACAACTAGAGACATCGGAGCAAGCAAAATGCAGAGGTGCTACATCTGTAAGTTCATGATTCATCATTTTCATATGATACGCTTCTTAGTTGTACATTTAAGGGTCTTACTTCCGCTCTGACTAGCAAAAGAACGCTCATCCATTTTCAACGGCACAAGGAGTCAGGATAAAGTCATGCTATTCCCCTAGAAAACATTACATGAATTGTGCATTACATGAAAAAAAAAAATTATCACTATATTCAACTTATTATATCTTACAATATCAAGCTTAATCACTTAAACTAAACCATCTTGTGTCATGTCACATACCATCTCATACCTCTTTATTTGAACTTCAGCTTATCAATATAAGGCAGTTACCATCAACCATAAATAATTTGTCATGGTCAACATCTGAGTCATAAACTAATCTTTGTTCCATCTCAGGTCATTCAAAGAAAGTTGCTTAATGTGCTCACTCCTGCAACTACAAGTGAGGGCAATATTGGGCCTGATGCTGTTCTTCTTCTTTCAATAAAGGAGGTCAGCTGTTTGTACACCAGATTTATTGCTTCTATCTTTTTCCTTTTTACACTCGTCATCGTTTTTACATAAATAGTAACAAATTGACATTGCTGAGCTTGGCACAATAAGTGCATTTGTGTGTATGACACTGAGTAGAGCAGGAGTTTATGAAACTGCAATTTGTGTAACACCAGGGAGACCAATTGGAAGATGGTTCAACTTCCTTTGGGTTTGCATTCGTTGATTGTGCTGCTTTGAAATTTTGGGTTGGCTCTGTTAGCGATGACGGTTCGTGTTCTGCTTTGGGAACTTTATTAGTGCAGGTAACCTCCTTCATAGTAGTTTGTTCAGAAATTAATAGGCAACAGTGCATCTGATATGCAATGACTTGTAGGTGTCACCAAAGGAAATTATTTATGAGGCACGAGGTAGGTGTCTTTGTATTGTTCTGTAAAGACCTGGTTTTTATTTTATTGGATGATCAGCTGAATCTTTTTCTTCTTCGATGGCATTGTAGGTTTAACTAAAGCAGCACACAAAATGCTCAAAGAGTATAACTTAATCGGTGAGGATGATATGAAAATTTATTTCATGTGCAGATGGTCAGTCACCATGGCTGCACAATGTATCAGGCTTACTAACTGAAAAATATGTTTTTCCTTCTGAACCTTTTCTGTATCAATAGTATTGAGAAGTTATAACTGCACTTTATATTTTTATAGGATCCGCTTCGCCGCAATTAAGTCCATCTGATGCTTTTGGTGAAGCCTTTGAAATTAAAAACTGCATCGAGTCAAACAGATACTTCAATGGCTCTTGCAATTCATGGAGTCACATACTCAATGGAGTTGTGCACTGTGACCTTGCGTTATGCGCTCTGGGTGGGATTATCAACCATCTATCGCGATTGATGGTGAATATGTTTCTTTTGTGGTTAAAATGTGAAAATCTTCTGTTTCTTCTTGCTTTTCTGCTCAAAGTTGATTAATCTTGTTTCTTAGATGTGGCTGCTTCTCTCACATTGTCATAATACTTCAATCTGCAGTTGAACGATGTGATTCGCAACGGAGATATATTGTCATATGAAGTTTACAAAGGTTTCCTTAGAATGGATGGTCAGACTCTCGTTAATCTCGAGATCTTCAATAACAACGCCGATGGTAGTTCATCAGGCAAGCGCCTCTCATCTATCGTCTTGTATTCAGCCCAGCTTCTCCTTTGTTGACAAATTATCATTGATGTAGGAACATTGTTCAAGTATCTAGACAACTGCCTTACTTCGTCTGGCAAGCGGCTTCTAAGGAACTGGATTTGCCACCCTCTTCAAGATGTTGAAAAGATAGAAAACAGGCTTGCAGTAGTTGAAGACCTGATAGCAAACCCTGATATCATGCTATATATCTCTCAGTCTCTTCGCAAGCTTCCAGATTTGGAAAGATTTCTTGCACGCATAAAGTCTATATATATGTCATCTTCCGTACTCTTGCTGCCCTCCATCGGCAAGAAATTATTGAAGCAACGGGTAAGAGTTCCCTAAAGTCCGTGCCAAGCTTCTCCTTGTATGTATATAAGACCTCGTCTTTTATTACTGCTCGTACTTTGAACTATCGTGGACATTGGAAAATCTAGACCATTAGTTCATATGTCCGAATATCCAGTTCGTCTCATAAGCAACTTATACCTTCAAATTTGACTTGAATCATAGATATAGGTGGGATCTGTCTTAATTGCTGGCGTATGCAATTTAATCTAGACTGGTATACATTTTTAAAGAGATTCTTTTGTAACTGAACAGGTGAAGATATTTGCCTCTCTGATACGAGGATTGCGTACAGGATTAGAAGTCTTAATGCTTCTGCATTGTGACAAAGTAATAGTCTCTTCATTATCGAAAGTTGTATCACTACCTGAATTAAGTGGAGCGAAGGGACTTGATGGCTTCCTTGCTCAATTTGAAGCAGCTGTGGATAGTAACTTCCACAATTACCAGGTTAAATTTTTCATCACGTATGGTCTTCTGTGAATTAGTGAAAACTCGGTTCATACATTTTGCAATAACAGGACCATGATGTGACCGAATCGGATGACGAGACACTCTCCGCTTTGATCGAACTGTTCGTCGAGAAGGCAACTCAGTGGTCTCAAGTCATACACGCCCTTAACTGCATCGACGTGCTAAGGTCTTTCGCTATTTCTGCAACCTCATCTCATGGAAAAATGTGTAGGCCCGTCGTCCTTCCCAAATCTGCAAGTGCTGATTCACGCCCAACACTTCTAATAGAAGGGCTATGGCATCCTTACGCCCTCGGCGAGACTGGAGAACTGCCCGTCCCAAACGATATCCATCTCGGAGATAGAAACAGTCGCATCCCCCGAGCGTTATTGCTGACGGGGCCTAACATGGGCGGGAAGTCAACCCTTCTCCGCGCTACATGCCTTGCCGTAGTAATGGCTCAGGTTTGTTTCGTTGTTTCATTTCATTCGCTGGAAACTCTTAGAAACATTTTTGACAGATCAGTTATTTTTGCAGTTGGGCTGTTACGTTCCTTGCGAGACGTGCACGCTCTCGGTTGCGGACACCATATTCACTCGGCTCGGCGCATCCGATCGAATCATGACGGGCCAGAGTATGTTCCTTCATTCCATGAATTATGAGAAGTCCATCGCCACCCTAAACCCTGAGGTTGTGTGTTTGGTATAAACAATTTAGTGAGGAAAAGAAAACTAATTTGGTTGATTAGAGAAATAGATGGTGAAAAGAAAAAGGAAAAAATTAAACTACTAAAGACGAAACCATGGAATGTCAATTTCTTCACCAGATGGTGATGAAAGAAAATCCAGTGAAAATCATCTAATATTCAATTTTCTTTTTCCTCACCAGTTTCCTTGATCCAAAAACACTGCGTGACATCTCTATCTTATCAGGCACCTTTCTCGTCGAGTGCTCGGAGACAGCATCGGTCTTGCAAAACGCCACTCAGAACTCGCTCGTCCTTCTCGACGAACTGGGCCGAGGAACGAGCACGTTCGACGGATACGCAATAGCATACGCCGTACGAATTTCAATCTCTCTCTCTCTCTCTCTCTCTCTCTATTTTATCTTCTTCTTCTTCCCATATCTTCACCGGCAGGTATTTCGCCACCTGGTGGAGGCCGTAAACTGCCGCCTGCTCTTCGCGACACACTACCACTCCCTGACTAAGGAGTTCGCCTCTCATCCCCTCGTGAAGCTCCAGCACATGGCGTGCTCCTTCGACTCCTCTCCTCGGCTGATTTTCCTCTACCGACTGTCCCCCGGCGAGTGCCCCGAGAGCTACGGCATGCACGTGGCTTCGATGGCCGGGATTCACAGCGCTGTTGTGGAGAGAGCCTCGAAGGCCGCGCGGGTCATGAAGGACACGGTCGGGGATAGTTTTAACAAGTCTTGCGAGGCGAGGGAGGAATTCTCGACGATGCACGAGGAGTGGCTAAGGGCGCTTTTATCCTTTGCGAAAGGAGAAAGCGATGACGAAGACGAGCTTGATTCGTTGTTTTGCCTGTGGCATGAGCTGAAGAGAGATCGGCCCGCGTTGTAAGGTATGGTAATGGTATGGTATTCTGTTTCTATATAATCTATTTGGTTTCTCATCTTGTCCAACTTGCTACTACTACCATTTTGATGTTAATGATATGTGTTGAGATTATAAAAATTGGGCTCTTGTCTTAAATAATTCAAGCTCTTAAAATCCACTATATATATAAGAGTCCTATCCCAATTGATTTAAGCAAGGATTCCCTCGATTTCTAATAATGTGGGGGCGAAAGATTGATCAGAGTGATTGGATCGTGACATTTCCTTTCAAGTGGAAGATGGCGACTTGGGAATTTTATTTGTATGAATTTTGGATTGGTGTGTTACGATTATGGTGACGTTGCGTGTCTGTCTAACTGGGAAAAGAAAAATACAAGCGCTGGAAAACTCGTGTGTAGTGTTTTGTCGTCGGAGATTATTGGGTTGTTGATGAAGGCCCAATTGCGGTAAAAAAACATTGATAACATAAGAATTCTTTATGTGCATTGAATGATACGAAGGCCCAATTTGAGTTTTGTGGGCTTTGGTCTCAAATTATTTCATCCAACAGCTACATGGACTATGACCGAACCTCCAAGATCATGTCTTTAAATATTGGGAAAAATTTATACTTGAGTACCTAACAGTATAAGACAAAAATCAAATCAGTCCCTTTTCATAAAACTGTATGCTCGAGTACCTAACTGTGTAACAGAAAACTGACGTAAAATACATTTTCATAAAACCCTTTATTAAGGGTATTTTCATCAAAACATTTTTTTGGTCCCTTTTCCCTAAACTTGAAAAATTGGATCCTTTAAACTAATTATGACACTGACAGGGACTGAACACTTAATTTAAACTATAAGGGGGCCTGATAAAGAATTTGCCCTAAAACTTCTACATATACCTATACGTATCCGTTTGAGTGAAGATATGTCATGTTAGAAATTTATGTATCATAGAAAACATATTTTGGTACACAAACTAAAGTACGTCATGCTTACATAAATATAACCACTATTGTAAAACATGGCGCTACGGCGGCTCTGCCTGAGGCGCTTTCGGCTAGGCCTAGGTGGACGATTAGGCGGCCGACTAGGCGGTTTTGTACTTGTTTTGAAAAAAAAAATAAAAACAATTTTTTTTGCAATTTTTTTTATAAATACAAAAAAACATTATTAGGATTGACATTATTTATTTAAATGGATGCTTTAGTTTGGTATATTAGCGTATAAAAAAATTTATAAAAAAATAGCATACCGACTAATTTCCGCGTAGAAATCCCCGCCTAGCCCACCTAGGCGCTAGGCCCCCCTCGGGCGCCCGACTAGCGCCTAGCGAGTTTTACAACATTGAATATAATACAACATATTTGGAGATTAGGTACAACATGAACACGTGATATGATACATCATATACATATAAAAAGATACGTAAAATATGATAAAATCGTTAAACGGATAGCTATGTCTAAAAAAATTATTCTACTATGGATTTTGTTTATTGAACATTTGACAATTCCGACTTTCAATGGGACTAGTTCTTATTTCATATGGCTTGTTTGAAAGCGCCATTGACGATATGGCTTGAACTTGTGATCATTTAGATCACTATGCTAACAATGGAAACACCTTAATTATAACTAGTACTTTCCGCACACTCTATGTGTGTGCTTTATATATTTATGTTATTTCAATTTGATATTTGTAACATTTAATATTTAAAATGAAATATAGTTTTAAATATATAAAATGAAAATTAATGTGCTTATTTAAATTACAAATAGTGGACTCAATCGGAAATAAAATGACGGACCAAATTGACAATTTTTAGTCACCCTAACTCTTTTATATAATAGAAGAATATACTTTTGTTTTGAATATAGGATGTGCATATAACGTATATACATATATACGTATACAATATATATATATATAGAGGATGGTGCTCACCTTATGTGATCGATGTGGCACTGATTCGTGCCATGTGGACATGCCACATCAACGTTAGATGATGCTCAACACTAATTAACACATTCTAGGGGTCATTGATCGACATATCGGACGGTGATGTGGCATGTTTACGCTTTATGTGGCACCCGTTATGTGGTATTGATTTGTGGGCCTAAACATGACACATCATCGTCCGATATGTCGACTAATAACCCATAGAATGTGTTAATTAGTGTTATGTATCATCTAAGGTTGATGTGGTATGTCGATATGGCACGAATCAGTGCCACATCGACACGTGCCCACGTAAGGTGCTCACATAAGGTGAGCACCATAAAATTCTATATATATATATATATATATATATATATATATATGTATATTTCAAATCGAGGCGCAAATTGATTTCGACATTTGATCACGCCCTATCCACATCTACACCTAAGCAAATATATTTGACCAAACACGATAAAGAATGTAAGTATTGATCGCCATCACATGGGCGTTAGGCGATTGTTGTTATGAAATATAACCCATTAGAGATTCGAACTACTTTTTATAATATTATTGAATTAAAATATTGCCATGATGCTGGTTGATTGGACATGCAAATGGATTATATATCGTACTTTTTTGAAGTATTTAATCTATATGAAAAATTCCATCAAATCATGTATGCTAAAAAAGACCTATGATAAGATTATGTATGGTATAGAGTTGCTTTTAATGGAATTAATAAATAAAATACCTATATTCGAAATATTCCAAGACAGATAGAAAAAGGAATTGATTCCATGTTACACAAGCCATATCATGGCCAACCACCGTATCTTATAAATTCTCTATTTATACATACTAGCATTTTCTGCACACTCAATGCAGGTGCATAAATAGAAATTTTAACGTGCTAATGAGATGTATAGTTAGTATTGGATTTTTAACAATATTTTTTCATTAATTTATTAAAGATAAATCTGCACACCAAATTTAGTTCACGTGGGTTTCACTATGTCTATTTTTAGTTTATTAGATATACAAAAATACAGAACAATTGTGATTGGTTAATAGTTACACTCAATTCAAATAGAATTGGACTCTTTGTAGAAGACCCTGCCGCTTTATAATAGTAGATATATTTCGCATGCATTTATTTATTTATACATGCAATTCCACTTTGTATCTAAAATCTCCTACCATGGATTTTTTATTGCCATTATCACAATGCTTTTTTATTGTGAACATATGTTATTTTCAATATTCAATATTTTGCATTGATGGCAACTATTGTTATTCATTCGTTCATTTTTTTCTTGGCTTGTACGATTTTTGCATGCAACATTTCGCATTCTTCTACTTATAGTTTACGGGTCATAAAATAACTTATTGGGAAGGTTGAAAAAATACATTATAAAAAAGGTAACATGTTTGTGGAGAGAAGAAGCGAATATTAATAAAGGTAACATTTGAAAAATACATTTTAAAAAAGGTTGAAAAATACATTTACAAAGCAATGGTGGAGCTATTAAAAGCTCAATAATAATATTATTGATTTGAAGTTATGGACATGCAACAAGATCAACAACAGTATCTTACTGTTCGAAATATATAGTAATCGCAAATTAATCATTAGAAATCCCCTCTGTCATGTGTAGCTATGAGACAATACATAATCATTATTAATCATCATAACCGATTATTATTGCAGCCTCAAATTAGTGATTCAATGTTGCTTTAAAGATAGGTTATGAGCTGGTCAACATTTTCTACACTATATTTAATATTTTTCGGAGCTTACGAAAAGGCGTCTTTACACATAAAACTCCCTTTGTAAAAAAAATTTGTAATTTAGTATCCTGTCAGGATTTTTTTATATGAAGTTACCTAACAGAACAAATTTTTTGCAGATAGGTACTCGATCCGCCGCAGGTACGCCATACAACACATTCGGTTAACCTATATCAACACATTTTGGTACCCTATATAATAGAAAATGGTACACCGTATTAGCACATTTAGGTACGCTTTATTTAAAACATAGGTACGCCGTACGAACACATTTAGATATCCTATATTATATCAACATGTTATGGGACGCCATACACATACAGGAAGGTGTGACTGAAGAAACTGGTAAAAATTAAATCGGGTACCTATCTATAAAATTTTCTGACATGAATATCTATGTGTTAAAAATTTATTCAATTAGGTATATATGTGTAGATGTACGTACGAAAAATAGTAAAATTATATAAAAAAAAAAAGGATAGAAATTCGCATCTCAGGGCGGTATTACATCATGCCAGCCGTTCACGCGTAGCTTTTGGTTTATGGCCGTATGAATGAATAAATTAATGAATTTAAAGAAGAAAGAAAATACGAATAATAGTTTATTGCATTACAGCATTCCTATGCTATGTGTATAAAATAGAAGAAAGATCTGGGAAAGAGCAAAGCGTCTCAAGCTTGAATCTTCATCTGTAGAAAGAAAAATGGAGTACTGCAGCAGCAGCAGAAGTGCGTCTTTCCTAGCGCTGTTTGTGTCGATATCGATTGTTGTGTTTCACTCGAATCTGATCGAAGGTAATTTCCACGAGAGCATGTTTTTCAACTGGGGATTTCAGTGCTCTGCGTTTGAGAACACCGGCGAAGATGCTACGCTCATCCTCGATCAGACCTCAGGTACATTTTTTTATTTCCGACGTTGGAAGTGTTCACTAAAATCGTAAATTTGCGTGCCATTTTTAGCTCTTGTTGGAGAAATTTTGGCATCGAGTGAGATAGCTTTTATGGTGTTCGATTAAATGTTCGAACGAAGGCCGGCACATCAGCTTTATCGTGTTCATGCTGCTCATTTTTGAAATTTCTTATTTCATTTTCTGTGGGAAATTATGATGCGAATGATGTTAGAATTTGATTTTCAGGCTCAGGGATTCAATCGAAGAGAACGTTTCTGTACGGAAGCTTTGGGATGTTAATCAAGTTGATACCTGGAGATTCTGCTGGGACAGTGACAGCTTTCTATGTAAGTAGTGCTCTATATTTACTTTGTAGTGAAAACTGCATTACCAAATCTTGGTAAGGAAATCGTTTCATTAACCAAATCGTTCGCCGCAGCTTTCTTCGACGGGCAGCAAACACGACGAAATCGACTTCGAATTCCTGGGAAACGAGACGGGACATCCTTACATTATCCACACGAATCTGCATCTCCAAGGCGCTGGAGGCAGAGAACAGCAGTTCTATCCATGGTTCGACCCAACCGAAGATTACCACAATTACACCATTCACTGGACAACATCCGAAGTTGTGTAAGTACACGATTAAAGCACGTTTCAATCTATGTCTTGCTTTGCTGAATATCTAGTCCATTCGAACATCAGCGATCCCTTCAGTATCTGGCCAATTTTTTTACCATCAATCCATCCTCACTTTCGACGAAATCGCCTTACAAACTCGATTTACTACAGTTGGTACGTGGACAGCATCCCTATCAGAGTGTACAGAAACTACGAAAGCGAGGGAATCCCATTCCCAAACAAGCAAGGAATGAGGGCTTATTCAAGCATATGGAACGGAGACAGTTGGGCTACGAGGGGCGGGCAGGCGAAGATCAATTGGGGCTCAGCCCCTTTCGTCGTAAGGTTGAGGCATTTCAACGCAAAAGCCTGCGAATACGACGGTTTGATTAGCGTCCCAAGTGGAAAGGGAGACCGTAACTGTGCTGCTCATTCTTCAGGGAAAGATGTCGTAAGGGCCGAGGCTGAAACCAGCGGCGAAAAGAAGGTATTGGTCGAAACAGTTAGGGAAAACTTCATGATATACGATTACTGTGAGGATTATAAGAAGTACAAAGGGCTTATGCCTGGGGAATGCTTGAAGCCCCAATATTGAATTGATTGATAAGAAAGAAGTTGCACTTGTTAATTATTCTTATTGTGTAAATATAAAAGCAACACAGTTGTTCTGTATCTCATAGTGACTATTTAAGGTAGGTGAGAGAGCCTTTTTCTCCTTGTCCTGATTATGAAAGGGCACTGAATGCAAAAGTCACGGAAATACAACGTTGTATTGTATGCAAGAATTCTTGAATAAACACTTGGACAAAAATAAGGACACAGTCAACGCAGAGGCCCAAAGAACGAACCTACAAAGACGTACACCAAATCCTAAGACAAAGGGCCTCTTATAACAAACAAAGAATAACACATTCAAGAAAAGAGAATTGGAACCCAAGGCACAACACACAAAAAATGCACAATTTCTCACACCCTTTCAAACTGCCCAAAGAGAAAAGAAAGAAAGAAAGAAAACACCCTCACCTCCTCAAGGAGTAGTAATACCTGGCGTCGCCGGAGATTCCCTAGTAGGCGGCGTCTGACTGTCAGAACCACCACCACCACCACCGCCGCCCCTTAAGGCATCGTCGGACGACTGTCTAAGCCCATCATCAGTCGTATCTCCGCCAACGCCGACTCCTCTGTTTATCTCCTCCATCATCTTCAGCACCTGCTGCATATCGGGCCTTTGGTCGGGCATGGTAGCCACGCAAGCCATGCCTATCTGCAGAAGCTGAACCATTTCTTCCTCGACGTTATTGTACCTCATGAGTTCAACGTCGAAAACCTCGGCTGTCCACTCTTCCCTCACGACGCTCTGAACCCACCTGGGAAGGTCGATGCCTTCCTCCCCTAACGAGGCTTGGTTGGGAGCTTTGCCCGTTAAGAGCTCGAGCAGTAGCACGCCGAAGCTGTAGACGTCTGATTTGGAGGTGACTCTGCGGGTTTCGAGGACCTCGGGGGCTCGATAGCCCATGAGTCGGTGGTTCGGCGGGGCAGTGCTGGAGAATAGTGGGTTCAGGCCGAAGTCTGAGACGTAAGAGTCGAGGTTGTCTTGTTTGAGGAGTATGTTTGAAGATTTGATGTTTCCGTGGACTACTTTGCCTGAATCGTGGAGGTGGGCGAGTCCCCTTGCTGAGGAGATGGCGATTCTCAGGCGGGTTTCCCAGTCTAGTGGGGTTCGACCCGAGCCTCGACTGCCTGCGAATGAGAAGAACAACGCATTTATTCGTGAATTTTGGCATGGATTTGATCACGTTGAGTGGGTGATTTATGCATGAGTCAGTCATTAGTGATGATGTTTGTGTCAAGAAACATCCTTACCACGTTTTCTCAGATGGCTTTACCTTTCATCTAATCTATGAGAAGCAGCATTAGACACCTATGCAAATGATGCAATTCGTCCAACAGATTCCCAGTATTTCTATGTTTTAATCACAGAATGCAAATGTGGTTTTTCATTGCACACACTTGTGCAAGAATATGTATCATTGGTTCTAGGCCATGATAATATTCAGGCCAGAGTTAAATGACAAAAGCATGCAATTGGCTTTTTTGATGTGTGACCACCGACAATTCGAGATAATGAGGGGAAATGTCTGCATGCAACTACTAGTTTGAGATATTGTCGAAGAAAACAAAACTCTCTCGGAGAATGTTGTATGACGTCACTGAACTATGATTAGAAAATGATTTAAAAATTCAAACTTTATGCTCTAACCAAGTCATTAAATAACAATGCAGGTAAGCTGAGGTTGCCAACATATGCAATATTAAGAGCACAGACTCGTAGTCATTAGAAAATACAGAAAATCAATGGGTCAAACGCAAGCCATGGCAGATGCTATAATCAGTTAAAGGTTGAGTTAAATATGGGAAAAAAAGCATAGAGAGCAAAGATAGTAACGTATTAGTAAAGATGCCAAACTAAAGGTTCTTTTTCTTTTCTTCATTGTTAAAGCATGTCGGTTAGTGATTGAAGCTAACGTGTCACTCATGATGGTACAACCAAAGGCGTGCACAGTTCCCCACATGATGGTGTTTTACAGCCTTGTATAACATACACATGCCATGAAAAAGAAGACTTAAATTTTAAATGATAACACACACACACACAAGATTCTTCAACACTTTTAAATAGCCCTACACTAATAACGTGAAATTATATCTATTATAGAAAATTAAGGGCCGGCCTAGACTATGAAGTTGTGAATTAGTCCAAGTCTAACTTCCTATGAGAATTATAAAACTAATGCCACATTAAGACAAGTAGCAAATTGCAATCAATGCAAGAAAAAGGCATGCACCAAACTATGCATCACGGGGGAAATTTGCTGCTAGGTGAGTGAAGGAAGGTTTAAAGAAATGGATTTCACGGATTGCAGATAGAAATAGAGTAAAAAAAAATATGATTTTTCACATGTGATACGGACACAGTCTTTCGCATTTGACTAGGTAGACGGATGTCGGCATTGTCAGACAAAAACACAAAGAAAAGGATAAACAAGAACAATGAATTAAAGATTAAAAAAAGATAGAAAATTAAGAAAATTGGACACCCTGAAACTAGGAAGATGATGATGAAGAAGAAAGAAGAGAAAGCCTTACCGTGTAGAAGAGAAGACAAACTCCCAGAAGGCAAGTAATCATAAACCAGCAACTTCTCGTCCTTTGAGTAGTAATAAGCTCTCAATGGAAGCAAATTACGATGCTTAACGCTGCCCAAAGCCTCCATTTGCTGCTCAAACTCTTTCTTGGCCACCACAACATCCTTTAGCCTCTTCACCACGACAGTCGTACCTTCCTCCAATACAGCTTTATAGCTCGTGCCAAGACTCCCTTTGCCCAAGACTTCGGCTGAAGCTCTCAACAGATCTTCTAAATCGAAGCTGTAAACTCCACCGTCCAAGAACACCAGCTTGGTCCTTTCGTTCCCTTCTGCTGAGCCAGTGATGTCGTCTTTGGATGAAGAAGTTCCTGCTTGATCTGCTACGGCCCTCGAAGCTACGGCGGTGGGCGGTGGTTTTGAGCTTTGATTTTGTCTGTTCCTCTTCTTTTTCTCTTAATTAAGAAGAAAATGAGCAAGAGTAACAAAAGCAGTAGAATTATTCCTCCGGCGACTGAGATTCCGATGATGCCGGCGGTGGAGAGCTTCTTATGTTTCTTCCCCGGGGAGGGAACCTCCGGCGGAGACAATTCCGGCGAAGGAGCCGGCGGCTGGAAAAAGGGGTTGCTGCACGGCGGCAGAGGAGAGCCGCACAAATCGACGTTGTTGGCGAACGAGGACGCTGGAAACTTAGCCAGAACCATCGGGACCGAACCGTTCAACTGATTATTAGAGACGTTGAAATCGACGAGGTTCGGCAAGTCGATGCTCGGAATTTGGCCGGAAAATCCGTTGTTCTGCAGATAGAGCCGCGTGAGCTGCGTCAGATTGTTGACGGCGAACGGAATCTGACCGGAAAAATTGTTTCCGGAGAGGTCGAGCCTGTAGAGCCGAGTCAGCTCCGCAAAACTCGCCGGGAAATCGCCGGATAATTCGTTCCCCTGCAAGTAGACGCTCCTAAGCAGCTTCAGCTGGGCGAAATCAGGCGGGACGGGGCCGGTGAGGCGATTCGAGCGCAGGCTGAGGACTCGCAGCTGAGTAAGGCGGCTCAGCGTGTCCGGCGGGATACCGCCGACGAGACCAACGCCGGGGAGACGCAGAGAACGGACCGACGAGTTCGTGGGGTCGCATTCGACGCCCGTCCACGTGCACGCCGACGCCGATGGGTCCCACTGAAGTCTATTTTCGTGTGGAAGCTTCGAGAGGAAGCTGAGAAGGGCCTGCTTGTCTTGAGTCGGCTCCGCGCCGATCGTCGCAGCTCCGTGAAGAACAATAACAACCACTGCAAGAATCCAAGCAAAGGAGCAGAAGCAAAACGCAGAAGCCATTGAATCAGAGAGTTTGGATAGACGTCTCTGAAATAGGGCTAACAAATGGTAATGTGGAACCGCAGGGAATGGCCCGAATCGAGACGATGATGAGCGCCCATATGCTTTCGGTAAAGGAGAGAGAGAGAGAGAGAGAGAGAGAGAGAGAGAGAGAGAGAGAGAGAAAAACAATAATGGAGTTTCTTTGGGGTGTGAGGAGAAGATTATGCGAGCTGGGAAAAAAGTGTGAACAGTGTGAGCTGTATTTGTGGACCTTTTATATTCCATTGTCACTTTGAAAACACTCTGACACTTGACTCGCTATTATTCTTCCTAAATATTATTATTATGCGAAAACAATATTATATTTTATATGATTTTTTTTTTGGATGCTAAACAAGTCGGATTGGATCACCTTCGCGGGTTGAAAACTTCAACCCTGACCTGGCCTGTTTACTTAAACATGTTGAAAAATCAAACCCAAATCCAATCTGTTTTAATCTAACCCAACCCGCTAACCCGCCGACCCGTTTAAAATTAAAAAGAAGAAAGAAAAAATCAAAATTGACGGAATTATAAATCAAATTAAACGAAAAATGAGAACTAATGCAATTGTTTTCTAAAAACAGCATGTGTGAGCGTGGGAATGGACAGAGAATTAGGGTTAATCCTTTTATTTTATTTAATATTAATAATATTTAATAATATATATATTCGGATTAAATTGGTTGATTTCGGGTTGAAAATCCGAACCCTAACCTAACCCACTTAATAATTGGTTGGCTTCGGGTTTACCATTTACGTAAGCATGTCAAAAATGTTAATCCGAACCTGCTATTTTGGGTGTGGTTCGTGTCGGGTTGGCGGGTCGGGTCGATTTTTAACAGCCCTACGTAATATTAACACCAAATTAGGTTCGGTCTGAGTCTGGTTTTTTAACTCAAACATTCTCGCACACTAACTAAGTTTCGTTTGAGTATAGTTTCAGCTATGGAATGACCGAGAAGTTTCGTTATTGCGCCTAACATCGGCCATTTAAGAGGAGAATTGGCCCAAAGTTGATGGGGTTACATTCTAAAACCAACTCATGATTATTAGAGTTTCTAATTCTTAACAAACTCCGACTTTCAGTGGCACTGATCCCCCTAACTTGTTCGGTATTGGTCTAAGTCAATCTACGATAGTCAATGAATTCAAGTCTGATGAAAACATTTACATACTAAGTTCAGTTCTAAATCGAATTTCAACCTGAACCTTTTTCACAATCCAACTAAGTTCAATTTGACTCGAATATGAAATTCACTATCAGTTGTAGACTAGCTTTCAAAAAGCTAATTTGTTCAAGAAATATCGTCCCAAGTTGTATCAAACCTTAATATTTATTCTTGAACTCGACCATTTTGATCGATCTTATATGATTTCATAATATAAAATTAAATTGTCTATCTCTAAAAGTAGTCCAAGGTTTCAATTACGTAGTAAGTAGCCTTGTGAGCCATTATTGATTAGTAGAAGTTAATCAGGCTAAACTACCGTTGGTATGCAGTTGGAGAGTATTATTTCCTTGACCAAATTATCATTTTTCATAAGTGACTATTGGAATTGAAAATGAGTTTGGTGTCGACCTAATTATTGGATCCTCGCTTTTACTGCAGGCAAAGACGCAAAGTTAGAAAAGCCTTATAATGAATGAATTATCATACTTCGTCATAATTCAGAACCCAATAGCAAAAGCATAGAATTAGGTGCTAACATGAGAATCACAATGTACATGGAATTCTATCCCCTCCTTTCCCTATTCAAATTCTTACAGCCCACATTGGCTCTCACTAAAGCTTTTTATTGCCCATCTAAAGTTAAAAGGGCATCCTTCAGCAGTCTCTGAGCTTCTTCTCTTCTCCTAAACGCCAGCGAAAAAAAAAAAAAAAGAAAAAAAAAGAATGAAACGCAGCCCTCGATTTTCTATCCACATTTCAAACATCGTACCTCTTGATGTCTTCCACGGCTTGCTTGCGCCTCTGTATCTGAAGTTGTAGGATATGTATGAGCGTTGCTCTGGCCTATGCAATCAGAAGCAGAAACCAAAAGAAAAGCTAATTATTGAGATTCAATTCACGTTCTTTAAGGATGAATAATGAGAGGGTCGATGTATGTAAAAGATTACCTGGTGGGGACGAAGGGCATTCAGTAAGTGATGTAAGTTTTTGAGAATAAGGGAGATATCTTCTACCCTTCGTGCATATTGGGATGGTCGTTCGACGAGAACGTCGGCGAGCTCTAACAGTTGAAGTTGGAGTTCTCTGTTAAGAGATCTCATCTCCTTCTTAATATCTAGAAGATGTAAAGATAGTTTCGTTATACAGATGGGAGATATGTGTGTCTAAAGCTAAATGATTTAGCGAGAAAGCAAATAGTTTCGCCACAGTACTAAATTCGATCAAGCTTCTACGATTGAGCATGGAAGAAAGGGTACTTCAACTCTAAGATATGCAGAGACAAGATACGTTTGTATTTGACCATTTCATCTAACATCTACGTGGGATGCATCATCGATTCATCTTAGACTATAGGAAACAAAAAAGTGCATTATTGTTCTACGAGTGAAGTGTTGTTCAACATCTATATGGACAAAATTTAGGTCAGCTAGAAACAAGAAGAATTTTACGAAGAATCAATGAGATCTAACAAGGAGGATTATCAGATATAAATCGAATCGATCGTGTGGTAAAGTATACGAAAGGCATGATTTTATACCAACATTGGGCCCTTTAGGGTACAATTGACGAACGCCCTGCTCCTCAAGATCGGGTAAAACGTCATCGGTCTGGAACAATTTCAGATATACAAGGTTAAAATGAGATATGGTATGCAATCTTTTTTTCTTCTCAGATGCCTACAGCAAAAGAATGTTGCCAACTATTTATGTAAAATTCCAAAAATCATATGGTGCCCTGCCCTAACCACTTTCCGAGCAAGAAAAAGCCAATTGAAAGACTATAGTACGAAATCAATTCACATCTAGCATATTTTTCAGCTCAACTCTTCAACAAATCAAATCAATTTTCCAAATCGCATCAAAAGGATCAAATCAAATTGGAGCTGAAGCTGAAAACTAATTATGCTAAAACTCATAAAAACTTGCTCACGGAGTCTGAACTATTGGTGACTCGGTGAAACGAAGCAAAAACTTAAAATGCGAAAAATAAAAATGTGCAGGGGAAGAACTATATTGTACCGTATAAGTGGCACCGTAGAGTACATATGTGCCTTCGACTGGAGGTGGTGGAGGCGGTGCAGAGCTTGGATCGCGAACGTAGTCACGGTAGAGCTTGTAATACGGCGGCGGCGGTGGGTAAGTCGCCGTCGACATTTTTTTTTTCTTCAAAAGATACCGAACACTATTTTTACTTGAATAAAGTGAATAGTAATTCCCTTTTTTAACTCGGACAGCGTTTTTAGGTTTCAAAACGATGTCGCATCAATATACACACGTTTTTGTATAGTCGCTCCTCTAAAGTTCCTCATATTTTATTTGCATAAAACCCCTTCTTGTACAAAATTTTCTAAGCTAGGGCTTTGTTATCCTATTCCTCTCTCAAGTCTCTCTCACTCTATCCGCCCGCACTCGCTTCTTCAGTTCTTCAGGTTTAATATAACTTGATTTCCCTGTCAAAGTTCAATTCTCAGCTGTTTCCTTGCTACTATTAACCAATTGTTTGAGCTTCTAATCGTATTTTTTTTATTTTTCCCAGATAGCTCGTCTAGCAAGGAAATGGCGACCACACAGCTGACGTCTGCTGCATCTTCAATTTCTTCGACACGGTTTGCTTCGTTTGAAGGCCTCAGGGTTACAAATGCAGTGAAAGTGTCGTTTTTCTCGCCTCTGAAGCACAGTGGGCTCGCGCTGAGGTCTTTTCCTGGTCTTGTTGTCAAGGCTGCTACAACCGTTGCTCCGAAGGTAATAATTCATCAGGATTCTAGCATAGTTGTAGTTCTAATCTTATTTGCATCAAGTTAATCTTGGAGTGGGTAGGCTATTGATATCACTATGATTCGGATAAGCTATTGCACCGAGTTGAATTACTTCGTGTTGCGGAGGGGTTATTTGTCTATCCACAATCGACTTATCAATGTTGGGATTTACTATTTAAAATTCACATTCTTAGATCTTTTTGGTGGAATACTTTCTGGGGAATGTGATACATTGTGCATCAATCTTACAACATTGGATTGTTTCGCCTCAATCGTTGACCCTATCGTACAGTACACTTCTCTGAAGCCCTTGGGCGACCGAGTGTTGGTGAAGATTAAGGAAGCCGAGGAAAAAACATCAGGCGGTATCTTATTACCAACAACAGCTCAGAGCAAACCTCAAAACGGTGAGGTCGTTGCCATTGGAGAGGCCGTTCGGTTGGTAAGAACAACGTCGACATCAGCGTAAAGGTATATTTTATATATCAGCTCTAGAAAACTGAAGATGTAGTCTAATACGTTATTCACTCATGAGGCAATTGCTCTTGCGTAGGCTGGAGCGCAAGTGATCTACTCGAAATACGCTGGCACGGAAGTGGAGTTCAATGGAACGTCTCATCTCATCTTGAAGGAGGACGACATCATCGGCACCCTCGACACGGATGATGTCAAGGACATGAAACCTCTGAACGATCGAGTCCTTATAAAGGTTATTACAATTTACATGCTCTTACTGATCTGTTCTTAAGCTGTGGTATCTGTTCTTGACTATGGGATTGCTCTTAGGTTGCAGAGGCTGAAGTAAAAACCGCCGGTGGTCTGTACCTGACCGATGCTAGTAAGGAGAAACCTTCTATTGGCACGGTATGAGTATGTTGAAAAGTGAAGCTTTTTTTACTGGTGATTACGCCAAGGAATCGTTTTTATCGTTGTGTGATTGCGAATTTCAGGTCGTTGCTGTTGGTCCCGGCCCGCTCGATGAAGAGGGAAAGAGGAAGCCATTGACTGTTTCAGAGGGGAACACGGTTATGTACTCCAAGTACGCGGGAAATGACTTCAAGGGCAGCGATGGCTCCGAATACATAGCTCTCAAGGCTTCTGATGTTATGGCTATCCTTTCTTGATTTGCAGTTTTTAGATGTCACACTGAGATAGTGAAGCTACGTGAAACCTTGGCGTTGCTTCGCTTTTGTTGAGGAGACGTTTATTTTGTATTTTCATCGGAAGTTTTATTGAGAATCTGTGGAACTTTTGGGCTGTACTGTAGTTTTTATTTATGAACTTTTTCTTGTCCTTATGGACTTGTGTGTTGGAGATGGCCTAAATAATGTTACACTAAATATGGAGTAACACAATTCTTGAATCCAAAAGTCATTTTAAGTTTACAGTGCATTGGAACAATTTTTTTTCCATTTTGTGATTTTTTTAAGAGAGTAACTATTATGGACCTAACAGAGTTGGGTTTTTGGAAATAGACACCTTGGCTTGGAACAGGGTTTGTTGTCGGGCGGAGACGAAGAAGAAGAAGACGTAACCTACACGGCTTTGTTCGGGGAATCTGAAGACAAGTTCGTGAAGTACCAAACCGCAAGATGGGTGCTGTACTCTTTGCTGTTGTAGAGGTTTGTAATTGCTCTCTCGTCTCTTGGTATGTTTGATTTGACCTATGATTGTTGTTCTGCTATCTATTGCTGTTCAAGTAATGCGAACTTAAGTATTGCATGCTTTCTATACCATACGTAGTGTGTACTTAAATCCATTTCCTTTATGCTTTATACGCTTCACAAATTATATGGTTTGATCATTATCCAGCATACTTCTCTGCATAATATAACGTATTTTAGAGACTTCTATTGGAGAAATTTGATGAAAAGATAGAACAATGTGGAAAGCGTTTTATGATTTGATCAGCACCCATGCTTTAGTTCTCTGTCGATTTCGGTACATAGTTTTTTTTTCCCTCGCGTTGATGAGGCTGCGATTCTGCAGGAAAGTTGAACAAGGAAATTATCATCTTTTTCTTACATAATACTCTGCCTCATGATCTCCATTGCAATAACTTCATTTATTGCAGAGGCTTCAAACCATGATCGAAGGTCGAACGTCAGATTAAGGTGAAGCATTTGATCCTTTGATCTTTTAACCTTAAGATTAAATCTTGATAATTACAATTTAACTGTGACGTCCTTAAAGAAAGGTTGCTTATGTCAATTACCGCCCTTTTCCTTCTGATATTTTTCTGCCTTTTTCTGTACTTCCTCTGAGTTCTGTATCTTGAATCTGTTAGTTAGCAGATTCTCCATACGTAGAATCGAACTGTAGAAAAATCAAGACAGTAGTTGAATCTTGCAGGAAAAATAGTTCACCTAACAAAGTTGGTTTAGATTAAATGTATTAATCTGCCGTTGGTTTGCTTTAGACTTGACCTATGGTTAGATTATTCCACACGTTTCTAAAAAAAGTAGAAATATGGATTCCAAATTAGGAATGAACAGCCATTGTGTTTCTTGTGGTGCTGACAGTTTTAAGTTTGTAATGAACGTAAATGACTCCCCCCATACAAGTTTCAAGGACCCCTTCATTCAACCCATTTTAAGGATGCACATAATTCTCATGATTTTTTGTCGGGTACCGCTCTTTGTTATTTTTCCCACGCAACGTCATCGTACTTTAGATTAAAGTCACTTGTAGTTGTGAATTGAATCTGAACCTCATTGTATTATGTGTAGACCATTTTCAATCATAATGCAAAATTAAAAAAATATCATAAATGTGCACTCCAATCGAATTCAAAGTACATGTGGGCAGTATTGAGATTTTTTTTTGTTCAAAGCACATGTGAGCAGTATTTTAATTTAATTTGTTATTAGATATTTATTTTTTTGAAGTTATAAAACACGTGAGCAGTATTAAAAAATTGTAAAAGTTGGTCCAGAAGTAATATTTCAAAAATAGTCATTTGAGTTTGAAAATGAGTTTATCGGTTGGAGAATGATTAATGTATTTTGCATTTGAGAATGTGTTTGAGTTTACGACTGAGTTTATCCATTGGAGATGCTCTTAGTCGATAGGTCTATCTGTATGGATCGGATTTAAAATACTAATTGTCATCGTAGTTACATCTTGGGCTGTCAAGATGGATTTTATCTGCCACAGAGTCCCAAATTCGGACTAGTTTCAGACTGAATTGAATTTGGAACACTTTACCATCCATATTCCGACGAGTTTCACTGTGAATTGAATGTGAATCTCATAGGAGATTGATTACCTTACAATCCAAATTCCATTGTCTCAAGCTACAATAAACATTAGTAATGGAGGCAAATCGGAATTGAATATATGACTTCCTTATGGAGATATCTTTATCTGAACACTTGATATGCCCCACCTAGCTATCACTGTAATAAATATCACATCGTTTTATGAGCATCCATCAAAGGTGATGAGCGTTAGGGAATTGGCAATAAATATTTGTGCAGATTTTCAATTTAGTCAAATTGTAGAATTTGGTCGGTAGGCTAATTTTAATAGCACGATTTAAAAGAGTATTAAATTCTTTGGTGGCAGATATGCCTTTCCCAAATATATTGTTGCGAAACCCTAACGAATGCAGATAGGAAAAAAGAAAAAAGAAACACCCAAAGTCAATATGATACTTCTTTAATTTATTCTTATTTTTTAAATAATTTATGAAATAGTTTTCCACTATTTAACAGATGCACGGACGTCATTTCGGCATCTGCTCATCTCTGTTTCTTTTCCGTCCGACTGAGATTCAATTAACACTCTCTCTCTCTCTCTCTCTCTCTCTCTCTCTCTCTCTCTCAACAGTAATGCTGCAACGTACGTTGACGGCGACGCATTTGCACAATGCGTGAAATCACTGTAATTTAATGTTAAGTGTTTGTGTTGAGGGGGTACGGATTATATTATTTTGTGTGTGTTGTTGATTTGTAATCAATGGCGTCGTCATCGGTGGCGTGCTCCTGGCTTACGGCCGAGTGCATGTCAGGTGCCTACGAAAAAGGCTCCAATTCTATGGAGACGTCGTTTAGCAAACGCAGGAAGTGGTTGGTGAGCACTTACTCTGTTTTTCGACCGTGCGATGAACTCAGGAAATCATCGCGTGGATCAGACTCTCTGTTCGGTTTCGGATCGAAGAATGCTCAGCTGATGCGAAGGCGTAGTAGGAGGCTGCGCTCAGGTGCGGACCTTGTTCCTGGCGGCTCTGCTCTACTGTGGCTGCTTATTTAATTTGATTAGTTACTGAATGCTTTTCTCTTTTAAGTTGTGCGTATAAGCTTGGAAATTTTTGTTTTCTTAGATTTTAGTGAATCAAGGATTTGAGACACGATGTGCTATTTCGGATTCTTGTTAGCTTGTTTTCTAATGTATTTGATCATAACAGGGGAAGCAATGGCTGTGGCTGTGCATCATCCCATGGCAGGTACACACACGAAGAAACCAGCCACCGAGAAAAGACGTGTGGTTGTGACGGGGATGGGTGTTGAGACATCAATTGGAAATAATCCAGATTTGTTCTATAACAACCTGCTAGAAGGAGTCAGCGGAATCAGTGAGATTGACTCTTTTGATTGTTCTCACTTTCCCACGGTATGGCATCCTTATGACTTCAACTGCATTGTTTGATGACTAAGTTTTCCTTGTTATTCATGACAAGTCTCAATTGCAGAAAATTGCTGGGGAGATCAAGTCATATTCAACGGACGGCCTGGTTTCTCCTAAACTTTCGAAGAGAATGGACAAGTTCATGCTTTACATGTTAACAGCAGGAAAGAGGGCCTTAGCGGATGGAGGAGTTACTGAGGATATCATGGATGGATTGAATAAAGTTAAATGTGGTGTGCTAATTGGCTCTGCTATGGGTGGGATGAAGGTGAGTGCAACATTGACTTGGAAATTGGAACAATATGGTAAAGGTTTACAAATTTGTGACATATAGAAGGTGGATAAGGGTTTACCGCATGTTACTCCAACCATTTGTATTTCTGTGAAGGTGATCCATGAATCGTAAATACATTATCAAACACACATGCACAAATGTTATGAGTACTCATTAGGCTAGCCTGAGTGGGTTAAAGGAAAAGAAACTATAGTTTTGAGACTAAGGAAGCTTAAAGTTTCGCCTGTCAGTTTCACCTCTATGTGTTCAATGTTAAAGAACAATTGGTTTGCATACAGTTCAATGCTGATTCTGGGTTATCTGTTTGCTTCATTAACTGGACAGGTCTTTAATGATGCTATCGAAGCATTGCGGGTCTCGTATAAAAAGATGAATCCATTTTGTGTGCCCTTTGCAACTACAAACATGGGTTCTGCTATTCTTGCCATGGACCTGGTTAAATAAATTCCGCCGTCAAATATCACAGCTTTATTGTCAGGGAACTTACTGATGCCATGTTAGGTGTTTGACTGCAGGGATGGATGGGCCCAAACTATTCAATATCTACTGCTTGTGCAACAGGCAACTTCTGTATATTGAATGCAGCTAACCACATCATCAGAGGTGAAGCTGTAAGTCGGTTAAGTTTATCATCCTTTTTTATTTCTTCTATTTCACAAATTGTAGTCGGACATATGAACCAGTTATTATATCCTTATATTTGTCCTGTATTTCAGGACATGATGCTTTGTGGTGGATCTGACGCAGTAATCATACCCATCGGTACTTACTTTCTTCTCACATTACATCATTTTTAACGTTGGTTCATCATAAATAGTACCTCTGGTGCAGGTTTAGGAGGTTTTGTAGCATGCAAGGCATTGTCGCAACGAAATGCTGATCCAACTAAAGCCTCACGACCCTGGGATAATGTACTGCTGTTAATTTTGTTGCATGATCATATGGCCTGGAATTTAATGGATGGATCTTATGGATTACGAGGCGATGCCTCTTTTTTTTTTTTCTTGAACAGAACCGTGATGGATTTGTAATGGGGGAAGGGGCTGGAGTATTGCTTCTGGAGGAACTTGAACATGCGAAGGTATTGGTTCAGCCATTTCCGGATTATGCTGGAAATTATTTGGTCGTTGAGTTTTCTCATGAAGAATACCTGATCCTTTTATCGAGCAGAAGAGAGGTGCAACAATATATGCTGAGTTTCTTGGTGGAAGTTTCACATCTGATGCTTATCACATGACAGAGCCCCATCCAAAAGGTGAATCTTTCGCTTCTTATAGCTGATATGCTGCTTGTTGACAAAGGGTACAACTAAAAGGCACTCTACGAGATCTCTCTCGTCTGTCTGAGAATTCTCCATTCCCTTCCTGTAAATTCAGTGCTCACTTCACTCTGTTATGATTTTGACGTAGATTAGGTTATGATATGACTGTTTCTCCTATCACACCCATTATCAGGAGCTGGTGTCATCCTATGCATAGAGAAGGCCCTTGCCCAGTCAGGGTATCTAATGAAGATGTTAATTACATAAATGCACATGCAACTTCTACCCCGGCGGGTGATCTTAAGGAATATCACGCCTTATATCATTGTTTTGGCCAGAATCCAGAGGTCTCCGAATAAATTGATCTTCCCTCGATATTCCTAAAGCTTTATCACGTATTGTTTATTATTTTTTTTCGTATAATTGATGGCAAATTATGCTATTTGCAGTTGAAGGTGAACTCCACAAAATCGATGATCGGCCACCTTCTTGGAGCAGCTGGCGCTGTGGAGGCTGTTGCAACTGTACAGGTGAACTGCCATATTTATTTATCGTGCAACAAACTGATAACACCCAGTTAACGAAAATTTCACGCTCTTCTTTAATTTTTTTTTTTTTTTTTGCAGGCAATTCGAACTGGTTGGATTCATCCAAATATCAACCTCGAAAACCCAGACGATGGCGTGGTATGTTTCCACCCACCCTTCTTTTAAAATTTAAACTAATCACATTCGACAAAATGGGCAGCATACATTTGCTTCGTAGATACATCAGTGGTTTTTTTCCTACATGCATTTTAAACTAACCTACATGCATCTGAAAGATATCTGTGGTGATCCTATTTCTGTCAATTATGTTCTCTTCATATAAGTTCATCATCTGACAATAAGCAAAAAAAAAAAAAAAAATTCAGGATACGAAATTGCTGGTGGGAGCAAAGAAAGAAAGGCTGGATATCAAGGTGGCATTGTCTAATTCATTTGGGTTTGGTGGGCACAACTCATCAATCTTATTCGCTCCGTATAAGCAGCAGCAAAGATAACTCTCTCTCTCTCTCTCTCTCTCTCTCTCTCTCTCTCTCTCTCTCTCTCTCTCTCTCTCTCTCTCTCTCTCTCTCTCTCTCTCTCTCTCTCTCTCTCTCTCTCTCTCTCTCTATCTCTTCTCTCTCTCTCTCTCTCTCTCTCTTCTACGCTATAAGAAGGCAAAAAAGAGAGGTATGTTCTTTAGAAGGCTGTCAAAATGTCAATCTTGCAAATGTAATACTATGGTGTTCTTTATAACTGTGACCATATTTGAAATAAAGGGAGGTGAAAGCTTACTAGGCGGTGACTCATTATGCTATGTATGTTACTCTTTCAGGGATATATAACTATGTGTTAGGAAAAAGGGTTAATTCCTTATCAGGCCCTGTCAAAGTTAAAATTCCTCTTAAATACCCTCGGATTATTTCTTCCTTATAAGTACCTATTTGAAAATTTATTCCTGTTCAGTACCTAAAAGGTCTTTTCAGCATTACAAAGACCCATGTCTCACATATTACATTGAAGTTGAATAAATTATTTCACATGAATTATACCAACAAAACTTATTATTATACCACTAAAAATTGAAATTATACCAAAAATTTGTAGAAGTTATACAAATGTTCCAACATTATACTACGATTATTATAATTCGAATTTTATAAAATGAAATTGGACATTATACCAACTGATTATGCTATTATACTAGAAATTATGAAAATTGTACCATCTGTTTTCGTAATTATACCAACAAATAAAGGTATTATAATTTATACCAAAAAAATTAGGCATTATACCAACTGATTTTGCTATAAGGAGATTATACCATCTATTTCGTTATTATACCAGTAAATATTATTATTTTAATTTTATACATCGAAATGAATAATATACCAACTAATTTTTGCAATTATACCAGAAATTGTGGAAATTATACCATACATCTTCGTTATTATACCATCTATTTCGGTTATTATACCAATAAATAAAGTTATGTTAATTTTATACAGCAAAATTGGATATTATACCAACTAATTTATTATTATACCACATTGAGGAAATTATACCATCTATTTCCGTTATTATACAGTAAATATTGTTATTTTAATTTTTATACAGCGAAATTGAATAATTTACCAACTAATTTTGCAATTATACCAAAATTGTGAAAATTATTACCATATATTTTCGTTATTATACCATCTTTCTTCGTTATTACAATAAATATAGTTATATTAATTTTATACAGCAAAATTGGAGATTATACCAACTAATTTTGCTATATATCCAGAAACTGAGTAAATTATACCATCTGTTTATTAGGTTCAATGCTGGTATAATAACGATGACAGTTGGTATAATTTCCAATTAACATTATTTTGTTGGTATAATTAGAATAACAGTGGTATAATAATCAAAACAGTTGGTATGATGCCCAATTAAATATCAGGAAAGGGTATTACCGTCCGTTCACTGTTTAGGGGTATTAAACACACAACTTTTGCAGATTGGTACTTAACAGGAGATTTTTTCGTAGGAGTACTGAACAGGAAGTTTAGTTTATGAGAGAGCTTGATAATGAATTTACCCTAGAAAAAAAACGATCTTATCCTCACTTTATGAAAAAGCAAGAGGGAGTTTTAAAGCTCATAATTAATCTGATTTTTTGTCCATGTATTGTTCAATAAAGCTTTAAAATGGACTGTTGAGTAGTTGAGACGCTCGATGCTATTTGACATCTTTAATTACTTCGAAATTATTATCTACCTCCACAATGACTTGGTCTTGATCTAATTGATAGGAGATAAAAAATCATGAAGTTTTGGTAAGTGATTGTAACTTCTGATCAGAAATTAACACGAGTATGCAAGCCAAACCCATCTCGTAGTACTTGGTAAAAAAAAAAAATCACTTCGTTAATTATGCCATACAATATCTACTCTTAATTGTTGAGATGGCTATAATGCCATGTTATTTACCCCTTATACTTACAATTTAGTTGATTCTACAGTTTTATATCAATCTAATTTAATCTATTTATACTCCTACACATTTTTTTCATTGTATAGATTTAAAATTATTTCATCTTAAACAATAAACATTATAAATTTATTTTAGATAATATTAAATATAATTATATTTTAAACACATATAGCGTGCAAAATTACTAGTGACTATAATGTTGGGCTATTGAATTGAGGATCATATAGTCTATCAAATTAGTTCAAAAAGGGAGTTTACATCCATCCTACTAACATAAGCCAAAGTTATATGCCAATTCAATGCAAATACATATACAGCATAATAATGAGCATTCCTACAATTTTATCGTTGCTTTAGAATTAGAACAACATTCTTTTTTTTTTTGGAAAAAAAAAAACACGATAACATTCTTGTTATCATGATATCCTAAAATTAATTTCCTAAAATGCCGGGTACACCACACGGAATCCCTTAACAAATCTTATATATAAGTAAGATGATAAAAAAACACGATTAGGAATGCATTAGTTTTCATTCCTACGGAAATCGATATATGTAGTTTTCAGTAAAAATAAAAAATAAACAGAATTCGTTTTTATGAGAATTCTGAAAAAATAAGTATCTTTTATATTTCTCTTGATTTGTTGAAGGGAATTTAGAAAGATAAAAAGAACCGTAGGAACTACGAATATAGCTGAGTTTTTCATTTTAGGTCATATCCTCTCCACCGATATCGATTCAACTGAATCTACCTGATGATCGAAGTCATTTCTTTACGCATTGTTTCGATTTAAGATCGCCGGTGCTTGTTTATCATCGCCATCGCTCGGATTTGCGCGTAAGTTCATTGATCCTTCTTGCATGGTTTCAATTTGGATGTTTGATTCTTTAACTTGTACGATAGTTTGATTTCTGAGATCCTGAAAACGCATTAGTGTGTCTATCTATAATATATGACGACGTGGTGTCTAGAAATGGCTTCAATTGGATTATATTCTTATTCATGTGCGTCGTTGTACATTATTCCTCCATTATGATGTCTGAGTGGATTCATGGCGTTATATTTATCTTATTTTAAGCAGTTCCATTGATAATTCAGATTCTGGGAAAGATGATATGCATATATTTGTGTATGATGAATCATTCATTGATTTATCACATTGAAGGTGTATGATGAAATGCCAAAGAAAAGGATCATATCTTGCCCCTCTCATTGTAGTGTATGTATCTTATTACCTAAAGAATCAGTTTTGTCGCCAAGAAATTCAAACCTATTCCCTTAGCTCATGAAGAATCACTCTGTTCCGTAGCCTAAACTTTCGAATCTGTTTCATAGATGCGAATCATGGAAGAAGACAATAACAACAGCGAAAGAGGAGCCAAACTCACAGGCATATGGCAGATTGTTCGAATGAAGGAGTTCTTGCAAAGATGGCAAAACGCAGCTCTCACTCCAAAAGCCAAAAACGATCGTTCAAACGAACACGTAATTCCAGTGGGATTTCCCCCGAGATCAGCCGTAGGCTCAAGGCGAGCGTCACGAACGAATCAGACGACGACAGCTGTCTCAGCCCTGAGCCACCACATGGCATTCCCAAAGGGTACCTAGCGGTGTACGTGGGCCCCGAGATTCGAAGGTTTATCATACCTACGAGCTATCTCAGCGATCCTTTGTTTAAGGTTTTGCTCGAGAAAGTCGAGGAGGAGTTTGGATTCGATTACAGTGGTGCGATAACAATCCCTTGTGAGATTGAGACCTTTAAGTATTTGTTACACTGCATGGAGAATCGCCAGAAAGATCAAAAGGCAGATCTTCAAGCCAAAGCAGGTAAGATTATCCAAATATTATTTTTATTGATTTTATATCCTAATTTTGTGTGATTTTATTTTCTATTTTTTGGCAGATGAACCGATAAATGATGAGTGAAATATTTACTGATGGTATTGGGCTAGCGATTTTGGTTTTCTTGCAATTTTCTTGACAGTGTAATAAGTATGGTCCCCGTGCAAATTTGTTGTGTTAGATATACATCGTTGACTTTAGCTAATCTGATGTTGAGTTTTGAATCTCTTTAATATTCGATAAAATGGTCTCAGTGCGATATTAACTCGACGCTGTAAAAAATTTTTTGAATGAATGTTAAAAAAATGAATACATGTAAAAGATAATTTTTGATATTTCTTTTCGTATCTGTAGACTTTGAATTCTGTATTTATTTGCAAATGATGTAGAACAAACAGTGTTACTAATAATTATATGCAACACTAATAGGCATCTAATTGGCTCTTAATCCTCATGTAGCGATGGTATAGCACATGAGTAGGTATAATAATTTGGTTTGATTGAATTTCCCGGACATGGACAGACAGGTTTTGCTTTCTTTTTCTTTTATTTTTTATCACAGAATGTCAGTTTTTTTAACTTAGGTGTTCTTGAAAATATTGTCTTAGTTTCCACCCATGGATTTCTAATGATTTACCTACATTGACACTAATGCATCAATATGCTTTCTGCATTATTACAACATACGAATACAACATTTAGTTCCAGTTTTTATTCTTACTGGAATATATGCAACGGAGACTAAATTAAAAAGAAAAGGCTTGTAAGGAATTAGTCTTTCCATCTTCTGCTATGACACACAGGGATTTCAGCATGCCTATCACTTGTGACAATAATTATAGCTGTGATTTTGTTTTCTGGTGCATTGTTTTGGTCATTTCGGTATGTTGGGCTGCTAAATGAATTCTAGAAGTAATTCGTGGAAGAATCTTTTCTCGCAAGCGTACAATGGAACATGAATTTGTAAAAAAGACCACGAAATGGTTCAATTGCCGTGTCTGTTTAATATTACACTATATCAAGGAAACGACAAATCTCATAGGCTTCAGCCCAGCTCTGTCCTCCCTGGAACTTCACGTATTAATTATGTTCGTTTTGCCAAACGAAATTACTTTTGACCTTTCTTTTGGCAATTTGTAATGTTTTAGATATAAATACCATCGGACAACATTTATTACGGGTGCAACTACTGTCTATTCACCTTACGACGAACGTTATTTTCTCTGTGTGTGTTGTGTTGGCTTTTTGATGCATTGCTGTTCTCTTGCTCAAACACTAGCATGTCGTCCACTCATGTAAGTAAGAGCCTGGCAATATAGGTTACACTCAATTGTTTCGGGAATTGAGACTTCCCAGTATTCTGTGATGTTAAACGATTTTTAAATTGAATTTACAAATGATATATGCTTTTCGGTTTGTAGTTTCTTGAGAAAGCGCTTGAGGAGTCTGGCGATGATTTAGATTCTGCTATCAAAAGATTGACCGAGCTTCGTCTGAGTGCCGCAGAATCAAGTACATCTGATTTCATCAGGGGCATCGGCGGTCATTTGTCTGCTAAAGGTTCTGCCTTCTCCGTCATTTTCCTATAAATAGTTTTCTATGTGTGGGCTGATATAATATGCCATTAACGGCTGATTTAGAGAACTCCCTTGTATTACTCGTCGGGCAATCAAACATTGAGAGTAAAATGAAAACGATTTCAGTTTCACATGACATGAAAAACTTATAAACTGAAATAGTGTTTTTAGAAAGATTTTTACATTTCCTTCTCATCCATGCAGGCCTAGCGGCTAACGACGAATACACAGATTCTAGAGAGGAATCAGAAAGCGTAAGAAATCCCGCAAATGGTGCAGATTGGGTCGAGCTCATCGTTGGAGAAGTGGCGAATGCATCGAACGTGGACGAAGCCAAGATGCGCGTGGCACGAGCCCTCGAGGCGTTGCAGAAGTCCATATTTGAAAGTGCAGCTTCAGAAGCTGCTCAAACTTTTCAGGTCTGCTTTCTCTTGCACGAAAGCTTCACACAGAAAATTTCTTACATGCCCTTTCGTTCTTTCTTTCTTTCTTCAGGAGAATGCGATTCTGAAGCAGCAGTTAGGTTCCATCTTGCAAGAAAACGCAATACTCAAGCGTGCGGTCGCCATCCAGCACGATCGACAGAAGGAGCACGAGGAAAAAGGTCGCGAGCTGAGCCAACTGAAGCAGCTTGTGTCTCAATACCAAGAGCAGCTCAGAACTCTTGAGGTGAGTGAGAATCAAACATTTGCAGGCAATGAATTTGTGTGATTTCCAGGCGTTTGAATTCCATATGATCTTCTTCTTCTTTGTGTTTGGGTCGAGCAGGTGAACAACTATGCACTCGCCATGCACCTCAAGCAAGCCCAACAAAGCAATTCCCTCCCCTCGGGTCGTTACAACCCTGATGTTTTCTAAAACTCTCACCGCCTTTCGTTTTTACCTGCCAAACATGTTTGCTGCAGCTCTGTATTTATGAATTTATCAAAGAATCTTAATGCAAATGCAAGTTCTTTCCTTGTGATTTTTCACCTGGGACGGGCAACTTCGACTATGTTATCAGTTTCCCAAGACCAGAAAACAAAACACATGCGAAACGAAAATGAATCTGAAGGATGTAGTTCGATTAAGATCTCGAATACAACAAAATGCGACCGTCTTAAATCAGAAAAAGATCATTACAATGTATTGAATACAGCCAACAATAAGTCGCCGAATCTACATTGCCAGTATCATCCCCTTGAGCAGTATTCGAACTCGATTGGACAAGGAGAAGGCTGATTGTACATGCATTAACTGATCCCTGTAATAAAAAATCCCACCTTTCTATTTCCGAACCCATAAAACTACGATTGAGCACTGGCCAATTCTTTGACGATTTGCTTATCATCATCCAAACGACAGCCCTCCGCTAAAACCGTGCCGCCATTCTGTTCGGCGGCCAATACCTAAACAAAGATCTCCCGATAACATTCTTCAGAGGCAAAGGGCCCCACAGATGCGAATCGTAGCTGTTATTCCTATTATCGCCCATCACAAACACGTAATCCTCAGGGACACGAACCTTCGACATCTCATACTTCGGCGATTCGTAGATGTAATCCTCGATCCTTTCTACGCCGTTCACAATCAGCTTACCCTTGCGTACTTCCACGACGTCCCCTTCTTTCGCAACCACGCGCTTTATGAAGACGTCTTCGTCTGTGTACCCAGCTCGTTGGAGCGCGGGCGGGCTTTTGAAGATTACGATGTCGTTGGGGCAAGGTTTTCGGAAATAGTAAGACACCTTCTCGGCTACTAATCTGTCTCCAACGTCGAAGGTAGGGTACATAGACAGGGAAGGGATGTACCTTGGCTCGGCTATGAAAGACCTAAATGCGAGCGATACTGCTAAAGCTGCAAACACCGTTACGGCGTCGTTTGAGTCGATATTGATCCATCCGCTACTCTTTTTATCGCTCTCATCGTCGCCGTTGTTGTCGTCTCCGTCGCCGCCGCCGCCGCCTCCGTTGTTGAAAGCCGCCGTGTTAGGGGTTTGCTTGCTGGAGGCATTGCGGTGGAGCGTTCGTAAGGTGGAGGAGCTTCGGGTTTTGAAAGTGAACTGGATTCGCGCGAAGTGGATTTGGGGATTGAAATTAGGGTTTTGGTTCTTTCGAAAAGGGGATGAAGAAGAAGGCAGATACGAGTGTAGTAGAGATACCATTTTAATTGAATTGAATTGAATTGAATTGAATTGATAGTGTGTTGTTAGTCTTGACGCAAACATATAAAAAGAGCAATCAGCCTACATTTCAGTTCGACTTGGATAATAATAACACAAGCGATATATTTTATTTGAGGGTGAATATAAACGGCCTCATCGTCTGTAAATTTAAAAACAAAAAAACAAAAAAAAAGGAAAAATATATTAATATATTAATTTTAAAAAATTACCTATGATCTTTTAATTAATTATAAGTTAATCACTAATTTTTAGTTAATTTTGTAGACCCTTAATTGTATAATGTATATAACTAATTTTAGTTATAATTTCAATTAACTATTTTAAATTAAAAATAAAATTTAATATTACATACTATATATAATAGACATGCATCTGAATGTGCAAGAATACTAATAGTTATCGCAAGACGGATGGTTCAATTACAATTTTATCTTAATTGATTAATTACAATTTTATGTTAATATTTTAATATACAAGTTTATCTTTAAATTAAAATTCTGTTTTTTAAATAATTTAATTAAAAATAAATTGCTTAAAATAAAATAATATGGTATAGTTGGCACATACATTTGGGTGAAGACATATTAGATATAAATAAAAACAAAGCCCTCCTCAAGGGACTAGGACACCAATTGTTTGCTGAAAATACTACTATTCTATCCTAACTCCATAATCCAATTCGCTTAGATTTTCGACCCGTGAATTTTCGATTTTGCCATACCAGCTTGGACAGTGATGACTGATGAACCGCTTGCCAACTTGTGAATGAAGTTGGATTATACCCAAGTGAGTAGAAAAGACTAAAAAAAAACCGTCGAATAGTTGGTCAGTATCAGGTTATTCAAGAGCCGAATTTATCCGGTTTGGTGTCCATCATTTAAACTAATTACCGAAAATTCGAGTATTTTTTACTAAAAACCGTTAAATACTATTGATCATGAATAAAAAAAATTCTTTTTTTTTTTTTACCCGGAGAATCCTGACCGGAGACCTGATCAAAGCTACGAATAGGATCCAAACGTGGAATGTATCCGAACCCCAAATAATCCTTGAGTAGTGACACGTCACCATTCGGGTCGGGTTCGGATAGTGCGAATATCAAACCAAACCCAAAATACGAGGCAATGATATATATACTATTCGAACCCATGTAGTTTTATTGTGAAAAACAAACAGGGAAACAAAGGAGTTTTCAACGTAGGACATATTATGAACTTATGTACAGAATCTCATATAATACAGTAATAACATATAAGACGTCTAACCTCTGCAGTGGAAATTGAATCCTCTCAGTTTTCTGTGGAGGACATTGATGGGATGCTCCTTCATCTCAGCATCCATGGGTAGGTAGCGAAGCAATAATAAACAAGCAAATTACGATATACTCTATCGACGTGGAAATATTCGAATAAATAGAGAAATCGGAAGAGATAGAACGACCGAGCTCTGACCACTACCAATCTTCGAGCCACTCTGGCGTGTTGAGCTCTTCCACTTCCCTAAGGGGCGAAAATACAGAACTCGACACGTCGTTTGCGTGGCTTTCCAAGAAAAGATTTATACGTGTAATAATATCTTGTGGAACGTGAACCGTGTGATCTTCTACTCCTTTCCAATCGATACCATCAAACCACGGATGGGCTTTGATGGACTCAGCGCCTTTGTTTCCCAGCCTTGCGTTTTCGTCGACTTCAAGTAACTGAATAATGAGAAGGGTGGCCGTGGTTCTTTATCGAAGTGTTCAATATTTATATGATTTTTCTAGCAAAAGCTGGTAAAGTACAAGGTTTTTATGGTTATTGACCAACCTTAGTGATGAGGTCCACAGCTTCATCGCTAAAGCTCTGAGGAAGAGTGAGCTGTCCCTTCACAATTCTTGCGTATGTGAGCTCGCTTTCTCTCCATGATCCAAATGGCATCTCACCTTGTAGCATGAAGTAGATCAAAGTTCCCAAAGCCCACCTGAACGGTATTTTTAAGACAAAGGATGAGTAAGAGTCGGATAATATAACAATAATTTATATTTTCGGTCCCAGTTACTAATAATTACTTAAAAAGCTTTTGGTTGTATCTGCTTCTGCTCAATGATATATGTGATCAAAACGTGTATTTGAATATCATACCAATCAGAAGCAAAGCCATGTCCCTTTCCTTGGATTATTTCAGGGGCTAACGAGTCTGCCATGCCACATATTGTGTATGTTCTTTCAGAATGATCAACAGATTGCATTTGCTTCCCAAATCTGAAGTCCACCAGCTGCAACGAATTAAGAATATAATCATGACTTAGAGTGAGAAACTAACTAAAATGGCATTCACAAAGGCATGTAAAAATCAAACCTGGATATAACCAGTCTGGCTGAAAACTAAAATATCAGGAGATACTCCTCGGTAAAGAATGCAATTCTGAATTACCAACACCGAATACGAAAGAAGAGAATCAAGTTTTTTAGTATGTTCATTGCTGCATGAGAAAATTTTGATAAATCACTGAGCAAATGGCCCACCTTGTGCAAACCTTCCAAAGCAATCACCACACAAGCAGCACAATACTTTGCTGACGATTCTTCGAGTGGCTGGTACATTATTGAAGTCATCGAACAAGCAATATGTGTGTCCAGAAGTATACCAGCATATGAATGGTCAACCGAAGTGCATATAACTCGAGGGACAAAGGCATTTTCCCTAATGGATTTGAATAGGTTCTTCTCCTTCAGGACCTGAGCTTCTTTTCCGAGTCTTTTAACTTTATGTTTTGAGAATCTTTTCAAACTAAGTAAATTTTCTGCAGTGAAAGATGAATGAATAAGATTAAGTTCTCTTTAACAAGTTATTGCATAGCGCTCTCGAAAGGAATAGCCAAGGACAAAATGCCGTGCAGTGGTAGCCAATAATAACCAACTAACAATACAATGAAACTGGAAAATAATAATGACCTGCGTTCATAACACGGACTATGCCGATCTCACTGCAATCTGTGGAGTACAAACTACCTGTCCACTCCTTCAACAAAAGAGGAAAAAAGAGAGGGAAATGTTTTCATCTTCCAGGTCGGTATTGAGAACAAATTCTAGGAAAATAATATTCATCCCTAACCAAATCAGAAAGCTGAATCTTGTCACTGGTAGTGCCAGAAACCATAATTGACTCGGTGGATGCACTAGAACTATAATGTTTTGACCTGCAAAAGTTCCGCATTTGAAAGAACCAAAAGTTAAAAATGTAAAGACTAAACACATAAAGCATAACAGTAGAAGCTACATGGGATACATTCTCCTTTCACATGCATAAACCCGGAAACATACTTATCATCATCCTGTCCAATCGGGGCTAGAGAGCCTACAACTGAGTCAAAATTCTCCTTTGTTAATATAGAGCACACCACATTGCCCACAGCAATGATACTCAAGGAAGAGACGTGTTCCCCAAGAAGAGTCCACTCTCCAAAGTAACTCCCCTCAGCCTTTTCTACTGAAAAGCTTCTATTGTGCCCGCCATTGTCCTGCTTCTCAACACCAGATAAGAGGCTCGATGCATAAACACCATCCAAAGAATCCATATCACCTGTAATTTTCACGGCCCCTTTTTGTATAATATATAAGCCTTGAAGGTCCTCATCCTGCTGACAGATAAACGGGGTTTAAGAAAAACACAAGAAAAAAGATAAGATAAAGAAACAAATTATACCTTATCAATTAATTTCTGTCCATCCTGGAAAGACAATTCTGAAAGTGAATCTGCGATATGACTCAGCTGTAAGATTGTCAACTTTGATAGAAGATCTACTGATCGAAGTAACTTCAATGATGATAAATTGGAGAACTCGGACACAAGGATTCCTCTGAAATCTTCTCTTTTAAGCGCCCAAAGTGTTCCATTGGTTACAGCACGGACAGAAGCTTGGAGGGGCTTGTTGGACCTGCCCAAAAATAGAACAACTCAAGTGTCACCATTCCATCATCTACCTCATCAAAGGTTATGAGGTCCATGAACTCACAAACTATATTGTAAAGATAAAGTAACTGTTTTTGAAATGATAACTTCTTTTTCAGCTCTTTTATTTTTTAATCCAGAGAATGCATAATTCTGGTTCGGAAGATTTAGCATTAGCTCGCATGATATGATGTTAATCCGAGGTAAGTTTCCAATCAACCAGAAAAGAGAGCATTCACAGTTCACGGAGGCACATTTGGACCAAAGGTCGTGTAGCATATTAACTTCTACAGTTACGGATAGCACTAAACAAGACATATGGAACATAAGCAGTGACCTAGTCAATGTTAGAAGCATGATAGCAGAAGACATCTTACATCAGAGCCAGCTCACCGAAAGAAGATAATTTGTCAGCCGTATAGCGCTGCAATACCCTAGGAGCTTCTCCTTTTTTGTCATCCTGACACATAAAATCAAATTTCAGCTGATATTGTGAGCATCTTAAGAGCTGGCATCCCAATCAGGCCAACCACCAAAAGATTACAAATAACTGAAATTGTCTCTATAATGAGTGGGGTAAAATTACCTGAGTTGCCAATACCTCAAATTCTCCAGCACCTACTACATAGAAACACTCACCTTCTCCACCCTGAAGAAAAGATTATAATGAAACAAAACAGTTTTTTGTCTATTCACCGTATTCACAAAGAGTGAAGTTACAATTATTCATTAGATAAAACAACAAACCAAGGTTACACGACAAACAAAACAAAAAATTTGTAATCATGCGCAATGCAAGGATCTGATTACACATATGAGATAGTTAGCAGTCGATGATAAATCACCTGCTTTACAACTACATCTCCTGCTTGCACGTCCACTCTTTGCATACAGTCCAATAGAACATGGCACTGAGAGTTCGTAAGTTTCTTGAAAAGGAAATGATCTCGCAAGGATAGTTCAATGTGAGACTGCAAAATGGATAAAAAAAATAAATCAGTGAGTAAACTCAGAAAGGTGCAAATGAGAACTGCTTTAAAGGCAATGAGAGGTGCAGTTTACTTCTTCTTCCCATGTCTTTCTATTGGCTGGAGAAGAGGGAACCCAAGCTTGCCCGTTCTCCAGAGAATTTTCAATAGCACGAAGTCTTGCACGAGATATATCTTGCCTTGCACGCTGATTTCTTGTTCTCCAGTTCATAACAGACGGAGACTCAGATCCTGTTAATTCAATAACTTGGGGTAGAGGTGGCCTTAAAACTCCATCCACCGTTTCTGATTGAACAACTGTCACCTATGAAAGATTTTTGCAAGCGTGAATTTGAAGAAATAATAGACAACGATAAAGAAGTAAAAGAATTATGTAATAGCCGAGTTGAAAAAATAAATTGGCCTTCTTACATCATGAAGTCCATTGATATGCACCACTATCACGGTGATATCATCTGTACGAGTTTCATACTGCAGCCATAGGCGATATGATTCTGCCACAATTGCGGCACAAGCATCACGTGGGTCTTTATGTTTTACAACCTAGATAAATAGGAGAAAAAATAAATAAAAAATAGAATATGAAACGATCAGGTCAAAAAAGATATGAAAACCATTAACCATATTGAAGCATTTCACGGGGGGAAAATGGTGACCACGGCAACAAGAACGTGTTAGGCAACAAGATTTTTGGGCTACGGCCATCACTGCCAGAATATTTCTGAGCAAGATTTTTTTGCTCTTTTTTGGAGCATATGGGCCTTGCACTATCATAACATAAGCTCCTATATATTGAGAATGACACTAAAGATGACAATAAAGAGTGACAATAAAGGAGACAAGATTATGTATGTCTATGTTGCTTATGCATCTTATAGCCGATAACGAGGAGCAAGCAACACAAATTTTTGTTCTCCATGAATTGGCGTAAAACCATGAAACTTTTGCATCGTACATCAGCAGCCTTCAACATTACTACATGGATGATGTAGTATGAACTATCCACATATTTTGCTATCAAGAAGCAAATCATGTCAAATGCTGGCTTAGAGGACCTGCCACTTTAAGGCAAAAGCCCTTCGATAATGGTTCCTCGATATTTTAGAGGTTTGAGCTATTGAGGCAACATTGTTTTCATATCCTTTAGTAAATAAAAATTAAATTAGCGATGTCCTAATATATTATGCAAGCATATTTACCATGTCCACCACAGCTTGGCTGGAAAGAAACTCAAAGACACCATCGCTTGCTAGAACAAAGAAAGGATGATTTTGTGTTAGCTCCAACACGGCAATTTCAGGGTCCGCCACAACACCTATGGCCTCAGCAATAGAATCTCCAATGCTTCGAGTGAAAGCTGTACCAGGATACATGCCATTTTGCACCCACAGTCTAGGAGGATCGCCATCATCAGCTTCCTCGGTCCCCCAACACTGAACATCTGGATTTTTCAATCCTTCGATCTGATCTAGAGTAAGAACTCTAGCTCCAGAAAGCTTAACCCTTTCAAGCTCGTCAGGTCGAAAAGGAGTTTGGTCAATCGATAAGTCGACAGCAACAGTATCTTTCCCCCTTCTCTCACCGATAACAGCTCTCGAATCACCTGCATTGGCAACGTATATCGTCCTACCTCTAACCAACAGTGTAATTGCAGTTGTTCCGCTCATGCTATCATCCAAAACATCAGCGTGTAGTTGCGAGTTTGTTGCCAAGAAAGCACCGTGTAGCGCCTCAACCGCATCCGTATTGAATCGATTATTCCTAAGCAAGTTTTCGCACAGCTTCTGCTTCGCAAACTGCGAGCATTGTGCTCCATTTTCTCCATGCCCGTCAAAAACACCAAAGAAATGATCATCCTGACTCGTTCCAAAAGGAGTATGAATGCAGAAACTGTCTTGGTTGGCCTTATCTAGAGCATCAGGATAGTAACCCCTCTGAGATAAGAACGAGTACCGTAACTCATAACTACCTGACGGAATCTTCACGGTTCTCGAACCATCGGCTGGTAAAAATTGAGCCGACACCCTAGCAAGTCTAGCAATGCCCACTTCAGTAGCTGCGTTTAATTGATGCAACTGGTCTCCATCTTCCCCTGAATCGTTATCAGAATCACCAGGCGAGAACACTGCAATCTCATTCTTGGCTGCTTTTGCACGTTCATTTTGTTCCACAGAGCCTTCTCGTGGAGCACATAATTGTCCGATGCATGTCTTGGAATAGACGCAACCCATCACAAATCACAGTGACACAAGAAACCTAACACAGTTGCGAATGTACCAAGAGGATTGCGCATCAGGTCTTCAAAACTAAGCCTAACTTTTCAAGAAACACCACAACGACAAAAAAAAAAAAAAAAATAAAATTAGAAAATAAAAATACGCCAACAAAGATAACGAGACAATCCAATTTCTAATGCAGTAACAAGCAAATCCCAGTCAGATACTACAACAATCATATGAAACGAATACACACGAGCATTCACACCTCCGATTGGCTTTATAACATCAGATAATCTACACATTAAGCACTCAAACCACGAGGAAATTCTAATGCTGCAACCTTCCACCAAACAAAAAAAAAAATCACGAAAAGCAACAAAACCAAAATCGCCTAACCTCAGGGAAACTCCACTGAAAGCTGAACAAGATATGGTAGTCGACGGATTGTGATTGCGAGCTATATCGAGCAATTTGAGAGACGTGGTGAAATAGTTTAGCTTCGGTGCCTAAGTGTGTGTGTGTGAATGAGAGAAAAAGCTACTGGCTACTGCCCAACCATAGCGCTGGCTGGATGAGAGTCCCCACGAACAGCCATTAATAATTTAATTTATGTTATTTCGTATTATTTTTCATTTCAAAATTGAGGAATTCCATTTAATTTTAATTTGTTAGCTGCAGCTTTGGGTTATAAAATCGAGATAAGTATAAAGCATGTGGATTCTTGTTGGGTGGGTTTGGGATGTATCCATATTACTCCGGGGATTACCCACCTCTGGAGTGTGGGGCGATTAGCCCATAGTCGGGTTGTGTGGGGATACCTCGGGACCGGAAAAAAAAAAAGTATAAAGCATGTGGGCCCGAGGCCCGGCCCGACTGCACATACCATACCATGATCTGAAAAAATTATTCAACTGTGAGAACTAACGTAATCCTCGTACAAGTAACTAAATATCAATATACTTCAAAATATTTTGAATAATAATCTAAGTTTAAAACAATTTTTTTTATCAATCATGCTATTTATTTTTGAATGATAAAGAACTAGGTTAGGTTGGTTTGGCATAGAGAAGCTTATGTGCGGCGGCCCTTCACTCTTTTCATTATCCACAAGTCACGTGTCATATGTGCCCAATCCCTATTTAAATATTTATGTTATTTTATTATTATCAACTATAAATTGGCAACGTAATATTATTATATTACTTCTCATGCATTTGGGTTTTGGTTCATTTAATTTAATCTATGTAATAATGTATAATATAAGGGAGCCAAAGAACTTAGATGTGCAATAGATCGAAGTATGGGAATGGTTTGGTATTGCCGTGTGACATCTGCACATCAAGTTGATGGAATTCACATCAGCCAACATTCCAAACGGGCACAAGTATCAAATTGGGCCAAATCATGTCTTCCTTTAAAATTTTATTGATACATACGTATATACGGACACTATATTCTCGAAATATATTATATTAATATTGACCTATCATGAACATTTATTACACAGAACGGCAAGGCAAGACTAGTCATTTTTCCGTCCATTTCTTGAAGGGCCAATTGATTTATTTCCATTTTATGGCATTGAAAGGCGATGTGCTTGTCTTGTGTGTGTGGGCCCTATCATGAACTTACATTATATGGACAACTATGCAATGATTAGTTAATTATTGAACAAATTGTTTACTTTACCAAAGAGGACAATTAATCCAAACTTACCTAATAAAGAAGTTGTGATAGTTCGATCGCTCATAATGAATTCAAATATAAAACTGAATTTAGTCGGTATTAAATCAGGCAACAAAAGTATATTTTGCTACATACCTAAATTGTTATTGGCCACACGGTAGAACCCAATAAGTGGGTATATTGGTCTTCTAAAGCCCAATTTCCTGATTGTGATTATTTTGTAAATGCCAATACGCATTATTAAATTGGACATATATAGGGTTCAATATATAAATGTTCAAATTCATTTTTTAATGCCCATAACTTACATTTCGGGGATAAGACTTGTCCTTGGGTTAAGATTAAGATGTCACTAACAGTCAAAATAATTTTATCCGTGCAAGTAACATACATTAGTGGATTTCCTACAAGAGATTCCCAATGAGGCGGATTCCATCTCAAGATTCATCCGAGAGAATTTCATTTCGTCACAATAACATTTACATATATTTTTTTTTTATCATAATGTTAGTTGTGGGTGATTCGGACGCCATAATCTTATTTTTCACTTTTTTGTTCCTTTTCCTCAATTATTTTATACCCACAAGAAAAAACCAATGTTGCAAAAGTAGTATTTAGCACACCAATGTTTGTATGCATATAGTTCCCGATGTTTCGGTGATGGACGTTTTCGATCCCTTATATTATGAGGTGCCACTTTAGTCCTCAATGTTACTGATTTTGGGCCGTTTTGGTCATCCGGTTAACTTGATCACTAATTCAGATGGAATTTAACAGCACATGATTTTCCTTCACTTGGCTTAACATCTCATAACTCACCATGTTTTTCAACTAAAACACACGTTGGTATCATTACACATTACATTTAACTCAATTTCAAGGCCGTCAACCTTCCTAAATGTGATACATAATGATGTCATGTGGCGTTTAATGTTTAAAAGATGTTTTATGAGGTTTTAAGTCAAGTGATCAAGTGCTTTCACGTGTTAAACTCTCTCAAAATTAGCTATTAAGTTAATCAAGGGATCAAAACGATCCAAAATCGATAACATTGAGATCAAAAGTGGCATCTCGAAATATTGGGGGACAAAACCGCCCGTGCATCAAACATTGGAGACTAAAAATATCGTTCGCGCGCGTACTTCCATTATACTACTCCTCTATTTCATTTTCCGGTAATAAAATGTAAGAGCAGGGAAAGAAAACAAAAGCTATGTATGCCTAATGTTGAGAAACATACACTGCTGCCTTTCAAGTAAAAAATTGAATTATTTGGTTAGAATATTGAGATCAGAGCATTACCCTGAGGTTGAGAAATGTAAGGATTTGGTAAAGACGGGAAAAAGAAAAACAAACGCTACGAATACTTATCTAAATAAAGGATAAAAAAAGACAGTCTTGAATATCATTTCAAACTCCGACTAATGGTCATAAACAATCAAACACTTGTACCATAAAGAAAAAAAGGTTTCTTTCACTCGTGAAGAAAAATGGGTTGATTTACTGAAAGTATGGCTTGCATACATCACCATAGCATACAATCACTTACGTATATGATAAGTATATCTATATAATATATTTATATACTTATGTGATCTTGGTGTAATTCAAGAAGTTACCTAAAGGCGAGGCCTTTGGCACTGCTCTTTATGCCAATCACATGTTTGTTGTTTTGCCCAACTGAGAACCAATGTTTTTTCATCTGCATTGACAAGTAAGTTTTCAACCCAGAATCTTATTTGGTATATTGGATCGTCATAGGCGTATATCAGACTCCGAATAGAAGAAGGGAATAAAGGAATCATATTCAACCTTATTTTTTATTATTTTTTTTTTCTCGTAAGGTTTCCTGTACAAGCTTTCTGCTTCACTGCATACCAAGTCTCGTGGGGACAAACGTACCATGTTTTGGCACATCTTGTCCCACTAGCAAAGAATCATAGGCCCACTTTATTATATTCTCTAAATTCCTGCGTGGCTTCTGCGTATAAGTACCTGGGAAATCTGTGCTAGTCTATCTCAGCTAGAACAAGATTACAGAGAACAATCGAATCTTTTTTTGGTTTCTTATTCTACAGCATTTACTTGGGGTGTGTTTGCAATTGTATTGGAGTTCTCAGGTACGAGAAAAAACCTTTTCTTGCATCCTACGATCTCTGATTTGATTTCTCATAGCTGGGTTGTAAAAAAAAAGACTATCTTTGCTCTATATAATTTAGCCATCGTTGAACAGCTGATGACAAGGAATTGGATAGGGATATGACTTTTAGTATAGTCAAGAAATGTGTCCCTTTGACTTCCAAGCAATTAAACACCTGCATAAGGCCGCGTATCGATTGAATATTAAAATATTTAGCAGCTGACTCAGATATCGTCTATATCCATTTTAAGATGCTCTTGTTTTCTCAATTAATTTAATAAAGCAGGTCTCCAATCTCTATAAAAGAAGAGATGGTGGCTTCTTCATCAGCAGTCTTGAAACCATTCTTTTGCTGAATCTAAGTTTTTCATCTCTGTCGTTAGGTAAAAAGGAAAAAAAAATCTGTAACTTTCGATAAGCCATGAATGCGCTTGCTGCAACAAACAGGAACTTCAAACTAGCTGCGAGGCTCTTAGGATTGGATTCGAAGCTAGAGAAGAGTCTGCTCATCCCTTTCAGAGAAATCAAGGTGGGCTTTTTGAGATCCCTTTTCATTCTTTCTTGAAATCTTTGTCAATGGAAGCGATTGTAAGAAAGATATAGTTTTTGCCATGAAAAAAAAAATAGGTTGAGTGCACCATACCAAAGGACGACGGAACCTTAGCCTCGTACGTTGGTTTCAGAGTTCAACACGACAACGCTAGAGGGCCCATGAAAGGAGGCATCAGATACCATCCAGAGGTCTGAATTCACCCTCAGATTTGAATAAATTCATGTTCTTGATTCTAAACCCGTATGAAAATCCCAGTTTTTTTTTGTGGTTCCCATTTTTCCCTGAGAGAAATCTTGTTGAATAATCTCCAGGTTGACCCCGACGAAGTCAACGCTTTGGCCCAGCTAATGACTTGGAAGACGGCGGTGGCTAACATACCTTACGGCGGCGCTAAGGGAGGAATAGGCTGCAACCCGTCGGATTTATCAAAGTCAGAGCTCGAAAGGTTGACGAGGGTCTTCACTCAGAAGATACATGACCTCATCGGCATTCACACAGATGTACCAGCGCCAGATATGGGCACTGGCCCACAAGTAAGCATTCATATATTCAAAAATTCTTACTTTATCGATCGAATCCAAGTGTTTTTAATAGCTGAATCTTCTTGGGTTTCAACAGACCATGGCTTGGATACTAGATGAGTACTCAAAGTTTCACGGGTATTCGCCAGCAGTTGTTACAGGGAAGCCCATTGTAAGGATTAGAAGAAGCCATGTCTAATATCTTGATTTTCTTACATGTTCGTTTACTCAGTATTATTGTGCTGACGAACTTTTTGTAATGATTAAGGATCTTGGAGGATCACTAGGAAGAGATGCAGCTACTGGGCGAGGCGTCCTATTCGCCACAGAAGCCCTGCTTAACGAGCACGGAAAGAGCATTTCTGGGCAGAGATTCGTTATTCAGGTTCATTACATAACGTAAAAACCGAAGAAATAAGGGTTGAATTCTCTTGAGAAACATATCGTTGATGCGATGTTTCGTTTTTATTTAAGGGATTTGGAAATGTGGGATCTTGGGCTGCGCAGCTCATACACGAGCAAGGGGGCATAATAGTCGCCGTGAGCGATATTTCAGGTGCCATAAAGAACGCCAAAGGCATAGACGTGCCTCACCTCCTAAAGCACGTCAAGGAACACCGAGGAGTAAAGGGATTCGCCGGCGCAGATTCCATCGATTCCAACTCCATCCTCGTCGAGGACTGCGATATTCTCATCCCTGCGGCCCTCGGCGGCGTCATCAACAGGTGCTAAAAATAAAAATCCCGCCTTTTTCCTTTTTTTTTCTCTTTAAAGAAATCGGCGTAATATAGAATATGCCATACAATGCTGTCTGAAAAGGGAAAATGCGAAGGACATCAAAGCTAAGTTCATCATCGAAGCTGCTAACCATCCAACCGACCCAGAAGCTGACGAGGTTATTAACCTTGAGCTACTTTCTTTTTTTTTTCTTCAATTTTTTCGGATAAACGATCAGTGACTGCTGTAAATTTTTGGATGACAACTTCATCTAAAAGTTTAAGCTTCTAGTGAGAGTATCATTTTTTTTAAAATTTTATGCATTACATTTTCAGTAAGCTCCCTCACGTTTAGTCTGGTTCCTTTATTACCAAGTGGCTAGTCGCAGCGTATAATTTTCTTAAACGAGTAGTCATGAGGATTCTTACTCGGTACTTTTTGGTCCATGATCTCTGATACCATGTTGAATAACCATTTTACCTAAAAAAGCTTAAGCTTTTAGATGGTGCCATTTTTGTGAATTTATATATTATAGGTCCAACATAAATCAGTAATCAAACGACTCCTCGTTCTTCGCATTTTCGGTGACAGATACTAGCGAAGAAGGGCGTTCTCGTCCTTCCAGATATATTCGCAAACTCGGGCGGGGTCACGGTGAGCTACTTCGAGTGGGTTCAGGTACGTACATAAGCACTATGCATGTCGATCCATTTCTGTTAATTTTCTCGATCGAAAGGTTTTTGTAATGATTAGCGAGCTTACGCCTATGATGTCTGAATTACATACGTCTCTCAAGAACATACAAGGGTTCATGTGGGACGAGGAGAAGGTGAACGCAGAGCTCAAGACGTATATGAAGAGCGGGTTCGAGGACGTGAAGAACACGTGCAAGACTCACAACTGCGATCTTCGGATGGGAGCATTTAGCCTCGGGGTTAACCGCGTGGCGAGGGCGACTCTTCTCAGAGGATGGGAAGCTTAAGCTTGGCATATTTTTCCAGAGTTTTCCTATTTTCAATAATAAGAGCGTTGTTGCTCCTCTGCTTTGTTTTGAGTTTTCAGTTGAAGTTGCTGTTATGAACTCAATTCTTCCTCTGACCATTTTAGGTTTAACAAAAAGGATTCAAATGCTGTGCTCTTTTTTTTTTTTTTTTTTTTTTTTTTTTTTTTTTTAACTTTATAGTTGGATTATCTGCCTACAACTCGGAGAGGAGTTTTATGTTTCTCTTTCGTTAGTTGGGGAATCTAAAAAAAATACTCATTTGTATACAAACTTGCAAATCATTACCTTGTCAGTGTTTTCTTAAATGTAGATACTTATTAGAATAAATTTTTGCACATTGATACCTGATCCGCCGCAAGGTGCGTCCTATAACACATTTTGGTACCATATAGAAACGTATTGTAGTACATAATACCGTGCAAAGATGGTACATCATATAACACATTAATGTAATATAAACGTATATTATATGGGTACCTATAAACGCGTGACGTGGTACATAATACACATAAAAAAAATGTACGTCAAGACTGGAAAAATGGTACGACGCACAGTCAAACGGGTACTTATATAAAAAAATTTCTGACAGATCGCAAATTTTTTATGTAAAGGAGTATTTTTTCTGTATATTCACCTTTTTAATTTATATCTCGAGCTCGATGGAAGCAGTTAAGCTAGCCATGAGAAAGCTAGAAAAATTATAAATTTGAAAGATATTAAACAAAAAGTAAATAAATAAGAAAATGCTTGCGTACAGGCTCGTGAGCTTTCGAACACTTGCCATCGCTCGTGCTCGAGTCGAGATCCTATTTCATGTACTAACTTAGTCCAATTTGAATTGGATTGAAACTTTAGCATGGGAAGATTCCAACTTTTGAGTAGGGCTAAGCCTTTTAGTCTATATTTGCTTCTTTACAAGTCCACACAAACATCAGTTTAAAATGAAATTAAATTGCTTTTTCTTTCTTCTTCTTCTTCTTCTTCTTCTTCTTCTTCTTCTTCTTTCTTCGTTTTTTTTTTCTGTCAGGTATGTATCCCCATAAAGTGTCAAGGTAATTCCCACCCGTTGATTAACTTCTTGAAATGACCATGGTTTCCAGCTGGACTAATCCTTCATGGTTCAATGTATCCCAAATTGTGGCCAAATTGTGTGTTTAATTTTTATTTTACTCGGGAATGAGAAAAATTATTTACATATAAATACCCCATCTGTAAAAAACTTGTAATTTAGTACCCTATCAGGATTTTTTTTATATATAGGTACCTAACAGAATAAATTCTTTGCATATAGGTATCCGATTCACCGCAGGTACGTCATACAACACATTCAGATACCCAATATCAACATATTTGGGTACCATATATAATAGAAAATGGTACAACGTATTAGCAATTTAGGTACACCGTATTTAAAACATAGGTACGCCGTACGAACACATTACCCTATATCAGCATGTTATGGTACGTCATACACACACAAAAAGGTACGGCATGCTGAAGAAATTGGTAAAAATTAAATCGGGTACCTATCTGTGAAATTTGACATGGGTACCTATGTGTAAAAAAATTTATCCAATTAGGTATTTATGGGTCGACGTCCGGAAAAATTATGAATAAAACATTATATTTAAATTCGTACTTTACGGGGACCCTACGGTTCGAATTTCGGGTTGGGTCATTATCCGTAATTGCGAATCAGTAAACCTCTGAAGTGAGCGATTTTCTTTCTAGGGCATTGCGTAACATTTGCATACTCGCTGAAGCACTACTCCGCAAAGCAGCGTATTCGTTTGCAAAAGTTCATCTCCGCGCAGCAAACCCAATTTGGATCTCAATACTCCGATCGCGCGGCAAATATGGTGGGGTTTTCTATGCAGCCGTACGGAATACAGGCAATGCTTAAGGAAGGCCACCGGCATTTGTCGGGGCTTGACGAGGCTGTGCTGAAGAACATAGATGCCTGCAAGCAGCTCTCTACGATTACGCGAACATCCCTCGGACCTAACGGTAATAAAGTCGAGTTTTTTATTTCCTGCCCCTCCATTTCTTGGAATATCAAAGTGTACCGTCTCGGATTATGTGGTTTGTTGGATTTGGAACATGTATCTGTGTAAATGAATAGTTGTTTGCTAAGTATATACTAGAACACGGGATTTAGCATGCTTGATGAACGTGGATAGAGAAGATGTCCGTGTATAATGAATATTATACAGTTTCCAGTGGGTGATCTTTCGTAGTTGAATTTGAAATGAGTTTGGGGGGCTTTGATCAAACTATTGTGAACTTGACATTTTAACAACAGTGTATTGTCGGAATCTGTCACTGCTCTCCATATACTAACCTTTCCTATTTATATGTCATGAATGAATATCCTTATTTCTCATGTATTAGCTTCTTGTGCTTTCTTTTTGTCTTGTAGGCATGAATAAGATGGTTATTAACCATCTGGACAAGCTATTTGTTACTAATGATGCTGCAACAATTGTGAACGAGTTGGAGGTTCAGCATCCTGCAGCTAAATTGTTGGTATTGGCTGGGAAAGCTCAGCAAGAGGAAATTGGGGATGGAGCGAATTTGACCGTTTCCTTTGCTGGGGAACTCCTTCAAAATGCAGAAGAACTTATTAGAATGGGTCTTCATCCTAGCGAGATTATAATTGGATACACAAAGGCAATAAATAAGACTATCGAGATCCTCGAAGAATTAGTAGAACCAGGTTCTGAAAATATGAATGTCAGAGACAAGGATGAAGTCAGTTCACGTTTGAGATCAGCAGTGGCCAGCAAACAATTTGGGCTAGAGGATAAGTTATGTCCTCTCATTGCTGAAGTAAGTATGACTATGTTTTATTTTTTTTTTTTATGTTAAAAATGATTTATTTTTGTAGTAATGAACTTTTTTTAATCTATATAAAGGCGTGTATTCAAGTTTGCCCCAAAAACCCAGCTAACTTCAATGTTGATAATGTCCGAGTTGCCAAGATAGTGGGTGGAGGTCTGCATGACTCAACTGTAGTTCGTGGTATGGTGTTAAAGAACGATGCTGTTGGGACTATAAAGAGAATGGAGAAGGCCAAGGTGAGATTCAAAATCGACGTTCTTTCTAATTTTTCATTATTACTTTGTCTTATTCACGGTCTCCCAAAAGACCCAAAAAGTGGCTTCTATATTTAATCCGCTAAAATGTTTTCTTTCATATCTCCTTTCAAACTCGAAACTAGCTTGTTAGGAGGCTATTTTATTAATGATTAAGTCATTGTAAAATTAAATAGCTAGGAAGGGAGGGGATCTCTTCAGGTTGAATTTACTGATGAGCTAAGCTGTAAATTCTAGTGGATCATATAATTTTACTTTTTTTTTGGCTGATTTCAGTCTCAGTGAGGGACTGTTTTTAACTTCTACCAAATGGTTCTTTGAATGCTCAATACTATTGTGAACTGATTTAACATCCACTTATCAGGTTGCTGTTTTTGCTGGGGGCGTCGATACCACTGCCACCGAAACAAAAGGAACTGTGCTTATTCATAGTGCGGAAGAGGTAACTCTTGGACTTTTTTTCTTGTGCACTTCCCCATTTTCCTGATATCAGAGATAATTGATCTTTATCTTGCGGTGATCTCTAATTCAGCTTGAGAATTATTCAAAGACTGAAGAAAACAAGGTTCACGAGCTTATAAAAGCAGTTGCTGAATCAGGTGCAAAGGTCATTGTTAGTGGAGCAGCTGTGGGAGAAATGGCATTGCATTTCTGTGAGCGCTACAAGTACATACCTTCTTCCATTGAACCCTTCTCCTTAGTTGTTTCACTAAATACTTCTTGTTGAAATTAATTATCTCCGTTTTATTGTGCTGTTGTCCCTGTCACAACTTTCCAGTTGTGTACCTAAAAAGTCCACATTTTTTCTAAAATATGTCCTGCTCGACACTTGTCGTTGCCGCTACACAAGGTTGCAGGTGACTATGTTCAAATAGTAGATGTCGAAGGTGTGCGGTCACAGATGCTTATCACTCTGCATATTCATGTTTTCCATCTACATACATATATATGCATTTGCTGTTTCCCTGTAAAATATTGTTCCCCCTAGTTCTTTCAATTCCAAGTGAGTTTCTTGTTTGATATGACATCATTGTAAAGATAAACTTTTCTTTTTCTGTCCATTTATAATTCAGATACGCATATCATTGAACTAAACATGATTTGTAGGCTAATGGTCTTAAAAATTAGTTCGAAATTTGAACTAAGACGGTTTTGCCGAACCACTGGGGCAGTTGCTCTGGTAAGCATGCTGGATTAAATTGAATAAACGCTGAGTCTTTCGTACACCGATTTATTTCTGTGTTAAAACAGTTAAAGCTCAGCCAACCAAATCAAGATGATCTTGGATACGTTGATTCTGTTTCGGTTGAGGAAATCGGCGGCTCTAGGGTATGACGACAAGGGTGTTTTGCTAATGTTATGAACCCTCATATCATAATCATTGTTCTAATGAGCTTGCCTATGTTTTTACAGGTTACTGTTGTAAAAAATGAACAAGGTGGAAATTCTGTGTCAACTGTTGTGCTAAGAGGAAGCACTGACAGCATACTTGATGACCTTGAAAGAGCAGTTGATGATGGTGTTAACACATACAAGGTAGGTTTTGAAGTTTCATGAGATTGTAATGTGCAACATTTCACACTATCCTAATATTGGCAGCCATAGACTCAGAGGGATGCCCTGCGCTTAATTTTTCATTTAGTTCTGGTACTTTGAAGAAAGAAAATGATTTGATTGTCTCGCCTTTTTTGCGTCAAGCAGGCAATGTGCAGGGATAGTCGGACAGTACCTGGAGCAGCAGCTACTGAAATTGAACTTGCTAGAAAATTGAAGGAGTTTTCTTTCAAAGAAACAGGGTACGTACTTAACTTTTATAGGATTTGGATCAAAATCTCTTTCCCCTCTCATATTTTCTTTTTTAGGTTTATCACGTGAAGTTACTTTCCAGCTTTTATAAATACCCTTTTTCGCAGCTTGTCATATCTCTATTATAAAATGTTTTGTGTACTCAAATTCTTTAACTACTTACTATTTAGCTACTTTTGTTCTGTTGCTCTATTCGTTTATCTGACGTGAAGTCTCTTATCTTCCAGACTAGATCAGTATGCTATAGCAAAATTTGCGGAAAGTTTTGAGATGATTCCAAAAACGTTGGCAGAAAATGCCGGGCTGAATGCTATTGAAATTATCTCTTCTTTATATGCTGAACATGCATCTGGGACTACGAAAGTTGGGATTGATCTAGAGGAGGGTGTTTGCAAAGACGTATCTGCAATGAACATATGGGATCTCCATATCACTAAGTGAGCTGCTTCTCAAAATGGATTATTTTATCCAAATTAGTTTTTGCATGCGTCTATTCAAACATTCCATATTTTCCTGTGCTTACATTCGGGAGCTTAACTAGAATTACTTGTTGCTGTTTTGACCTATAACTCTTCATATGATTCAGATTCTTTGCTCTAAAATATGCTGCTGATGCCGCCTGCACTGTCCTGCGTGTGGACCAGGTAATTAGTATATCATTTTACTTTCCATTTCGTTACGTTTCCCTATAATTTCGATAGAAATTCGACACTCAAGCTCGTTTCGTAGATACAAAATAAGTTGTCAGCTCCATAGAATTCTCTGCCATGTTTTCACTTTTTTTATGAATGTTTTCGAAGAACCAGGACAAATTTATATATGCTATTGAAATTATTAATTAAACTAACTCTTGAAACTTGTCATCAACTGATGCATAACTTTCTTCTGCAGATTATAATGGCAAAACCTGCTGGTGGCCCGAGGAGGGATGCAGCTGCTGCCGCCGCCATGGACGAGGATTGATTTTTTTTCCTTTTTCTTTGTGTTCAATGGTTTTTCATGTAGTATTTATTTTATTTCCTTGAAATGCATTTGAACATTTGGGTAATATGGTGAGATCTCTTTTAGCAGTGCTGTTTGTTTCTACTCCTTAACTCTCTTGAACTTTGAAGTATCAGAAAGGAATGATTTTGATATACATGCTTCTGCTATTTAAGGAAATAAAAGAAAATAAAGAGCCAATGATTTTGAAGAGACATATTATAATAATGGCGAACGATATGTTTAGTCCCCAACGTTTGGGGCATGTGCGTTTTTTGGTCTTCCATGTTACGAGGTTCTTAATCTCCAACTTTAGGGGCATGTTTTGGTCCTTGATTAATTTCCTAGCAAATTCAGACCAAAACGTGAGGGTACATGATTTCCTTTTACTCGACTTAAAACCTCATAATGCATCTTCTTCGACTTAAACGCACATGAACATCAATGTCGATGAAATTTATGGAAGGATTGACAACCTTGAAAATGAGTTAAATGCTATACGTAATAATGCTCACGTGTATTTTAGTTGATGAAGATAATGAGTCATGAGGTGTCAATTTAAAGGAGCTCATGTGCTAAAACTTAAAAGTGGTAAGCTGGAAAATAGGGGGCTAGAAGCGCCTATGCCCAAAACATTGAGACTAAAAATGTCGTTCTCCCGTGTAATAACTACGGTGGAAATGAAATAGGAATCTTCTTAAAAACGTTAAATAGACTAATATACCCTCATCAGTCATCACCTTTAAATTATTCGCGGCCCAATGGAGAATATAGCAGCCAAACAAGGTCTTGATACATATCTATCGTCGTCATCCCCTTTTTCTCGCGAACCTTACAAAGATCACTGCACTGCGCGGTAGCACATTGATTGGCGAAATTGACAATGGGAGCGAGTAGGAAACTCCAGGGGAGATAGATCGAGTTCTGAAGAAGGTTCAAGAGGGAGTTGATGTGTTCGACAGCATTTGGAACAAGGTCTTCTTTTTTAATTTTTCGAGTTGATCGAATTGCTTGCGATTGGACTTGGTTTTGCTGAATTACTTCTTTTTTTCTTCTTGTCTTTAGGTGTACGATACTGACAACATTAACCAGAAGGAGAAATTTGAGGCGGATTTGAAGAAGGAGATAAAGAAGTTGCAGAGATACAGGGACCAGATCAAGACATGGATACAATCCAGCGAGATCAAGGACAAAAAGGTGACGACTTAAAATTTTAATTTTTCTCCGGTGCTTTACTCAAAATGATGTATGTAGACATGTTTCCTAATTAGCCTGAGGTTATGTGCCTGTACAATTGAAGGGTCGGTCTAATCCATTTATGTTTCTAATTAGCTATTGCATTTGTTCTCTGCTAGCTGAAGTTTATGCTGTATTTTGCTGGTATATAAACAAGAAAGCTAATTGTAGAGAAGCATAACTATATTAAACATTTTCTCGAAAGATGAGACATCGTCTTATAACCAGAATCTGCTATGGAGAACCCTTATTGAGCCGGTACTGTTCAAATTTCCCATTTTGGAGATGATTCAGTTTGAGATTCTGTCATGTTTTTAGTCTCTGATCATTTTCAATACTGAGAATGTTGTTACCTATGATACGACTCGCTTAGGTCCTTTTTCTTTCTATAAAACTGAGTAGAGTTCTCATTGGATACTCTTTTGACATAGGTTAGTGCCTCTTATGAGCAGGCTCTGATTGATGCTCGGAAACTTATCGAGCGTGAGATGGAACGGTTTAAAATATGTGAGAAAGAGACCAAAACAAAAGCATTTTCAAAAGAAGGTCTGGGCCAACAACCTAAAACAGTAAGTGCTTTTTTTCCATTCCAGATATGCTTATTAGTTCATTACTCTTGTTTTGCAAATGCTATGATTTAAAAGATCACAATTATTTTAGCATGCATGTGTTTGGCCAACGTTGTAGGATCCAAGGGAGAAAGCTAAATCAGAGACAAGAGATTGGTTAAATAATGTGGTATGTTCTTAGAACTTATGTTCGCATTCCATTACCTTTATAACAGAGCATGCTCTTTTCCTTTCACTATTTTGTTTGCTTCGCTTCACTCATTTTTTTGTTGTGTATATGGTTGCATGATCAGACTTGAAATTTCCTATGCAACTGCTCATTTCTTTTAGAGTAGTCATTGGAATGGAACTATATAATATCCTAGAATCAGAGTGAAAATTGTTGAAGCAGCTTTTGATAAGGACAAACTGGAGTGAGTTCAACATGATTTTGGGGCCATTGCTGATTTTAGTTAGTTTCCGTTTTCTGTTGCGAAAGAATTTTAGTTTCCATTTCTTACCTTTTCTAGGTTTGATAGGTAAGCGAGTTGGAAAATCAAATTGATAGCTTTGAAGCCGAAATGGAGGGTCTTCAGGGGAAGAAAGGGAAGACAAGGCCTCCGCGACTGGTGAGATAGAGAAGACTAATACTCTGCTGTCAACTGGGATTTACATAAGCAAAATGTCCTTTTGCAGATGCATCTTGAGTCATCCATTGTTCGACATAAGGCTCATATTATGAAGTTAGAGCTAATTCTGAGGCTGTTGGACAATGACGAATTGAGTCCAGAGCAAGTCAACGATGTGAAAGACTTCTTGGATGACTATGTGGAGAGAAATCAGGTTTGTGTCATAGAAAGCTATTTTACTGCTTGTACTACAGTTTCTGGTGCTAAATATTTAATTGCTTGTATTGCACAGTTGACGGATGTTGTGATTAGGCCCATTTGGCTCATCACTGAATTTGCTTTTTCTGTAATGCAACATTAAACTTCCACTGTGTTGTATTTTAGCTTATTTTATCAGATAGTACGGGAATACTATTGCTACTGCTAGGTTTCATTTGAATTTCCTTATTCTATGCAACTTGTAGGAAGACTTTGACGAATTCGGTGATGTTGACATTCTCTATCTGGAAATAGATAAGCAGAATACTGTTTACTTTTGCCGACAAGGCTCAGTTTAAGTTTGCTTATGGCATGCAACTTGCAGGATGACTTCGACGAATTCAGTGATGTTGATGAGCTATATAGCTCTCTACCCCTAGATAAGGTGGAATCTCTTGAAGATCTTGTTACTGTTGGTCCTCCTGGTCTCTCGAAGGTGTACTGATAACTGGCTACTTTTACTCTTTGTTTTTTCTCCATCTTTATTTATTTTTCCCTTTCACTGGAAAATACCTTGTTTTGTTTATCTTATCGTGAAAGGAAACAATGGACCAGAGACATGATCACATGTTTCGTTATATTTGCAGGGTGTCAGTTCCTCTTCAGCAGCTGTGAAGCCTGCTTTGTCCACAGCACCAACTCAACATGTAATCTTGTTTTCTAACATTTTGTTTGCCTTGTGTCACATTACCTATTTCATGCATGTTACAACATCTCGGTTTTACTTCAGGCAACAACGTTGATCTCCATTCATCAGTCTGCTGCTGCCTCTGACCAAGCAGTTGACACAGCTCCGCAGGAAGATGTTACTCCAAAAACTCCACCAAAGAAAATAGGGGCACTCAGTATGTCTGCAACACAAACACCAGCAGCGGGCCCAGTGACCTCTGGTATTGCTAAGCTCATCTATGACTTGATTGTATATCAATTCCCTATCTATACTGTGGCATAAAGCATGACAAGTTTAAAAATTAGGTGTTTCTGCTAATATTGCACCGGCTGTGACTCTTGCAAGTGCTACCAAGGAAGAGGATACGACAAAATTTTCTATACGCAAACCTTTACCTGCTATCGGTGAAAGTGGACTAGCTAGCGGTAGTGGTTCTGTGTTAGGTCAGTCAACTCCCAACATCCTACCAAGTTCTGGAGACTCAGTTTTGAGCCATGGGACCCTTGGGGCTGTTTCTCCGGCTTCTGATGTTGGAAAAAGGAATCTTTTCGGATCTGATGATCGAGCTGGGAGTCCTGGAATTGTGCAATCCCCTTTAAGTAATAGAGTATTGTTACCACAAGCTAAGATTAATGATGGTTTGGGATTAGGAGACTCTGGAAGTGTCAATGATGTTGCGGCTTTAGGCAGCAGGGTGTTTAGTTCTCCTGTGGTACCAGGCATGCAGTGGAGGCCAGGTGCTCCCTTCCAAAATCAGAGTGAGACGGTATGTTTGCATACATTATTAACATGTTACAGTCATATGTTGGTTCAATCGTCAATATCAAACTGATGTTTATATTGCGGGTCATATCGAAAAAATGGCGATGCAACTCACCCCCTAATGAAATTATTAGGAGTGTGACATGACTCGTAATTCTTAATTGCATTTAGTCCATACAAAGTGCACTTAGTATAAAGTCTTTATATTTGTAAGAATGGAGCCGATGCACTACAGGCCTTTCAGCTTGGTAGTGTTCTTATCTTGTTTGATGGGTAGATCCGGCTTGAGCTCATTAAATTGTGCATATATGTCTTTGCTTTTATTTAACATTGGAATTAAAAAATTGCCTTTGCTTTACATTACATATACACTCTTATTCGATTGTAAGAGTTTTGTTATCATGAAAACTGCTGTTTGTCTCGTCAGGGCCAAATTCGTGGAAGGGCTGAGATTGCCCCAGATCAAAGGGAGAAATTTCTTCAAAGACTTCAGCAAGTGCAGCAGCAAGGTCCGAGTAATATTCTTAGTATGCCTCCTCTGTCTGGAGGAAAGCCCTACTCACCTCAACCACCGGGCCTCTTATTGCAGCAGGTTCCTTATAATCTTATTACCATGGCCAAACTGAGTTATAACTTTGTAAAAACACTTTTAATCGCCTCTTCATACCATCCTGCTTGAACAACATCCATATGCAAACGCTTGAGAGTTGAAAAAATGGATCTTGTCAGTTAAGGATGAACTGTTCATTTTATTTTTTTTGCTTTGAAATGAAATTTGTGAACACTGTCGTGGATTTGGTTAAATTAAATGCAACACATGCTTAAAACATATAATTGTCACAGTTCAATGCCCAAGGCTCGTCTATTTCACCTCAGCTTGGAAGTTTGGGCATTGGTGTCCAAACTTCTGGTGCCAATAGTGTTACGACATCTGCTCCACCACCGCAGCAGCTACTTAGTCCTGTTGTCCAATCATCAATGTTTTCAACAATATCTAAGGATGCTGGTACTGCAGCTCGTCTGTTTTTATTTTCATGTGATCGTCTTTCTGTATAATATATGCAATGGGATACTAGAAGCTGAATCCATATGAATTCATTGGCTCGTTTTAAAGCATAAACATTGGCCTTTTGCTAAAACTGAATAAATGTTAGAGCATTCTTGTCAGTTATGATTTGTGCTCCCTGTGATTGTTTTACTTCATCAAGACATCCACCACTTCGAGTAATTACAGCTTTGAACCTTCTGCTAGATGTCGTTTGTCTTTGACCCACTGTACAAGCTAGAGAGGTTGTTCACAATTCTGTTTGAGGACCTTCTATAACGCTACATTATGATTGGCATATTTCCTGATTTTCAGAAACCAAAAATGAAGATTTGCAGCAGCAACAGTCGCTGCCAGAAGAATCACCAGTGGATCCTGTGTCAAACTCGGGGATCAGCAATAATATCCGTCTTGAGGAAGAGACAAAAATTTCTTATGCTACTGAGTCCACGGTATGCAATAAGGTCTTTTATTTTGCATTTGTCTGCTTCTCATTCTCACTACCTTAAGGTAATGTAGATTAAGTCACACCTTTTTCTGGATGCTTAGATTTCGTCTCTCACATCTAGTTGAGGCATTACTTCTCAATGCATATAATTGAACAAACATATATGATCAGAAAGATCCCAAGGGTTTTGACCCATTTCGTTATCAAGCAAAAGGTCGACATCCACAAATGTGATTTTTGACTATCATAACATTTGGCTATGTTCTCGCGCACATGGCAGGATGGCGCTGCTGCATCTTCTTCAATTTCTGAACCTACACAAGTGACTATAGAAACCGATCTATCTCCAGGAAAACCACTGCAAGCTGCTTCGTCGTCAGGAAATCTCGGCGTTATCGGTCAAAGAAGTACGCCCGACTTTGGCACTATTGGGGACAGTATAAGTACTTCAACTGCAAGCGGAGCAGTCCACGACCATTTGTATTATTTGCAGATGCTCGATGCTGCTTTCCATAGACTTCCCCAACCGAGAGATTCTGAACGTGCAAACTACACTCCTGTACGGCAAAATCAGCTCTTTAATATAACACGTTACGCATGTCACGTATTTCGTCGTTACGTTATTCTTGTTTGTTTGACTATATGTGTACAGAAAAACCCGGCTATAACCCCTCCGAGCTATCCTCAAGTACAGGCACCTATAGTAAACAATCCTGCATTTTGGGATAGGTTGAATGGAGATACTGATACGTTGTTCTATGCATTTTACTACCAACAGGTTATTGTTTCGAGAACTTCTGTCTATTGATGTTTTCGTGAACTAGTTTTACCCTCTTTATCTTTATTGAAGTACTCTTCACCACCCACAAATGGTTTCTCGGGTATTGATTCGATTCGTTGATTGTGCAGAATACGTACCAGCAATACCTAGCCGCCAGGTCGTTGAAAAAGCATGCATGGAGATTACATAGAAAGTACAACACATGGTTTCAGAGGCATATGGAACCACATTTGACCACCGAAGATTTTGAACAGGGAAGCTATGTTTATTTCGACTACAATATCGCCAACGAAGACAATGGATGGTATATGAACTTCGATTTTTTTTATGACTTTCTTTTTCGCTCGTTCGCTTTAGTGCATTTAATTGTGCTGGTTAATTGGATTCATGAATTGCTTCTTCAGTTATTTTTGCCTGCATAAAGTTGGGCTATTTGTGGTTTCACTTTTTTTTTTCTTTTTCCGCAGGAGGCAGAAAATGAGGCACGACTTCATCTTCGAGTACAGTTTTCTTGAAGATGAATTGATACTGTGATCCGATTAATTATTGTTGTTGCGTTCATAAATTCAGTTTGTAGCATTCTAACCTATTTTAAATGTTAAGGCTCTTTCGACCCTATGCTTTGGCCTATTTATTCTACGTGACTTGTTTCTTAGCTAAATATCAGTAAAAATTAATCCTTACATAAATGAACTATTTAAATCCAGTTCTTGGAAGAGGTTGTGTTCGGTCGGCAGATATCCATGCTAATTCCTCAAAAACCATAATATACAGTATGTAAAAAAATCAAGCATATCATACAAGAAAGGGGAAGGGAAGGAGGGAGACTTCATGAATTACAAATATTGTAAAAGCTTTTTTTCCAAAACCATAAATTATTCCGAAACCACAAATTACAGAGATTATAATCAAAGCATATGATAAATGGCAAACATAGACAAAAAAAAAAGAAAGAAAAAGCTTAGAATTGTTAATTAGTGGTCGATAGTTCAGTCGCAGGCACCGCACCATCCTCGACCGGAGGAATGGAATCCACCTTGTAGCGCAAAACCTGTTAAAAAAAAGCGTCAAGAAAATTCAAAAATTCCATCTTGAGATTTTGTCTCATATTTTCAATTATCTATGATTTTTGTGGAACAAAGTTGCTGTTCATAATAACCAAGGAAAGCTGGTATGTCCATATGATGATATCCCAGTTATTAACAGTCTTTGTCCCAATATATGTGTAGTCCACCAATATCTCCATAAAATTAAAGTAACACTCTTCCTACAGATATCGATATCTATATCTTTTTTTAAATTATGACACGATGCAAGTTTAAGAATGATCTATTTGGACACATACCTTCTTGAAAAATGATGAATACGAATTATCCCAGGTTAGCGTGTATTTTCCTGGTACACACGTGCAGAAATTTCCCTGCAATAAAAACGAAGTTACGGACACGGAAATATATATAATATATATATGTATGTGTATGTATTTAGTACGCAGTTCCGAGATATATCACAAAAACAGAATAACTTACTTGATCAGATTCACAGCGCCGGTACGGTAAAATCATCTGAGTTAGGCAAATATCAGAGTCCAGTGTTAAGCCAAATCAAATAGTCAAAAGGGGCAAAAACAGAAAGATAGATATCAGATTTGGATAAGAACTCACCGTTTTCATTCCAGAAAGATCAGTGCACTCCACTTTGAATCCAATATCCTATTAGATAAATATCAAATTGGATCAATGAATGTCACAAGTATAATCTAGCCGAAGACGCAATAGTCAAGAAACTCTTGACAGCTTTATTTGCTCAAATGATAAATTGTCAAGAGTGTGAAGGCTTACCACATCAAAAGTTTACGATAAAATTGAAGACAAAAATATAGCGTGTGAATAAGGTAATAGAACACCAAAGTATAAGGAAACATACCAAAGTCATTTTGCCTTGCACCAGTGAGAAATCCCAAGCAATGTACGAATTTACTGATTCCACGTCTAGAGAAACCTACAAGAAAGTGCATTAAAATAATTTAAACTCTAGAAAATAGAAACTGTAACAGAAAAAACTGTTCCACATCTTAACAAATTTAACTTAAATTTGCAACATTTAAGATTCTACCACTACTCAAGTTCTCTGCAGCATCGCCCCATAACAAGTTAAAAAACAAACCTCATGACTTTGACCAGCAAGAACACTTATTTCCTTGAAGTCATCACCGTTCCTGTTATATTGAATATAAAAAAATCAACTAAGTTAGTTATCCCCTGTTAAAAAAACAAACCTCAGGACTATTGCCTATAGCTAGCTTAACAGAGGAGACTTTGTAAAATGTATATGTGAAATAATACTGTGGGCACACACCTGACAGTTAAAGCACCTGCATCTTCTGCAGTAATAAAGAATGGCGAGTTTGTGATAACTTCCCTGGCAATGCGCACATACAAATTAGAATCTCAAGTCTCAACCATTAGAAAAGGGTCCAACAAATATAAACGTGAGTTTATGTCAAACGAAAGCGACAAAATGCTATAATCATTACCTGATAAATTTGATAAATCTTTCAAATTCAGATGTATATACACCAGTTGCTTCCTCCAATACGATTAAATGACGTTTCTCCCTGAAATTTAGCATGCCAATTGTCAGGAAAAGTGTATAAATGAGTATGGCATCATTTAAAGAAAAAGAGTATAAAACATTCTCAACTATGCTCACAATATATTAGTTTCGAGACGACTCCACAGAAGCGATATAAATAGTCGAATACAATACGCCATTCTCGTAAGGCTATACAGAGGTGGCCCGTATCTTTGCCGCTGTTCCTCCATGGGTCTGGTTATGGAAATGATTAAAGAACAAAAATAGATTATGATACTATTTTTCCATTTACACATTGAATGAATATCAATACCCGTGATCATCATTTATCTTGCGAATAAACTCCAGCAAAACCTGTACAATTTCCATAATGTAGATCAGCGGCTAACCAGATTAAAGCTCGAAAAACAAATCATCTAGAAGAAGAATATCCCATAGCAAAGCCTGGGACATTAGACCATACTTGTAACATTGACATACCTCTGGGACTCCAACTAAGTATTTCACCAGAGTTTTATAAACACCCGTTGCAGAACCAAGGTCCGCCAACTGTCTCCTCCTGTACACGGGTAATAAATGAATGTTCTCTCTATAAGTCGGTTTGTGAATATATTGTTCCAGAAACAAAAGATGTTACAACAATTTACCGTTCCATTTGTTGTTGCCATAACAATTTATACTTATCATGTATGCTTCCACCAGATGTAACTAAGGCATCAACCGCCGCCAGCTTGTTCCTCTCTGAGCGCTCTTTCTGTAACCTGATTATGGTGCCTCGGAAGTCACGCGGCATATAGGTCATAACTGCAAAACATAATCTCCTTCATCAACAAGTTACTGCTGCATATTTGAGAGATTTGCAACTAGCATTAGCATAACATGCATATAAAAATTTAGGATGCAAACAAACAAATATATGGCAAGTTCAAAACCAAAAAAACAAAGAACAACGCATTCACATTGAAGTTGCTCTTGGATGAGCTGCCAACAAAATCAGCTAGTCTCAAAAACTTCTACAATAATATCTACCCAAAGATCTTCAAATCTAAACACGCAAATTTTTTTTTGTCCCTCTTTCCTAATCTTTTTATGTGGATTAGTGAGACTATATACAGCAAGATAATGATGAAAATTGATAATGCATGCACTCATATTAAGTAGCAGAAATCCAGAATGGATGAAGCTTGGAAACCTGTATTAAATACAAATTCAGAATTCCTAGCTTGATATGATTCCAAATGCTTCAGCGTAGATTTAAACGTCTCTTGGAGACGCGCCAAAGCTTCTGAAAGGTCACCTTCAACAGTGGTCTGTTGCTTGAGCTGCTCATGAAAATATATCCACAAAAAATGCAATTATTAAATAATGCATGATCAATGTCTCACAGATTCATCTTAGACGTTGAATCAGCAAATAAATCCACGGAGACTGGTTTATACTGTAACTTACTACTTCGGGCCAATGAGAAACATCTAGCAGATAAAGAATCTCCTCAATCTGTTCCCTATTCCTCCACATGTTCTCATCTACTTTATGGGGTGGCTCACGTTCAGCTTCCTGTACCAGTAAGATTTCTCCTGATCCAACATTAAAGTTGCAAAGACAAAATAATAAATTCCCAGGAAACTGACAAAAGAGAAAAAAAAAATTCACAAAGATACTCATTCATAGATAAGGATTTCCATCTCCAAAAGAAATTCAAAATCCACTTTGCAATACAAGTGTGGAATATGGACAAAGACAATTGAAGTTATTTTTGCTTGGTTTTTAAATAAGACAAAATTGAAGGAATTCGGACACAAAATCACGCTCTTCAATATAAGGAACGAACAGCGACAAGGGTCTCAGACGAATAAGGGAAAAAAAAAAACCTCTACCATGGTCACAATCCGCCCTAGATACTGAAAACCGAATACACAGAATAGGGTTTGTTTCTCATTCGAAACGAAGAAGAGACGATAAATCAAACACTAACACATATTAAATTCAAAACCTTCGGTGGGTGGAGATTCGTTAAGAAGATCGTTCGCCATCCCATGAATCTGATCGGAGAGACGCGAGACATCGTCCGATAGAGAACCAAATGGATATTTATCGTAGTATGAAGCCAAAAATTCCCTCGTAATGGGAACTAAACCCTCCGTTGATACCATTTCAACGCTGTCGTCTGAAGACAACGAAGCTAAATCGCCGACAAGTATAAAACTAGCAAATTCAACAGTGAATTTTCTGCGAATTCCTCCGATTAGTTCACCGACGAAAAAGGTTGTAAGGTTTTAGATCAATTTTTTTGTTTTCATCCGTTCGCTCTGCTGTTTCTCTTTCCTTCAAATTTCACGTCACGTTTTCATCGTTATCTTATTTGCGAATTTTCTTTCTATGTTATTATTAAAGTTCAACTAGGGGTGGCGTTCGGCTTCGGGTATTCGGGTTTTACCCAAACCCGATCGAGTTCGGGTAGTTCGGGTCGGGTAGTTCGGGTTATTTGTCGGGTATCGGGTCCCGATACCCGATACTTATTAATCGGATCGGGTATCGGTTAATTTACTACCCGATCGGGTTATTCGGGTACCCGATATATTATGTTTTAAAAACTATTAGTTTTGTACATAAACATTAAAAAATATAATTACATATATCAAATATCTAACTTGAATGATGTTAAAGTTTTAAATAATATTTCGACTAATTTTTTATTTTAATTGTATAATTAACAAGTGATATTTTTATATCAATGCATATATAAATATTTAAAATATATTCATAATTTATAAATAAACATATAAAGATTGTATATATTATTTATTGAAAATAAAATATCCAAATATTGTAAGTGATATTAATACAAAATATCCAAATATTGTAACTTGTAAGATATTGATATATAACATGAATATTTCGATTTGTATTAAATTATAATATTTTAGTCATATCCAATTAAAATCGGATACCCGACTACCCGACGTCTGGTACCCGAACCCGATATATTACCCGACAAGCGGGTACCCGCCGTAAATCGGGTCGGGTTCGGGTAGTGAAAATCTTAACCCGCACTACCCGAACCCGAATTACCCGATACCCGACTACCCGATGTCCACCCCTAAGTTCAACTATCTAGCTAATATTCTTTTCACATTTGATAATTATTCACTTTAAAGAGTTGAATAGTTTAAACATACTCGAATTTTGACATATATAATATTTCCACTAGTATTATTAGTGAAATCAAATATACATTAAATTGTTTTTTCCTCTCCGAAGTTACCCAAAGCCAAAACTTGTAGTTCTGATTCTGACCTCCAATTCAAATCTCCGACAACCTATCTGTATTTAAGTAAATTTTTATTTGTGCACTACACTTTTTATTAATGTTTTTTACTATTATAAAAGCAGACATCTACACATAAATACATAATTGAATACCTATGTACAAAAAAATTTATTCTGTTAGGTACCTACATATGAAAAAATCCTGACATGGTACTAAATTACAAGGTTTTTTTACCGAGGGGTATTTATGCGTAACGAGCCTTATAAAAGAAACAAATATCGTACTGTCATCGTATTTATTGTGTTTCAATTGTAGTCTTACGTACTTTTTTTTGTTTTGTCATATTCACTGTGATGATGTCTTTTGCTGGAAAAACATTATTGTTGGATTTATACATAAATTTGAATATAATTTTCTGTCCCCCGAACTGAATTATCACATGATAAATGAGCGAGAATGATATTTTGACCTATGGGACTAATATGATTAAATTACTCAAATATAATTGTGCTTTCTATTTCACACATATTCCGAGTGTTTCTTGAACGCCGAGTAGCGTTTCGCAGACGAAGTTGATCAGTAGCAAAACAAGAAATGCCGTGTTAATCAGCAAAACAACAATATTTTGGCATAAAAACTAGCCGGATAATTAGTTTCTCCTGCCACGAAAATTAGCAATTGTTGTTAAAAAGCTGAAATAATAGAAGAAATGGGTGTGGACGGTGAAAGCGCTCAACAAAGCAATCGAATTCTGACGTCATGGATTGTGTGCGGGCTCGTGATTGGAGTTTCACTGCTGGGCTATCGATTTGCTCTGCCGATGAACAGCAGTAGGAAGAAGAAGAAGAAGAGGCCGATCCGTGTGTACATGGATGGATGCTTCGATATGATGCATTATGGCCATTGTAATGCTCTGCGTCAAGCTCGAGCTTTAGGCGACCAATTGGTCGTCGGCGTTGTGAGTGATGCGGAGATTACGGCTAACAAAGGGCCGCCCGTCACACCCCTTAATGAGAGGTTTGATTTTTTATTTTTATTTTTGGTTTCCAAATGTGGTTTTTTTTTTGTTTGTTTAATGTGTGTTCTCATCTTTCTTGGTTACTTTATTGTTCGATTTGTCAGGGGTTCTATGGTTTTTATGTTCTAATTGCGAAGCTCAAAAGGATCAACTGTTCATATGAATTGTTTGTGTTGGAGATTCGGGTAGCTGGTGTTGATTTTGTTTTTCGTACTTTGTTGTCGATTCCGCTCATGGGTGTTTGAACTCTTGTAATTGTTACGAATTGTCACACTCTTCCTCAATGAAAAGAGCAGAGAAAACTCTAAAAAAGCAGTTGCATTTGCTTTGTTTTGTTGTGTTATAGGATGATCATGGTCAATGCAGTGAAATGGGTGGACGAAGTAATCCCAGATGCTCCCTATGCTATAACAGAAGATTTTATGAGAAAGCTATTCGACGAGTACAATATCGATTACATTATACACGGCGACGACCCATGCGTGCTCCCAGACGGTACCGATGCATATGCCCTTGCTAAGAAGGTCGGGAGTTATAAACAGATAAAGCGCACTGAAGGGGTGTCTAGCACTGACATCGTAGGTTCGTGCTTTCAACTTCTTGTTTGTTTTCGTTCGTTCATTTGTTAGAGAACAGTTTATTGATAAATTCTTTATTATACAGGGCGTATGCTACTCTGCGTAAGAGAGAGGCCTTCAGAAAACCATAACCACTCATCTCTGCAAAGACAATTCAGCCATGGGCATAGCCACAAATCTGAGGATGGAACGCGGATATCCCATTTCCTACCTACGTCTCGTAGGATCGTACAGTTCTCTAATGGGAAGGTGCGACTAATCCCATCTTCGAATAGTCAGTTTATCTCTTTTTCTCCACTTTCTTTTCAGGGGTCACAAAAAATTGTGAATATTCTTGCTTTGTGGACTGAATTTATGATTTTTCTTTTCTTTAGGGGCCTGGCCCAGATGCTCGAATAGTTTACATAGATGGGGCGTTCGATCTTTTCCACGCTGGACATGTAGAGGTACAATACGAAGCTGCTAGTTTTCAGTCTTCTTCGTTATACTTCGACATACTTAGTCAATTTTTTAATGGCTAAGGTTCTCCTTTCAGATACTCAGGCTTGCTAGAGGACTTGGAGATTTTCTTCTTGTTGGCATCCATTCTGACCAAATTGTGAGGTTGGCGCTTTTTGTAATATGTTTGCGTAAATATATCAATGGCCATGTCAGAAATAAATTTTACGAAAAAGGGAAAAATTTTGGCAGTTCCTTGTGATCTACAGTGCACATAGAGGAGCACATCGTCCAATAATGCACCTCCATGAAAGAAGCTTGAGCGTCTTGGCTTGTAGATACGTCGATGAGGTAATAATTGGAGCTCCATGGGAGGTTTCGAAGGATATGGTGAGTAATTAAGACTTTTTTCTGAGTTTACTACCAAAAACAATAATAAACTTCTTACAGTTACGAAGAACTGTGGTGCTCTTTACTGCAGATCACGACCTTTAATATCTCCTTGGTTGTTCACGGAACTGTAGCTGAGGATAACGACTATCACAAGGTATAATATAACGCCTTATTATATACTCATTGAAGGTTCTAATAATGTTTTTTTTTCGATGGTTGTTTTGTTCGTTGCTAATATTGTACGTAGGAGAAGAGGTACGCCGTGCCTATTAGCATGGATATATTTGGTGTCGTGGAGAGCCCATTAGACATAGTAACGAGCACTATAATCAAGAGAATCGTCTCAAATCATGAAACTTATCAGGTACTTTGTGACGAGCCCATTCTAAGATCTTTTTGCAATATCGGTATTTTGTGCGTTAAGGAAATTTGGGTTCTCATTAAAAACGTCGGCTTTCGAGTGTGGCGCAGAAACGAAATGCGAAGAAGGCTGAGAGTGAGAGAAGGTATTATGAGGATAAGAGTTATGTTGATGGCGATTGAGCTACTGCACAAAGAGAGGCTATTAGAGGTAAGTGCAGGTTTTCTACTTTTGTATGCTTTGCTATGTTTAATGAAATATTTTTGAGAGTTTTTTCTGTACTTCGTAGTTAGGATAAATTGAAGTTGTGTTGTGTAGCAGTAGCTGTAGTACTAGTGCACAAGGCCATGCTTTGCCAATTATTATCAAGAGATGGCTCTGTAGTTTCTTTAAGGGGAAATTTTCGTTCAGTCCCCTGTCAGGGTCTGAAATTTTTGTTCAGGCCCTGTCAGAAAAAAAAATAGTTTTAAGGACCCGATTATTCAGTAGCAATTTATTGGTCTGCAGTAACAATTCATTGTTCCACAATAACAGTCATTGTTATGAAAATAACAGAAAACGATCATCTGATAACAATTCATACACACTTTATAACAGTTGGTCTTTATCTTTAAAGTTTACGAAAAGTTGGTCCTTTAAACTAAAATTTTTTCTTAAAGGTCCTGGAAACTATTTTAATCACTTTTGGGTCCTGAATGATAATTTACCCTTCTTTTAATTAATTAATCATTCCTTGTTGATTGATAAGAAGAGATGAGCTCGTGCCCGACAATGGACAAGTTGGTCAATGGATTAATATTTAGAATTATAATTTCATTTTTTACCTTCAAGTTAAAATATTTGGCTCCAGTTTGAAAAAACGAAGGCTCGTGGAGCTTTTTAAGAAAAAAAAAAAAAGGACTCGCCGAAAATTAGACCCAATGAAGATCTACAAGATAATGAATTGAAATTATAACTGTTGGGCTCAATTATGAAATTGGACCAATGGGCTTACCTCTCGGCCCACCAATTTGCTGACGTCATCAAATTCGGGCATCGTTTATTCATTTTCTTATTATCATTTTTTTTTTTTGAAAGATCTTATTATCATTTTACCTTTTCATCATCATCATCATTGCATTGCAACGTCAAAGTAAATTATTTCCCCTGAATCTGTAGAAAGGTTATCGAATCATCAATAATGGCGTACAGAAGAAGGCAAGGAGCTGAAAGATCGGAAAGAAATGCTTTCGGTGGAAATACGGCGTCGTATTCAGCGTCTCTCGCCGCTCAGGCAATTAGAGCTTCCTCTCATTCCTCTGATAAACACCATGTAATCATATTCATTTCTCTTAATCTGATCCCTGTAGTTACTCTTGAAAAAAAAATGTCGATTATGAATACGAAGGTGTGTCTGATTCCAACGTCAGAAATTCGGAGATTTGGTTTCTCTGCCTGGTTATTGCATTGATAAGCTTTTGTGTGGACAAACGCAGGGAGGTCCAACGTATGACTACACATCGATGGGAAGCACAAATGAATCGAGCGGATTTTGGGGCATCCTTGCGAGAAAAGCAAAATCGATCCTCGAAGAAAACGACGAGTATGCAATTCGATCTGCACCAGATGATCACGAGGTAGAATAGAATCATCACATTATATGAGCTTTCAACAATACAGCTAGTAATGAAATTTCTGCTTCTCTCTGATTTTTCGATTGATTGGAACTTCAAAAAACAAGGCGGAGAATCCAACGCTACGCAAGAAACTCGACTCCCTCGCGTCTTCCATGAATCGAATCGGCGACTCTATCGGGAATGCGATTGAGGTAATAATTCAGAAACCGTGTTAGAAAAACGAAAACAAGCAGCCAACGTAGAACGTAAATGTCGTCTGAATTCAGACAAGCGTGTTCTTGCTTGCTCGTACCTTCTTTGCATTAGAGTTAAGGAATAATTTTTTTTGCTGGTTTGCTTGGGCTATCTATACTATGTAGGAAGGACGGTCGATCGTTGAGCATAAGACGGCAGACATTATCCAAGAGACCCGTAAATTGCAGCTGAGGCGAAAAGGAGGAGCAGTTGAAGAACAGTCGATTAATTCGCAAACCCTAACGAGCCAAGAAGATATGCTCAAGGCTTCAAGAGACGTAAGGTGCCTACTCCATGAAAAGTTTTCGTTCAATCTTTCTATCCATCGTAGTTAGGGCCTTTATTACGTCGAGTCTTCTATATTTTCGGACAAAACGAACGAACGTGCTAGCGACAGGTGGCGATGGCGACCGCAGCTAAGGCGAAGCTTCTACTCCGCGAACTAAAGACGCTCAAAGCAGACCTCGCCTTTGCAAAGCAGCGCTGCTCTCAGCTCGAAGAGGAGAATAAGGTCCTCCGAGACGCACGCGAGAAGGGCGTCCACCAAGCCGAAGACGACCTGGTAATAAATAACCAAAAAATTTCCATTCCCAGACCTGTTTGTAAGAAACAGGGAGAACGAAATTTTTTGTTCCCAAAGGTTTCGGTTTTGGCGTTTTTTGTTCATGTTTTGACATGCCATTAATGGTCTCCAAAAAATGATATCCATCCTAAGAATCAATTGAAGTCGGAATAGTAACCTCATGAGCTTTTTTTTTTTTATTATTTTGTAGATACGTCTCCAATTGGAGACGCTGGTGGCGGAGAAATCGAGGCTGGCCCACGAGAACTCGGTTTATTCCCGGGAGAATATGTTCTTGCGGGAAATAGTCGAGTACCATCAGCTCACCATGCAGGACGTCGTTTACTTGGACGAAGATATCGAAGAAGTTACCGAAGTCTATCCTATGACAGCGGTTTCCAGGACGCTCTCGGCTTCTTCACTATCCTCGCCGAGGTCGCCGCGCGCGGAGATTTCTCTGTCTAGGAATCCTTCGGCACCGAAGGAAATTCCACGTTTGTCCCTACCTCCTCGAGAGAACAAGGCATAGAATTCTAACGGAGAGTGATGATGGAAGAATCCGAGTACATGGAGGAGGAATTCATTACTTAATTTTTTTATTTTTTTATTTTTGTCAGATTTTAAGGCTGTTGTTTCGGTAAACTACCATTATAAAGATTTTACGTGGAATTATTTGACACATCTGCTGATATGGCATGTTGATGTGGTACTGATCAATGCCACGCCGACGGTGCCAACATAAGGTGGTCATATAATACGATCACCATAAATTCTTTTCAAATGGTTAACATAACCATATAAGAATATGGTTAGGATAAGCAGTGTTTAAGGTATAGTCTTTACACGAATATTTCGGAGGGTTATTTCTCTAAATTACCTTAAAAATGACTGTGCCGGCCATTACCAAGCTATAAAAAAGGTGTATATATTTTCGTTAGATTTGCCGCATACGGTATTGATGGGACAAATATGAGTACACCGATCTGAGTAGTCAACCATAGAACAGGGAATAAGATTTCAAAATTCACAGTAAAAAAGATTAATATACACCAAAGAGTATTTGATTTACCCCAAAAGGATATATTCATGATTGATCATGCTGCTCCAAAGGATAGAGTGGTCGTGATGAAGAAGACGGGCACATGAATAACTAATATGAATATATATCTTACATATTAAATATATATGTATAGATATGCACATTGCATGAATTAGTAATGCACGTGCCCTGCTTCTCCATCTCGCTCGACACTCACCTTATTCTCAAGAGAAATTATTAGTAGTCTCTCTTTACCACTCAGCAATTATAAGGGCTCTCCTTTTATACTGTCATTGCAAAGTATGTTTAAGATAGTGACACTTCACTTCAAAGTGGTCGTTACTTTTAGTTAAAAAAACACCTGCGGTGTAAGAAGATCAGACGAACTAACGACATCTTTAGACATGCTTTTGATTTGTTTTATTATTTTCTTTTTCTTTATATTCTTGGCAAGATGGCCTACCACATATATCATTATATTACATTACAATACAATCATTATTGTTGCACCATTAGTTTCGGTCCTCGAATCTTTTTTTTCTAAGTTGATCAATCCTTAGTGCATTCAACGGCTTTTTCAAAGTTCAATCAGAATCGAATATGAACATTTTTTACGACTATGAGATGATCTCGACCATAGATTCATTTTGAGGCACACACAATATATATGATCATATTTAACAAAATAGTGTTGTATGCTGAAATATAAATATGTGAATTGCAGTTAGGTACGTTCTTTTTCTAATGGTGCCATGATGGATATGTAGTATCAAGCTTTACCTTTATATCTTATAACTTTGGTTTAAATGTTATAACATGGTGATCGCATCGTTACTTCTATTTTATATTCCCTGAACATCGACATTCAGGAAAAGTTAGCCATGAATAGGCATTCCATCACAAACTTCTATACAATCAAATTTAAATTCGAAAACACCTTTAACGTTTTAAAGTTCAAGAGCACTATATCTTGTCTACTTTATTAAGGTTATGTTTAAATGTTTTTTAGAGGAACACATAGCTATGGAAATTAATTCTGCTTAAAGTCGTTGTTCATGGTTGTCACATAGCTATTAGTGAGAATTAAATTTCCTTCAAATTCAAGTTACGTTGTGCGAGACTATTATGAAGTTGTGTAGAAATACCACTTCGCAAAAGGAAAAGAGAAATGAGTGAAATATTTTTTTGTTCATATGAAAAACGTTAACATACCAATTATAAATGAAAAAGACATAATCATATGTACTTGACACCTTTAAGCCACGATATGTCAAAGACCACTTAGTTTGACATCACCCAAAAAAAAGGGAATAGTTATTAGCATTTACTAATATTAAGAAGAACATGATCACTTATATTATGGAAAAGAAACAAGGCGGCATTATAATTTGTGTATTTAACCAAAAGGCAAGTTATATTATATGTATAGTGGGATTATTGCTGTTGATCACCACAAACACAAAAAAAAGGTGTATAATATAAGAGAGGCACAGACTAATGGGTGCGATTTTCTGGTCGATGAAATCTATAAACACTCGCCATTATCAAATAGAAAAATGGACTTAATTTAGGTCACATAGTATGATTAGATGTCAAATATATTTTATTTTTCTATTATGCAATGTAATAATAGTCTACAAGCATATGAACGTGGCTTCTCTCTAGTTCATGCACTAGTACTTTTCTGTACACTTTGTTCGCGCACTTAAAATATAATTGTACTATTTTTATTTTTAAGTTTTATAATTTTTAATGTTTGATAAAATATAATTTTTAACTATATAAAAGGAAAACAATGTACAAGAATATAAAAACAATAACTAAAAAAAAGAGGGTTTAAATATGATATTCATCCAATTAATAAAACTTTAAATGAAGTGGTTAGATTATAAATATTTTGACTGATCAAATGAGAGTTTATAGCCACACCTTCCATTAATGTAACTAGTAATTGGGAGTTTAAATATGTGTGTGCAATAAAATTGATTATAATTACAAATTAAATAAACGAAATATCAATAATATGAATTTAAACTTATATGCAAAAGTAAAAAATAAATTCTTTTGTCATGATATATTATATCTAACAAATATACTCATAAGAGTAATATTTCTTCCATGTTATAAAGAGCATAAGAAACAAAACAGGATAATAAAGTCTAATTGAGTAGTGGATAGTTATCTTATCGATTCAATTAATCTTTTAATAGCAATGACATAATAATTTAATTTGATAGGATAATTAACGAAAGTTATGAAAAAAATTAGTGGATGGTTATGTTTGATTTAGTAGTATTTGTCCATGAATTAAGCTATGTAGACAGACCAAATTTGAGGCAAAAGCCATGAGGCTTCATAAAATAGAATAGATATACTAGAATATATATTAAATTAATTACAAATAGACATGGATCGATCTTTCTTGGGTCAAATATGAGCAGGACTTGGATCCGACCCAGTAAGTTCAAATTGGATACTTTTAATTAGGCCATTGACAATTATAGTAACTTAACTTGGTGAGCCTCAAGCAACATCAAATTCTTCTGATTTTGTTTACATAGTCCCCACTCAAAATTAAATAATAGGTTAGATTCGTATCAGTATGTATCGTCCCAAATTCAAGATTATGATATCAATTCACAAATTTAACTTTAAACTCAAATTCAAAGCATAGTAATTTTTTCCAACCATTAAGCTCATTCTCATACTTAAAGTAATATTTTCAAAATATTCACTCCAACTTTTACAACATTTCAATATTATTTACATCTAAACAAATAAGTAGAATATTGCTACTATATTTTATTATTTAAATTTTTTTAATTACTTTATATATATTTTTAATTAATTTTATATATATATTTTTTTATAAGGATACTTTAATTATTAAAAAAATCGAAGGACTCTACATACAATTATCAAATATAAAACTCATAAATTCAATTTTTTTTGTACATGATTGATTTTGGAGTTTTACCGGTGACTGGATATCATACGAGAAAATTAAAATAAGACTTGCAATTTAAGAAGGCACGTGCCAAAAAAAACTCAAACAATTAAAAATAAAATAAAATCTATAACTTATAAGCCAATGCAATTCTTGGAGGTGGTAACGCCGCCGTCGACGACGAGGTTATGGCCGCTGACGTAGCTCGACTCATCGCTCGCAAGAAACAGAGCAGCTTCGGCGATGTGCTTAGCCCTAAGCGTCTCCCCTTTCAGATTCGCCAGACCCCTCACGTGCTCCTCCGTCTTCTCCACCTCTTCCTCCTCGCTCCTCCCGGCGCCGCCGCCGTCTTCCCCCCTCAGAGCGTTCACCAGCATCTTCGTCGCCACGCCGAACGGAGATATGCAGTTCACCCTAATCCCATACCTGTCGTGTTGTAATTTAATTCATGGGTGGAGAAATGTTCGAGATTGATTTTGATTTGATTAGGGTTAATTATTGCGCAATACCTCCCCAATTCGCAGGCGGCGTTTTGGTCATCCCTACCAAGGCGTGCTTCGACGCAGTGTACGCGTGCGGACCCATGCCGCCCATCACGCCGGCGACGCTGGCCGTGGATATGATGCTCCCTCCTCCGCCGTCGATCATGGCACGGGCGGCGTGCTTGATCCCCAGCATCGCGCCGCGGACGTTGACCCGCATGACACGGTCGAACTCGTCGGCGTCGAAGTCGATGATGCTCTTCCTCTTCGACTGGTTTCCGAGGACGCCGGCGTTGTTGAAGAGGACGTCGATCCTTCCGTGCCTTGACAGTGCGGCGGCGACTAGGGCTTCGACGTCGGCTTCCGAGGTGACGTCACAGTGGACGTAGGTGACGTCGTGGTCAGTGGCGAGGGAGTTCGCCAGCGATATTCCCAGAGTATCGTCGACGTCGGCGATGACTACGCTCGCGCCGTGGTGGGCGAAGAGCCTCACCGTGGCTTCTCCGATTCCACGCGCTCCTCCTGTCATAATTACCGCTTTGCCCTCCAATCTGAGATAGAAAAAGAAATATTTATATATGTATATAAAAAAAGTCAATATACAAGATACATATACAGATATACATACAGATATACATACAGATATGTATATATAGGTATACATACATATATGAGAGAGAGAGAGAGATGTACCTTTTGTTGGAGGTTGAAGAAGGAAAGTTGATATCAGTAATCACTTGAGAAGGCATGATTAACTGATAATTATGGGTTTGTTTTGTTGTACTGTTGAGTTAATTAGATCGATATGCAGTGCCCTATTTAATAGTGTGCTTAGCTTGTTCTTGATAAACTACGACAAAAATAAAATGTACGATTATGGATGGTTAGCGTGGTGTATAATTTAATTTAATTAGTCAACCAATCCTTTCTAATGCATCTAATTAAATGTAGGGCTAGAAGGAAGATGATTCCATCTCCATTATATTTAAGCTATCCAGCTTCAAGATCGAGCATTGTCGTAGTTGAAATTAATTTTTTTTTTCGAGTTGTTAGTAACTAGAAAAATGAGCTGAAGTCGACAGCCGAGTTACACTCTCCCTAATTAAGTGTTATGGTCTTTTGTTATTACATTTTCTTGACTGGTAGATCGAAATGTGGTAATAAGATGTGGTTGAGATTAAATAAAGAAACGATCACGTGCTAACAACTGTAATAAAGGATCGAGCCAAGAGAAAGTAGGTGACCCATTATTATTATAAAAAAATATTTTACTTTTCTTATCACGACATATTCAGATTGTTTACTTATCTATATTTTTCAAAGATACTGGGAGAAACTGGCTTAGCTGTCTAACTTACATTATATAATCATTTTTAAATTTAATTTTAAAATGGTTAATCTCCGTTTATTGTGGTATTTTGTTTTAATTTTTTTACATTATCGAGAATAATTTGAGCTTCGCCCAATAGTTACGGGCCTAAATTCAGTCCATGCTAGGCGGGTCGTAGGAGTGGGACCCACATGAGATAAATCGATCGCATGAAATCATCTGTCCCACAAATTGTGTCCCCCTCTATGTCCCAAGTGATCAGATCCGTTAAATTTAAATCCGACGGTTCACAAAATTTCTTTTTTTATTTATTAATTAATTTAATCCTATATTCCACCAAATATAAAATCGTCATTATTTTATGAGATTTATATGATAAAAATTAAACACATCCAATTTATTCATTTTTTTATGATGATCGATTTGATATCCTCATATATTTTTCGATAATCATAAAAATCAATTTAACAATGGGACAGGAAATGGGACAGAGATAATGGGACGAATGATTTCAACCGGGGAATCGATAGGCTCTTTTTTTTTTTAATTAATTTATTATATTTTTTTCAAACTAAGCCCTCCAAAAAGGAAAGTTGAGTTTCTTACAACACAGCGAGTAAGTAGCACGCGCACCTCTTACCAGGGATGGAGGCTGCTGAGGAAGCGGCGGCGGAGCATCAGAGGCAGCAATCGACGCCGTTGTCTTCGGTGGTTTCCGACTGCGTTAGGCGTTGGTTTCTCGACACGCTTAAGGAGGCGAAGACCGGCGATATCACCATGCAAGTCCTCGTAGCTCAGATGTACTATTCTGGCTATGGAATCCCAAAGGACCCTAACAAGGTCTGTTTTCTTTTGTTTTTCCTTTTAGATTAATCAATTTTGGTGATACCATACCTGAGCTGAGTTCCCGGAATTGACGATGGTTTTGATTTTAATTTAGGGGAGAATTTGGATTACTAGGGCTTCGAGGGCGAGGTCTTCAGTTCGGAAAGTTTGCAATAAACGCCCAGGTGATGAAGGAGTGTCTGCAATTTTTTTTGTGTGTATTAATTTCTGCCGTCTTTTTCAAAATTGAATTGATGGGATTTTGATTTCGTCTCAGGTTATAATGCAAGTGATTCAGACACAGATGAGATAGTTGGTGATTCTTCTTTGGATTAAGATTGCAAGTAACAAAACCACAAGTCAGTTTATTATGTCCCAGAAAAAAAGTTGTATTGCTCTTTATTATTGCTATGGAAGCTTTCTTGATTGCCTTTATTAATGGCTGATATGTCATCTCTCTCTTCTGTGTGATTTGATTACTTCCATCACATTCTTGACATGAAAAGAAAACTTGATATCAGTGCAGAACATGCTCGCTCTATCAAATTGGTTTTACCATCATGATTGAAGCATGGGTCATATGAAAGCGTTTAAGGGCTCCTCAACAATCTTAAAAGGGTGTAATAGCAATGGAGTTTATCATCTTGAATGTCACAAGAAAAGATACGTTCCTGCGACAAGAATTAAGCATAATTCGACCAAATATTGGGTCAAGATAGAAGACAAAATTCATAAGGAGGATATAAGTATTCGAAGTAAAATAAATGGGCTGAGATTGTTTGTTGAGGTCTGAATCAGCAAATGACTGGTTATAGTATATGTTGGTCAGAATCAAATGGTGGCCCATTTCATAGTTGATTTGATCTGATGATGATTACCCAATGGATAATATAACTCCATAGATCGAGAAAATAGGGGGGAAAGAGGAAGGAAAAAAAAATGGTATTGAATAGCGAAAATGAATGGCCTTCGTGGGAATCGCAGAACATGCGTCGGCCACCTGTCAAATAGGTCAAGCTAATTAAATAATATTCTGATTTTAATTAAGTGCCTAAATTCAGGCCCTAAAAGATATTATAAGTTAGGTTTTGAGGCACCTGTAGAAAATTTTAGGGTTAAGGACCCTATGTTTGAAAATTTAGAGATAAGGACTTAAAATTTATGCAAATGTTATACAGTGTATATGAACTAGTATCGGACTATCGTTTTGTGTAATTACAGAACAATGAAGTGGTACTGCAGAACGATGAAGTGGTATTGCAGAACCATGGAGTGGTACTACAGGTCCATAAAGCGGTACTACAGGTCAATGAGTGGTACTACAGGTCCATAAAGCGTTACTATAGGTCCATGAATTGATACTGCAGAACCATGGAGTGGTACTACATGTCCATGAAGCGGTACTACAGGTGAATGAGTGGTATTGAAAAACGCTTAAGTGTATCGGATCCTTAAAACTAAAAATTTTCTGACAGGGGCTTGAAACTTAAAAAACTTGTGTTGGGAGCTGACGTCAAATTGATAATTGATTAATCAAAGAGAAGACGACACAATTATAATTAAGGCCCTACGTGACCGTTGGCTACAACTATTTTTAGCTGTAATAGAAAAAAGAACAGCGGTCTTCTCGGGCAGCTTTACTGAAATTCCTTTCAAGAGAAAGCCCCAATTCAAACACAAGGCTGCAATTATTAGCTTAGCTGTAGCAACGGTCTTCCCGGGCAGCGTTTTCCCTGCCCGTAGATATAAAATTTATATCGTTATAAATCGAAAACAAGGCCAACATTTCCTCCTCACGCATTCAATCTAAACTCTCTTAAATCTCTCTCTGCGTGTTTCTCTCTGAGCTCAAAGCAAAAGCAAAGCCCTCACTAATGGAGTCGTTGAAGATGAAGGTTGCTCTAGCGATTATGTTGGTGGTAGCTTTGATGTCGTCGGTAAATAGCGCGGCGGCCATAGGCGAAGCACCAGCGCCGAGCCCAGTCCCAGATTCCGGCGCATCGTCGTTCGTGCCGGCGATTTTCGCCTCTGTTGCTGCCGTCGCCGTCCCAATGCTTTTCTGAGGCTCTGCCGTCCCACTTGTTTTACTTTTTTAGTTTTTCATTTATCATTTGTTTTTATGTGGTGTTTTTCTTCTTCTTCCTAATGTATGTATTCAAGTATTCTTTATTGATCTCCTTATGTTTGCTGATTTAACTTCGTTCTTGGTGTTTGTTCTATTCATGTCCCATAACACCAAAATCCTCAATTCCCATCATTTGAAAATAATTTCATCTTTTTCTTTTCAAAAGACAATTTACACCACGGCCATATCGAAATTGAGGACATATTAAAAATTCAACACTCATCTCCAAACGAGGTTACACGTTAGAGAATTAACTGGATTTACACGTTAAACTTTGATATGAAAAAGATAATTCAGTGAATCCCTAAAAGTCGTTTTTCTCTAGATTTCATAGACAACAACGAAGCTCAGATTCGTGAACTTAAATGCAAGTGTCAAAAGCAAGGTGAATATTTCGAATAACAATAACAAGGTTCAAAAGCTTTCACAATAAACCAAAACATAGAAGGTAAACTGTATCAAAACCTTCAGCACAGAAATTCGAAACAGAACTTGGCTCGACCCAAACGAAGATTGATTTTCTTTTTTCCATTTTGAAATTCTTCCGATCTCAACGGTTGGCTTTGGCAACTCTCTCGATCTCATCCTTCTTTTTGATAGCATAGCTACAAGAATGACATAATTATCAGCAATGAGCTGGCTCAGAGATACGAAATTCTTAATACGCAGCTATAGGCTTGACTTTGGAAAAAAGAAAGAGAACTTTTATTACCTGTTTGAAGATCCCTGGCAGCATTTATAAGCTCATCAGCAAGACACTCTGCAATAGTCTTGATGTTCCTGAAAGCACTTTCGCGGGCCCCAGTCGTAAGGAGATAAATAGCCTGGTTGACACGGCGAAGAGGAGAAATATCAACCGCCTGCCTTCTCACAACACCAGCCGATCCAATACGAGTAGCATCTTCTCTCGGCCCACTGCATTAAATTGAAATTTTTAGCATAAAATTGTCGATTTGCTTCAGAAAACAGTGAATTCAACGTATCTAAACCTGTTGATAACTGCATCGACAATGACTTGAATTGGGTTCTGGTCAGTCAACAAGTGGATGATCTCCATGGCATGCTTAATGATTCGAACTGCCATGAGCTTCTTTCCATTGTTTCTTCCGTGCATCATAAGAGAATTGGTCAGCCTCTCGACGATTGGGCACTGGGCCTTTCTGAAGCGCTTCGCTTGGTATCTCCCAGCCGTGTGAGGCATGTACACGGGGTGCTTAGATGCTGTTGCAGTGATGTAGTCTCCACAGAGAGGTCGTTGACCTAAAATCAAAACACCCGTAAAACCAGGATAATCAAATGGATAAGGATACTTGATTCAAATCAATGGTAATGCACACCTACTTTTTCTTCGTACAATAAATTTTCTCACATAGTAACCACTCGTCCATGAAGAGTTTGTTCATACATTTATGATTTGATCATGGAATCGGTTAAATCTCATAGAATTATGCAGATCATGGCTCGCACAAAGATCATGACCACAAGAATTAGAATCCAGCCAACGCACCGTACGTTTTTAGTTATCTAAAGAAGCTACACAGGCATACAACGTATGGCATTCATCAAATCATCCTTCGCTAAGCTAAGAATGTGAATCGCTGGGGAAATGATAGACGATCTACAGAAATTGATACCTGAACTTCGTCGTAGGACCATCGATTGAACAGCAAAACACCGCTGTTAACCTTTTCTCCGTCGGCTATGATTCCTTCTCCTTCCATGTCTCTGCCTTCAACTGAAATCAGGTGAATAAAACGATAAGACCACACATCAAATCAGGAAATAAACGAAAGGAGAAATGAGCAAAACCTTTCAGCTTAGGATATGCCTACTCTGCTCAAACGAAGAAGCTGCTCGACACTGAAATGGTGAACGATACAGCTATAAAAACCCTAGTTTGAGCAGTTATAAACAAAAGAGCTTGGGCCACAATTTGGCTAGGTTGGGCTTACAGCTAAAATTACGGCCCGGCCCGAAATTGGCCGAGGTCCACTTTAGTAATTAAAATGAAAATGGTCCTCTGTTCTGTATACATTTTCAATTGAGTACACAATTATTTGCAAAACGACCCATTAACTTTCTTTTATACATTTTTCATATGTTATCTCTGTGATTCACGTGAAGAGGTGGTGATTGATCGACATTGAAACAAACATATATATCATTTCTTCAGTTGTTCAACTGTTGGCACACACAACTCTGCTTACACCTCTGACGATGATCATCACTCTGCCACTTTTTCCACTCTTTAAGGAAACCAAAGAAAAGAGGAGAGTCGGGAATCAGCTCTTGGTAGGAGGAAATGGATGCATCAGTCTCATCATGTCTGCAGCTGCAAGCGTCTTCATCCTTAATTTGTGCTCGAAGAAGCGTTCTGCTCAGTTACAATCTTGGCTCGATGCTCAAATGTCGGAACAATCGATTTGTCAGTTCTAAAGCTGGGTTTTGCACCCAGAAAGCGTCATCCCCGAGCTTATCTGCGCCGAGTTTCACGCGCCGCCGCGCCATCTGGGTACCCTTTTTGTGTTTGGTTGAACTTTACTTTTGTGTGGGATGAGCATTTTGGTGTTAATTTTCCAAATTCAGAAATGTGTAGTGTTAACTCTCCAACTTCACACCTTTGAAGCTGTTCTTGGTGATAATGCTCCTCGTATAGACCATGGCATTACTTAATTTCAATCATAAGCTTAAATTGTTACATGAAATTGGAGGGTCTGGAGTGAATTATGTTGTCAACATTTTTATCTTCATTATTGGTCATAAGCCTTTGTGTCCCTTTAGTTTAGTTCAGTTCAGTTGTGTGAGAAGTTTTGTTTCTTTAAGACATGACTACAGTCTTCTATATGTATTCTTGTTCCACCAAGAAATGAACTTACTCCTTATTAACAAATTTTACGCCGAAAGAATAATTTTTTCAGGCCTGTTCAAGGGTTGATTCTGCTGGGATTGATCCACCGTCGAATAAAATTTCACTTGGGAATGCCTTCTGGAGATTCCTGAGGCCGCACACCATACGTGGGACGACGTTAGGATCTTTGTGAGTCACATTGACTTTACGCTTAACGCTTTCCATCATCTCTTTCCTTGCCCAATTGCAGTCTTCAAGGCCTTAACAAACTTATGGAGTTAATTTTTTTTCGGTCAGTTCTTTAGTAACAAGGGCTCTAATAGAGAATCCAAATCTCATAAAGTGGTCCTTATTACTGAAGGCACTTTCTGGGCTGTTAGCTCTCTTATGTGGGAATGGTTATATCGTAGGCATCAATCAGATATATGATGTTGGCATTGACAAGTAAGCCGTTCATTTTGTTATTCATATCTGACCTATGCTTTTCAAGGCAATCTGTTTATGTCGATTTATATTTTCACTCTTTTTAGGGTGAATAAACCTTACTTGCCTATTGCCGCTGGAGATCTTTCAGAACGATCTGCGTGGATCTTGGTTTTATTGCTTGCGATTGCTGGCGTTGCAATAGTTGGATCGAACTTTGGACCTTTCATTACATCGCTTTACTGCCTTGGACTTTTTCTTGGCACCATATACTCTGTTCCACCATTTCGTCTGAAGAAATACCCTGTTTTGGCCTTTCTTATAATAGCCACTGTATGCCCTTCATAAATCGTGTTGCTTTTCATTTCCATTTTGATTTTTTCATATATAAAGGGCATACAAAAGAGTTTTTGCTTATGGGTTCCCAGGTTAGGGGATTTCTTCTCAATTATGGCGTATACTACGCCACAAGGGCTGCTCTTGGTCTGAGCTTCGAATGGAGGTAAGATTTAAATACCCATTTTTCATATGTTGTTAAATTTTCCAATATTGATGCCGACTATTTCAGCGCCCCCGTCGCATTCATTACCACGTTCGTGACGCTATTTGCTCTGGTAATAGCCATTACGAAAGATCTCCCAGACGTAGAAGGCGATCGCAAGTAAGTATCTCATATGCTTTTTGAAGTTCTAATTTCCGCCCCAGAATCAACTGCGTCTTTGGGTTGTTGAAAAGTCGTGTTTTTGGTAAAAAAAAAAACATTTAGGTTTCAGATATCTACGCTGGCAACGAAGCTTGGCGTTAGAAATATAGCACTGCTTGGATCTGTGCTTCTACTGATAAACTACGTCGGTGCTGTTTAGGAGCGATTTACATGCCTCAGGTTATATACTGAACCGTCAGCACAAGAGCTATTCTATAAACCGTATCTTTTTTTCGACTAACGTTAAGAACCTGCGATGCAACCTCAGGCCTTCAAGGGGAGCTTGATGATACCCTCACATGTTGCCTTGGCACTTTGTTTGACTTTCCAGGTATGCCGAGGTTAAAATTTCCTGTAATAATTCGAAGGTTTATAGTTGGAAACACTAGTCTTCTTGACTATGATTTGCTTCCCACTTCCCACATCGTTCCCACAACACATTCCTCGGCATTGATATGTCTGTATTTGCAGTGACTGAGTTTCGTTCGATGTTGTTTTTTGCAGGCTTGGGTGCTTGAAAGAGCAAATTACACTAAGGTGATTATTTTTGTAAGGCAGATGATTTCGCTTATTTGTGGACTTATGGCAAGGATTATCATCGCTTAATCTTCCGAAAACAACGTGTTATATTTTTTTTTTTACATGCAGGAAGCAATATCCGACTTTTATAGGTTTATATGGAATCTGTTTTACGCGGAGTACATCATATTCCCTTTCATTTAGGCGAAATCGGTTACTCTACGTCGAGAAACTTGAATCCCATTGCGGAGAAAGTTCGAGAGTCTGATAGTCTTCTTCGCCATTCACGATTTCTCTGTGCAAAGAGAAACCGAAGGTCGCATTTTTTGTATCGAGTGAAAGTGAATATAGAGCGAGCTTATTCGGATCAAATGTGTTCATAAAATCGGTCGGGTCCAAGTTTGAGCCTGTAAGTGTATTCGAATACAAATGTTGTACGATTTCTTTAGGTCAAAGGTTATGCCATTGTTTTGTCGAAAGAACGTGCCATACTGATGTGTCCAAAGATATTTCACGATACGCTTTACTAAGCCTTGTCGATCGTCATCCATAGACAATGATGTATCGAGCCGTAATCTGATGGGCATGCCTGTTCTAATTGACAGCCTTATCTACTCAATACTGTAAGAAAATGGTCCATCACTATGATAAAATTTGCCACGCTCATAGCCAAAAAGAAGGCAAAACTCTCAAGAGTATATGTGAGATTTATTCATCAAGATGTTGCTGACACCAACCAGCAACAATGTATGAGGAAAGAAACAAAAAAGAAACTGCCCAGGTGAAAAAAATCAATTAAATGATATCTCAAATTGACAGTGAAAGGCATAAGTCTTACTTGCCTTCACAACTCGGATTCGTTAAACAAAAAGCTACGCCTTAATGCATAATTGTTGTTCAATGCTTCTCAAGTGATTATTCCCCGGATTCTGAGGAGGTGTTTGACTTGTTCTCTGCAATTTCTTCGATATGCTCTTGTGCGTTGGTAACATAATCTATCTTTTGGGATCCAATATTTTCATCCGAGGAGTTGTGTGACAGGGTGCCATGATTCTCAGAAACCTCATCGATATGCTCTTCGGTACTGGTAACAAACTCCATCTTCCCTTCAACTTCTACGGGCGATATGATATGTTCGCGTTCATTTGCTTCAGAATCTGAGGAGGCATCTGATGCGATTCCATGATTTGTTGCAACCTCGACAGCATGCTCTTCTGTTTTAGTAACGAAATTCACCCCCTCCTCCACTTTTAGTGGAGAGCTAATTTTCTCAAGCTCATCTGCTTCAGATTCTGAGGATATGTCGTCCACGTGATCTTTTGTATCGGGAACCAAATTCATCTTCTCTTCCACTTTTACTGGCGAGCTGATATTTTCATGTTCATTTTCTTCAACGGACTCATCTTCAGATTTATTTTCCATCTGTGCTTCAGCTTTGACTGGTAAGCCTGGATCATCTTCTATTTGTTGGGGTGATTCTTGAATGGGCTCTGATGCAAGCGCCTCTTCATCATTGTGCTGAGATTGCAATTCATGCTCTGCAATTTTCGGTGATTTCGCTGCTTCATCATTGATCACTGCTATCGGAGGACGAGTTGGATTTCTCTCGCTTGATTTCACGAGAATCCTCAAACGTGACCCTTTTGGCTGGTGATCTTTTAACCTCGTCTTTCTTACACGAATCATCAACGTCTTCGTCATCAGATTCTGTAGTAGATTTGGATTTCATAGGCCCCAGCTTTGCTTCAAAGTCCTTGATCTTAAAGGTTAAGGATCGTGCGTCGCGTGCTGCCTCGAGTTGCTGAAGAAACGACGCCTGTCGCACGGATTAACAAAATAGCATCACAGACACAGTTATTCAGACAAGAAAATACGTAAAGTTGACACAAGAAAACGATCAACTATTTATTTTCTTCCAAGAAAATACTTGCCTTGAGAAGTTCAACTCTTTCAGCGAGGTCTTCTCCTGAAGCTTCCTTATGAATGGCAGTAAGAGAATAGAGAATGTGAGAGTCAAGATTCTCTGCACGGTGTTCGTCGATCTTACACTGTGGAACCGAAGAGTAACAACCAACCGAGAAGAACGGGCACTTCACGAGCTTCATGGGACAGACCGTAATACAGTGTCTGTCCATCTCACGCCTCATGACGATGGCCGAACACTTCTGTTCACAGCCAAGCATCTTAAAGGGACAAAGAGAATCGTGATGGTCCAATTGAGCAGCACTGAACCGAGCGTTACATCCCTCGTTAGTGCAGATCAAAGTCCTAAAACCACACTTTAGTCTGTGTTCCTCCAGCTCCTCCCCAGACTTAAATCTCTCAATGCAATGATACAAATTCTGAAATCAATGTTCTTCAGGAGAGTTTGAGCAACAGATTCTCTCCTATTCAACAACCAAAAACCATTTACCTCCATCTCCTGCACGAAATCATCGATTCTATCTTCTCTTCTGTCACTCAGCAACCATCCCGAGACTCTACTGAAGAAGTTCTCTTCGAACTAGCAAAGTCATCGATGAAGTCTGTGATAGTATCGTGAGGGTCAGCATGTACTATCTCATCTGCACCATTCTCGAGAATCACTGTCTCTGCTACATAGGTCTCACTTCTTTGAACTAGGTAATCGACCATCTCCCTTCTAATGTCAATGGCGACCGAAGCAGGGCTCTTGAAAAGGCCGCCTGTCGTGTTATCGACGCACGCGGAGGCCAAACCAGGTAGGAGTTCTTGGGCTAGTTTGTGGATCTTATCAGCATCGCAAAGGTCGCAGTGGTGCGAAGCAGATTCGTCTTTTTCTCCTTCGGTTCTGTTCAGTTCTAACTCGATATCGTCAAGAGGTGGATTCATTCTGCAGTAAGTGGAAAATGACCATTAAAGTAAGAACATTATAGATCGGAAGCTGTGATCCACGTCAAGTGTAGCCTGCCGACTACGATATAGAACTCCCATTTAACTTTTTTTTTTCAAACGATTTCTATTAAACACTGCCATTCGAGTATAGATTCTAAAGAAAAGGTAAAATGCACAGATTATTAAATCGCTCAGTTCAAGAATCATTCTTTAATTCTTCCATTTTCTTCAGCATTGCCTCCAAGAGAAGATTATCAATCACGAAACATATGTATCAGCTACGTAAATTTGAAGGTTGGCTAAATCGTCGTAAAACTGAATCAATTAACATCCAGTTCAATGGTCCGAAGCTATTAAATACCTGAAACTCTCTCAAAACCAGTGATCGGCGTTCCCAAACAGCGTCGCCGGCGGTTGCATACGACGTGGTCGTCTGCTCTAATGATGATGATTATTGATGCGGAATTCAAGGGCAGAATGATCCGAGTTAAGGACTGTTTCTCTTCTTATAATGACGATTTCTCTTATTTTGTTTCTGTTTCTCTTTTAAAAAAGAACTCTTACATATATCTTGGATCAACATGAAATACAGCTTTATTAGTATTTGCAAAACAGATGCTATACTATTTATCAATTATAAATATTTATCAATGTAATGCATAAACATGACGAGCATTATATATTGTGAAAGGCTTGGCAATTGAGGACTGCAAGACGTTTCTCCACCGAACATATTTATAAATAATAGTATATGTTGCTACATGTGTGCATGAAAGTAAAAATTTGAAGAGGTTTTTGTTTTAATTTTTATTTTAATATAAAGTTAGAAAAATAAGCATTTTGCTAAAATTAAAAATATAATGGACACTTCGTTAGGCTAAAGAACGTGATCTAATATTTATTTTTTTAATTTATGTCAAATTTTAATTGATGTAAATTTCTGATTGGTTAATGGATATATCAAAAAGTATTTTTAACTCACCCTCACCATTAATATAAGAGTTTAGATTTGTGAATGTTAACTTAAGAATTAAACGAAACTATGGTTTGAAAATGAAAAGAGGAATTCCACTTGGTACCATGTGTTTAAGATTTGTTTAGTTGGTGCCCAAAGTTATAACTCCGATAGGTACCATTTGTTTAAGACTTTTCCAATCGATACCCAAAGTCTTTTTCAATTTCAGACGGCACCCATGTATTTATGGCTTTTTCAATTGGTGTACGAAGTCTTTTTAAGGTGGGTATCATCAACATATAACGTTGTGATTTTAAAAAGTTAATATGACTTTTAGGTGTATGAACCGTTTTTAGTCATTTCTAGGATTTTATTAGCAATCAAGCTTACACCTAGAAATTTTTTTGTCATCTAAAATCATGACGTCACTTAGGGGTATCCACCTTGATACTTGGCACCAATTAAAAAGCCTAGATACAGGTGTTTCAACTTTCAATCGAAATTGAAAAATACTTTTGGTACCATTTGAAAAAGTCTTAAAAACAGAAATACCAATTGGAAGTGAAATAACCTTGGGCACCGTGTAGAGCCCTAAACAAAGGAGTAACAAGCGAAATGTTTCCAAAATAAATAAACGAGCTCCATCTTAATTATGATAATTTATTATTCGGCCCAATTCATTCTTGGTATTTGCATAGAAGCCCAAAGGGAGGAACTGTGGTCAAGAGAAGTTTCTCGAGAGTCGAGACTGACACTTATATAAGTGCAAGGGAAACTGAAAGAAGAGCATTCTAGAAACGTTCTTTTGGCGTGAGCGAACTGAGATTGTTTATCAGGTAAAAACTTGTGTTCGTCGATCTCTATAAGAAAAGATGCATCGTTGTTGATTACGCTATTTATTGATTTTACCTCGTGGAAATAAGAGTTTGCAAGTGTTCGTTCAATTTCGGTCATATCCAAAATTGATTTTGTTTTTTGTAGCTTAAATTTGTTAGATGAATTGTAAAACCATTGTCTAGCAAATAATTCTAAATGCGTTGATGTTTGGTTGAGTATTCTACAGCTGAAACCTCCTTGCTCGGTACTGTTTGTTAATTCGTTTTGTAGTTGTTGATGGGGAAGAGTTTGGTTACTCCATATCCGTATCATCAAATTCTTGTCTTTTGTTGAAGTATTTGAGAAAAATCGGTAGCTTGCTCTTGGTATGTAATAACTTCGGTTGTCGCGATCTTCTGTTTGGAATAGATAATAGGAAAATGGCCAGAAGATACAGTAGAAGTCCTTCTCCGAGGGGTTACTATAGCAGGAGAGGCCGAAGCCCGAGCCCAAGAGGCAGCTATAGAAGCCGTGACAGAAATCTCCCAACTAGCCTATTGGTTCGCAACCTTCGCCATGACTGCAGGTCTACTGATTATGCTTATCAAGTGTATATTTTATTACCCACGTAGCGAGATTATGTAATCTTTCTTATGTTGTGATTATGATAGATGGACATAACACATTGTTGAATGAGAGTGACCATAATGCTTCTCCATCGAGGAAGCATGCTCATTTTCTACTGTGTGGCATTTTCTCAAGTATTTGATCTCGTTGAATTGTTCTGTGTTGTAGGCCTGAAGATCTTCGCGAGCCATTCGGAGAGTTTGGTCCTCTGAAGGACATTTATCTGCCCCGTGACTACTACACAGGGTTAGTGACTTCTGCCAAGTCGTAAACTGGTTGGGATGGATTTGAACTTCATTATTGGATATAAAATGGCTGAAAATTTTCTTTAAGTTCCAAATGTGACAATTGCCATCATCTTTTTACTTGTTTTATTTTGTTGGGATTCTTATCTGCTATTCTTGAAGTGCCGGAGAAAAAGAATGAAGTAGTGTTATAACGATGAAGATCATCTTAGGACATGAAGTGAAGCAAAGTTGTCTAGGTAATACAAATTGAAATTTGAAGACTGAAGCCATACATGAGTATAATACAATATGGTGATGTTCAAGTCCCGAAGAATGAAGTCTTAACCATGCTCCCGAGGTTAGCGATTTTATTACAATGTATCTACCCGAGTCTCTTGGGTGAGCCACGACTAATGAATGTTCTGACCTATGAATCTGTCTGAAATCATTCTTGCCCAAGTCTTTTGGGTGCTTACATATATCATTGATTTATGATGCTTCCACTCCCTAGAAACACGTCAAATGTCGCAGGGAACCACGTGGCTTTGGTTTCGTGCAATTCGTATACCCCGACGATGCCGCCGAAGCCAAGTATCAGATGGACGGTCAGGTCCTTCTCGGGCGAGAGCTGACCGTCGTCTTCGCCGAGGAAAATAGGAAGAAACCTTCCGAGATGAAGGCAAGGGACCGCAGAAGGTATAGAGACGAAGTCCCTTAATCAAATACTCTTGCGTTTACCTTCTTGTGTATTCGTAATCTTCACATTGCATTCGAAACATCAGCCATAGTCGAAGAACCCCTCGCCGTTCGTATTCCCCATCGCCGAGACACAGGCGAGCTTACTCGCCAAGCCCCGATTATTACTCTCCATCTCCGAGGCGAAGACGCTACTCAAGGTATTTGATCTCATTACAGCCTATAGTTAGTATCATTGGGGATTGATTTTGAAAGAGCAAATGGTACATGAATGTGTGCAGATCCATATCCCCGCGAGGGAGAAGGTATAGAGAGAGGTCAGAGTCATGGTCGCCCGATGATGACTCAAGGAGGTATAGCCTGAGCCCGAGCCCGAGCCCGATTGGGAGCCGTAGCCGCAGAAGCTGGAGTAGAAGCGCAGATGCCTACTGAGGAGCTCTTCGACTTTTCTCCGGCGGTTCTTGTTATAACTTATCCTTACGATTTCCGTTTACATTTGCTGATTCTGTTACTGTATGTTAAAAAAAAAAAAGAGAAATTCTGTGTTGGCATGGATCTTGTTTCTTTGTGTTGTTAACAGTCGTCGTGATAACATTGCTGCATCTCTCTGTTTGCTGTGTAAGGACGCCTTGTTCCCCCTAGTGTCAAAGTCAGCTTAAAGGGTGTGTTTGGTATGTTGATTTCATTACAAGTTTTCTGCATGAAATTATGCATACGAAACGCGGAATTCGAATGGTTCGATGCATACCATTATGCTTTTTTTTTTGTCGGACTAAATTCTGCATGACAAGTGCACCACACCCTAAAAGTTTAACAGAGAGAACAAACCACCAAAGATGTGTATTATATTTCAATTAAATGAGTCACTACACAACTTCAGCGAAAATTACACTGACAAAACGGGTAAGAACATAACCATACCAAAAAAAAAATAAAGGTTGCTCATCCAAAACCATCACAGTCCTAATTGAGAGAACATAGAAGGGACGAGGTCGACAACAGACCAAGCAAGGCCGGCGTACTGAAAAAGCCTTATGCCTGTATCCACGTCGAACGATGTTTGCTCGGAGAAAAATAACAACCTATAGAGATAGCTCGTCTGCTTCATTACGTCTGACTTTTTCTCGGAGTTTAAGGTTAGCAGTGCGGGCAAGTAAGTTGTCGATCTTACAGGGATTCCCAAAGCATTTGCAAGGATGGGCAGTATCCACTTGGCTAGTGCCTTACTGCAGAACTTCACGACGAGAATCGTTGGGATTCCTAAAAGCATTCGTCCCATGAAGGCGGGAAATGTGAGCTGAGGGGAAAATATTCGGGGAACGTTTTCGTGGTGGAATTGACTGTACGTTTGGTGGATTCCAATCACCTGGGAAATGAAAAACCAAACTGTTCCGAGCTTTCGAAAGCTGAACGAATGGAAGTTCATGTAGATTACAGTGTTTTGAGTAACTTACAATTCCAAAGGCGACGCCGTCGAAGGCTGTGTGAAACTCGAAACTCGGCGTGGGAAACTCGGGAGTTGGGTAGGCGAAGAGTAACAAGAAGCTAAGGACGGCCCAGAATGTGAAAACTGCGGAGAAACGTCATACTTAGGGTAAAGTTGAAAGAGAATGGGACAGAAACGAAGGAAGAAGGAAAATGTAATTACCGTTCTGACCGGAAACTACGAAATGGTTGATGGTTTCTGATACGTAGAGCCACATTGCGAGGATGGCTGATCCAAAAAACTAGACCGCCGATGATATCGATTAAGCTGTGCATTCCTAGGTATATCCGTCCTGGTGATATTACAGAAATTTTAGGAAAGGAATCTTAAGAAAGGAAACCAATGAGAAACATAAGAAAGATCATGCAATAGATTTGAACTTACCCAACCCTATTAGACCAACAAAAACACAGACCGTGAGGATCCCCACAACGGCGATTAGCCCATCTTTACTTTCATTGTAGTCCAGAATGTAATGTAGCAAATATCTGAGTTAAAGAGGGGATGAAACTTGCACAAGTCAGCATACAGTATTATCAGCTAGGACATGATTTCTGTTTTTTCACGGAAAGCAAATTGATGAACAGATTTTGTACCCCGACAAGCAAAGAGTATTCAGTGTGTGAGAAGAAGGTAATCCGTATTCCATAGCATTCTCTTTCTCATCTTTCGTCGCTGTTATTCTCCTAACAGGCGGGGTACTTGGTCTGGGCGCAGACACCAAATCCTACGTATTTAGAGCAAGTGAGAAACCGAGAAAATATGAGCTATAAAACGACAGAAGCAAGAAGATACCTTTATACAATTCCCAGTGTAATCACAAAAAGCCATTAAGAGAGTCATTTGCCTGGCCAATTTGCAATGCCCAGTCTAAAGCAGAAAACCAACAAGAAGAAAATCGAAGTTTTTCGTATCAGATAATACATAAGAAATCACGCAAAGACACAAAATATGAATAAGAGAAGGTGACTAGAGATCATACCAGAATAGCAATGGAAGAAATGCAGTGTAGAAAGGTACAGAAACTACACAAGACAACACAGAGAAGAACGCATCCAGATATTTATGGTGGTATTTCTGCAAGAAAAAAATAAAAAGAGGGAACCACCAATCATCCTCGAAATCAAACCCAAAGCCTGCAAAAAAAGTATGCATATCAAAGCCATTAAATAACGTCTCTTGAACACACCTGAATCCTGAGAGAAATGGGAATGCCAGAAATCACACGTTGAGAAACCCATGGCTGCGTCAAGGATCTGACCTTTTGGGTCACACTGAAAGCCGAAGAAACCACGATCCACAATGCTAGTCCACATAGCGAAATTATTTGCCACCCAGCTACAGCTTCCATTAAAATTCCTTCCTCTTTTCACCGTTTTCCGATCTTAATTTTGAATCAAAACGCAATAATTTTGATTCTTAATTCGGAGACCGACCTACAAAGGTCTCTACTATTTCATGTTGATCAGCTGATTAATTTTGAATCGTTGAGATGTTTATGAGAGTTATGGGACTAAAACATGAGCTGAAACAACAATGGAACCTTCTTCGAATTGCAGGAGGATGGCTGCCTTTGGACAACAAGTATTTCCATTTTTATTTATTTTATTTTCTAAGTTATATTTCGGAAGGTTATATATGACGTCATCCCTTTCGATGCAATAAAAGTGCAACCGTGTGCGAGTCCTCGACACGTCACAGTGCAATTTAACAATGCGTCGGTGACAAAAGCGAATTCAGACAAACAAGATATTAATTTAATTAATTTATGTTTATTGCGATAACAAAAATTAAGAAAGACAAAATAAGAAAATACGTTGAAATCCTACCATTTCGTTTTTATTCTCCGATATTTATTGTATCTCTGCTCCTAAATTTTCTCCTTTCTCACACCCATAGTTAGGGTTTTCAAAATTCTCCTTTTCGCAAATCTTTTTGCTGATCTCTCTGAGGTTTGATTTCTTCTCTCCATCTCTCTCTCTATCTCTATCTCTATCTCTATCTCTCTGCGCGCGATTGCACGTGATTTATCTGTTCTTTCATGGAATGCGCTTGCGTGTTTGTTTCGATTTGTTCCAGATTTTACATTTGTGCTTGCATTCAGTCCTGGTGTTTTAAGCTCGAGGCTCATGTTTCAAGTCGTTGTTTTTTGGTTGGGGAAAATGGAATGGAATTTATCTGTCTTTCATCCGTTTGTTTTTCATCCCTTTCTGTTGCTGCTTTTCGATCAGCTTTTTCTGAAAATTCTGTTCTTGGATGCTTGATATTTGTTTATTAACTGCATGTGATAAGCTGAGTTTATCTGTATTATTGATGTGTATATAGGTTTTTGTGGCTTAGTCTGGGAATAGGATCTGAAGACTTGTTCTGGAAAAATGAGTTCGTGGGCAGATGCCGTTGAGAATGCGGGTCCTACTGATGGCAGTCGGCGCTCATTGGCTCCGAAAACGTCATCTTATGTTCCTCCGCATCTTCGAAACAAATCTGCAGAACCTTCCCCTCCACCTGGTGGAGCTCGATCTGTTAATGATAGGCCTGGGTATGGTGGTCCTGCAAGTGGCTCACAGTGGGCTGGTGGCCCAAGAGCCGATTATGGACGCCAGGGATATGGTGGCGGTGGCCGTGGAGGTGGTGGTTGGGGTAGTAGAGGTAGTTGGGGCGGTAAAGAACGTGAGGTGAACCCATTTGGCAGCGATGATGTGGAGCCTGATGCTGAAGCAGCGTTCAATGAGCAGGAGAATAGTGGCATTAACTTTGATGCGTACGAGGATATTCCAGTTGAAACAAGTGGGGACAATGTCCCGCCGCCTGTGAACACTTTTGCGGAGATAGATTTGGGCGATGCTGTGAACTTGAACATCAAGAGATGTAAGTATGTGAAACCGACTCCTGTGCAGCGGCATGCAATACCTATTTCGTTGGCAGGGCGTGACTTGATGGCTTGTGCCCAGACTGGATCGGGGAAGACGGCTGCGTTTTGCTTCCAATTATTAGTGGAATAATGAGAGGAAATATGCCACCGAGACCGCGTAGTGTCCGCACGCTTTTCCTCTTGCTCTCATTCTCTCACCAACAAGAGAACTTTCTATTCAGGTTAGCCTGCTGTTTTGTGACGATGAAATCAATTGCTTTCGTAGGACTTTACGTTTGACATGTTTTTGTAGAAGTGGCCAATAATGAGAGTTTAATCTCTTTATCCTACAGATACATGAAGAGGCCAAAAAGTTTTCCTATCAAACTGGCGTCAGAGTAGTTGTAGTTTATGGAGGAGCTCCCATAAATCTGCAGGTTATTTTTGGAATTTCTTGCTTTAAGTTAGTTATTGTTTGAGGTTTAAATATAAAATATTTTCATCGAGGGTTATTCAAAAGCAACTTCATCAAATATTTTCTCAAATGCATCTTTATCTGAATCTGAAACACCTACTACACCTATTGTTACAATACTCGTCCATGAAGATAAAGAAGGGGTTAATTTGATGAGAGTTATGACATGGATGAAGAAAGTAGAGTTAGGAAACTCGGACAGTGTTTCATGAAACTTATATGCTTGATTTGATCTGAAACCTCCCAATAGTAGACCATGGGGTTCATTCTTCTTGTGGTTGTTGAGAGGCTATACCTGTGTAAATTTTGGGTTGTTGACCAATTTCTTGCAGAACTAATTTTTGTGATCAATTTCAAGAGTTACGTATTTAATTCTATTTTTTTTTCTCGTTTGCTTGTTGCTAAGTATCTATGTCTCTATCCAGCTGCGTGAACTTGAAAGAGGAGTTGATATTCTGGTGGCAACTCCCGAAGATTAGTTGATTTGCTCGAGAGAGCCAAAGTGTCACTAGAGATGATAAGATACTTGGCGCTGGATGAAGCTGATAGAATGTTGGATATGGGTTTTGAGCCTCAAATCAGGAAGATCGTAGAGCAGATGAATATGCCACCTCGTGGTGAAAGACAGACAATGCTGTTTAGTGCTACTTTTCCCAAAGAGATACAGGTAATTGTTTCATTCAACGTCCGCTTGTCTTTGATTTTTTCTCTTATATTGTTTTCTAAATTCATATGTCTATTTCAACTTCTCTCATACATGAGTAAATGGGACAAAGTTGGTGAATGGTTGACTATGTGTAATGTGTAGATTTATCTATCAATTGGCCAATTTCTCTTAGAGTGGACTAAGTAGTGACTTTTTGAGGTCTATTTTTTTGTCTTCGGATTTATTTTATGGCATATAACACCACATGCAAGATAAGTGCTTAAGGTGATAACATGTCCTCTTAAAATGAAACGATTGCGGAAACCCTTTCGCCGAGAGTGGGGGAATGGAACTTTATTATTTTTCGAGGACGTTTGTTCGATCATGCACGTGTGGCTTTTCACGTGGTTATGATCAAACTTTGGTACAAAAAGATAAAATATTCTTGTATATTAGCTGTAATACTTGTTGATTTATTATTATTATTTTTTATTTTTTATATGCAGAGGATGGCATCGGATTTTCTTTCAAATTACATATTTTTGTCAGTTGGGCGGGTTGGTTCAAGCACAGACTTGATTGTTCAAAGAGTAGAATATGTTCAGGATAATGATAAGAGAAGCTACTTGATGGATCTTCTTCACGCCCAGAAGGAAAATGGAGCTCAAGGGAAGGTAATATACATTTAAGTGAAAACTAGATTAACAATTATTTCTCCTTTACTGTCTACCCTACATGACCTGATTCAATGTAAGACGAAGGCTGCTGGATAATTTACATGACAGAATGTTTCCATAACTCGTTTTTGGTTTGTTAATGATTGCATGAATATATGCAGATTTTTTATCGATTTGATTACATATTCGAGCTTATGAGCATTTTCAATTGTCGGTTACTGCTTACTCGTGCTGCAGGCTCTTAGCCTTGTATTCGTGGAAACGAAAAAGGGTGCTGATTCATTGGAACACTGGCTATGCATGAATGGCTTTCCTGCTACTGCCATCCACGGGGATAGAAAAAGCAGGTAAAGAACTGCCTATAGTACACTCGATAACAGCCATATCTCTCATAACCACACAGACTAACCCTTCGCTCTCTCTTTTCCCAGGAAAGAGAGCAAGCGCTAAGGTCCTTCAAGAGCGGACAAACTCCAATTCTAGTAGCAACAGACGTAGCGCTCGTGGGCTGGACATTCCCGACGTCTCCCACGTAATAAACTTCGACCTGCCCAACGACATCGACGACTACGTCCACCGAATAGGCGCACGGGCCGCGCCGGCAAGACGGGGCTGGCCACGGCGTTCTTCAACGAAAACAACGCGTCGATCGCAAAGTCGCTCGCCGAAGTATAAGGGAGGCGAACCAAGAAGTGCCCGATTGGCTGACTAGGTTCGCCGGCCGAGCTTCGTACGGCGGGAGAAACAAGCGCGGCGGAGGCGGTGGAAGGTTTGGCGGTAGGGATTATAGGAGGGACAATTCTTTTGGTAGGGGCCGGCGGCGGCGGCGGTGGTGGTGGTGGAGGGTATAATAGTAATTATTACGGTGGTGGTGGAGGTGGTGGTTATGGAGGTTATGGTGGCTATGGTGGTGGTGGTAATAGCTCAGGGGTGACTAGTGCTTGGATTAGTTTAGTTGAGTGTTTATGGTGTTTCTTTTTTTTTTTGACTGAGTACACCACATGAGGTGAGGGAGGAGAAGGTCCATGTTTATTGTGGTGGTGATTATGCTGAAGGTATTAAGTTATTACTCTTATGGAATTGAAAGATGTGTTTGATATGTTTGTGACTCTTTTTGACTATGAACTGTTTTAAATTGTATGGAGGAGGCAATATGCGCTTAGTCAATATGTGCGACTGTTGAATTGAATCTCGTTTTTGACTCATTTTTCCAATGTTTTGTTGTCTGAAATTGGTTTTCCTGTTGTTTGATTATACATCAGTTCAATAAGCCATGATTTTTTTTTTTTGTGATTTTCTTTGTATGTTTGAGAACACCGGCGAAGATGCTACGCTCATCCTCGATCAGACCTCAGGTAATTTTTTTTATTTCCGACGTTGGAAGTGTTCACTAAAATCGTAAATTTGCGTGCCATTTTTAGCTCTTGTTGGAGAAATTTTGGCATCGAGTGAGATAGCTTTTATGGTGTTCGATTAAATGTTTGAACGAAGCCGCACATCAGCTTTATCGTGTTCATGCTGCTCATTTTTGAAATTTCTTATTTCATTTTCTGTGGGAAATTATGATGCGAATGATGTTAGAATTTGATTTTCAGGCTCAGGATTCAATCGAAGAGAACGTTTCTGTACGGAAGCTTTGGGATGTTAATCAAGTTGATACCTGGAGATTCTGCTGGACAGTGACAGCTTTCTATGTAAGTAGTGCTCTATATTTACTTTGTAGTGAAAACTGCATTACCAAATCTTGGTAAGGAATCGTTTCATTAACCAAATCGTTCGCCGCAGCTTTCTTCGACGGCAGCAAACACGACGAAATCGACTTCGAATTCCTGGGAAACGAGACGGGACATCCTTACATTATCCACACGAATCTGCATCTCCAAGGCGCTGGAGGCAGAGAACAGCAGTTCTATCCATGGTTCGACCCAACCGAAGATTACCACAATTACACCATTCACTGGACAACATCCGAAGTTGTGTAAGTACACGATTAAAGCACGTTTCAATCTATGTCTTGCTTTGCTGAATATCTAGTCCATTCGAACATCAGCGATCCCTTCAGTATCTGGCCAATTTTTTTACCATCAATCCATCCTCACTTTCGACGAAATCGCCTTACAAACTGGATTTACTGCAGTTGGTACGTGGACAGCATCCCTATCAGAGTGTACAGAAACTATGAAAGCGAGGGAATCCCATTCCCAAACAAGCAAGGAATGAGGGCTTATTCAAGCATATGGAACGGAGACAGTTGGGCTACGAGGGGCGGCAGGCGAAGATCAATGGGGCTCAGCCCCTTTCGTCGTAAGGTTGAGGCATTTCAACGCAAAAGCCTGCGAATACGACGGTTTGATTAGCGTCCCAAGTGAAAGGGAGACCGTAACTGTGCTGCTCATTCTTCAGGGAAAGATGTCGTAAGGGCTGAGGCTGAAACAAGCGGCGAAAAGAAGGTATTGGTCGAAACAGTTAGGGAAAACTTCATGATATACGATTACTGTGAGGATTATAAGAAGTACAAAGGGCTTATGCCTGGGGAATGCTTGAAGCCCCAATATTGAATTGAGTGATAAGAAAGAAGTTGCACTTGTTAATTATTCTTATTGTGTAAATATAAAAGCAACACAGTGTTCTGTATCTCATAGTGACTATTTAAGGTAGGTGAGAGAGCCTTTTTCTCCTTGTCCTGATTATGAAAGGGCACTGAATGCAAAAGTCACGGAAATACAACGTTGTATTGTATGCAAGAATTCTTGAATAAACACTTGGACAAAAATAAGGACACAGTCAACGCAGAGGCCCAAAAGAACGAACCTACAAAGACGTACACCAAATCCTAAGACAAAGAGCCTCTTATAACAAACAAAGAATAACACATTCAAGAAAAGAGAACAAATTGGAAACCCAAGGCACAACACACAAAAATGCACAATTTCTCACACCCTTTTCAAACTGCCCAAAGAGAAAAGAAAGAAAGAAAGAAAACACCCTCACCTCCTCAAGGAGTAGTAATACCTGGCGTCGCCGGAGATTCCCTAGTAGGCGGCGTCTGACTGTCAGAACCACCACCACCACCGCCCCGCCCCTTAAGGCATCGTCGGACGACTGTCTAAGCCCATCATCAGTCGTATCTCCGCCAACGCCGACTCCTCTGTTTATCTCCTCCATCATCTTCAGCACCTGCTGCATATCGGGCCTTTGGTCGGGCATGGTAGCCACGCAAGCCATGCCTATCTGCAGAAGCTGAACCATTTCTTCCTCGACGTTATTGTACCTCATGAGTTCAACGTCGAAAACCTCGGCTGTCCACTCTTCCCTCACGACGCTCTGAACCCACCTGGGAAGGTCGATGCCTTCCTCCCCTAACGAGGCTTGGTTGGGAGCTTTGCCCGTTAAGAGCTCGAGCAGTAGCACGCCGAAGCTGTAGACGTCTGATTTGGAGGTGACTCTGCGGGTTTCGAGGACCTCGGGGGCTCGATAGCCCATGAGTCGGTGGTTCGGCGGGGCAGTGCTGGAGAATAGTGGGTCAGGCCGGAAGTCTGAGACGTAAGAGTCGAGGTTGTCTTGTTTAAGGAGTACGTTTGAAGATTTGATGTTTCCGTGGACTACTTTGCCTGAATCGTGGAGGTGGGCGAGTCCCCTTGCTGAGGAGATGGCGATTCTCAGGCGGGTTTCCCAGTCTAGTGGGGTTCGACCCGAGCCTCGACTGCCTGCGAATGAGAAGAACAACGCATTTATTCGTGAATATTGGCATGGATTTGATCACGTTGAGTGGGTGATTTATGCATGAGTCAGTCATTAGTGATGATGTTTGTGTCAAGAAACATCCTTACCACGTTTTCTCAGATGGCTTTACCTTTCATCTAATCTATGAAAGCAGCATTAGACACCTATGCAAATGATGCAATTCGTCAACAGATTCCCAGTATTTCTATGTTTTAATCACAAGAATGCAAATGTGGTTTTTCATTGCACACACTTGTGCAAGAATATGTATCATTGGTTCTAGGCCATGATAATATTCAGGCCAGAGTTAAATGACAAAAGCATGCAATGGCTTTTTTGATGTGTGACCACCGACAATTCGAGATAATGAGGGGAAATGTCTGCATGCAACTACTAGTTTGAGATATTGTCGAAGAAAACAAAACTCTCTCGGAGAATGTTGTATGACGTCACTGAACTACGATTAGAAAATGATTTAAAAATTCAAACTTTATGCTCTAACCAAAGCCATTAAATAGCAATGCAGGTAAGCTGAGGTTGCCAACATATGCAATATTAAGAGCACAGACTCGTAGTCATTAGAAAATACAGAAAATCAATGGGTCAAACGCAAGCCATGGCAGATGCTATAATCAGTTAAAGGTTGAGTTAAATATGGGAAAAAAAGCATAGAGAGCAAAGATAGTAACGTATTAGTAAAGATGCCAAACTAAAGGTTCTTTTTCTTTTCTTCATTGTTAAAGCATGTCGGTTAGTGTTGAAGCTAACGTGTCACTCATGATGGTACAACCAAAGGCGTGCACAGTTCCCCACATGATGGTGTTTTACAGCCATGTATAACATACACATGCCATGAAAAAGAAGACTTAAATTTTAAATGATAACACACACACACACAAGATTCTTCAACACTTTTAAATAGCCCTACACTAATAACGTGAAATTATATCTATTATAGAAAATTAAGGGCCGGCCTAGACTATGAAGTTGTGAATTAGTCCAAGTCTAACTTCCTAGGAGAATTATAAAACTAATGCCACATTAAGACAAGTAGCAAATTGCAATCAATGCAAGAAAAAGGCATGCACCAAACTATGCATCACGGGGGAAATTTGCTGCTAGGTGAGTGAAGGAAGGTTTAAAGAAATGGATTTCACGGATTGCAGATAGAAATAGAGTAAAAAAAATATGATTTTTCACATGTGATCGGACACAGTCTTTCGCATTTGACTAGGTAGACGGATGTCGGCATTGTCAGACAAAAACACAAAGAAAAGGATAAACAAGAACAATGAATTAAAGATTAAAAAAAGATAGAAAATTAAGAAAATTGGACACCTGAAACTAGGAAGATGATGATGAAGAAGAAAGAAGAGAAAGCCTTACCGTGTAGAAGAGAAGACAAACTCCCAGAAGGCAAGTAATCATAAACCAGCAACTTCTCGTCCTTTGAGTAGTAATAAGCTCTCAATGGAAGCAAATTACGATGCTTAACGCTGCCCAAAGCCTCCATTTGCTGCTCAAACTCTTTCTTGGCCACCACAACATCCTTTAGCCTCTTCACCACGACAGTCGTACCTTCCTCCAATACAGCTTTATAGCTCGTGCCAAGACTCCCTTTGCCCAAGACTTCGGCTGAAGCTCTCAACAGATCTTCTAAATCGAAGCTGTAAACTCCACCGTCCAAGAACACCAGCTTGGTCCTTTCGTTCCCTTCTGCTGAGCCAGTGATGTCGTCTTTGGATGAAGAAGTTCCTGCTTGATCTGCTACGGCCTCGAAGCTACGGCGGTGGGCGGTGGTTTCTGAGCTTTGATTTTGTCTGTTCCTCTTCTTTTTCTCTTAATTAAGAAGAAAATGAGCAAGAGTAACAAAAGCAGTAGAATTATTCCTCCGGCGACTGAGATTCCGATGATGCCGGCGGTGGAGAGCTTCTTATGTTTCTTCCCCGGGGAGGGAACCTCCGGCGGAGACAATTCCGGCGAAGGAGCCGGCGGCTGGAAAAAGGGATTGCTGCACGGCGGCAGAGGAGAGCCGCACAAATCGACGTTGTTGGCGAACGAGGACGCTGGAAACTTAGCCAGAACCATCGGGACCGAACCGTTCAACTGATTATTAGAGACGTTGAAATCGACGATGTTCGGCAAGTCGATGCTCGGAATTTGGCCGGAAAATTCGTTGTTCTGCAGATAGAGCCGCGTGAGCTGCGTCAGATTGTTGACGGCGAACGGAATCTGACCGGAAAAATTGTTTCCGGAGAGGTCGAGCCTGTAGAGCCGAGTCAGCTCCGCAAAACTCGCCGGGAAATCGCCGGATAATTCGTTTCCCCTGCAAGTAGACGCTCCTAAGCAGCTTCAGCTGGGCGAAATCAGGCGGGACGGGGCCGGTGAGGCGATTCGAGCGCAGGCTGAGGACTCGCAGCTGAGTAAGGCGGCTCAGCGTGTCCGGCGGGATACCGCCGACGAGACCAACGCCGGGGAGACGCAGAGAACGGACCGACGAGTTCGTGGGGTCGCATTCGACGCCCGTCCACGTGCACGCCGACGCCGATGGGTCCCACTGAAGTCTATTTTCGTGTGGAAGCTTCGAGAGGAAGCTGAGAAGGGCCTGCTTGTCTTGAGTCGGCTCCGCGCCGATCGTCGCAGCTCCGTGAAGAACAATAACAACCACTGCAAGAATCCAAGCAAAGGAGCAGAAGCAAAACGCAGAAGCCATTGAATCAGAGAGTTTGGATAGACGTCTCTGAAATAGTGCTAACAAATGGTAATGTGAAACCGCAGGGAATGGCCCGAATCGAGACGATGATGAGCGCCCATATGCTTTCGGTAAAGGAGAGAGAGAGAGAGAGAGAGAGAGAGAGAGAGAGAGAGAGAGAGAGAGGAAAAACAATAATGGAGTTTCTTTGGGGTGTGAGGAGAAGATTATGCGAGCTGGGAAAAAAGTGTGAACAGTGTGAGCTGTATTTGTGGACCTTTTATATTCCATTGTCACTTTGAAAACACTCTGACACTTGACTCGCTATTATTCTTCCTGAATATTATTATTATGCGAAAACAATATTATATTTTATATGATTATTTTTTTGGATGCTAAACAGGTCGGATTGGGTCACCTTTCCGGGTTGAAAACTTCAATCCTAACGTGACCTGTTTACTTAAACATGTTGAAAAATCAAACTCAACCCCAACCTGATTTAATCTAACCCAACCCGCTAACCCGCCGACCCGTTTAAAATTAAAAAAGAAAAAGAAAAAATCAAAATTGACGGAATTATAAATCATATTAAACGAAAAAGGAGAACTAATGCAATTGTTTTCTAAAAACAGCATGTGTGAGCGTGGGAGTGGATAGAGAATTAAGGTTATTCCTTTTATTTTATTTAATATTAATAATATTTTAATAATATATATATTCGGATTAAATTGGTTGATTTCGGGTTGAAAATCTGAACCCTAACCTAACCCACTTAATAATTGGATTGGGTTCGGGTTTACCTATTTACGTAAACAGGTAAAAAATGTTAATCCGAATCTGCTATTTTGGGTGTGGTTCGTGTCGGGTTGGCGGGTCGGGTCGATTTTTAACAGCCCTACGCAATATTAACACCAAATTAGGTTCGGTCTGAGTCTGGTTTTTTAACTCAAACATTCTCGCACACTAACTAAGTTTCGTTTGAGTATAGTTTCAGCTATGGAATGACCGTGAAGTTTCGTTATTGCGCCTAACATCGCCCATTTAAGAGGAGAATTGGCCCAAAGTTGATGGGGTTACATTCTAAAACCAACTCATGATTATTAGAGTTTCTACTTCTTAACAAACTCCGACTTTCAGTGGCACTGATCCCCCTAACTTGTTCGGTATTGGTCTAAGTCAATCTACGATAGTCAATGAATTCAAGTCTGATGAAAACATTTACATACTAAGTTCAGTTCTAAATCGAATTTCAACCTGAACCTTTTTCACAATCCAACTAAGTTCAATTTGACTCGAATATGAAATTCACTATCAGTTGTAGACTAGCTTTCAAAAGCTAATTTGTTCAAGAAATATCGTCCCAAGTTGTATCAAACCTTAATATTTATTCTTGAACTCGACCATTTTGATCTTATATGATTTCATAATATAAAATTAAATTGTCTATCTCTAAAAGTAGTCCAAGGTTTCAATTACGTAGTAAGTAGCCTTGTGAGCCATTATTGATTAGTAGAAGTTAATCAGGCTAAACTACCGTTGGTATGCAGTTGGAGAGTATTATTTCCTTGACCAAATTATCATTTTTCATAAGTGACTATTGGAATTGAAAATGAGTTTGGTGTCGACCTAATTATTGGATCCTCGCTTTTACTGCAGGCAAAGACGCAAAGTTTGAAAAGCCTTACAATGAATGAATTATCATACTTACGTCGTAGTTATTAAGAACACAAAAGCAAAACACAGAATTAGGTGCTAACATGAGAATCACAATGTACATGGAATTCTATCCCCTCCTTTCCCTATTCAAATTCTTACAGCCCACAACAATTGGCTGTCACTAAAGCTTTTTATTGCCCATCTAAAGTTAAAAGGGCATCCTTCAGCAGTCTCTGAGCTTCTTCTCTTCTCCTAAACGCCAGCGAAAAAAAAAAAAAAAAAGAAAAAAAAAAGAATGAAATGCAGACCTCGATTTTCTATCCACATTTCAAACATCGTACCTCTTGATGTCTTCCACGGCTTGCTTGCGCCTCTGTATCTGAAGTTGTAGGATATGTATGAGCGTTGCTCTGGCCTATGCAATCAGAAGCAGAAACCAAAAGAAAAGCTAATTGTTGAGATTCAATTCACGCTCTTTAAGGATAGAATAATGAGAGGGTCGACGTATGTAAAAGATTACCTGGTGGGGACGAAGGGCATTCAGTAAGTGATGTAAGTTTTTGAGAATAAGGGGAGATATCTTCTACCCTTCGTGCATATTGGGATGGTCGTTCGACGAGAACGTCGGCGAGCTCTAACAGTTGAAGTTGGAGTTCTCTGTTAAGAGATCTCATCTCCTTCTTAATATCTAGAAGATGTAAAGATAGTTTCGTTATACAGATGGGAGATATGTGTGTCTAAAGCTAAATGATTTAGCGAGAAAGCAAATAGTTTCGCCACGGTACTAAATTCGATCAAGTTTCCTACGATTGAGCATGGAAGAAAGGGTACTTCAACTCTAAGATATGCAGAGACAAGATACGTTTGTATTTGACCATTTCATCTAACATCTACGTGGGATGCACCATCGATTCATCTTAGACTATAGGAAACAAAAAAGTGCATTATTCTTCTACGAGTGAAGTGTTGTTCAACATCTATATGGACAAAATTTAGGTCAGCTAGAAACAAGAAGAATTTTACGAAGAATCAATGAGATCTAACAAGGAGGAGTATCAGATATAAATCGAATCGATCGTGTGGTAAAGTATACGAAAGGCATGATTTTATACCAACATTGGGCCCTTTAGGGTACAATTGACGAACGCCCTGCTCCTCAAGATCGGGTAAAACGTCATCGGTCTGGAACAATTTCAGATATACAAGGTTAAAATGAGATATGGTATGCAATCTTTTTTTCTTCTCAGATGCCTACAGCAAAAGAATGTTGCCAACTATTTATGTAAAATTCGAAAAATCATATGGTGCCCTGCCCTAACCACTTTCCGAGCAAGAAAAAGCCAATTGAAAGACTATAGTACGAAGTCAATTCACATCTAGCATCTTTTTTCGGCTCAACTCTTCAAGAAATCAAATCAATTTTCCAAATCGCATCAAAAGGATCAAATCAAATTAGAGCTGAAGCTGAAAACTAATTATGCTAAAACTCATAAAAACTTGCTCACGGAGTCTGAACTATTGGTGACTCGGTGAAACGAAGCAAAAACTTAAAATGCGAAAAATAAAAATGTGCAGGGGAAGAACTATATTGTACCGTATAAGTGGCACCGTAGAGTACATATGTGCCTTCGACTGGAGGTGGTGGAGGCGGTGCAGAGCTTGGATCGCGAACGTAGTCACGGTAGAGCTTGTAATACGGCGGCGGCGGTGGGTAAGTCGCCGTCGACATTTTTTTTTTTCTTCAAAAGATACCGAACACTATTTTTACTTGAATAAAGTGAATAGTAATTCCCTTTTTAACTCGGACAGCGTTTTTAGGTTTCAAAACGATGTCGCATCAATATACACACGTTTTTGTATAGTCGCTCCTCTAAAGTTCCTCATATTTTATTTGCATAAAACCCCTTCTTGTACAAAATTTTCTAAGCTAGGGCTTTGTTATCCTATTCCTCTCTCAAGTCTCTCTCACTCTATCCGCCCGCACTCGCTTCTTCAGTTCTTCAGGTTTAATATAACTTGATTTCCCTGTCAAAGTTCAATTCTCAGCTGTTTCCTTGCTACTATTAACCAATTGTTTGAGCTTCTAATCGTATTTTTTTTATTTTTCCCAGATAGCTCGTCTAGCAAGGAAATGGCGACCACACAGCTGACGTCTGCTGCATCTTCAATTTCTTCGACACGGTTTGCTTCGTTTGAAGGCCTCAGGGTTACAAATGCAGTGAAAGTGTCGTTTTTCTCGCCTCTGAAGCACAGTGGGCTCGCGCTAAGGTCTTTTCCTGGTCTTGTTGTCAAGGCTGCTACAACCGTTGCTCCGAAGGTAATAATTCATCAGGATTCTAGCATAGTTGTAGTTCTAATCTTATTTGCATCAAGTTAATCTTGGAGTGGGTAGGCTATTGATATCACTATGATTCGGATAAGCTATTGCACTGAGTTGAATTACTTCGTGTTGCGAAGGGGTTATTTGTCTATCCACGATCGACTTATCAATGTTGGGATTTACGATTTAAAAGTCACATTCTTAGATCTTTTAGGTGGAGTACTTTCTGGGGGAATGTGATACATTGTGCATCAATCTTACAACATTGGATTGTTTCGGCTCAATCGTTGACCCTATCGTACAGTACACTTCTCTGAAGCCCTTGGGCGACCGAGTGTTGGTGAAGATTAAGGAAGCCGAGGAAAAAACATCAGGCGGTATCTTATTACCAACAACAGCTCAGAGCAAACCTCAAAACGGTGAGGTCGTTGCCATTGGAGAAGGCCGTTCGGTTGGTAAGAACAATGTCGACATCAGCGTAAAGGTATATTTTCTATATCAGCTCTAGAAAACTGAAGATGTAGTCTAATACGTTATTCACTCATGAGGAAAAATTGCTCTTGCGTAGGCTGGAGCGCAAGTGATCTACTCGAAATACGCTGGCACGGAAGTGGAGTTCAATGGAACGTCTCATCTCATCTTGAAGGAGGACGACATCATCGGCACCCTCGACACGGATGATGTCAAGGACATGAAACCTCTGAACGATCGAGTCCTTATAAAGGTTATTACAATTTACATGCTCTTACTGATCTGTTCTTAAGCTGTGGTATCTGTTCTTGACTATGGGATTGCTCTTAGGTTGCAGAGGCTGAAGTAAAAACCGCCGGTGGTCTGTACCTGACCGATGCTAGTAAGGAGAAACCTTCTATTGGCACGGTATGAGTATGTTGAAAAGTGAAGCTTTTTTTACTGGTGATTACGCCAAGGGAATCGTTTTTATCGTTGTGTGATTGCGAATTTCAGGTCGTTGCTGTTGGTCCCGGCCCGCTCGATGAAGAGGGAAAGAGGAAGCCATTGACTGTTTCAGAGGGGAACACGGTTATGTACTCCAAGTACGCGGGAAATGACTTCAAGGGCAGCGATGGCTCCGAATACATAGCTCTCAAGGCTTCTGATGTTATGGCTATCCTTTCTTGATTTGCGGTTTTTAGATGTCACACTGAGATAGTGAAGCTACGTGAAACCTTGGCGTTGCTTCGCTTTTGTTGAGGAGACGTTTATTTTGTATTTTCATCGGAAGTTTTATTGAGAATCTGTGGAACTTTTGGGCTGTACTGTAGTTTTTATTTATAAACTTTTTCTTGTCCTTATGGACTTGTGTGTTGGAGATGGCCTAAATAATGTTACACTAAATATGGAGTAACACAATTCTTGAATCCAAAAGTCATTTTAAGTTTACAGTGCATTGGAACAATTTTTTTTCCATTTTGTGATTTTTTTAAGAGAGTAACTATTATGGACCTAACAGAGTTGGGTTTTGGAAATAGACACCTTGGCTTGGAACAGGGTTTGTTGTCGGGCGGAGACGAAGAAGAAGAAGACATAACCTACATGGCTTTGTTCAGGAATCTGAAGACAAGTTCGTGAAGTACCAAACCGCGAGATGGGTGCTGTACTCTTTGCTGTTGTAGAGGTTTGTAATTGCTCTCTCGTCTCTTGGTATGTTTGATTTGACCTATGATTGTTGTTCTGCTATCTATTGCTGTTCAAGTAATGCGAACTTAAGTATTGCATGCTTTCTATACCATACGTAGTGTGTACTTAAATCCATTTCCTTTATGCTTTATACGCTTCACAAATTATATGGTTTGATCATTATCCAGCATACTTCTCTGCATAATATAACGTATTTTAGAGACTTCTATTGGAGAAATTTGATGAAAGGATAGAACAATGTGGAAAGCGTTTTATGATTTGATCAGCACCCATGCTTTAGTTCTCTGTCGATTTTCGGTACATAGTTTTTTTTTTCCCTCGCGTGATGAGGCTGCGATTCTGCAGGAAAGTTGAACAAGGAAATTATCATCTTTTTCTTACATAATACTCTGCCTCATGATCTCCATTGCAATAACTTCATTTATTGCAGAGGCTTCAAACCATGATCGAAGGTCGAACGTCAGATTAAGGTGAAGCATTTGATCCTTTGATCTTTTAACCTTAAGATTAAATCTTGATAATTACAATTTAACTGTGACGTCCTTAAAGAAAGGTTGCTTATGTCAATTACCGCCCTTTCCTTCTGATATTTTTCTGCCTTTTTCTGTACTTCCTCTGAGTTCTGTATCTTGAATCTGTTAGTTACCAGATTCTCCATACGTAGAATCGAACTGTAGAAAAATCAAGACAGTAGTTGAATCTTGCAGGAAAAATAGTTCACCTAACAAAGTTGGTTTAGATTAAATGTATTAATCTGCTGTTGGTTTGCTTTAGACTTGACCTATGGTTAGATTATTCCACACGTTTCTAAAAAAAAGTAGAAATATGGATTCCAAATTAGGAATGAACAGCCATTGTGTTTTTGTGGTGCTGACAGTTTTAAGTTTGTAATGAACGTAAATGACTCCCCCCATACAAGTTTCAAGGACCCCTTCATTCAACCCATTTAAGGATGCACATAATTCTCATGATTTTTTGTCGGGTACCGCTCTTTGTTATTTTCCCACGCAACGTCATCGTACTTTAGATTAAAGTCACTTGTAGTTGTGAATTGAATCTGAACCTCATTGTATTATGTGTAGACCATTTTCAATCATAATGCAAAATTAAAAAAAATATCATAAATGTGCACTCCAATCGAATTCAAAGTACATGTGGGCAGTATTGAGATTTTTTTTTGTTCAAAGCACATGTGAGCAGTATTTTAATTTAATTTGTTATTAGATATTTATTTTTTTGAAGTTATAAAACACGTGAGCAGTATTAAAAAATTGTAAAAGTTGGTCCAGAAGTAATATTTCAAAAATAGTCATTTGAGTTTGAAAATGAGTCTATCGGTTGGAGAATGATTAATGTATTTTGCATTTGAGAATGTGTTTGAGTTTACGACTGAGTTTATCCATTGGAGATGCTCTTAGTCGATACGGGTCTATCTGTATGGATCGGATTTAAAATACTAATTGTCATCGTAGTTACATCTTGGGCTGTCAAGATGGATTTTATCTGCCACAGAGTCCCAAATTCGGACTAGTTTCAGACTGAATTGAATTTGGAACACTTTACCATCCATATTCCGACGAGTTTCACTGTGAATTGAATGTGAATCTCATAGGAGATTGATTACCTTACAATCCAAATTCCATTGTCTCAAGCTACAATAAACATTAGTAATGGAGGCAAATCGGAATTGAATATATGACTTCCTTATGGAGATATCTTTATCTGAACACTTGATATGCCCCACCTAGCTATCACTGTAATAAATATCACATCGTTTTATGAGCATCCATCAAAGGTGATGAGCGTTAGGGAATTGGCAATAAATATTTGTGCAGATTTTCAATTTAGTCAAATTGTAGAATTGGTCGGTAGGCTAATTTTAATAGCACGATTTAAAAGAGTATTAATTCTTTGGTGGCAGATATGCCTTTCCCAAATATATTGTTGCGAAACCCTAATGAATGCAGATAGGAAGAAAAAGAAAAAAGAACACACACCACACCAAAGTCAATATGATCAGATACTTCTCCAATTAATTTATTCTTATTTTTTAAATAATTTATGAAATAGTTTCCACTATTTAACAGATGCACGGACGTCATTTCGGCATCTGCTCATCTCTGTTTCTTCTCCGTCCGTCTGAGATTCAATTAACTCTCTCTCTCTCTCTCTCTCTCTCTCTCTCTCTCTCTCTCTCTCTCTACAGCAATGCTGCAACGTACGTTGACGGCGACGCATTTGCACAATGCGTGAAATCACTGTAATTTAATGTTAAGTGTTTGTGTTGAGGGGGTACGGATTATATTATTTTGTGTGTGTTGTTGATTTGTAATCAATGGCGTCGTCATCGGTGGCGTGCTCCTGGCTTACGGCCGAGTGCATGTCAGGTGCCTACGAAAAAGGCTCCAATTCTATGGAGACGTCGTTTAGCAAACGCAGGAAGTGGTTGGTGAGCACTTACTCTGTTTTTCGACCGTGCGATGAACTCAGGAAATCATCGCGTGGATCAGACTCTCTGTTCGGTTTCGGATCGAAGAATGCTCAGCTGATGCGAAGGCGTAGTAGGAGGCTGCGCTCAGGTGCGGACCTTGTTCCTGGCGGCTCTGCTCTACTGTGGCTGCTTATTTAATTTGATTAGTTACTGAATGCTTTTCTTTTTTTAAGTTGTACGTATGAGCTTGGAAATTTTTGGTTTCTTAGATTTTAGTGACTGAAGGATTTGAGACACGATGTGCTATTTCGGATTCTTGTTAGCTTGTTTTCTAATGTATTTGATCATAACAGGGGAAGCAATGGCTGTGGCTGTGCATCATCCCATGGCAGGTACACACACGAAGAAACCAGCCACCGAGAAAAGACGTGTGGTTGTGACGGGGATGGGTGTTGAGACATCAATTGGAAATAATCCAGATTTGTTCTATAACAACCTGCTAGAAGGAGTCAGCGGAATCAGTGAGATTGACTCTTTTGATTGTTCTCACTTTCCCACGGTATGGCATCCTTATGACTTCAACTGCATTGTTTGATGACTAAGTTTTCCTTGTTATTCATGACAAGTCTCAATTGCAGAAAATTGCTGGGGAGATCAAGTCATATTCAACGGACGGCCTGGTTTCTCCTAAACTTTCGAAGAGAATGGACAAGTTCATGCTTTACATGTTAACAGCAGGCAAGAGGGCCTTAGCGGATGGAGGAGTTACTGAGGATATCATGGATGGATTGAATAAAGTTAAATGTGGTGTGCTAATTGGCTCTGCTATGGGTGGGATGAAGGTGAGTGCAACATTGACTTGGAAATTGGAACAATATGGTAAAGGTTTACAAATTTGTGACATATCGAAGGTGGACTAAGGGTTTACCGCATGTTACTCCAACCATTTGTATTTCTGTGAAGGTGATCCATGAATCGTAAATACGTTATCAAACACACATGCACAAATGTTATGAGTACTCGTTAGGCTAGCCTGAGTGGGTTAAAGGAAAAGAAACTATAGTTTTGAGACTAAGGAAGCTTAAAGTTTCGCCTGTCAGTTTCACCTCTATGTGTTCAATGTTAAAGAACAATTGGTTTGCATACAGTTCAATTCTGATTCTGGGTTATCTGTTTGCTTCATTAACTGGACAGGTCTTTAATGATGCTATCGAAGCATTGCGCGTCTCGTATAAAAAGATGAATCCATTTTGTGTGCCCTTTGCAACTACAAACATGGGTTCTGCTATTCTTGCCATGGACCTGGTTAAATAAATTCCGCCGTCAAATATCACATCTTTATTGTCAGGGAACTTACTGATGCCATGTTAGGTGTTTGACTGCAGGGATGGATGGGCCCAAACTATTCAATATCTACTGCTTGTGCAACAGGCAACTTCTGTATATTGAATGCAGCTAACCACATCATCAGAGGTGAAGCTGTAAGTCGGTTAAGTTTATCATCCTTTTTTATTTCTTCTATTTCACAAATTGTAGTCGGACATATGAACCAGTTATCCTTATATCTTTCCGGTATTTCAGGACATGATGCTTTGTGGTGGATCCGACGCTGTAATCATACCCATCGGTACTTGCTTTCTTCTCACAGTACATTATTTTTAATGTTGGTTCATCACAAGTAATACCTCTGGTGCAGGTTTAGGAGGTGTTGTTGCATGCAAGGCATTGTCGCAACGAAATGCTGATCCTACTAAAGCCTCACGACCCTGGGATAATGTAATGCTGTTAATTTTGTTGCATGATCATATGGCCTGGAATTTAATTGATGGATCTTATGGATTAAGAGGTGATGCCTCTTTTTTTTTTTCCTTTCTTGAACAGAACCGTGATGGATTTGTAATGGGGGAAGGGGCTGGAGTATTGCTTCTGGAGGAACTTGAACATGCGAAGGTATTCTGAGTTGTTATTGGTTCAGCCATTTCCGAATTATGCTGGAAATTATTTGCTCGCTGAGTTTTCTCATGAAGTTCCTGAACATTTTATCATGCAGAAGAGAGGTGCAACAATATATGCTGAGTTTCTTGGTGGAAGTTTCACATCTGATGCTTATCACATGACAGAGCCCCATCCAAAAGGTGAATCTTTCGCTTCTTATAGCTGATATGCTGCTTGTTGACAAAGGGTACAACTAAAAGGCACTCTACGAGATCTCTCTCGTCTGTCTGAGAATTCTCCATTCCCTTCCTGTAAATTCAGTGCTCACTTCACTCTGTTATGATTTTGACGTAGATTAGGTTATGATATGACTGTTTCTCCTATCACACCCATTATCAGGAGCTGGTGTCATCCTATGCATAGAGAAGGCCCTTGCCCAGTCAGGGGTATCTAATGAAGATGTTAATTACATAAATGCACATGCAACTTCTACCCCGGCGGGTGATCTTAAGGAATATCACGCCTTATATCATTGTTTTGGCCAGAATCCAGAGGTCTCCGAATAAATTGATCTTCCCTCGATATTCCTAAAGCTTTATCACGTATTATGTTTTCTTTTTCCGTATAATTGATGGCTAATTATGCTATTTGCAGTTGAAGGTGAACTCCACAAAATCGATGATCGGCCACCTTCTTGGAGCAGCTGGCGCTGTGGAGGCTGTTGCAACTGTACAGGTGAACTGCCATATTTATTTATCGTGCAACAAACTGATAACACCCAGTTAACGAAATTTCACGCTCCTCTTTAATTTTTTTTTGCAGGCAATTCGAACTGGTTGGATTCATCCAAATATCAACCTCGAAAACCCAGACGATGGCGTGGTATGTTTCCACCCACCCTTCTTTTAAAATTTAAACTAATCACGTTCGACAAAATGGGCAGCATACATTTGCTTCGTAGATACGCTCAGTGGTGTTTTTCCTACATGCATTTTAAACTAACCTACATGCATCTGAAAGATATCTGTGGTGATCCTATTTCTGTCAATTATGTTCTCTTCATATAAGTTCATCATCTGACAATAAGCAAAAAAAAAATTAAATTCAGGATACGAAATTGCTGGTGGGAGCAAAGAAAGAAAGGCTGGATATCAAGGTGGCATTGTCTAATTCATTTGGGTTTGGTGGGCACAACTCATCAATCTTATTCGCTCCGTATAAGCAGCAGCAAAGATAACTCTCTCTCTCTCTCTCTCTCTCTCTCTCTCTCTCTCTCTCTCTCCCTCCCTCCCTCCCTCCCTCCCTCCCTCCCCTCCCTCCCTCGCTCGCTCTCTCTCTCGCTCCCTCTCTCTCTCTCTCTCTCTCTCTCTCTCTCTCTCTCTCTCTCTCTCTCTCTCTCTCTCTCTCTCTCTCTCTCTCTCTCTCTCTCTCTCTCTCTACGCTATAAGAAGGCAAAACAGAGAGGTATGTTCTTTACTCATATAAGAAGGCTGTCAAAATGTCAATCTTGCAAATGTAATACTATGGTGTTCTTTATTAACTGTGACCATATTTGAAATAAAGGGAGATGAAAGCTTACTAGGCGGTGACTCATTATGCTATGTATGTTATTCTTTCAGGTATATACTATTTGTGTTAGGAAAAAGGGTTAATTCCTTATCAGGCCCTGTCAAAGTTTAAAATTCCTCTTAAATACCCCCAGATTATTTCTTCCTTATAAGTACCTATTTGAAAATTTATTCCTGTTCAGTACCTAAAAAGATCTTTTCAGCGTTAAAAAGATGAAAATACTCCTGTCTCACATATTACATTGAAGTTGAATAAATTATTTCAAATTATACCAACAAAACTTATTATTATACCACTAAAATTGAAATTATACCAAAAATTTGTAGAAGTTATACCAAATGCTCCAACATTATACTACGTTATTATAATTCGAATTTTATAAAATGAAATTGGACATTATACCAACTGATTATGCTATTATACTAGAAATTATGAAAATTGTACCATCTGTTTTCGTAATTATACCAATAAATAAAGGTATTATAATTTATACCAAAAAAATTAGGCATTATACCAACTGATTTGCTATTATACCAGAAATTGAGGAGATTATACCATCTATTTTCGTTATTATACCAGTAAATATTATTATTTAATTTTATGCAGCGAAATGAATAATATACCAACTAATTTTTGCAATTATACCAGAAATTGTGGAAATTATACCATACATCTTCGTTATTATACCATCTATGTCGGTTATTATACCAATAAATAAAGTTATTTTAATTTTATACAGCAAAATTGGATATTATACCAACTAATTTTATTATTATACCACAACTTGAGGAAATTATACCATCTATTTCCGTTATTATACTAGTAAATATTGTTATTTTAATTTTTATACAGCGAAATTGAATAATTTACCAACTAATTTTGCAATTATACCCAAATTGTGAAAATTATACCATATATTTTCGTTATTATACCATCTTTCTTCGTTATTATACCAATAAATATAGTTATATTAATTTTATACAGCAAAATTGGAGATTATACCAACTAAGTTTGCTATTATACCAGAAACTGAGTAAATTATACCATCTGTTTATTAGGTTCAATTCTGCTGGTATAATAACGATGACAGTTGGTATAATTTCCAATTAACATTATTTTGTTGGTATAATCAGAATAACAGTTGGTATAATAATCAAAACAGTTGGTATGATGCCCAATTAAATATCAGGAAAGGGTATTACCGTCCATTCACTGTTTAGGGGTTTAAACACACAACTTTTTGCAGATGGGTACTTAACAGGGAGATTTTTTCGTGGGTACTGAACATGAAGTTTAGTTTTTGACAAAGCTTGATAAGGAATTTACCCTAGAAAAAAAACGATCTTTATCCTCACTTTATGAAAAAGCAAGGGGGAAGTTTAAAGCTCATAATTAATCTGATTTTTTTGTCCATGTATTGTTCGATAAAGCTTTAAAATGGACTGTTGAGTAGTTGAGACGCTCGATGCTATTTGACATCTTTAATTACTTCGAAATTATTATCTACCTCCACAATGACTTGCTCTTGATCTAATTGATAGGAGATAAAAAATCATGAAGTTTTTGGTAAGTGATTGTAACTTCTGATCAGAAATTAACACGAGTATGCAAGCCAAACCCATCTTCGTAGTACTTGGTAAAAAAAAATCACTTCGTTAATTTATGCCATACAATATCTACTCTTAATTGTTGAGAGTGGCTATAATGCCATGTTATTTACCCACTTATACTTACAATTTAGTTGATTCTACAGTTTTATATCAATCTAATTTAATCTATTTATACTCCTACACATTTTTTTCATTGTATAGATTAAAAAATTATTTCATCTTAAACAATAAACATTATAAATTTATTTTAGATAATATTAAATATAATTATATTTTAAACACATATAGCGTGCAAAATTACTAGTGACTATAATGTTGGGCTATTGAATTGAGGATCATATAGTCTATCAAATTAGTTCAAAAAAGGGAGTTTACATCCATCCTACTAACATAAGCCAAAGTTATATGCCAATTCAATCCAATATACATATACAGCATAATAATGAGCATTCCTACAATTTTATCGTTGCTTTAGAATTAGAACAACATTCTTTTTTTTTTTGAAAAGAAAAACACGATAACATTCTCGTTATCATGATATCCTAAAATAGTTAAATTAATTTCCTAAAATGCCGGATGCACCACACGGAATCCCTTAACAAATCTTATATATAAGTAAGATGATAAATAAACACGATTTAGGAATGCATTAGTTTTCATTCCTACGGAAATCGATATATGTAGTTTTCAGTAAAAATAAAAAAATAAACAGAATTCGTTTTTATGAGAATTCTGAAAAAATAAGTATCTTTTTATATTTCTCTTTGATTTGTTGAAGGGAATTTAGAAAGAAAAAAAGAACCGTAGGAACTACGAATATAGCTGAGTTTTTCATTTTAGGTCATATCCTCTCCACCGATATCGATTCAACTGAATCCACCTGATGATCGAAGTCATTTCTTTACGCATTGTTTCGATTTAAGATCGCCGGTGCTTGTTTATCATCGCCATCGCTCGGATTTGCGCGTAAGTTCATTGATCCTTCTTGCATGGTTTCAATTTGGATGTTTGATTCTTTAACTTGTACGATAGTTTGATTTCTGAGATCCTGAAAACGCATTAGTGTGTCTATCTATTATATACGACGACGTGGTGTCTAGAAATGGCTTCAATTGGATTATATTCTTATTCATGTGCGTCGTTGTACATTATTCCTCCATTATGATGTCTGAGTGGATTCATGGCGTTATATTTATCTTATTTTAAGCAGTTCCATTGATAATTCAGATTCTGGGAAAGATGATATGCATATATTTGTGTATGATGAATCATTCATTGATTTATCACATTGAAGGTGTATGATGAAATGCCAAAGAAAAGGATCATATTCTTGCCCCTCTCATTGTAGTGTATGTATCTTATTACCTAAAGAATCAGTTTTGTCGCCAAGAAATTCAAACCTATTCCCTTAGCTCATGAAGAATCACTCTGTTCCGTAGCCTAAACTTTCGAATCTGTTTCATAGATGCGAATCATGGAAGAAGACAATAACAACAGCGAAAGAGGAGCCAAACTCACAGGCATATGGCAGATTGTTCGAATGAAGGAGTTCTTGCAAAGATGGCAAAACGCAGCTCTCACTCCAAAAGCCAACAACGATCGTTCAAACGAACACGTAATTTCCAGTGGGATTTCCCCCGAGATCAGCCGTAGGCTCAAGGCGAGCGTCACGAACGAATCAGACGACGACAGCTGTCTCAGCCCCGAACCACCACATGGCATTCCCAAAGGGTACCTAGCGGTGTACGTGGGCCCCGAGCTTCGAAGGTTTATCATACCTACGAGCTATCTCAGCGATCCTTTGTTTAAGGTTTTGCTCGAGAAAGTCGAGGAGGAGTTTGGATTCGATTACAGTGGTGCGATAACGATCCCTTGTGAGATTGAGACCTTTAAGTATTTGTTACACTGCATGGAGAATCGCCAGAAAGATCAAAAGGCAGATCTTCAAGCCAAAGCAGGTAAGATTATCCAAATATTATTTTTATTGATTTTATATCCTAATTTTGTGTGATTTTATTTTCTATTTTTTGGCAGATGAACCGATAAATGATGAGTGAAATATTTACTGATGGTATTGGGCTAGCGATTTTGGTTTTCTTTGCAATTTTCTTGACAGTGTTAATAAGTATGGTCCCCGTGCAAATTTGTTGTGTTAGATATACATCGTTGACTTTAGCTAATCTGATGTTGAGTTTTGAATCTCTTTAATATTCGATAATAATGGTCTCAGTGCGATATTAACTCGACGCTGTAAAAAATTTTTTGAATGAATGTTAAAAAAATGAATACATGTAAAAGATAATTTTTGATATTTCTTTTCGTATCTGTAGACTTTGAATTCTGTATTTATTTGCAAATGATGTAGAACAAACAGTGTATTACTAATAATTATATGCCAACACTAATAGGCATCTAATTGGCTCTTAATCCTCATGTAGCGATGGTATAGCACATGAGTAGGTATAATAATTTGGTTTGATTGAAATTGTCAATTCATTTTATTTATAGAACTATTTGCCACCTTGATATATTTTAATACACTTATTTAATTGATACGAATATTTTGCATCCCAGGCCAAACATTATACAGTATAACTAAATATACATATTATTTAGAAATACAGTTATAAACATTAAAATATGTAACTGAGTTTAGGACAAGCGGCGAAAATCCCCTAAGAGAAATATATGTCTCAACAGCAAAGAAATCAGTCTAAACATATACAATAAAATGTCTTTCTTTAAACAAAACAATGTATATATTATATATAGCATATATTATTACATGCATCACCCTCAGGAAAATCCTCTATAGCATCCAAAACAAAATGTAACGTAACAATCGAAAAGTGAATTTAGTCACCAACATATTATGATTAACAGCACACCTACACACAACAACGATAGAAATACACACACACACATTTTAATGTTTTTGTGTGTGTATTTGATAATTACTCTTAGCAAGCATAGTATTGAACGAGCTCGTCAAACGACTCCGGCCGGCGAGGGTCGTCGCCGTCGCCGGAATCCTCTATCATCCAAAGCATGTGTTCGAACATTACAAAATTTCGCAGCCTACGAAAACAGTCCCTTCATCATCGCAGTTATCAGTTATTACAAGCTCACGAAAGAGATGGTTTTCAAGGACTTGGGAGGTGACTAAATATCTCCGGCGTGACTTTCCGACGTAGACGGGGTGGATCCGCCGGCGGTCGGTGAAGAGTTCTCCGTCGTCGAAGACGGCGAAGAGATGCGCGGCGGCTCGGCCAGCTTCGCCGCCGAGTTTGAAGGACTGCATCTTCTTGAATACTGACTTGAGTTTGGTCAGCTTCGCTCCTTTGGCCATTGATGAATTCAGTAATTAATTGCTAAGGGCGTGTTTGGTTAGGAGGGTTTTGGGTTTCGAGAAAGTGGGAGAGAACTCAAGGGTCATGTTGGATGAATATATAGTAGGTGGGTTGAATCTGAATATATTCATGGACAAAAGAAAACTAAAATTGAATGATGAATTTTGTAACAAGAAGTGGTGAAAACTATTTAAATCCTATTGAAGATATGCGATGCTACAATTATAGACAAAATTCAGAATTATATACCTCGATCATATACGGTTCCGTTAAACCAATACATTGGCTTTGGACAGTCAAATGATAAAATATATTTTATATGCATTGTTAATTTTCTTACGAAGGAAACGTTGTTGTGGAAAGCGACAGGTATGTGCCAAGGAATCAATTTGGATTTTCACCAATTCAATAACATTTCAGCTTACTTTATATAAATCATTTGACCATTTCGTAATTGGTTTTAAACCCATTTAATTATCATTAAACACTAGAAGACATATAGCTAATATTTAGTTCTTTATTTTATCATCCACTTTTCCCGCAACTACAATGTAGTACAAAGTAATGCATAAAGCCAGAGTTCAAATTAGGTAAAGAACATGACGAATTATGCTTATTGTCTCTTGCAGTAAGTTGATAAAATAAAACGCGATTATGGTTGTTTAAATAGAATTTTCTTCTAAGTCGGCTCTTTGTTCCCCCAAAAATAAATGCATGTCATTAAAAATGTAAAAGTGATAAAAAAAACCCTTCTTTAAATAATAGTTCCTTGATATATCTAATATATATTTATACCAGAAGAAAAAAAAAAAAGTTATTTGACTCGGAAGGATATAACCCGGTACTCAAATTCTTGTTCTATCTATGAGGTTTGAATGTTTGAAACCCTTAAATTACAAAAAGAATAATTTTTAGACTTGCCACTATTAGCAAAATAAAAGTAAAGAATTTATATACACTTGTATTAATATAAATTGGACAAGGGATCGGAGTTATAATATACTCTTGGCGACGACTCTTCATATTCGTTCTAAGTTACATTGAAAAAGACTCCACTCCAACTTTCTCAACAATTATTCTCAGAATATAGATAAGGCTTCACATTTAATTCAAATATATCCATCATTCATTCGTTTTGGTAAAATACATGAATCTACGCAATCATTGTCCATGCTTCTTTCTCTTCTATATATTCTTATGATTCCCATTGTTTAAAAAGGAAAAGTTGCCCTTATACACTTAACTACAATAACTCCATGGCCAAGACAAACAAAGAAACCTCATTACACTCCTCTGAAATTCCGACACAAATCTCTACAAAGGACTCACTTCGAAGACTAAATCCATGTGAATCCATCAGCAAACATAAACCAACGAAGATCTCATGCGATATATGCGCACAAATCAAGAACCCTAATAAGGAAGACGACATGTTCACCATCGCGGGCTGTGATCACTCATATTGCATCAAGTGTGTGGAGAAATATGTTGACACTAAGCTTCAAGAAAATATCTTGATAATCCCATGCCCTTTCCTGGGATGTAATGAAGGCTCATTGGAGCCTGAAAACTGTCAGAAAATCATTCCTAAGAAAACCTTCGATAGGTGGTGCGATGCCTTATGCGAATCTCTAATCGTTGGCTCTGAGAAAACTTACTACTGCCCTTTTAAGGATTGCTCGGCTTTGCTAATCGATGGTAGGTTTGAGCACAAGAGTTCTTCAGAATGCGAGTGCCCAGAATGTCATAGGCTGTTCTGTGATAAGTGTAAGGTTCCTTGGCACTTGAGCTTAACATGTAATGAATATCAGAAGCTGAAGGAAGATGAGAGGAGCAGTGAGGACATAATGCTGATGGATCTTGCGAAGAAGGAAAGGTGGATTAGGTGTCCTCATTGTGGGTTCTATGTGCAGAGATCTGATGGATGCTTGCTCATGAAATGCAGGTTATTATGTTATCATCATAAATGGCTTCTTAAGACAGTGTTGATCTTTAAGAACATAGATGAATTGTTACATACTTACATGTGATATGGTCTTTTTGTCTTGTGGTGATTAATTAGGTGTGGAGGTGGTTTTTGTTACAACTGTGGAGCTCCTATGGAGGATCACTACTGTCGCAAATGTAAACACTGAGTTTTCCCTGGACGACTATGGAAGATGGAAAGTGATGAAGTGCTTCTCTTATTAGAGTATTCTTCATTTACAGTTATTATATTGGCTGGTCACATGTTTTTTTGTCTTTCAGTGATCGTTGATTTTAGGTAGTACATAGGTGAGCCATTCTGGGTAACAGAAGAAGGAAATATCCGTACAAACCGAGATAATAAATAAACCATTAATTTAATGCCATAATATTTGGTCGTTTAGCACATCAATATGCAAGTAGAAAGAACAATTATGTGCTGGCTAATATCAGAGTTCTCCATGATATCGAATTTTCAGTCGTATACTGGTGAGGAAATTCCATTATACAATAATAAACATACCCTCCGAAAAAAATATATAAAATAATAAACTAAAAGTATAATGAAGTATTCAAGATTCCATAGCCACAAGGGAGAAACGCATATCAGGAAAGATTTTTCCCCGAAACCCTAAATGAAAAGACCACGAACGCTACGATTAAGACTTGAAAACGAAGAGTCAATATATACTAATATTACATCGAACTAAAAGTGGCTTTTTCTCCAAATTAATTATTCTCGTTTAGTGCGCACATTTCTTAATGATGGCCACATTTCATGCCAAAATATACATTTTTTTTTACCTCCTAAAAAGATAAAAAAAAAAAAAAAAAAAAAGGAATGCAGGAAGACGTCTAATCCAATTCAAGAGAAATGCAAAAGTCGAAATACCCACAATACATCATTTATTTTATCGATTGAATAAACCAAATACACGAATCCCAGTAATCTTAGTTTATCTTAGTTACTTGCACTGACGAATTATTTAAACCCTCATATGTAACCCTTTTTTTTTAACCAAATAAAATATCTCTACTCATACTGATGGCAAAGAGAAATACTGGAAAAACATCGATCATTGATTTGAAAAAGGAGAATTCCCACGAAGAGCGTACTGAACCTAAGCCATGCAACTCTTCTTCAGTCACACAAGCCATGAAAAGCCTCTCCATCATCAACCTCGACGACGATGACGAAATCTTAACAACAACCTGCGACATATGCGTGGAAGAAAAGCTTAACAACGACATGTTCGCCATTGCTGGCTGCGGACACTCCTATTGCTCTCAGTGCTTGTCTAAATACGTAGACTCTAAGCTCCAAGACAACGTTGTGACCATCTCATGCCCTTCCTTTGGCTGCAATAGCGCCTCTCTGCTCCCCCAAAACTGTCAGGGTTTTCTTCCCAAGCATGTCTTCGAAAGGTGGTGCGATGCCTTGTGCGAAAACTTGATCTCAGACAAAGTTTACTGCCCTTTCAAGGACTGCTCGGCCTTGTTAATGGATTCTAGGTCAAAGGGATCAGCTTTGGAATGCGAGTGCCCAGAATGTCATAGGCTTTTCTGCGGTGAATGTAAGGTTCCATGGCATTCGAGCCTAAAGTGTAAGGAGTATCAGAAGTTGAGAGCTGATGAGAGGAGTAACGAGGACATAAAGCTGATGAATCTTGCAAAGAGAGAAAAGTGGAGGAGGTGTCCTAAATGCAGGTTTTACGTTCAAAGAACAGATGGATGCGTATACATCAGATGCAGGTGATGATAGTGAATGTTTTTATATGTTTTTCAATGGAATTATTAATACTATTGACTCAATATTCATAAAGCTATTGCTTAATTAATCTTTGTGATAGGTGTGGACATTGTTTTTGTTACAACTGTGGAGGTCATATGAAAACGGAGCACTTCTGCAAAACTTGTAATATGTGAAGAATGCGTTCATGAAGATTGGTGGATATAGTAATGGTGTTAGCTTGGTTTATTTGTTAAGTTGCAATGTATTAGTAGTGTAGTTTAGTTAGGGTTTATGGCAAGTTCGGAATGTTGAACGATGAGTCGATATAATTCAATATATATTTCTATTTGGATCACATTTTAGTTTTTTCATATGTATGAAGAAGGTCGTCTAACAGGTGCTAATGTTAGAGTATATTAGCGAAGTATATTTTGGAGCGTTTAGTTGAAAAGCAAATAATCCTTTTCGCATTCATTTGTTGGTTAAGAAAAAATTGCAATGTATATTGTTTTTATTCGTCTGGACATCTAAAGAGGAAGTCGTTAATTCAAATTTACTTGATCGCCGTTGGACTGTTAAAAAATTGCAATATATATTTTTTTTGCCAAAGAAGCCGTGAGGTTTTTGAGGATTTGACGCACTGAATCGGAATATTGGGACTACTGAAAAAAAAAATACTATAGTTCCTATTTGATCATCATTAATTAAAAAAAAAAACAAAAATCAGTTCGAAACTTATGGCAAATCCTCGTAAGACGAGATGACAACACTCAAAATATGGTAGAAATATCTTAAAATAATTAATTCGAGAAACCCAAGAACTCGTTCTATTTTAATATATAATACTGATTTTTTCTACTTCATATTAGAAAAATACGTAATAATGAGTTTTTTTTTTTTGTTTAAACACTTGTTGTAATGAAATTCATAGGTGTAATGATGTTGACGTGTGTTTTAACACTTGTCGGGGGGAGGTGTAACGATTTTTGTTCGTTGGAATACGGAGTGGAATACAGAACGTGGAATAGAGGATCTCAACCGATGCAACATATATTAAACTTGTTAAAGATCATTAATTTATACTAATATGTTGTGCAAACTCAAATGCGTGCTTATATATTAGTATAGACAGTATATATGATATACGGAGAAAATGTTGCCGAAATTAACAACAAAAAAAAAAACAGGTGATGCTTTTGCCTTGGTGATTATGTGTGAAGGTGGTTTTTATTACAATGTGGAGCTCCAATGGAGGACTATGGAAGAATTAATCAATGACAAGGAATGAAGTGCTCTTCTTTTAGAGTATTCATTTTGCATTCATTAGCATGGCCTGGTCATATGGTTTGTCTTTCATTGATCGATCTAGACTTTATGGTTTTCTATTTGTTTTTTATGCTCATCCCCAAGTGTAACAAGAAGATATAACTAATGTGCTGGAAATAAAATCAAAATTCTCCATGATATCGAATTTTGAGTGAGGGATATTCTATTGACTTCGAAAATGTGTTTTCCGTAAGTTGTCGGATTTTTTTTTCGAATTTGCTGTTCGGAAATGGCGGTTACTACATTTTTGTTCATAACTTCGATCCAACACATCAGTTACCCTGATTTGAATTTTATTGGACAGCTAACTTAACTATACAAAACTTTTGCGTTTTACACTTTAAATTCGAAGTCCATCGACGTCAAAAGTGGGTCTTTTTGAAACGCAGTTCAAATAAATAATTAGAATGGATAAGTCAAATAAATTATTCGGATAAACTATTAAAACATATAATTCGAATAATATAAAAAAGATTGAATAAAAAATTAGTCGTATAAACTATATTCGAACAAATTATTCGACTTAATTCATCATTCGAATACAAGATTCGAATAGACTATATTGAATTTCTGTGAGTAAATAATTTATTTCGAATCATGTAGTTTATTGGAATCTTGTATTCGAATTATATATAAAACGAATAATATTTTAATATTGTAGTTAAATAAGTAATATATACGAACAAATTATCATAAATAAGTAAAATAGACAAAAATTAATATGTAAAATATGATATTGGAGTATAAAAATTTGATATAATATGTGATTGACATATGTGTGTATTGTGAAGAATATATATTGAGAGTTGATTTTTTTTTTTCTTCTAATTACGATCTTGAATATAAAAGGATGAATTTATGAAATTCCTGATTTAAATTAGTTTTTAATATTGTTTATTATAAATCTATTGGGGGAATGGTGAATCACCATTTAACTCAAACGGGGCTGGGTTCGGGGACGGGGATGGGTGGGAAACATGATTACCATCCCCGTCCCATCCCCACTCTTTCACCAATGGGGAATCACCGTCAACTCTTCATCCCAATTTTGACCGGGGATTCCGCGTTTCAATAGCCTCGGTTTCCAACGGGATGGTTCATCGTGGGAATTTTGCCACATCTATATTTTCGTGAGTAAATATTTATTCGATCATATAATTTATTAGAGTCGTATAACTTATTCGAAATCTTATCGGTAGTAATCGAATTATTTATTCGGTAAAGTTTTTCTTAGTAAGAATATTTTCGTCATTTTTTCACCCAATCCCTTTGTTTAATTCTTTTATGTCTCGGTCGCTTTTTTCAAAATTCCCGTTCAAAAATATCCCCTTCGTCAACCCTAGAAAAAAAAAGAGAACATAGCGCTGAAGCTGAAGATTCATGACGTCCATCAAAGTAAACATTGAACCTTCAAATTCCATTACCAAACCCACGGCGATCGTCGATCTCACAGATGGGTCTTCGTATTTTGTCCGAGAAATCAAGCCGCCTTCAGATTTCGTCGGCGAACAACCCAAAACGATCATTGATCTCACGCAAGGGTCGTTTCCGTACTCAGTTCAAGAAATCAAGCCGCCTTCAAATTCCATCGCCACACCCAAAACGCTCATCGACCTGACGCAAGGGTTTCCTTATTCAGTTCGAAAAATCGACGCCCTAAATAACGAGATCCCAAAAAAGCGTAGTCGACGATCCATTACGAAGGTCTCGTGCGATATATGTGCGGACAGTAAGCTCAAGAAAGACATGTTCGCCATTGTGGGCTGTGGGCATTTGTATTGTTCAGAGTGTGGGGAAATACGTGGATTCAAAGCTGCAAGAGAATGTAGTGTTGATTTCATGCCCTTTCTTGGGGTGTAATGGCTCACTAGAGCCTAACAACTGTCAGAAAATTCTTCCTAAGAAGGTTTTCGATAGGTGGTGCGATGCCTTGTGCGAATCTTTGATCGTCGGTGAGGAGAAATTCTACTGCCCTTTTAATGACTGTTCGGCTTTGCTAATCAAGGCCAGCAAAGTGAGAGCTTCTTCGAAATGCGAGTGCCCCGAGTGTCATAGGCTCTTTTGTGCAAAGTGTAAGGTTCCATGGCACTTGAGCTTAAAATGTAATGAGTATCAGAAGCTGAAGGAAGATGAGAGGAGCAGTGAGGACATATTGCTGATGGATCTTGCTAAGAACGAAAAGTGGATTAGGTGTTCGAATTGCGGGTTTCGTGCAGAGATCTGATGGATGCTTGCTCATGAAATGCAGGTTTATCATTCAAATAAAGCTATTGTCTCAAATTAGTGGAGTTTATAATATATATGATTGTTACTGATATTGATGCTTGTCATTATGATGTCTTATGCTTTAATCTGTTATGACAGGTGTGGCCATGGTTTTTGTTACAACTGTGGAGCTCCTATGGAAAGGCACTACTGTGAAAACTGTAAGCACTGAATTTTCCCATGGACTACAGTACCGATTATTCGCAAGCTGCTTGAGAGTTGGAAGTTTGTGGCAAATGTATGGAACTACATTAGACCCTCGAATGTGCTTCGTACGCAAAAAAATCGTAGGAACAAGAACAATGGAAAACGCAACAAAGTTTTGGGTGGGGAGCCCAACTCTAGGATTAACATATGAATTGCATTTTTGGGTAGGACATTTGTTAGACGTGTTAAGCTATGTCATTTGAACGATCGTATGATGTCTTTTTTATGCATTGCATCTTTTCACGAATCCATTACTTAAGATTACTTATGATGTTCATTGAGAGTTTCCCCAGTTTTTCCTGTTAGTCTCTTTCGTGTCTTGCTTCAGCGAGTGCCAACGAACATACCTGATCTTATTTCTTAGCCACAGAATACGAAACATACAAAGAAAAGAAGCAAATTGGTTGGAGTTTAAAAATCTGAAAAAAAGAAAGGAAAAGAAAAAAAAACAAAGACAGATGGTCGGCGTTTGAACAACGTCTCATTGTGCATAACGGGTAGTGTAGCGATCTTCATTGACGGCGTTGCGTTTTGTTCAAACGTAAGTAGTTGCCCAAGCACATAGCCTTTACTTTTTAAAGGTTAAGAAAATGGAAAATACCACATTTTAGGACTCAAAAACAGATAAACATCTAAGTTCAGACTAGGGCTGTAAATGAGTCGAGCTCGAGCTCATTTTCTGGGCTCGAGCGAGCTCATTTGCAGCCTAATGAGCTCGAACTCGAGCATTAATAAAAAAAATATTAAATTAATAAAAATAATATAAATTAATATAAAAATACAAAAAATATACTTTTTTTAAAAAATCGAGATTTTTAATAAAGAATTAGTAAAAATAATATAAATTATTATAAAATTTTTAAATAAATCGATTGTTTTAAAAAAATAAAGAATAATATAAATGATTATTAAAATATAAAAATAAAAAAAAAGCTCGCGAGCCTGTTCGCGAGCTTTCGAGCCACTATATTTGGGCTCAAGCTCGAGCTCGACTTACATGAGCTCGAGCTCAACATAAATGAGCTCGAGCTCATTTTTGTCGAACTTGAGCCGAGCTTTTATCGAGCCGGCTCGTCGAGCTCACGAGCCGACTCGGCTCATCTTTCACCCCTAGTTCAGACTTCAGAAGATATACAGTAAGAAATTTGCATCTGATTAAAACATGCACCAATTCACCTACTCGGAAAAGGGTAAAATGCGAACATTCGACGACCCTTTCAATCAAAACTAGTGCGACAAAATTGCGCGACGCAAGAGAAAGAAAAATCCTAATTTGCAGAATTGCTATATTCAGCTTCACACCATAAAAGCGGGAAAGTTACATTCTTTGAATCAAATCAATAAAATTCTCAGAAACCCTAACGTAAAAACCTCCCAAAAAAACTATTGAAACCAGTCGAAATGACCTGAAGCTGCTCAATCGGTAAAGGCCCTTGTTTGAACCGAATCTAATCGAAATTCCGAAATTTTGATTCTATTGTTTTCAGAATTAAGATAGAAGCGAAATCAAAATGCACTGGATCGCCGAATTTTTAATTTCTTGTGGTCGAGTCCCTAAAATATTTTACCTTCGTCGTTTACTACCTGCAATTCATTCGCTGCAGTTCTTCTTCCATATGACATTTTACATCTTTTCCATAACACTGGACTCGAACGCAAATTAACGAAAATCAAGGGGCCAATTCGACAAAACAACGAACAAACTTCTCACCTACTTCTCCTCCCAAGCAAACGGTCTGAAAACGTGCCCAGCACGCGCCTCCAACACTTCCAAATCCTTCCTCCTCACGTGCGCGTACACAACCCAGTCTCCGTCGGCCGTCGCGCTCGGCACAGGCATGACGTAGCCCGTCTCCCCGCCCCACGGGAAATGGTACGACCCGAAACCCGGCGATCCGAACCCGAAATCCAGTTCCCTCACGGGAAACCTCAGGCCCGAAGACACCACGACTGCAGCCTCGTCGTGGACTGGGTCCTTGCAGTAGACCCTAACCACGCCGGGGCTCGGCCGGCGGAGCTCCACCCAGTCGATTAGGCTCAAGAAATGCCCGGAGGACGCCGCCGTCGAGATAAGCTCGTGGACCGCGTCGGCCGTGGATCTGAAACTTTCGTTTCTGATGTCGTTGACCGTCGACTCCTTGTAAGGGACGGAGAGGACGTTCCCGAAGTAGTTGTCGAATTTCGGTCCTGAATCGAAGAAATATATAACGGGCGCCCCACTATCTTTTGTACATTTCCATATTTAGTAAACAACACACAATCAATATAATAATGTTAAATATTCTTAAAAGACGTGTCACACCACACACTTTTCTACCTCTATATATTAAAATATTCAGTTTCTTAAAAACCGTGCCGGAATCCAAATATGCGGAACTTATAGGGACGGAGGGAGTAGTATTTTCACGCAATAAGAAAGCATAGTGTAATACTCCATCATCCCGTTAATTTTATCACACTTTTTCATTTCGGGCGTCTCAATAATTTTATCACATTTTCTTATTTAGCAAAGAACTATCACAATCAATCAATATAATAATATTAAATATTCTTAAAAGACGTGTCAAAATATACAATTTGTTACCTTTTCATTGTATTATATTATTATAATAATACCACCTTAATTTTTGCGTACCCAGCAACTTATGTTATAAAGTTGCTGGGACAGAGGGAGTAACATGTACTTTAGTACGGTGTATTTATCCTAAAATATTCGAAAAAAAATATATTTTTGATTACAACCTAGTTATATTGGTTAGAAATTTCGATACCTAATCGTGACCTCCCATCAACGACGACGCCCAACTTCACAAACTTATCGGAATCCTCGCAACCTTCGGCGATGGTCTTCCAAAGGAAAGCTGCAAAGACCTCGAGCTTCGTCCTCTTAATCGTCCCGTTGTGGCTGGCTTGAGACTGTAAGAGTTCGATCTCCGAGGCTCCTACGTGGTAAATCTGACTGACTAGTTGGTCGTGAGGTTTGCTCGGGGGCGCAATGGAAGACAACGGCGCGTATATTTTGTCCATTTGGTCGTCGTCCGGCTGGAGTGGTCGGCGAGGGTTTAGTACGGATCGTCGAAACGATGGGACCCGCGTGATGGGCTCGGATCGAGCCGTCTCGGACCATGCCGTCAGGAACATGTTCGCTGAGTGGGCGTCAGCGGCTCGGTGGTCGAACGTGCAGCCGATCACTAACCCTCCGCACCTCAACTCTGTGGCCTGTGGTTTGTGGACAAAAGATTATATGACTATATTTTGATCATCCATAAGAGTACTAAAAGCTTTTTGCAAGTGCAATTTTGAAATAAATTTTGGTAAATTTCCATTTTTCATATTGGATGAAATAAATAACAACAACAACAACAACAATAATAATAATAATAATAATAATAATAATAATAATAATAATAATAATAATAATAAACTGAGGGTGAGGTAGTAACACAATATTGTCTTAGTGATGTCAGTGCCAAGATATTGACTTGAGAAGGTCACACAAATTATATTGAAGACTCTGTCACACATGATTATGTCCTAATTTGTTAGCCAATTTTTTCATGGTTTAATTGGCCCAAAAAGTTAGAATATTTCGAACCACCCAATTCAAAAACAACAACAATAATATTAACTAGTATTCGTGGGCACTCTATTATGCATGTTCTAAAAAATGTAACTTCCCTCCGAAAAAAAAAATGTAACTATATATTAACAAAAATAATAATATCAAGAAAAAAATATAAATTTGATAAAATTGAATATATTAAATCATATGTTAACTCAACTCAACTACGCACCATTATTAATAGATAATTTTACGCCCTAGAGGTTTTTTAATACACCAACTACCCACAATTACAATAATGTTAATACTACCAAATAATAATCAGTAATCATAGATGGACAAGTAACATATCTATCAAAATAGTACCTGAACGGCGAGCACACCGTCGATCTTAACAGGGACGAGTTTCCCCTGAACCGACACATGGGGACGATAGAGATTGATATCCCTCAGCTCGACGTCAGCATATGCATGCGCAAAATCCACACCGCGGTTATTACACAGTATCTCGGGCTCGCCCTGTCGATTCTCGACAATCTCCCCCGCAAAAGGATAGAATGTCACTAGGGTTTCGGCAAGAGATTTCTTGAGCATAGCCACCGTATTTTCGTCGTTTTTCGAAGACTCGTAGCATAAAAAGACGCCGAAATCTAACGGGGGGAGAAGTAAGTCGAGGTTCGACATGGGAAGCCAATGTTCTTGCATGGGCAAGACGGCAGAGACAACCTCGTTGTTCTTTATTGTCACATGAAAGGTGGAGTATTTAGGGTTTTCCATGGGATTATTAGTGTATCCTTTGATAGTGTAGTACCTTGGAAGAAATTGAAGAAGACTGAGTGGGTGTGAGTTTTGAGTTCACATAAAATGTCGTAAATATAGGGCAAGAATTTACGTGAATAGTCTGCAAGAAAAGTAAACTTAGAATTAGTGATGCAGTTTGAAATATAGGTGTGCTTCATTTTGTTAAGTGCGTTGCATTTGGACTCAAGTCCTTGTTCACGACCACGGGGCTTTCAAGCTGGGATTTTTAACCAATATCAACAAAAAATTTAATGATTTAAAAATTTTACTAGATTGAAATTGATAGGTGTTATTCATTAGTGTTTTTTGTATTATTTTTGAATATATGTTATCATGCTTTTTAGCTTCAATACATTAGAAAAAAGAAAATAGAACATCTAACTGCTATGCTACCACTATATAGCTACAATTTTATTTTCAAATGTACAAATTAGTGCGTTGTTACTGACTTTTTGGGAACTGTGACTACAAGTGATTTCAAAAGAGGCGTTACATTTTTGTATTCGCAAGTATTGGTTGTTGCCTACAAGTCACAATGATTTGCCATTTTTTCATTATAAACTCCAAATATTATACTCCCTCCGTCCCAAAAGTTTTTGTACATTTTACTAAATCGGGCGTCCCACTTCTTTTGTACATTTCCTTATTTAGTAAAAAACCTATCACAAATAATCAATATAATAATATTAAATATTCTTAAAAGACGTGCCAAAATATATACTTTTTTACCTTTCCAACACACTATATTATTAAAATATTCAGTTTCTTAATTCCCGTGCCGATACCCAAATGTCCATAAACTTCGGAGGGAGTATTAAATAACTTATAGTGACGACTAATCCCCACCATTTCGGAGAAGCAATTGCGTGGCAGTTTGGTGGTTGGGTTTTCTGACTGTGTGTGTGATAACGTTTGTTAATTTCTCTAAACTTATGTAATTTCGTACAATTAAATAAAATCCAATTTTGTTTAGTAACGAGCTGACATCTCAACAACCCAACTGTTGGTGTGGCACGGTTTGCAATTTTCTTATTTAATGACCTATATTTTCTTGTATAGTAATATATCCATTTAAGTATGATATACTCTAAATTTAATAAAAACGGTAGGAGATTTGTCAATGTAAGTTACTTGATAAATATAGTATAGTTTTCGACAGTTCAAAACTTTTAAACATGTAAGCATAAACCCTACTACCAAATATATAGTTTATATGATTTGTGTTACTTTATGACATAACAAAGTAATTCAGATCAACTCTCATAAAGCGGAGTTAGCGGCGTTACAATTTATCTTCTCGAGAAAACTACTTCACAATTATATTCGGTACTGAAAACTACAATCAGAACTTTAATAAAGAGCAGTGTTAGTATGACTATACTTGCCTTAACCTATCCAATTGAAGATATTTTATACATGAATTCAACCACTTTGATTTAGAAAGTCAAACTAATCATATCATTTGACTGATATACGAATCATTTTGGATATGGCGAAGAAGAATGAGTAAAAACGTAGACATATTTACAAATATTAATCAATAATAATCGCAAAGGAAAAAGAATCTATGTTAGCACGCAATTGTGTTTATACCTGACTTTTTTTTTCTTTGATAACGTTTATCTATGTGCCCTCATAAGTCATATGAATAAGATCCCACATGGATGAAGCTAGTCCAAAAAGCTACATTGTATGGTAGGTAAGAATAGTGCTTTGAAGAAAGTATATCTACTACTACTAGTCTTTGAATTCTTGTTTGTTGGCTATTTTTAGTTTTTATTTTCCTAGTAAACTTTCAGTTTTTACATAGATATATTAGGGTCGGATCGGTTTGAAAGATTGACCGAGGTAATATAAATAAGTACATTGTAATATTATGTTTGTTTCTTATTCACAGCCCGGCTATTAATAACTAAGCTCATTATTACAAAAGTAGAAGTCCCAATATAAATTAGGTGAGTTGAAGGGTAAGATTAAATATAATAGGCTTTAGTTAAGCTTATTGGGCCTTCTGCCTCCTATTACCACCAAACGCATCCTTAACATATAGTTTCAACTACACAATTTGAAGCCATATTGAACCTATGTTTGTAGAATATCTAAAAGTTTAAACTTAAACGAAATTATATTTTGAAGTATTTTATTTCCAACACGCGTCTTTATTTCTTATCTAACATAGAAATTTATTTTATGGTGGGTTGTGAGCATTCATTCATATCCATGACTTCCGAGTCTTAATTCTAATTCAAAATAATAATAAAAATATTAGAAAAAATAAAAATAGTCATCAAGAGAATAGTTTTTGTTGAAGGATGAAATCTTCGATGTTGGGCTGAGAGGCTCATCTAAAGCCCGATTTTCGGCCCGATGTACAAAAACTTGTGCCTTCTGCTTTAGTGAGAGCAGCAGCAATTAAGAACCCTAAAACCCCAAAATCACTTCGCTGTCCACTCACGGGATCGACCTGGCCGTGGAAGTTTGTAGTTGGGGAAGTTCGCCGTTGATAATAAAATCTGTTGAAGTGCTTCTTAGAGATTTTTTCGATTATGAACCTATACGAGTGAATTGCCCAGCTTTTGCGGAGTGTCGAAAGATGTTGAGGATATATGTCGGTGGATTGGGCTTAAACGTTCGCGAAGATGATTTGAGGAAGACCTTCGATTCGCCGCAGCTGGGCAGCGTTAAATCAGTTGAAATCATCCGCACAAAAGGCCGGAGTTTTGCGTACTTAGATTTCGCTCCCGCCTCTGATAAAGGGTTAGCTAAGCTATTCAGCACGGTATGCAGTGCACGCATTCGAAATTGCAGGCTTTTATTTGGTTAATTCTCCTTCTTTTATGAAATTCTTATGTTCTTACAAGATATCGGTTGCTCCTCATTTTGTGTCGGACGATCGTTAAGGCGATGTATGTCTATATGTGTTTCTCATTTTTTGTGTATTGGATTTGCACGCAGTACAATGGATGCATGTGGAAAGGCGGGAGGCTTAAGCTCGAGAAGGCGAAGGAGCATTATCTTTCTCGCTTGCAGCACGAATGGGAAGAAGAAAAAGAAGAAGAAGCTAAGCTTAGCAGTAAATTATCCGCTCAAAACGATGTTGCCGATGAGGGAATAAGTTTGAAACCAAAAATCGACCGAGATATGGAGAAAGTGAATCTCAACATTTTCTTCCCCAAATTGCGGAAGGTTAGCTTACCATCTTACTTGTTGTTGCGATTTTAAGGCCTCACTTGCTCGATGTGTTTTGTTCTGTTTAGTTAGCCTTGTGCTGCTGTTAAGTTATTTTGATCTGTTCTTGTGTGGACTGCTGACACATTTTTTTGTTATGTTCGATGAAAGATTAAACCTTTACCTCTCAAAGGGTCAGGGAAACACAAGTACAGTTTCCAACGTGTTGAAGTTCCTCCACTTCCAGTCAACTTTTGTGATTGCGAAGAACATTCTGCGCCTTTAGAGTCAGTCGTAAGAACTCGTACAGTCACTCGAAATCCCGAGGAAGAAGAAACTTGCGGGGTGAATGAGGAAGAGATTAACATGATGAAGTCGATATTGGGCAAGATTCTGCAAGATGATGAAACTACCAAGGCAGTTTCAAAGAGCGATGAGCTCCCCGAGGAAACAGAATTTGATGCTGCCTCAGGTGATCAATGGCATGTTGAAGATTTTGCAGAAGATCAAGATAGCGATGAAGACAACCTCGTAATTAACATTGTAGGCCAACCAGCCAAGAAACAGGTACGGTAGGAGGTAGTCATTTGTGTTTTATGTTTTTCTTTCCTTTCCCTTAGAAATTCATCTTATTCTTGCCATGAATGCCACAGAATCCTCTGTCGAAAGCAGTGGAGTTGTTAAGCAAATCTTCCCAGCAAATCCATGGAAATCAAAAGCATATAAAAGCTCCCTCGAACAGAAAGAGGAAACTGCCCGAACCGATAAATAATAATACAGACGATGCCACGCCTTCAAAGAGAATGGTGAAAAAGAAGCCCAGCGAGAGCACCGATAATCCAGTTGGCGAGAAGAATAATCAGCAACAAGTCGATATAGAGCCAATCGATAACGGTTTGGGAAGTTCGAAGAAGTATTTATGGAAGAATGTGAAGGAGAAGGAAAGCTCTACTTTCCACATTTCAGATATTCTATCGAACCCTAGCCCACAAGCCCAAGAATCCAAGCATACAAACGCAGACATTTTCAACGAAGAAGAAATGCCGAGCAAAGAAGTTGCGCAATCAAAGAAATCCAGCGATCTTAAAGATGCTAAAAACAATGCATTGCCATCTTCGTCGTCAACAGATGACAGATACGCAAGAGGCGCATCGTGGCTGAAAAAGTCGTCTTGGCTTCAACTAATCGCAGATGCGAATAAGAGTGCTTTCAGCATCACAGAAGTCTTACCTAATGCGACTTTCCAAAGTCAGGAGTTGCAAGGAAGCAAGAACCAGTCGGAGACAGTACTCAACAGCTCTGAGAAGGCTTTCGTCAGCTTAGATTCTCAGGAGGAACCCCACATCGAAACGGAGCAAGTAGAGGAGAAGGAGAAAGAAAACGAGGGAGGCATTGATGTAATAATGGCTCAGAGCAACGAACTAACGAAAGAGGAAGCACTTGTAGTAGGGAGAGGCATTGTAATAAGCGAAACTTGCCCCTTCATGAGAAGCGCTGCTTCGATGAGAGAGTGGGCCAAAGCTAAAGCTGCTTTAAGTGGATCAAATCGGAGCAAACGTAAGGGGAAAGAGCAGAAACACGCAGATTAGCAATGGTTCGATTCGAAGGGATTCGTAAGTACGAAACTCTGTCATATGTTTTTGAGATGTTGCCAGCTTATGTTGCCGAGAAACTGTTTTGCAGCAAAAATTGAGATTATTTATTTAAGTTCGGCGTGGAGTGTATTACCCATTGGTCATATGCAGTCTAAATATTTGCATCAAAGCATCTATTCTATTTTATTAAGCGCGAATGGTGAGTATAAAATGTTCCCTGGTCTGATAATTTTACAGAACAATTAATAACTAAATTAAATATTTCCCACTATATTTTAATTAATACTTTTAGTTAATCATCATTTTTAATTAATTCTTATACCTTAATATGTACATAATTAAATTAAATTATGATTTCATTAACTATTTTAAATTAATTTAGTATTATATATTTATATATAATAGCACGCATCTGAGTGTGCAAGAGTACTAGTATACGTTATTTGGTAATAAAATATGGTTAACTAACTAACAGTCATGTTTGCGTGGAAACGAAAGAGAATTGGAAAGATTTATAAGAAAAAGAAAAGTAAGAGACGAATTAGATATTTCGGGGTCAGGTAAATTGTATACTAGTTGGTCGGGTATTGGGTTATCCGATGATCGAATTTAATATGTTGGGTCGGCGGCCGTTTCGTTAATAATACCTAATATCGGATAAATTGTCTAAATATTTTTAAGAAGTCCGTTAAAATTTATAGGTCGTGTTTATATAGTAGTTGTTAACATATCAACATCTTTTGAACATATTAGATTATTAGTTAGGTTATAAGAAAATAAAATTTTAATTTAAGGATAAATCATAATAAAAGAAATAAAGGGCAAAATTGTAAACATATTAAATTGATAAATCAATTTGACAGTTTTATCAATACTAAGAGCATCTCTAATCAATAACCAAAAACCCAAAATATATACTAAAAGTACTTCAACCGTACACCAAACGCAAACTCAAAATGTGTTTTCACCTTCTCTCATGTTTTAAAAGCATATATGCATTTTGGGAATGAGATATCCCAAATGCCTTTGATGTTTTAACAATTACAATACATACCATTTATTATTTTTAATTATTAAGGTACTCATATAAAAAATCATAAAATAAAAATAAATAAAATGACTCTGTTATTAATAATAATTTTTACTACATTTTTTATATGAAAAATATTAAGTTTATTATTATTTTGTGAAATTATTTTTTCAATCGAAGTTAAAATAATAGTATGGTCTGATTTGTAAAGTTGTAAATTTCATAGGTAAAACTTAGAAATCGGATAGAAGAGAATACTGCAATAATTGTCTTTTAAGTTTACGAATGGGTTTATCGGTTGGAGAATAATTACAGCATTTTGAGTTTGAGAAGGCGTTTGTGTGAGAATGCATTTTTCGGTTGGGATGGTCTACTCTCTTATATAAGAGTATTTGCGTCATTTTTTTGTTCTTTTTCGTCCAACGTCACTTAAAAGAAAGTTATATTAAGGGGGATATATTGTTTTAAACCAATAAATGTACGAATTAGATTCAAATAAATGTACGAATTTTTGTTTTCTCCTATATATAAGAAATGACAACGAGTTTTGAAAAATAGATCCAAATATACGAATTGTTTGTTTCCTCCTATAAATAAATAAAATGACAATGAGTTGTGTAAAATGAATTATTCCGTTCAGTTTGATGTGGACGTCTCACCTTACATGTATCGAGTTGCACATCAAAACCATCTAACGTACTATATAATATAATCAATTTATCAAATTTCGTCCATTACCCTTTCTCAACCAACGTCAGAATACACAGCTCTATTATATATATCCTCGCAAATTACAACATTTAATTGTTTTTTATGTGAAATTAATATTACAATTAACGGGCGATCCCAAGTACTTTGTACTCATTAATTAATTTTTTTCCTAAACATTGTAACGTCACAAGTGTTATGACCACATGAAAAGCTCCATTTTTTCTATACTTTTTTAGTACACTCGACGTTATCGCAATCCCCATCAATGTTGATGCGATGATGAATAATTACGTAGTGCATGACTCCAAATCAAATCATATAATATTTAATCGAACTTGATTTGAAATTTTCAAGCAAAATGATATTTTGGCTCTTCTAAACATCTTTATCTGTATCCCCTGCTTACGTAACACGATTGAGATCAATTTTATCAATTATTAACAAATATATAATTCGTTACTAAACTCATCATCCAATGCATGCATCAACAATACAGTTGGTGTCAAGTTACAATATATAACGGAATTCCATCATTATTTTGGTAGTTTTTGTTAGGATATTTAGATCTCATATTGTATTTGCCCGAAAAATGACGATAATAGATAAAAGAGACGAAAAGTAAGTTTGAACAGTGAACACGAAATTTACGTGGTTCGGTCAGAATGACATACGTCCACGGGTCGAAGTGTAGAACTTCTTTATGATGTGGAGATATTACAGACATGTATACCTCGTAAAGAGAATATATCGAAAAAAAGCTACATAGTATAAAATGAGCGGACAGAGAATAAAATGACTATGCCATCTAGCAGCCCATGTGAAACACATCGCCAAGTGAAAATTTTTTTCTTAGCATGTGAGCTGATTTTTGTGCAGTTTAAATTGTAAGAAAACAAAAATCCAAAGATGTGGAGACTGAGAATTTCCGAAGAGGGCGACGATCCATGGCTTACAAGCGTGAACAATCACGTCGGGCGACAATTTTGGGAATTCGATCCTTCGCAAGGAACCGAAGAAGATAGAGCTTCGATAGAAAAATTTCGAAGGGAATTTAGAAAGAATCGATTCGAGACGAAACATAGCTCCGATCTCCTAATGCGATTACAGGTTTTATTACATCATTTCTATACATATATTGATGGCCGAGTAGTACATACGTCATTAATCGCTTACTTCGTAGTTTGCGAAGGAAAATCCATGCGAAGCGCATTTTGAGGAAGTTAGGGTTTCGAACGACGAAGAAGCGAGCGAAGAAACAGTTGAGATCGTACTTTCGAAAGCGCTGAGATTCTACGCAACTCTTCAAGCCGAGGATGGGCACTGGCCAAATGATTATGGAGGCCCTTTGTTTCTCATCCCTGGCTTAGTTAGTCTTACATAATTATTTTACCTCATTCTAATATTATCGAAATTCATGCGATTGATATCGAAAAATTTATGCGGATGAGTTATTGCAGGTGATAGCCTTACACATAATGAATGTCCTAAACTCGGTTCTCCCCGAAGAACACAGCAAGGAAATTCAACGTTATCTCTATAACCATCAGGTGGGTATTCTCCTAATTCGCCGAGCAAACAATCGATCATTGATTAATCTAAAAAGTTTGCGCAGAATATTGATGGAGGATGGGGTTTGCACATAGAAGGACATAGTACGATGTTTTGCACGGTGTTGAACTATGTGAGTTTACGCCTTTTAGGACAAGAAGAACATAGCTCGACGATGGTAAAAGCGAGGAAATGGATTCTTGATCATGGTGGCGCTACTTATATCCCTTCGTGGGGAAAAATGTGGCTCTCGGTAAGTATATCAACAACTTTCTTCCTATGTATGTACGACGGAACTAAAAAAAGTTAATTTAAAAAAAAAAAAACATAGGCGCTCGGTGTTTACGAGTGGGAAGGGAACAATCCACTGCCGCCAGAACTATGGCTTCTTCCTCATTCTCTTCCTGTACATCCAGGTTTTTCATTTGATCACCTCGGTTGATTTTATTACGTATGTCGAAAAAAAATTAAATAAATTTTACGCGTTAATTAATAAGGGCGTATGTGGTGTCACTGCCGTATGGTGTACCTCCCAATGTCGTATTTATACGGTAAGAGATTCATAGGAAGGATGACCAACATCGTTCTATCGCTTAGAAAGGAGATCTATGCTCAAGATTATCGTGGCATAGACTGGGATTCAGCAAGAAATCGATGTTGCAAGGTAAATAAACTTAGAAAGAAAAGCATATAGAAGAGGGAAGGTTATTCGATTTTCGTATAGTAGTAAAAATGCGTCATCTCCGCCTTTTACAGGAGGATCTCTACAACGCTCATCCGTTATTACAAGACGTTCTATGGCACTGCTTGGACAGATTTGCGGAACCTCTCCTCAAGAAATGGCCATTGTCTAAGCTGAGGCATAGAGCGCTGACCACTGTGATGAAACACATGGAATACGAAGACGAAAACACGAATTTTATTTGTATCGGACCTGTTAATAAGGTTTTGCGCTTTCAATATCTTCATTATTAGATCTTAAGCGTGTTCGACGGTTCGTTTGATTTATATAAAAACGCAGGCGCTAAACATGTTATGTCGCTGGATAAACAGTCCCAATTCAGAAGCAGTGAGGCGGCATATATGTAGGATTAAGGACTATCTATGGGTGGCTGAAGATGGAATGAAAATGAAGGTAAATTTAACAGGAGTAAACTAATGGTATCGTCGAATAACTTTTGCAAAAATCAATTTTTAGTCCTACAAATTTTCCATGTACAAAAGTAGTCCAGAATGTTTAGGTCATTATCATCCCGCATATTTTTTGTCCTGGTCAACGCTAATGTGACAATATAAAATCATAAGTTTCGCTTCACCTAATAAGAATAAGTCTCATCACCCCTCCATATCATAAGTTTCGCTCCACCTGGATAAACGGGCAAGCATTCTTGTATGTACAAGAAAAAGTTAGAGGATTAAAAGCGATTTCGTTAAAGCAACATGACCAAACTATTGGTTTTACTCCTAAAGTAACAGTAATGATCATATATTGTTAAGAATTGGAAACCCTAATAAGTTACATGTTCCCACTTTGGATAATTGAGAAAAAGTTGGTTTGCTTATAAGTTGGTGGACTACTCCACATATTACCAATTGGTTTTAGGGATGTAACCCAATCAACTTATGTGGGCTAACTCTTCTTTTAAATGGGCGATGTTAGGCTCAAAAACGAAATTTCACATATATTTATATATGTTGTATTAATCATCTCAACGTTTTTACGAGTATTGTTGTTTTTAAATCTCTGTATCGATGACTAGGGATATAATGGATCTCAGCTATGGGATGCGACTTTAGCAGTTCAAGCGATACTCCGAACGAACCTTCCAAGTGAGTATCCTTCGATGCTCAAAAAGGCGCATGACTTTATCAAGCTATCCCAGGTAGGTTTCCATTGAGAGAGTTATATTACATGCATGCAGGTTTACCTATAAAGTACTAAGTAATAACTCAAAGGTGTTCTAACATATATATCTTCGACGATTTTATAAAGGTGAGGAAAGACAGCTCGGGACGTGTCGATTCTTGGTGGCGCCACAGATCGAAAGGTGGGTGGCCCTTTTCGACTCCAGACAACGGTTGGATTTCCTCAGATTGTACGGCGCAGGGACTCGAGGTTTGTTTTTATTGAATTTGATTACAAAAAAGAAAAAATTTCACTTGTTACCCTTTGTTTAAGGATTTTCCGGTTGGTGCCTAAAATTCAATTCCCGTAGATTTGTGTTTAAGACTTTTTCAATTGGTGCCTAAAATTCATTTCCCGTAGGTCTATTTTTAAGACTTACAACTGGTACCCAAAGTATTTTCCAATTCCAGTTAATACCCTTGTGTTTAAGGCTTTTCTAATTGGTATCTAAAGTGTTTTCAAAATAGCTACCCCAAACGTGTAACGTCGTGATTTTAAAAAGCTACAAATGTATACCGACGTGGGTTAAAAAGCTACAAATGTCGTTTTTAGCTTTAGAAACTGTTTTTAATCACTCTAGAAGCTTTAGTCATTCTAGAATTCCATAATTAACAAGGCTAGCACCTTGGAAATCTCTTTTTTTTTTTGTCATTTAAAATCACGACGTCATACGTTAGGGGTACCTACCTTGAACATACTTTAGGCACCAATTGGAAATGTCTTAATTACATAGGTACCAACTAAAATTGGAGAATACTCTTTGGGTACTAGTTAGAAAAGTCTTAAAGGCATGGGTACCTATTAGAACTGAAAATAACTTTGGGCACTAACCGCAAAAGATGGGCTACCAAGTGGAGAATTCCAAAAAAAAAAAATTATTATCTTTTTCAAGGATTATGAATTTTAATTTATGCCACTTGATAATATGGTGCAGGCCACACTTTTATTGTCTCAGCTGCCTCATGATATAGCTGGAGAACCACTGCAACTTGATAGGCTTTCTGATGCTGTTGATCTGCTTTTGTCTCTTCAGGTTTGTGCGTTTTACTACAAGACATTACTTCACACACACACGCACCGATTTTTCGTAGTTTAGTCTTTCTAAATAACGCATTAAAAGAATCCCAGAACGGCAATGGAGGATTCGCATCGTATGAACTCACAAGGTCTTATGCCTGGTTAGAGGTGAGGTGATGATCATAGCGATAAATAAATAATCCTCGTAGAAAATTTTATCTCGTTCTTCGCCAAGTAATAAAAAGGATCTATCATAACAGATGGTTAATCCTGTGGAAACCTTCGGCGATATAATCATCGATTACCAGTAAGTCTCTTGTCGAAACAGTACTAATACGATAGGAAACACCAAACCCTAAGAAATATGTGTTATTAGGTATGTGGAGTGTACATCAGCAGCAATTCAAAGCTTGAAAACATTCAGTAACTTTCATCCCGGCTATCGAAGGAAAGATATCGAATCGTGCGTCGAGAAAGCGCTCAACTTCATCGAGAGCGTACAATTATCTGACGGATCTTGGTAAGAAAAAAAGCGCAAACAACTAAAAAAAATGTCGTCTTTTATCCCAATTCTTCGAATATATGCTGCTAAGGTGAATTTGCTAGCGAAAGATCTGTGAAGCATGAAATATATATAAATAAATAGGTACGGTTCGTGGGGCGTATGCTATATCTATGGAACATGGTTTGCGATAAGAGGGCTCGTAGCTTGCGGTAACAATTACGACAACAGCTTATGCGTAAGAAAAGCGTGTGACTTCTTACTTTCCAAGCAGCTTCAGTGCGGCGGATGGTGCGAAAGCTATCTCTCGAGCCAAAATAAGGTACATTACATTATATATGTAAGAGGCGAACTTTATTTGATTTGCGCCGAAATGGAAAATTTTGAACTTTCGAAAACCATGACAGGAGCACGTAAACATAGCGAAAGACAAGCCACACAATGTGAGCACTGCTTGGGCTATAATGGCTCTTATAGAAGCTGGACAAGTACGTAGTTTCCTCGCATATACATACTAAGAGCAATATGTGTATTATTGTAACATTCATTATTTCGCTTTTTTTACATATATATATATATACATATATTTGCAATAAATTGCGATGGAAAGGCCAATCGGGATACTGTGCCGTTGCACCGTGCTGCGAGGGTTTTGATAAATTCGCAAATGGCGAGCGGAGACTTTCCTCAACAGGTGAAGAACGACGAAATTATATCGAATTTATTGCATATTTGTGTTCCAAGAAAATTAATTATTAAATTCGTTGTTGATCCTATCTCCAGGAGATTATTGGAGTGTTCAATAGGAATTGTATGATAAGCTATTCTGCGTACAGAAATATTTTCCCCATATGGGCTCTTGGAGATTACCTCAACAAGGTGTTGAAGGCGTGAGCGAAGAAGAAATAAGACAACAGAAAAATATTTTAATGAAAAGATGTTCCTTGTATTGATTGATCTTAGGACCTTGGTTTTATGTGCTTTTGTTGTATATATAGTTGCTTCTGAGTACCATATTTGAATATATTAAATTATCAATATTAAATTATCACCCACCTTGACGTGCATTTCCGTATGTGGATTAAGTACCATGTCATGCGTATATATGGTACCTACGTATGGAACCTATATGTGATCTATATGGTACTTTAATGTGTGTTATCTGATGTACCATTTTTCACTGTGTTATGTGCCACAATATGTTTCCATATGGTACCTAAATGAGTTACATGACGTACTTGCGGCGGAACGGGTAGCAGTATGCAAATATTTTATTCTGACAGGTACCTGCATATAAAAAAATCTGACAGTGGTCTGATTTGTGAAAATTTTATATAAATGAGTATTTATGCGTAAGGATCCCTTTAATTTATTACAGTTTTATGCTTTTTTTTTTTATTTTAAACTGATATATAAAATGATGGACTGTGCTTCTCAGCCCATGACATGAGTTAGCCCAATTTAAACCCTTACGAACAAAGTCCGTGGCGGGTCGTAATACAAGGGTTTCTCACTGCTCTTCTCTCATCTGTAATCACAACCAATTTGAAAAAGAAGAGGACAAATATGGGAGTGTTTACGTTCGTATGCCGCGGATCAGGTGGAGATTGGACGGCGAAGCAGCTAAACGGAGACCTCGAGGCCTCGGCGGATTCCACCTTTAACCTCCAGCGCAAGCTCGTTCAGGTCGCTCTCTCAGCTGATTCTTCCGGCGCTGTTCAATCGTCGTTCTCCTACGTCACGCCTTCTTCTGCCGTTGTTCAGGTTCTTATTTTCTCCGAGGATTGTTTTTTGTCGTTGTTAGTTGTGCTGTTTTAGTTAAATTTTGGCGATTTATTTTTGAGCTAGTGCTGTTTTAGTTCAGAATGATTTATGCGCGTCGGCTAAATAAAGCTTGGATTGTATTTGCAAATTCAGTAATTTTTTCGCGAAATAATTATGGCAGGTGATTATAGGCGGCAGTGGAGGAGGTGGTGGTGGCTTTGTTGGAAGTGCCGGAGCTTCTGCGCCTGCAGCATCTGGCGGTGGTGGTGCAGCGGACGCTCCACCAGCGGAGGAGAAAAAGGAAGAGAAAGAGGAGAGTGATGAAGACATGGGATTCTCACTATTCGATTAGGTTTTATTGCAGTGGACGAATTAGATTTCTCATGAGCTTTTGGTTTTCTGTGTTTGATGTCCTTGTGATGACGACGCTGAATTTTGAATAAGATGACCTCCTATATTTGTTGAACTTGGTCTTCTTCCTTCATTTCAATGAGTGTAGTGTCTGTTTGTTATGGCTTTTATCTGCTTCACTGCTGAAGTTGGATTCTTGCCTTCATTTTGAGCCGAGTTGTGTGATTGGAGATCAGATGATAAATGGGAAGTGTACGCCCTTAAGTTCAATCAGTATTCAAAGGGAAGGACACAAACTGAGTTGCTATTTTTTATTCGACTGAAACCCATTTTTTCAACAGGCAGAGACACAGGCCATGTACAAAATGGATAACATAACACTGATTAGTTAAACTTGTAGATACTCGGCACAAGGTAAAGTGGATTCTTCTTGTGCATGGTAATCCCAGGCAGGACCTTAGTATCGATGTCTTCAGCCTTCATCCCACGAGGCAGTTCCCAGTCGAAGGAGTACAGAAGATTGGCAAGTGCGATCTCTACGTTGACCAGCCCCATGGTGATCCCTGGACAACCTCTTCTTCCTCCGCCAAAAGGTATAGCCTGGAAACTCTCTCGCCCTGTGATATCCACGTTGTTACCCATAAATCTCTCAGGCTTAAACTCGTTTGCGTTTTCCCAATGTTCCTCTTCCCTTGCAACTGCCCATGCATTTATGTACACGACGGTTTTGGGCTGTATGGTGTACCCTTGTATTGTGCATTTCTCTAACGCTACTCTCGGCAGCAAAAGTGGAGCAGGAGGGTACAGTCTCAGAGTTTCTTTCACCACTGCTTTGAGGTAAAGTAGCTTTGGTAAATCGTCTTCCATAACTCTACCTTTTGGACCGACGATCTGTCTGATTTCATATTGAAGCTTCCTCATAGTGCTTGGATTCTGTATCAGCGCAGTCATAGCCCAAGTCAACGTCGCTGCGGCAGTATCTGTTCCAGCGACGAATACATCCTGGGAAAACGAATGAAAATGAGGTATGATTAAGTTTTTGAGCAGAAAAAGATAGTAAAAAATGAAATATAGGATTGGGATGTGATTACTGAGAGTATAGCTTTGACGTGATTCCACGTGATATCAATGGAGCAGGCATTCTCTTCCTTCAGCTGAATCATACAGTCAAGAATATCGAACTCACTCGTCGTGGACTTATCCCTCCTCGGGTCCAAATGCTCATCGATGAGTTCTTGGTAGAACTTGTCCAACTCCCCACAAACCTTGTCAAGCCTACCAATCATCCCAGACAACTTATCCACCAACCCACCGAAAAACGGCAAATAATCAGACACAAAAAACCCACCTTGCATAGCCTGGCACTCAATCATCAGTTCGTCGAACCTCCTATGCTGCTCAGACCCTTCCCCTTTAAACACCTTCCCAAACGCAATCCTACAGATTAAGGTGCTCGAATACGACATCATAGTCGAACCCACATCCAAGGCCTTACCCGAACCCGCCCCGTCTGCTATCTTATCCATCATACTAAACACAACCTCTTCGCGGGCGGGTTTGAACGACTGGACCCGTTTGGCACTGAATAGACGGAGCGACCCGATTTTCCTCAGCTCCCTCCAAGATTCGCCATAGGGCCCGAAGCTAATGTCAAGGCCGTCGTAGAACACTCTGTATGGGCCCAGCCATTGGGGTCGGGTGCAGAAGGTTAGGTCGTGGGTTTTCAGTATTTGCTCGGCGAGTTTTGAGGATGATGCTATTATTACGGGAACTGAGCCGAGCTTCATGTACATGAGCGGGCCGTACTTCTTGGATAGGTTCCATAGGTAGAGGTGAGGAGATGGGGCGTTGAACTGGTGGAGGTTTCCGATTATGGGTAGCCCTTTGGGGCCGGGCGGGTTTAGTTTTTCTCTGCTGTTACGGGCGAGGAAGAAGATGGTTATAGCAGGTATGAGTATGCCTAGCAATACAAGTATCATTTTTTTTTTCTTTCTTTTTTTGGGTTTTGCTGATGCTTTTTTCTTTGTTTTTCTGCTGTGAAGATATGAGTTGTTGTGATGATATATATTTTTTTTTTTAACGATGAGGCGGATTCTTGAAACGAATTCAGTGGTTTATACACCAACGTTAAATCGATGAGTGGTTTGCGTTGAGTGTGGAATTATCCCATGCGTTTGATTGGAGTTATTTGTCTTCATTTTCAACAGTGTTCGAAATTAGTGTTCGTACGGCTCAAAACTCAGGCTCATTTTTTATGTTTACGCAATCGTTCCCAATATACAGACGACTTCGTTGATGTTTACGTAGCACAATGAGAATAGAATTTTGGCGAATCCATTTTGGCCTCACTCAACAAATCAATAGCCCATAAATGATACATATACAGTAACTTATAAGGTGGAGAAACTTGATGTGTTCTTTTTTTCATGGGACAAAGTTTGCATGCATTTACACAATGTCCATTCTGATCTATCGACTTTGAAATTCATTTCTCTCTAATTAGTATCGATTTTGAGCAAAGTTAATAATCTACTTACTGTTTCTGGCACACTCTTATGATGCAATAAAAAAAGTTAATTTAATATTTTTAACAAGTAATATACTAAAAATAGAATTTGGTAGTTATTATGAGGTTATTGAAGGTAGCTTAACAAGTCTTTTTTTATTTTTTCAATAGATGTAGATAATTCTGATTGATCAATTGATACAGACCAATTAACAGTTTATCCTAACCCCTCACCCTTAATATAATATAATAGAATATATAAACTTTCTTGGAATTTCATTACTAAATTATTTCGAGTTTTATAGCTTTGGTCCGGAGATGGCTTGTGACTTGTATAGAGAGGGCTTTTATTTGAAGTCCGAATACTCATAAGCTTAGGGACGCCTCTCGTTCCTCTTCCCCCATTTGAAAACCCCTCCCATAAAACACTTAGAGCCCAGGCGCATCTGACTATGAGTATGTTATAAACCTCCCATACGACAGAACACCTAGCGCGGAAGAACAAGCAAGGGATTGAGCTAGGCTAGCGCGAAAGCCGTTGTGCGTGAGTACGCACATCCGTTTCCTTGATGATTGAAGGATTTCACTATGCTTACAGTTGAGCGGCTGCCGGCCAGCAACTTCCGTACACAGATATAGATTCATTCTTCGTACCTGGTCCAACTTCACAACCCTTTGCGGGTTGGTCAGAAGTCAGTCTTGTTTGGTAAGACGGAAAAGAGAGTGCTCGACCGGAACAACGGCCAACAAAGACCGTGGGAGAAACTTCCTCACATACTGGATAGGTGGACCAGTACTCACTTTAGGAAGACTTTCAATACTTGGTTTGGTTCCTCATCTTGGCTAAACGATGATATTAATCTTATAAAATGGACTCAATTGCCATTATTGGGGGTTAATTAGCCCGTTAAGGCCCAAGGACCTAATATGACTAAGAACCCCCCCAAATGCCTTGATCGGTGGTTACTAGGAAAATTTGCTCGTTATCTCGCAATTTTATTAAGGGGGTGAACCATAGTCCATATTAACTATTATGGGTCAATTTCATGTTAATTATTATTTTGTCATTGAATAAAATTAAGGATTATTTTATTAATTTAGACAATATTATATTTCACATGACACCACAAAATAATCTTACCTACAATTTGTCGTTAAACTGCTAAAAAATTTAAAATTGCATTATTAAAAGCATATATTCAAATATTTATTTCATATTATTTAGATAGTAGCAAAGGCAACGAATGTGCTAAATTACTAGTCAACTTAATGGGACAAACAATCTAAATTGAAATTTTTGATAATATTGCTCTCCATGGCACGATCTATATTGAATTTTAAGTCCGCTAAAAGGTATCATACTTCTAGAACAGGAAAGTGACCTAAGCGTATTTTCTATTACATGTTTTAAATTTATTTATGACCCTATTTTACAATTATTTGATGCTACAAGTTCGAAATTATCAAAATACACAACTATCTATCTCAATGTTGTCATTATCATTAAATACTAAAAAGATTTAAAATTTTATCATTTAAGTTATATATTCGGATATTTATTATCTTTTACATAGTAGCACATGCATTGAATGTGCAAAATCACTAGTTTTTATTTATTTCCCTACTTGTATGGTCGAAAATTATCGATCCTTCAAAACCCTTGCAGATCAGATAACAAGAACTACTACTCTGATATGGGGCAAACCCAATCAACAGGATTTATATGTGTGGGAAATGGGAATTTATATAGCCGGGGAAGCGATATGGTTATGTGCGTAAGGTGCTTATTGAGAGAGAGATTGAAGGGGACGTGTTTGGGACTTATGGGGGACGTATTTGTGGTATTGGGACGTATTGGGGACCTATTTGGGAGATAGGGCCGTATTGGGGACCTGTCTGGAACGTTGGGGAACCTGCTGGGACGTGATGAGGACCTGTTGGTGGCATATTTGGTACGTCCGGGACCTGTCTGGGATGTTGAGAGGTGCTGGGACCTGTTTGAACGTGTTTGGAGCGCGGGGGACCTGTTTGAAGGAACGTAGGGGACCTGTTTGAACATAAATGAAATAACACCAGAATTACGTGGTTCGGATCTTTGCAGATCCTACGTCCACGGGCGCTCTAAAACGGGGCTTCACTATACTTAGAAGATTTACACACTCATAACTCACTTTCGCTCATACATCTTGAAAGATCTACTGGAAAGGAATTATTACAGTGAGAGAGAAGTTGTTTTTCGTGTGTGGAAAGATGTTGGAATGATAATCGTTGTTGTGAGAAATGGCTAAGTCCCTCCTTTTATAGCAGCTCCCAACAGCCCAAGTAATATCCCAGGATTTCAGGGGACGTGACTGGTATGGTACAATGAACAGTGACGAATGTTGACTGAATGACAGCCTGCAAGTGGCTACAGCTTTTCCCCCAGTGACACTGCCCCATCCATGGTCGACACGTGTTTCTGTGACTTCCTTTCCTCTTTTCTGATGTCCCATCGTCCTGAAGTACCCAAAAGCCTTCCCTCCTTTGTCCGGATAATGCCTATATCCGGGGGACCTTCGCAGGTTCTTTCTCCCAGGTCCGATTCTTTACTTCATTCTGGGCTCTTCCTCTTCATGGGCTTACTGGGCCTCTTTTATTATTTGTTTTTCGGCCCATCTATTCTAGTCCGTATCAACCACTCCCCTACTCTAATTTGTTTTTTGGGACAAAAAGTAAATTAGAGTAAAATAGTAAGAGGGGCCTTACCTCCCTACCACCATTACCTCTTGAAGGGACATGTTTTGTTGGCGGATGTGGAGGAAAGGGCCACTTCGCTGGTTCCCCAGGTCGGATTACCTATCGCGACTCCCATGCTTTGTGAGATTCCTGCAGCCAGGTACATTCGGGAAGAGATATCCCAGCTCCCCAAGGATGAGGGGATCTCAACGGCTCAGGAAGTTGTTCCTATTTCGGGAGCTAAGAGAAAGGCTAGCGTGCCACAAAAACGAGTGGGGGAGCTAGCAGAAGTTGCCAATGTCAGGAAGCAACAGCCGGGGGGATCTCAGTGAACGTTTCACAGGGGATATCTTCAAAAGAGGACCTCCCCTCTTTCGTAGATCAGCTCGAGAAGGAAAAAGGATGGAAGTGCTGGGCCGTCTGGTTTTTCCTTCCTGGTGGTGTTTTCCCTATTGGGACTTCTTTTGCTGCGTTCTTAGGTGATAAATCAGGTGGTTGCGCGGTCATCTGTGGGCCATCGGCTTGAGAGTCAGAAGAAAGTAGTCAGGCCCTTCAAGGGCATTTGGAGTAAGTTCAGGCCAGCTCTGCCGCAAAGGAACAATTAGCTGGGGAAGCTGCATTGAAATATGGAGCCGAAGAAGAAATGGAGAATGAGAGTTCCGCATTGGTGTAGCGGCATAGGGGGGATCTGCGGAGCTTGGAGGAGCAGGTAGCACTTTTGCAACGTCGTGAAGTTCCTTTGCCAGAGAGAAAACTGAGTGGGATGAGGGTTCTGCGTGTATGGGGGAGTTGCTATCGGCAGCTGCTTTGGCAAATACGAAGGCCGAATGTGTTAGGTCTTGCCAGCAACACCTTCTTTCTACAGCTGCTGGGAAGAAGTTCTCAGAGGGCCTGGCGGATTTTGTCCCTCTTCTGAAGCAATACCTCATGGGGGTTATGGTGCTGAGTCCTTGGGAGCTGAGGCCAAGTCATTCATGCGGGACCTTCCGTATCCCGCGTGCTTCAAGGAGAACAGAAGGCTTCCAAGGGTCCTTTATTTTGGCTCCCTGCTGTAGAGAAGCATGCAGAGGTCCTGGCCCGCCGTCTCCAACTCCTCAGGGAACTTGGTGGAAGGCCTTTTGGACATTTTAGGACTTGCGATGTTTTAGGGGAGCTTAACTCCCTTATGTTTATGGGGCTCTATTGGAGCTCGCTTTTCCTTAGGCTTTATCGTCGCCGTTGCATCCATCGTCCTTGGAATCTGGAAGGGACCTGACAGGGTCCGATGATGGAGCTCCTCTTGTACTTCGAAGGAGATCCCAGGTCCTGCCGCACGTTGTTTCTAGCTCCCTGGGACATCCTATTTATATAGAGCTCTCCTCTTTTCCATCATGGTGATAGCCTGTAAAAAATACTTTGTCATATTTTTCTTTCGAGGCATAATGGTGTGGGAGCTTAACTCCCCATGTTCGCATATTACGTCGGAGTTCCCTTTCTCCTTTATTATTTTTCTTTCGTCTTTGCGGGACCTGAGGGATGTTTTGGGAACATCATTACTGTGGCATGGTTATAGCGCCAGCTCGCTTATTCAATTCGTAAGCCAAGTACGAATTATACACGCCTTTGGTTGTAAGGACCGTCGTCCTTATCCAAAGGTGTCACATAGGCGCTAGGCTCTCTTTGTCCTTAGCGAATCCAGTAATGTAAGCCCGAAGGTCTTAAAAAGTGGGGGACTATCCCACCGTTTTATCCTGGTTATAGCGCCAGCTACGCTGAGGTACCTATACACGTCGCAGGCCTTACTTGGGACCTTTGATGTCCTGTACGCCACAGCCCGTCAGCGGTGGTATCTTGTACACCCTCATGGGCATCTTTCACGTCGCAGGCTATCAGCCTTTGATGTCTTTGTACGCCGCAGGTCCGTCGACCCTTGGTATCATTTCACGTCGCAGGCTATTAGCCTTTGATGTCTTTGTACGCCGCAGGTCCGTCGACCTTTGGTATCGATTATATTATACGGTGCACCGTTTATAGAATATCTATGTTCCGACAAGGCGGTATTTGCTTAGGGACATCATTAGTTTACCCTGGTTATAGCGCCAGTTCGCTTGAACGTGTGGTTATAGCGCCCGCTCGCTTAAATGCGTGGTTATAGCACCCGCTTTGCTTAGTATTCGAGCTCCTTACTTGAGGCATGAACTTTGAAAGTAATGAAGAAGTGGAGCACCTTCGTCCTCGGTTAGTGATGAGGTCCCTGGTCAGATCTTCGGAGGTTCAGACATTCGCCTGCCTAAGTGTATTATTTCGGGCTCTGCTGGAAATTGGAATTCCACTGCCCTGGGTCTTCTATTATGATAGGAACGTGAGCCCTAAATGGAGCTGGCCCTTATCTAGAGGAGGTGGGGGTTGTCTGCCTTTTGGCACAGATCCCCAGACTCCTTCTCGGCTACCTCCCAACCTTCTTTGATGACGCGATCAATGAACTTCCCCAGCTGTTCCACTAGGGAGGGAAATTCGATTTTATCATTTATTGAATCTTAGGACCTTTATGGGGGATCATGTCCCGGATGTTGGCGTAGCTCCTGCCGTCAGGTGGGGCTGTGACCCCCTTCAATTTCTCCGTGGTCCACCATTAGCTTTCTCCCAGAACCTCCCTTGGGGTTTGAATCCGCGGTCCGTGATTATGGCAGGACAGAGATAGTCCACCCTTATCGTTGTCCTCGTCAAGGACTTATATCCCACATGCTATCCTGCACATCCCTTCCTGCCTTTCGATTACGTGCCCTTCAGGACCTTCGTGACCGAGTCCTCTAATTGTCGTCTCCTTCCCTGCTTTCCACAACTTCCCTACCTCCTTCTCTTCTACCGTGAAATTGGCGATGCCATCCTCTCTGATGGTCAAAACCCGGCTTGTCATTTTGGCCAAGTAGTCAACTCTACGACTTTCCTTCCTTTCATCGTTCCCCTTCGTTTGTACTACCGGTTGTGAATCTAGGAACCAAATGACGTCCCATGTCCCGTCTCCTTCGCAATCCTCCAGAAGTTAAGGCTTTGTGTCAGAATCATTCTCAGGGAATTTGAAGGTCGTGGCGAGACGGAGCTCCTCTTCTATCGGGCTAATGATAAGGACCTCCGCTCCAGATCTATGGGAGGTCATAGATCCGTATGTGTGCACCTCCCATCGCTGCTTATGTGGTCCTTTGGTGACTTCATGCATAACGTTGAAGAGGATCTGAGTTTTTGGGGGGCCGTCCGTTGTTGGAATTCCCCGTTGCACTCCCCCAGCTTGATGGTGCATTTTACCATTTTCCCGGAGAGATCTGACTGACTTATCGTCTGGTTCATCCTCCGATAGCACCTTGCCTCATAAAGTAGGTCGGCTTGGGGAGGGCCCTTCTTTCCTTAGTAAGACGGAGCTAATGCTTCCATGGAGAAATATGGCGCCCGCTTGTTCCCTATTAGATGTTTTGCTGGGAGAGGTATATTGTGGGGGTGTTCCTTTAATTCTTCAAAGGCCTTCCTACTGGCCTCTGGAGCTCCCAGATCCCCTGGTAGGCATGGCGCTGGGGACCTCATACCCAGAGGTGGAGTCCACCAGTTGATTCACTCGGGGTGATGGAGAATAATCTGTAGGACACGCGTTGCTCAGGTCCCTACTTGGAAAAGCTTGTCTACTTCCTCCTTCAGGATCTGGGCTCTTTCAGCCCCGCACGGTCGGAGCTTCTATTTGATGGATCGTCTTCTTGGTATGATGATGTGTGGTGATATCTGGGCGAACTTCTGTCATATGCTTTGGAGAAAATGCGAACAGGTCCGCATTTTTTGTAGACATCCCCCCAACTCCTCGTCGGGATCTTGTGGTGAGCTAGAGGGCCCCTTTCCTTTTATCTCACTCCTCTGGTCTCTCATTTTTTGTGCTATCTCTTCTTTTTGTTGCTGCCTTAGCGTCATCTGGATCGCATCGTTAGGAGCTTCGTCAACTTCTCCGTCATTGGATGGGCTTTTTTCTCCATGTCCTTCAAGCGTCGTGATTCCTTCCATTGGTTGTATCTCCGAAAGTTGGACTTTCTATGTCCAAGGCATCGTTATGTGGCCTGGCCATATGTGTTCCATCTCCTGGGATAAATCGAACTTCGGCCGAGTATCCTTGTGCATCTCATAAATCTCCTTGCATTTGGATCTCTTATAGCATGAGTTTAGAGCTCTTGGGCTCTGGTCGGGGTCTTCTTTATTTGGTCTTCCCTTCATGATGAGAGTAAGGCTCTGGGGAGAACGGACGTGGCCTAATTTGGAGGAAGTGGGGGTTGTCTGCCCATATTAGGCACAGATCCCCTACTTCTTTTTCGGCGAGTTTGGGGTCATGTTTGCCATCGCGGCCAACAATCCCACCGTGGGTCCCGCTTGGGTAAGTCTAGTATCTCCTTCTTCAAATGATGACTATTGTTCTAATGAAAATATCAGGATCTATGGAGCTTGAGACCTTTGCCTGCTTAGGTGTGTGATTTTGGGCTCTGTTGGAGGTTAGGATCCACCTTGCCTGGAGCTCCTATCATGCTAGGGATGCGGGCCCTAATCAGCATTGGCCCTTAGACGTGACAGGGGTTGTCTGCCTTAGTCGGCACAGATCCCCGAGACTCCTTGTTGATCACCTTCAAATCATGCTTGCTATCGTGATTGCCATCACTTTAAGGTGTTTCGTCATGACGAGCCACTTGATCATATCCTTCAAACAACAACAATTATTAGTGCGGCGCATATATTTATCATGATAAAATAATATATAATAGAGATAAAATCTAGAGGGCCCTGAGGTCTAGGATAAAAGCCTTAAGTGCGGGATGTCTCCCACGGATTTTCATGTGCCCACATGGAATGGGACTTTTGTCTCTCGTGGATCTTCATCTGTCAGCTTGGAGCCTGGCTTGTAACTCCCACGTATCGTTGGACCTCAGCATGACTTTTAGGTCCCCACGAACTTTCGTGTGTGAGGAGCTTGGCTTGTATCTCCTGCGGCTCTTCAGATGTCGGTGTGGAGCCGGACTTCTTTGCAAACACGGAGTTGGTTTTCGTAAACCTCAGTTGGTCTCCACCAAGGAGTTGAGTTTTACAGATCAACTTGGAGCTTGGCTCTTAGATTCCAAATATAGGAGCTCAGGCTTTCATGGAGCTAGGCTTTTTAAGACTTCTGCTGGCGCGGGGCTGGGAGGTCCTGCACGCGGAGCTTTGGGTCTTCTTTCCAGCATGGAACTGGGCTTTTAGGTCCCAAGGAGGTGCTTGGATCTTTAGCGGGGAGCTGGACTCTTAGGTTCCGAAGGCGGAGCTCCTAGTCTTCGCTCCAGCGCCAAGCTGGGCTTTTACTTCGTACATATCTCGACACTCTAGCCGATGTCTTCCTGGCCTGTTTAGAATATCCTCCATTAGGACTTCCCACTATAATGGGAATGGGGGCCCTAGGCAATGGCGGAGTTCCTTTGTTTGAAAGTGGTGGGGATGGTTTGTCCTGGTTCAAGGTAGATCCTCTGGATTTTGCTTTGGGACCTGAAACAGAACTTTGGCAGCAAACTCCTTTGAGGCGACTGTGCGGACGAGCCTCGAGGGCCTTATTAACGTGGGATGTCTCCTGGCTTAGTCAGGATCTCCTTGGTGTTGTTTCATGACGATATGAGGTTCTGCGAGATCCCAAGGGGAGATCCCGACAGCTCCCAATCCCAAGGTTGAGGTGGTCTTCCATGGAAGTGTGAGGGGGCTCTTGGGACAGCGAGCTCCCATCGTGGGGGCCATTAGTTGGTGCGCTCATTTGTTGTGGAGAAGATGGTAGTGGGCATCCCCAAGGTCGTAATGTTGGACCTGCTGATGTATGCGCGGAGGTCCCTTTTCTCCTTCTGAGTGGAATTGGGAACTAGCTACAACAGCTGTTGAACTGTCTTGACTTGTGGGCGAGAAGGATCTTCTCATAGGAGCATCTCGGATCTTTTATGGTGCTGATATAGTAGGTCCCTAACAGAAGGACCAGTTTCTTGCCCTTATATTGGAGCTGGTTTGGAGGTCCTCAAAAGCGAACCTTCGTATGCAAAACGGTGCATGGGACTTGGACATTTCGGACTCACGGCTCGCGTCTCTGTTTCCAGCGGAGCTGGTCTTCACAAATCCCTTTTGGTGGTTTTCTTATACCAATGGAGATCTATAGTTATAGGTCCCAATCCAGCAGGTGGATCTTTCGTGCGTCACATGGGGTCGAGTGGTTCATCTCGCCCTTCCTTCGTTTCTAGTGTGGAGCTGGTCCCCGAAGATCCCTATTGGATGATTAAGTCTTTTCACGCCAGCGCGGAGCTGGGCTTGTAGGTCGCGAAGGGGAGCTTCGGATTTTCTAGCCAGCGCGGAGCTGGAAGGTCCCGAATTCGGAGCTTCGGGTCTTCGTGCCAGCACGGAGCTGGGCTTTCAGGTCTTCTAGCCAGCGGGGAGCTAGAAGGTCCCGAATTCGGAGCTTCGGATCTTTGTGCCAGCGCGGAGCTGGGCTTTAGGTCCTGAAGGGGGAGCTTCAGGTCTTCTAGCCAGCGTGGAGCTGGAAGGTCCCGAATTCGGAGCTTCGGATCTTTGTGCCAGCGCGGAGCTGGGCTTTAGGTCCTGAAGGGGGAGCTTCAGGTCTTCTAGCCAGCGCGGGGCTGGAACTCTAAGTCCTTGAGATGCTCAGGCGTATGATTCGGGCTCTGTTGGCCATCGAAGTTCCCAGTGCCTCGCGCTCCCACTATGACAGGGACCTGAGTCCTGACTGGAACTGACCCCCATCTGGAAGAGGTGGACGTCATCTACCTTTAGTCTGCCCAGTTCCTACAGACTCCTTCTCACCCACCTTCAGATCTTGCACTGGGCCATGATCAGTGACCTCCTTCAGATTTTCCTTCATAATGAATCATTCAACTTTATCCTTCAAGAGACAAAAATTGTTAGTATTATGGTCATATTATCATATGGTATATAAATGAGAATAAAATTCAAAGGGTCCTGGAATTCTGGCCAAGGGCCTTATCAGCGTGGGATGTCTCCTAGGTCCATGGACCTTCGTATGCTCGCGCGGAGCTAGACTCTGACCTCCTGTGGCTCTTCGTACATCAGTATGGGGATTGGCTCCTAGGTCCCACGGATTTTCGCGTGCTAGCAAGGAGCTTGGAGGTCCAGAAGGCGGGGCTTTGGATTTTCTTACCAGCGTGGAGCTGGGAGGTCCCGAAGACGGAGCTTCGGGTCTTCTGACCAGCGGGGAGCTGGGCTCTTAGGTCCCGAAGGGGGAGCTTCGGGTCTTCATCCTTTCCTCCTTTCGGTCAAGGTGGTGCACATGGTATTACATCTCAGGAGCTTCAGTTGCGCTTTGACAGCTCCTATGAGTTGTAGGTCCAAACTCTTCGGCAGAGGGAGTCTTCTTCCCTCAGCTTTTTGCATTTTTGTCTCGTTCCAGTAGAAATAAGGAGAAGAAAAGAAAAATAGAAGACGTTAAGCACAACTCCGCACAACATAGGCAAAATTACTCACGCCTTCAACTCGGAATTTCCCACAGACGGCGCCATTTGATATGGGGCAAACCCAATCAACAGGATTTATATGTGTGGGAAATGGGAATTTATATAGCCGGGGAAGCGATATGGTTATGTGCGTAAGGTGCTTATTGAGAGAGAGATTGAAGGGGACGTGTTTGGGACTTATGGGGGACGTATTTGTGGTATTGGGACGTATTGGGGACCTATTTGGGAGATAGGGCCGTATTGGGGACCTGTCTGGAACGTTGGGGAACCTGCTGGGACGTGATGAGGACCTGTTGGTGGCATATTTGGTACGTCCGGGACCTGTCTGGGATGTTGAGAGGTGCTGGGACCTGTTTGAACGTGTTTGGAGCGCGGGGGACCTGTTTGAAGGAACGTAGGGGACCTGTTTGAACATAAATGAAATAACACCAGAATTACGTGGTTCGGATCTTTGCAGATCCTACGTCCACGGGCGCTCTAAAACGGGGCTTCACTATACTTAGAAGATTTACACACTCATAACTCACTTTCGCTCATACATCTTGAAAGATCTACTGGAAAGGAATTATTACAGTGAGAGAGAAGTTGTTTTTCGTGTGTGGAAAGATGTTGGAATGATAATCGTTGTTGTGAGAAATGGCTAAGTCCCTCCTTTTATAGCAGCTCCCAACAGCCCAAGTAATATCCCAGGATTTCAGGGGACGTGACTGGTATGGTACAATGAACAGTGACGAATGTTGACTGAATGACAGCCTGCAAGTGGCTACAGCTTTTCCCCCAGTGACACTGCCCCATCCATGGTCGACACGTGTTTCTGTGACTTCCTTTCCTCTTTTCTGATGTCCCATCGTCCTGAAGTACCCAAAAGCCTTCCCTCCTTTGTCCGGATAATGCCTATATCCGGGGGACCTTCGCAGGTTCTTTCTCCCAGGTCCGATTCTTTACTTCATTCTGGGCTCTTCCTCTTCATGGGCTTACTGGGCCTCTTTTATTATTTGTTTTTCGGCCCATCTATTCTAGTCCGTATCATACTCTATATCAAATATATATTGGTCCGTGCGAATCTGCTCTATATGATTATATTAACTGAATATATGAGCGTAAGCGAGGTGAACTCGGCTAATTCTCTAGGTTATATAACACTTAGTAGCTCGAGCATGATCGGAAATATTTTTTTAGATCAGCTAAAGCTCAAAGATAAATAAATAGTTTTGCATTCGACTTGTGAGCTCGTTTACTCTACTAGTTGAACAGCTTTTTAATTAAAATTAAAAAATTAATGCCCAATAATCACGAGCTCACGACTCATTTCGCCCCTAAGTTGGGTATATTGTTTGATAGGAGATAGTTTATAGTACCTCACTATTTCAATTTTAATTGATAAGAAAAAGGTTCGTTATATAGCATGATCACATTACTTTTCTCATCAATTTTTTATTTTTTTTATTTTGTGCATGTGCCGTAATTTATTTCTTGTCAATTAATTCGGTGGGAACAAAAGTTGTGTGCCATAATTGATATTTTTTCTTACCATAATATTCGCACTATGCCTCAATCCTTAAAGCTCGCAAAAGCCATATCTCAATATAATAAAGTAAATGTCAAGGGTGCAAATCTTGTACATAGGTGGAAAAAGCCACATAAAGTAGTTTCCTTTCTTGAATCAGCTTTAATGCGGAGACCATGTGAAACTTACTACATCGTACTATCGTAGCACGAACTTTATTTGACGGCTGATAAGCATTCAACGGTAATAATTAAAAGAACCATCGTCTCTAATTGTAAAATATTACACGCAGGCAGCCATGCTTCAAAGTTTATTTTGATCATCTGTTTAAGGAGAACGAAATTTTCGATACCTTTTTCAAATGAAAAACAGTATGTTTTCTTTTAACCCGTGAATGAGGTGGAGACATGCTATTAGAAAAGGATAGTATTGCAAGAAGACGATCAGCTTGCAACTTGTTTAATCATTTAATCTATATATTATTATATTATATTCATGAATGAAAATTTTAATTTTATTGCCAACTTGATATCAATCGAAGCCCTTTATCGTCGGCTATATATAGCATGTAGGGTCGTTGTAATCCACCTTTGTACCAATAAAGTGGCACCACACACACACACTCCCATGATTTTCTTATCAAGAAATATGCACCGAATATCATTATATATATTTAAAATTTCTAATTATTGTATGTTACTCTACCTCATACGACATGCCTCATCTAATTTAAAAATCAACAATGTACAAAAATAAGAACAAATGATACTTATTCGTTAAATCGTTGAGTTTTCATCATACAGAAAACTGGTATTAATTGACAGTAAGAAAGTAAACAAGTGGGACTACTAAAAGTATATGTGTGGTATTAACTTAGGAAATTTGATTTTGAGTTGAAACTAATTCGTGGGGTCCCATCAAAATACACTGTGTGTGTGTGTGTGTTTGTGTATAAATCTGTCCACTTTCATCGTTCACTTCACTCTCTTACACAACCCAGCATTTCACTGTTATAATATTACAGAACTAATCTGAGAGATATGGACATTCAGTGCATGGATTCTTAATTTCTTCGTCGAAGAGGTTTGCATGGATAGTAAAGAGCGAATTAATGCAGCCAAGGATGACTTGCCGGTATATATACATATACATATACATATATACACATATAATATACATATATAATATACATATAATATACATCTATATATACATACATATATATATATTATATATATATATATATATATATATATGTGACTTCATGAAGACCGGCAAGTTGTTTTTGGCTACATATGGCTTTCTACTTTTCATGTGAGCCTCACAAGATATTGTTACAATTTTTCACAGGTATGCATAAGATTCCAATAGCTTTAACTTTCTGTTATTTGTATTATATTAATACTCTCAATTTTTAGATGTTCATTTTGGGTTTACGCCATTGGTCTCGTTAGTGCTATCTCGCTTGAGTATGCTTATTTTTCTTATGTTCGTACGTAGTTTCAGTTTGATGCATGTATTTGTTTTTATTCTCTATATACATATATTTTGTTTACATATGAGCTTTCCAAGTAATTGAAATGGTTCAAACTTTTACGCATAGGCTGTTTATTATGATTCACAACCATATATTGATCTGAGCTCTGCTGTCATGTAAAATAATTATTTCCTACAAACTGCATTGCATTCACGGCTTGTAAGAGGATGATTGACGTTTATTCGTAATTATAACCACAATGTATAAATGGACAAAATGGTACTACATCTTATCATCTTCAATATTGGACATCATTTCAAAACATGCCATTTTTTCGTGGATTATTACAAGATGAAAAATGCGTTAGATATTAAAAATTAATTGAAATGGACCCCCGTTCATGAGCGAAAAAGACACCATATCCAAAATATGATTTTTGTAGCAGCCTTGCTCAAAGGCAAACGGCAAAATGATAGCAACGTATGAAGATGAAATGAAAAGGCACTATAATTTGATTAACATACTTAAAGATTGATTATTGCTTTTTATCGTGATTGCATTTCACTCAAAATACGTATGTTTCATGCAGTGTGGTCGACGCGATGAAAATGATCAAATCAAACGAATTGGTTTGTCTTTAAGCTTCTTTAATTGTTAATACATAGATAACTAGACGTTAGTGAAATAGGCACTTCCGTCGCAAAATAGGCATTTTCTTTATTATTAAGCACCCAAAACACTGAATATTAAAAAAAAACGTTGTGGCCATTGTTGCAAATTTTCCCCTACATTCTATATTAAACCTATTTTATTAACAAACGTACAAGAAGAGCTCAAGCAATTTAAAGGAAAATCCTATTTCCAATGGCTAGATTTTTTCTTTTCATTTCGGACGTGGGAAAAAAACAAAAAAACAAAAAAAAAAAAACAGGTAAGTTCAAGAAAATACCTTACTGAAGAGATAGTGTTGAGCAATAAAAGGAAAAAAGACAGACCGACCAAAGTGAAATGTCCGAAACAATGGATAACTAATTGACGCGATCTTAATACAACGTGAAAATGACTCTGAAAGCACAAGAGAATACATCATCATCATCAGCAGCAGCTGCTCACCTTTATACAAAGAGATATTTCTGATCTATTTAGTTAGAGTACGAACTAATCAGTTAAAACGACGCGGTTTTTAAAGGCGGGCAAAAAAATTTTACCGCGAAAACCGGCGTTAGTGTTCAATTCAACATCAAGACGTCGAAATAACATCGAATTACTACTACGAAGCTAACGGATTCAAGCGATCAATCAGAAATACGACTCTTTTACTCTGCTTAGTATCACAAACTCAAACAACAAGCAAATAGATTAATAGGATGAGCAATGAGAGAATCATTCGGCAATAACCATATTGAATTAATGACGATCCAGAAAAGGCCACATATTTCTTTAAAAACACAACAAATAAATCCGCGCAAGCTTAAACCAAATCCCTCGCCCAACATCATAATCAACTACCATCAGACCCATAGATATTCGATCATAACGAACGAACCTCATTCTTTAGTAATATAGCCCTCCTTTCTTCCTTCGAAGCCGGGCCTCATCAGCTTCTTCTCCCTCTTCTCAATTTTCCTCCTCTTCTTCTCATTCATCCTCCCAGTGATGTTGTCTTTCCTCTTCATCTGCCTCTCGCCTTTCATCTTCTCCTGCGTCTCCACCCTTTCCTTCCACTTCTGAGCGTTTTTCTCCCTCTTTTTCTTATCCTTCCTCATACTCACCTTAAGAAGCTGAGGATTGTCGTGAACCTTAACGCCCATCGCCCTGTCAGCCGCCGTTTTCCAAGCCACGTGGGGATTGCTTTTCTTAGCCTCTCTCAACCTCTCAGCCCTTTCCAACTCCTTAGCCTTAGGCAGCTTCTTCCTCTTCTTTCTTTTTCCATTTCTGCCCTCTTCCTCATCGCTCAGCCTAACGTTTCCATACTCAATAATCTCCTCATCATCGTCATCGTCTGCATCGTCGCCACCAGTATTAACCTCGCTCGAATCCCTAAATTTCCCATTCTGCCCTTCGCCGCTACTTTCGAAACCCCTTTTCCTCTTCCTATCACTATCCCCCTTCTTCTCTCCCCTATTTCCCCGCAAAGACTCAATCTTTGCCCTCAGTTTCATCCTCAACTCCTCGTACGTCACAGCTTTGGACTTCTCCTCCCCGTCCTCGACCTCCACATTGTCGGGCTCGCCCTCTCCTTCCCCGACGTTTCGGAGGCGGGCCTCGGCGGTTTCGGGCTGGTAATCGGGGTCGAATCGGGCTTTCCGAGCTAATTTGAGATTCTCTTTGGTCTGCTGCTTCAGAGAAGCTTTCGCCGCCCTTGACAGGCCTTGGTACCAAGGTTTCGATTCACCGTCGTCGTTCTGATGGTAGAATCTTGCAGGGATTAATTCGATCAAGCGGTCGAAGAACTTACTGTGCGAATGTATTAGGGCGTCGAAGTCGGCGTCGATTGGGGCCGTTTGAGATTGCTTTTGCTTCTTCTTCCTCATCGTCGTCGTGCTTTTGTGCGTCAACTAGGGTTTGCTTTTTGGATTTGGAGACGCGGGTGATTTTGTAGCCTAGCCTTGAGCTTAGGTATTGGGGAACAAAACGACACAGTTTGATGTGTAGGATGTTGGGCCTGGGCTTGTGAAGTACTTTTGGGCCTAACTTGATATTCATGTAAAAAGTCCAGTTACTATTAAGACCCAAATATTATTTGCCATTTGTTCTTCTCACAATTGAAAAATAAATCTTCAACTAGTTATTTCGATAAATGAGATTTAATTCTTCCATCATCATCAATTTAAGGAAAAATAATGTGATTCGTGAAGCACCAGAACAAAAAAAGGACATTTTTCTTACAGATCAGCCAATAGTTGGCAAAATGTTGTGGAGATAAAGAAATAAAGAGCATATACAATCAATTTCTCGGGAAATTGCCCAACATTTTTGGCCAATGCTTTGCTTTTTTTTTTTTTCCTAGTCAAAAGCAACTAATACCGCAGCAATTGCGGCAAATAGTTACCTATATTTAGAGAAACTCATGAGCCCATATACCTTCCATGGCTAAATAAGGAGAGCAACCTCTCTTTCTCTTTATAGTTATGTCTGTTCATTACGAACGGGCCGGGCCTGCTTTTGCGGGTCGACCTTGTTCGAACGATCCTTTCTTTTCTCGTTCTTTTCCGCCCCTCGAATATGTTTCGACTGCACAAAAAATAAATGACATCATAAAACAACAATTGAAGATAACAAGGACAAACAGATTCTACAGTCAGAGTGTGTACTTGGCGATCGTTTTTCTCCGAGCAAGTGAACTTTCTCCGTTTTGCAGCTAGCCTTGGTCTCAACTGCTCGTCGCATGGATTCATTTAATAAACAGATGGACAATCATTTAAGATAGAAATCATATCTATAAGCATAAGTATAGATAGAGAGCAGTTTTAAGACAGTCCATGCATGAATGATCCAAGTCTCACAAAGTTCAGACAAAAAGATGAAACTGAAATTTCCCAAAGAAAGTTCAGAAAAAAGGTCGCAACTACGAAGAACAACACGTACCAGCTCCATGTACTTCAGTTGCCTCATGACGTCTTCGGTGATCAACTCCTGAAAAAATGGTAAAGATTGAGTATCTTTTCAGTCGCACGAGTAGCGAAGCAACTATGGTTACTTAGTTGTAGCTACTGAGTATGGTGTCCCAAGATTATCATTTATTGTCAACATTTGGCAGGGATCCTTTATATCGGTGTTAGACTTGAATTCAGTATCTCAATTCCTTTTTTGTACATAAAAGTGTTAAGTTCGAATCCTACGAGACAAATTGTTTCAAGAAGGTCAGCGTTTCAAGAGAATGCCATAAATGGGAAACATTTAACCGTCTATCTAAGTAAAATTTCAGAAAAACATTATGCATGGGTATGTTATCCTATCATGGACTTGAATATGGAACATATTTCGAGCATGGGTTATGAATGTTTAACTTTAACCGTTGACTCTATCATGGATTTTGACCGACAAACACATGTTATTACACTGTGATCCTTAAAAATGTAAGGAAACATAATATTCAGTTACCTGAGGTACAGCACAATCTGCATGAGCGGGATCCCAAAGTACGCAGCGGAAGCATTCCCAGTCATTTGTTTGAACTTCGAAGAGAGGGGCCCTATTCATATACATGTTCAGTTTATAAAGCATTTTAGGAATAGGAATGGAGATAAAGTTCTCTCACTGTTAAGTGAATAACGAACCACATGCATCAAACATAGCAAAGAAAACTAGTAGCATACGTTCTGGGTATGACAAATCCATATATCTAGCATCAAGTCAAATACGATTCTAGTTATACAAAATGGCAATGAAATGATATGTACACGAAAAATATTTTGGTGCCAAACCACATATTATTAACCTTGACATATCTTCAAGTACTAGAGCTCTTTGGCATACTCAAATCACATTCTGATCCTATCAGAGTATATCTCGGCAGCTTGTACTTTCATTGAATCAGTGTTCTCGAAACACAATTATATGTTGATGTCCTAATAGAAAGGTGCAAATTAACATAACAAGCACCGTTATATAATATAAACTTGGCTTCTAAAGGTAAAAGATGTGGGCATGGCCGGCATGCGGAAAAGCTAATCAATGCATAGCTTCTTCATTGGATACTTACTGATCTATTTCGTACATGACCAGTTATATCATACACAGAGAGATCAGCAATGAATAGCAATATAAGTATATTCCAAGCAAATAATTGATGCTCAGGCAGAAAATGCATTTTATTTTATTTATATAATGCGTTATTTTCGAGGCGGCGGCGATCTGCTAACAGCATCTAAAAATCAACATATTAACATTCAAATACAAAATAACAAAATTTGAGCATTGAAGAAAAAACCGCACAAAGATATCCTTTCACCTGCGCCATTTATTGCAAATGGTTCCATCCACACATTCGCCAATGCCTTCCACAACGGCCCGGCACTGAATCCAATTACCAATCGAACTGAGCTTCGAAGATTCAGTTACATGCTGTTCCTAGAAAAGAAATCCAGAAAAGTTTAACAGTGCTTGTGGAAAATATGACAGTAACTGCAATGATGTAACACTTACATGCAAGCCAATATTATTGGAATAATTCAATGGGTCACCAGCCTGATCACCTTTGCTGTAGAAAAATGAACGTCAACTAGAAATCAACAGATAGCTTCCAACGTATGCTGATGCTGAAGATGAAGACATGTAAACTTCTTTTGCAGACATGTGTTACTAGACATGGAAAAATAAACTTACAGTGACAGGTGGTCACACAAAATACACTGCAACATCATATGTGAAAATAAATAAATTTATAGGTAACTGGTGTTCGTGAACAACAAAAGTAGTGCAGGTACATATAAATGGCAGTGCCCCATCTTCACTACTCATTATCCAATCCTCAATGCTTCCTCAGAAGCTAGGCATATCGAAATTATAGATATAATACCGATTTAACATATTATTTAAAATGGCAAAATCCAATTTGAACAATCAGATGTATGTTAAATCAGCGTAACATACTCGTCAGAAGGTCCCCTCCAATCAGGTATGGTGGCTTGAAATTCATCGCCAACTCGCACTCTTGACATGTACGGCTCAGTCTCCATGAACATGAATCCCAGCGAACCTAAATTCGCTTCTGATGCTTGATTATTGTCCACTTTCCCAACATCGACACTAATTGAATCATATAGAGATTTCTCATTCAACATTACATGTTTCTTCTTCAAGCAAGAATCACAGTGCCACTCACCAACTGGTATAATATGACAGCCACAACAAGAAATATGAAATGCATCTTCACAGCTATCACACACAAGCATTCTTGAGGTGTTTTCAACACGTGCACAGATTTTGCACGATAGTGAACGGTAATGGCTGCTGAGAACACTATGAATTTTAGTCGCAGAAGATCGATCATCTCTAGTACAAACTGTATCAAGTAGTCCCCGACTTCTAAGAATTCCTATACATGTATCTCTTTCTGACATTTCTTGTGGACTCTTTTCAGCGAGCGACGAAACAGAAGATGGGCAGTTTTCAGCATCCTCCAAAATATTTTTAGAAGTTGCAGAATTACACTTCAAGTCGGATATTGATGACGAACAATCATCATTAACAGTGCAGACACTAGAAACTTGAGCCGTAGCAACCAATAAGACATCTTCTGAAGCAGAAATTTCACCAGATGAACTACCATATAAGGATTTTGTTGGTCTACTGCATTCGTTCATATGTTTAGAAAGAGGTGTTACAGAGCGCAAAGTGCACTGAGGTGTAGGTTCCAAACAATCTTGTCCAGTCACAAAATTATCCTCAGATTTGATAGCAGACTGCCCACAATCATTAGATTTAGAGTCACTGGAAGGATTATTTTTTTTCCTACGCTGGTAAACGAGAGTAGGCGTCCACTTCTTGGACATGATACTGCAAGTTGATAGTTGGGAATGATTACTTGTACAGTTTAGAAGATGCACTATATCATCATTTTCTTCTCTACCCTCAGCACAAGATTCTTCATAGTGATCGGAATGATTTCGGTAACATACTGAACTTTGAGGCCAACTTTCAGTACCTGGCATTAATATCAATTCAAACAAGATCAAATGAAATACAACCGGGAAGGTTGAACCAGCCTGATAAAGTGACAAAAATACAAAAAGAAGCCATCAGATTTGACATTTACAGCCTAAAAAATAGTTCTTCAGAGAGCTATTGCCATTACACTTTACAGTACTGCATTCTAGGATAAGCTAATCACGAGTTCCCATGATTCTAACATGACATCAAAAAAATCGCTACAAGCAAGGCCACATTCAACTACTCACATTGTATCAGGGGTTTCAAGACAATTATTTTCTGAAGAAGTTACTACAAGAATCTAATTTCAGGCACCAACCTCATTCATAACACTGCTGAGCACAGAAGATCTTATTCGAAAATCCTCTCAAATTCTAACAGAAGGAACTTTATCGTTGGATAAAAGATCTTCATTGACAATTAAAGAACAAAGAATTCGGGTTTGTATTAAGTGGCTACAAATGTTAGCTCCCCCATACGAAAGATCCATCTAACTTTTTTTAGTATGTGCAAATATCAACAGAAATTGAAAAATGTACCAATCTACACAACGTCTTACAATCCTCCCGCCTCGACACGCTCCCTCGTTTCAACACTCTTAATCACCAACACAGCTTTTCTTCTCTTCTCTCCACATTCAAATTTCCTGATTCATTTTTATTCCCCATTTACGAAAAAGTCGATCACATTGTTCATCCCTCAGCACACACTCATTCCCTCTAGGGTTCAGAAGAGAAAAATAGGCAGCTCTTGAACTGTAGGAATTCAAAAGTCAAAACTCCATTCCCATATGAATTAACGTATAAACATCACCAATTGAATGATTACTTCGATCAAAACCGTGAAACACACATAAGTACATCAAGGGAACAACAGAATTCCTCAAAACCACTTCCATCAAGAACGTAAATTTCAAGAATTAACAGGCAAAGATACAGAAAATTAATACCTTCAGTTTGGCATCCAAACACTACCATTTACCAAGTCCAAGAAAATACAACGATGCATACAGAATGGAGTTTTGGGAGTTTTTAACTCTCAAACTCTACGGTAGAGAGACGAAGATAGCCGCAGCAGATATTAAAAATGTATTGAACCATATTGGTGACTGAGTAGAGACTTATAAGGTAAAAACTCTACAGAATTAAGACTAATGTGTAATTTTTGCGTGCAACTTACAAAAATACAAATGTGATGTTGTATTGTTGAAATCAAGGATGAATGTTATGTCTTCTGGATTATCGAAATTTCTGATAATAAATTTTTACAGGTTACTTTATCTGTTATCAATTACATATTTTGGTATAATATCAGCACAACAATATTTCAATGGACTTGGGTTGGTTACTTGGTTTACAAGCGAAAAGAGAGCGTCTTTTCGAAATTATTTCGGTAGCATCTCAGTGTCGAAAACTCTTTCAAATGTTGCACAAGTCTCAGATGATATTTTCAAATTCAAGCCATTGTAATCTTTCTTTTGATAGATGAGATAGGAACCAATACATAAGAAGTTCAATGATTTCAGACAATGAATCTTGGGAGGAAAGTTGAGTTGAATTCCACGAACTAACTCAATGAAATGTCGATATAAAACTCCAAATTTGCGGGCGAGATATTAAAAGCTCGAATCAGTATGTTCTTTCGGACAGCACATCACCTAAAACATCAGCAGAGAAATGAAATTAGAGAATGGTAATGGTTTCAGAGATTATACCAACAAGGAATGAGATGAAATGAAAGCAGCTAGTGAAATCTTCATAGCCAAACATAATCATCGAATTAACGTATAACAAGACACCACAAATCACGGAAGTCAAGAATTACAGGAACACTGAATAGTATTCGGAAAACATTTGCAGAGAAATACGCTCATGGCTTTCTGACGTATGATTCACATATCGCTAGACAAAGAACTGAACTGATCGATAACCAAATTTTATGATCGACCCGTTTCACTTATTAATCCATCTAGTTGATTTGATTGGATTTTTCAGACACAGTTTAGAGATCAGGTTAAGCATTTCATGATTTCAGATATGTTAATGAAACTTCATCCAGTTATCCCAAAGTCAATAGCTATTTACTAGGCTATGAATGTACACTGCCGAAAGTGGAAAAAAACTCAGATTTTAACCAACTTGATCCATTGTCAGCCATAAGAAAGAAGCAAATAGATAGATAAAACTACCTCTTCAAGCGGTGTTAAAACCAACTAGGTTAAGTTCATGAGTTTAGCTTCGCTGGATAGGAGTTCTGTGAGGCTTTGGAGCTGCGTAATATTAAGAAGTGATGGAGAAACACGTTATACAAACTATTACATTAGGAAATAATGCACTGAGGTAAGGCAAATGAGGCAGAAAGAGAAAGTAGCCTAACAACTGGGATAAAAGCATGACTAACAACTATCTACTTCAAGCTCACCAGGCACCGAAGCTAACTATTGAAAAAAACCAGCAACTCGTCACCCTAATGCTAGCTATCAAGTTTCAGAACTGAAGGCGACGAAGCTAGTGCTGGCATGATATTATTTATTGAATACTGACAGAAATTTTTCCCTCTACAGGCAACAGAAATTGGCTCTGCGGAATTCCTTTCACTACTTGAACGAATAGATTTTTCCTATATTCATAATAACTACTACGATACTCAATATGCTTCAGCATGTATTAATCACTTCATCGCCATCTAAACTATATCGTTTTACCATTTGGATTTCCTTGCTCGTAAAAGTTTCTCAGAAGGTTGACGGCTTCCGACGCCATAATTCCTCCAGTGCACTTGAATCCCTTTGAAACTTCTACACTGTAATTACAATAAGAACCACAACAAAGTAAAATAGACCATGACATCCCATGCTTAGATATATAATACGTAAATAAGCTAGCTCCAACTACAAACAATTGAATACGGAATCTTTGCTATTTATCCATTATAAGAGATACGAAAGACAATAAAAGAAAAAAAAAAGGAAAAGCTCATTAATGTCAACGACTACTGATATTAAGACTGGTAACTAGTTAAGCTTTATACGTTACGTGAAAGAAAACTGTCCGCATCGGATAAGAAAGAGACCTAGTCTGTTTCTTAGGGGTACCACTGTGCAAGGACAATATTGATCCACATCCTCCAAACTTATCATTTGCACAGCCATAATATACTTCTTTTATTCCTGATATTAAAAGAAAACATCAACTTACAATTAAATTCAATACAAACATTAAAATGAGTAGTTCTTGTGGATATACCGATAACTGATAAAGCTGATGCGCACATTATGCATGGCTCGCATGTAACATAAAGAGTGCTGTTAGAGAATTTCAGAGCAACGTTCTCCCTTGTTAGTCCTTGTTTGTGCCATTTTTCAACAAGCTTATCAATTGCTTCCATCTCTGCATGTCGGGTAGCCTGCGGGGCAGATCAATAAAAAACATTAAACTGAGGGTTTGAAAAAAGAATATGCACAAGTAAGTATGTGTTAAGTTCAATAATTAAATATACTAACGGGATACAAACCATTCTTATAGGGATTGGAGATGCTAATAGGACACATGGCATTCTCACTACATGTGGAATGGTTACAAAGAAAAATAATATCAGCAAAAAAACTATTTATTCAAACGGAGAAAACGAGTTCCATTGATTGTTAAAGATGTCACACGAGTTACAATAGGCTCAAAGGGTTGAAACAGCGCAACCTATACCCTTATAGACAACACTGGTCTGTGAAAAAACAAAAGGAAATAACTTCACAAATAGCTATGCCAAATCTCGGAGATGTATAACTTTGACTAAAAGAAAGCAGAGGGTGAAATGAGGCAATAGAATGTGACTCAGAAACCAAACGGTAATCGCACACAATCAAACCAAGTTTATGACGTAAGATTCACGAGGCAATGAGATGACATTACATTTCTCGTCTCGGTTGTTCGATTTCTCCCCGAGGAAATGACCTTCTGATCCTCAACAATAACACATCTGGCATGAATGTGAATCAAACTAGGTAAGAAAAATGCAAGAGATGCCTCGTTTGTTTTGTTTAGAACCTGAATTATATTCTCGTCAGCCAATTACTGCCACTAATATACAGTTAAACTAGGCAGGCAATTTTTTTTTGTAAGCTAATTTTGCATGTAAATCATATAAGCAATTTATAATGAACTGATATGTTCGATGCCATCCCTATTTGCATTTCAATTCTCAGATTAACCTTACCAAGAACGAAATTTTGTTATGAAATTTTGTATGAAAGAGAAGAGGCTTACCCCACTGGAACTTCGAGGCTTTCCAGCGCCTCTTTTGCCTGTATGAAGAAACATAGGTGACCATACTAAGGTAAACAAAAATCACAACACGTTGATCATTAGTGTCTACACAAAGGTAAACAAAACACACTGATATACAGTTAAAAAATGACAATCATTTCAGCAAGGACCATGGAACTAACGATTTCCAATCAACAATATTTACACCTGTTCCAAGGCAAGCTTCATAAATGCTGTAACCTCCGTCTCCATCTGAACGAGACCAAAAACAGATAAAAATCAAAATGAAAACAAATCCTCCAAATACTCCAAGCTGTTAAATTAGGGTTCGTAGAAACATTTTCACGAGCACGCGGAGAGCGCAATCATGTCAAACTCAAAACTGACGGATAATCCGAAATTGCGTTTATCTATACTTCTAAAAAATTATCTTAGTTATAATTAAAAATATCATAATATAATCAAAGATATGAAATTAGATATTACCTTATGAAGGCACAAGTCCAACCCCACGCCAAGCGCCACCCCAAATACAGCGGCTGCTACAGTTCCACTCAGTCTTTAGCGCGTTACTGTTTTCCCTCTATTTTTTTTTCTTTTTATGTTTTGTTTTGAATTTCTTTCTGTAAATAAGCGAGGGGTGTTTTGGGAGAATTGGAGAGACAGGAGTATTTGGGAAGACGATATGAAAAGTACAGAGAAAATTTTCCTTTTTTTTTTTATTTTGTTTAATTTGCTTCTGTTTTTGTTGGGTTTTCTTCTTATTTTATTTTTTTTTATCGTAAATGTTAAATTTTTAATTATTGTTTTAAAAACTTACTTTGATATGGTTGGTTATTTTTAGGGGCATTTTCATTTCAGGCCCCCATAACTATCATTTAGAATCCAGGTCCTCTTGGCAAAAAAATTAGTTTTAAGGACCAATTTTTTGCAGTACCACTTCATTGCTCCGTCATATCATACCAATATGTTGGAATTTTGTAACACAAAACCATAATTCGGTACCAGTTTATGATCATCTGATACCAATTTATTTTCTGTAGTATCACTTCATTGCTCTGACATACCAGTGTGTTAAAAGTTTGAACACAAAACGATCATTCCATACAAGTTCATATATCTTTTGTACCACTTTTTTACACCACACAAAATGGGTCATTTAACCTAAAAAATTCCTAAAGAGGGCCTGAATTCGAAATCAACCCCTTAAGGGGGCCTGATTTCGAAGTGACCCTTATTTTTATGGTTTGAATAACATTTCTCATAATTTTACTTAATTATATATTGAATTAATATTATCATATGGCATGGTTTTATAATATAAGTTCTCCATTTACCCATGATAATTTCAAATTTAGAGACAGATAAAAAATTTACGGATTACAGTATAATGACTTGGATATCCATATGTAATTTTAATCTTGAATGGTAATAATACTCATGTTATTTACTTTCCAAATCATAGGTTATAATGGGATAAAGAAAGGATTAAAAATTTAATTTCTAATTACAATTTGACAAAATAAGTAGAATATTGGTTTAGAGAAAAATATAGAGTATGTGATAGGTGTTAGTATACATAAGAGATTTTTAACGTTGCAACTCCATAAGGGAATTTTCTCTTCGTCGACTTTTCTGATAAAATATATTTAACCATGAAAACTATCTTATTTAACCTTTAGAAAATTGAAATGATATCTATTTTATTTTATAAGCTTGAGGGTTATGTCGATTTCACAAAAAAAAAAAAGGAAAGAAAGTAAAAAAATAACTAACTATATTTTAGTTACTATTTTTAATTAATTACTATTAAATTTAATATTATATATTTATATTCTACCGCGGACACCGTGCAAAGAGAAGAGTATTAATTTCTATCTGTAAGTATGTAAGTAAGTAAAAGCAAACTAGAATTAAAATAAAATTGCAAATAGCAAAACCACCTGCCCAAGAAATGTTAGAATTACTATGTTGGCCTATAAAAAGTATCCTTTCCCAATCTCGGTTTCCATGCTCTTAATAGAAAAACGTAATCTTCTCAAAAGATTCTCACCATAATTACGTAGGTCATCCCATAAATCTCATCAAATAAGAAAAAGTATACACAACCACCTTCAAGATTATGTGACGACGATTCCGGTTTTTCACATAAAAGAACCATAATTAGTTAAGTTAAACCCTTCACCAGACAATTAATTTACCCAATAGTCGATAGCCTTATTACACACAACGCTTGGGACAAAAGCTTCGAACATAAGAATGATTATTACACGCGGTAAAAAAAAAAGGTGTCGTACAATCAATGCAGTACTTTTTCAACGTACATATAAACAACAAACAAGAATGTTCTTACAAATCAAATCTTTCACATCTTACTTCGCTTGAGAAGAGAGAAAGAACATAGAATGAGCTTGCAAGAAAAGGAGAGAGAACTTGGCCGAGGAGAAGCCGGCGGCGCGTGTCCCTCCTGCGGCGGCACGGTGGCGAAGGTCGACGTCAGGCGTAAGCTTAGGCTCTGTTTTGTGCCGTTGGGCTACGTCGTGAAGAGGAAGTACGTTTGCACCAAATGTTCGAAGCAACTGATTTTGTATTCTAATTAGCACCATTTTTGTTCTTTTCGAGGGTTTGGGTACTGGGTGGTCTTGAAATTCTCTTTCCCTGTTTTATTGTAAGGTTTTCTTTAGGTAATAAGTTCTATCTTGCCCTATTTGTCTTTGATTTTAAGTGTCGTTAGCTTAGTAGTTTAAGCTTTTGGGTAATGAAATGAATTTCGAGCTCAAATTCGAGGTGTTTTACGTTGGGATACGAGCAAAGTTTTCGATAACTTCTCCACCGAAAAGAGTAAATATTTTAAGTAAAATATGGTATGTTGACATGCTAGTAGTTCCGACTTTCTTTTTTCCAAAGAAATAATTTGAGGCTCAAAAACTTGTGTTGATTGTTTATCTTCAAGACTTATACATAGCTTATATATCTTAAATAACAGAAGTGCAATCCTCTGAGTAAACAACAAATTTATTCGGATTAAAAGTCTAAAATATAATAAAACTTCCAAAACTAAACTCTACTTCGTTCACTTCACTACCACTCTACGAAATTGATTAACATATATGATATGATGTAACAATGCAAATGATACCAATTTCCCAATCCATCCCTACATGTTGTCATACATATAACCAGCAAAGTTTCAACATTTGAGGCATATATATATATATATATTATATATATATTAAAATTGGATTTGCTATAGTACAAGTACCACGTGAAGATATTAAAGACTAAAGTGCGGTCCCCATGGGAGAATCGGGATACAAAGAATGTACATCTCTTTCTACCCTTTAATATACGTTGACATATTTTTTGTATTTAACATAAAGAAATATCTAATATCTGCACGTGTTAATATACTGTGCTTTTTCTTAAAATCTGAATACACGGTTATCTTAAGGAAAATCTCGTACAGAAGGTTAATATTGCTATCTCCACATATTAAAATTAAACAGTTTCACTCACCTTAATAATATGACCAAGAGGGCTTAATATGACCATGTTAATTGTTAACTAACAAAGCATCTTTGTCGTACAATCAAACATATTAGAGGAGGATGATTATAAGCGTATAGCAGTGACTCAACTATTGAAAGAAAATAAAGATTTTATCTTGCCCATCTCCAGAAAATAACAAGGACAACAACCGTAAAAATCATACCTGCATATTTGATCCATTTATCGACGCGGTTCCTTCTCTCAATGAGCCTCAGAACAGAGTTCGAAAGCCCCAAAGTGTTGAGAACGTCGAGCGCTTTCCTTTGAGCCCTCTAACATCGAACGTGCAGATATAATTATTTGTGCTTCAAGGGAATCAAGAATCGGAAAAAAAGGGGGTACCTTTAAATGCTCCCTCTGTTCGCCGTATTTTGAAAGTATAGCCACGCCAGTCGCAAAGGAATCTTCGAGCAATCGGGACGATCTGCGCACTGAGTCCATTGCTTGTGCTTCCTCATCAAAGATCCTCAGAACGTGTGAATCTCCATTCTATGACGAGGGATGGAGAGAAAGAAACAGAGAAGCACAGATTAATTGCCAAAGAAAAAACTATTTTTGTCATATTTTTAAGTATATATGGGAGAAAGGTCCCATACAGCTCTACCAAGTAACTCTGCTCTTTCTTGGGCTTCTTGAATTCGCTTTTGATGCTTTGACATGTACTTATCTAGGCTGGCTCGGAATGACTCAGCCTCCTCGCTGACTTGTTCCACTTTTCTGTGCAAGAGAAGAGCGATGTAAGTTCTACAGCCCCCTAATACAAGGACCTTGCTAAAAGAGCACACACAAATATTTGAAAAGCATGCTACTGAACGTCAATCTTTACCACTCTTCTCTCTTCTACCAAAGTTAGATGGGCGATTGTCGGATTCGTGCTATATTATGGTTTTTGGAAGACATAAAACATAAATAGCAATTATAGATTTAAAAATCAACTAGGAGATGAGTCATGATTGATACCCACTCTGTGGACATACAAATAGATGAACACAATCACGAGTAGTTCAAAACATCAAGTTAAATACGAAATTATGTTGTGAAGCAATCAATACAATTCCCCACCAACAAAGTGATCGAAGTCGAAATCTTCCACATAAACAAAGCCAATGGCATACATCATTAACATATGATCACATGGACTATGTCCCTAATTGATGACTGAAAAGAGCAATTTTTCAACCCATTTTTTCAGCAGAGGATAACCCAATAACTTTAACTCGAACTTTTGACTTGCTATTTTACAAAGTATATAGACTAAAAATCTTCCAAGAAGAAACCTATGAATAAGCTTGATTACATTTGCATCAAATCAACAACTCAATTTCTGAAATAATAGGATCATCCAATGAATATCCTAATAGTAGAAATCAAACAACATATCGCGACACAAATTGAGGATAAAAACAAAATATATGGTATTCCAAACTGTGCTTCGCATTCAAATTGTGAGCAATGATACACAAACCAATTTCATCAAGTAATTCGTCTACGGATCCGCAAAGTTCAGTGGAAGGCGAGAACGAAACCAAAATAAACCCAAAATTTAAGCATCTCCCAAGAAAGTAGCCTAATAATAGCCTCATAAAGAAGAAACAGAAAAGATCACCCTATCCAAACCGAGTTGTATGCTCAAATTCATATTCTCCGAAATTCCAACAGGAATTGCGACTGAAGACAGCAACGCACGATTTCAAAATGTTCCACAACACAAATCTAGAACTTCCATATTCGTGTAGTACGCCCAAACAGATGTACTGGACCTTTTCCACAGATCGCGCTGAGGCTTGGACGCGATTGAGCGCCACAACCGATCCATATCGGAGCACAGGCCTAAGATCTGGCCAACGTCCCTCCGAATCGCCGTCGCCTGATCGTCCATCGAAACAACGGCGTTTGAAGATAAAGATGACGCCGATGAGGAAGATGACGTGTACCCCACTCTCTCGAGACGTTCCAAATCGTCTCTGATCTTCAGACACAACCGCTTCGAGCTCGAGTACATCTCCGATAGGTTCCCCCCGCCGCTTACGTCAGCTGCCATCGTTGTTTTGCTTGCTTGGCAGATTGCAATTTTGCTTTATTCCAAAAGAAAATTCTGTAAATCATACGAGGCTGAGCTGAGTTGAGGTACAATAAATAGTAACAAATAAATGCTTGTCGAAGAATTTAATTGATAAATAATCAAAATGACATTTTATTTGCAACTGCAATTGGTAATAAAAATTATTTTTATTGGGGAATCTATAGAAAATACCGATTTGTATAAAAACTTGCAAGTCAATATCATATCAGTATTCTTTTATATGTAGGTACCTATTAGAACAAATTTTCTGCACATTGATACATGTTCACGCCGCAAGGTACATCATATAACACATTTACGTACGATATAGAAACGTATTGTGGTACATAATAATACAGTGAGAAAATGGTACACCATGTACAGTGGCAGAGCCAGAGAATTACACCAGTTGGGTCATTTTAGTATTTTTACAAATTTTCACAAATTAGATCCCAACCCCACTAATTTCACAAATTTTCAGTGGGGTCCCTTTAGTATAAATTGTTTTAATTTGACTCCTAATCTTAATTATTTAACCCTATATTCTAAATAATTTTTTTTTCAATGGGGTCCAGTGACCCCACTGGCTCTCATGTGGCTCCGCCACTGATCATGTAACACATTAAGGTACCATATAGAAACATATACGAGTACCACATAAACGCGTGACGTGGTACATAATACACATATAGATAAAGAGGTACGTCAAGATTGGGAAAATACACAGTCAAACGGGTACCTATATAAAAAAAAATTTCTGGATTGCAGTTTTTTATACAAATGTGTTTTGTTCTATAGATTGACCTTTATTTAAAATAAAAATCCTTCAATATCACATTCAACTGACAATGGCCATACGTGACACATTATGAGAATGAAACTAATCTCGGAGACAAGGTGAAAATGCCTCACTCTCACTCAAGAACGAAAGTTAAAAAACCAACCGAAATCGAACATGCGACCAGTAGGGCTGTCAGTTCGGTACGAACCGAACCGAACCGAAATTTCGGTTAACCGAAATTTCGCTTCGACTATCTCCTAAACCGAATACCGAACCGAATTTACCGGTTCGGTATTCGGTTATAACCCAAATTTATTTCGGTTTTCGGTCAAACGGTTAACCGAATTTTAAAAAAATAAAAATAAAAAAATAAAACATGACAAAAAACATCAGCCACATCTCGACATCTAAACATCAAATGTCAAACACATCAAATAGGTTATAAAGAGCAACAACAACAACAAACGAAACAATAATATCCAACAATCAACTCCAATTTTCGGTAATGTGAAATGTGAGGGAGGGAGACGATGCTATTGTGAAATGTGAGCTGAGGCTGAGGGAGGGAGACGATGACTGAGCTGAGGTGAGGGAGGGTTCTTATTGGGCTGAGCCATTTATTGTTTTATTTCCTTAATGTGCATGGCCCGTCTATAGTGGGTAACATATTTATATTTTTTATAATAAAATATAACAATTCTGTAATTCGGTTCGGTTCGGTATACCGAACCAGTGTATCCGTACCGAACCGAATTACCGAATTTTTTTTTCAGAAACCGTTCGGTTCGGTTCGGTTTTGTACCGAATTTTCGGTATTTCGGTTATTCGGCTCGGTTAACCGAATAACGCACACCCCTAGCGACCAACAAGTTAAAATAGCATGTACTTATTCGTTGTTTCATGTATGTGGGCATTTGTTAACTTTGAGCATAGTTATTATTTATTCTAATTTTCTCATCTCTCTAAAAAAACATCAAGGCCATCTCCAACCGTAAAATTCGATCTCAAACACAAACTCATCCCCAAATTAAAAAAATGCAGTATTCTTCTCCGACCATTAATCTCATTCACAAACTCAAAAGAATATTCTTGCAATATTCTCTTTCGCATCAACATTTATAAATTTTCAGTACGACCCACATATGTTACAATTTTTTTCAATATTACCCACATAATAAATAAATAAATGATATTTTCTTAGACTAAATTTTAATAAATATTTTATTTCAATTTTGAACATTATTCATGTGGTATTTTAATAAACAATTAATTAACAAGAAAGCTAATTATAATAATTTATGTAATAAAAGTTAATTACTAAATCTAGTTTGAGTTGCATTGGTGTCAAATTAAAACGCATGCGTTTATATGATAGAGAAAATGACATAACCCATTATGCATTTGAGTGTGTGTTGGGGTATTTTTTTATGTATGACTCTGATTATTGGTATTAGTTGAAGATGGGTCTAATACAAAACCACATTGTTTCCCAATCTTGTCCACCATTTTGGTAAGGATAGTGGACACCACTATGTCCATTGTTTTTATGTTTTTTCGTATTTTCGTTCTTCGTTACAATTCACCTACCCAATTTAGAAGTTTGTCTTCTCGTATAAGAGTTGTTTTCTATCGTTTTGGATTGTCTTTCTTTTCCAGAAAATAAGAAAGTTAACAACATTTTATATTATGTGATTATAGTTTTTATTAGTGAACTTTATCATTTAGTTAATGTAGTTAAGCTCACCAACCCCTAAAGTTTTACACGCAGAACAATTCTTGCATGGAATGACGCCACAATATTTTTCAGATGACCTAACTACTCTTTTCGTTCCGTAAATTTTACTAAATTATAGCATGTGACGCATTAATATTGTTGAATTCTATAGGAAATAAATTAATAAGATAACTATTATTGAATCATGTTGTCCAAGTAAAATCATTTACAAATTTCAAGGTTCTTCTTAGACATGAAGAGGGTGTGAATAATACGGCAGACATAAATTAATGTTCACATACGGTAATGAATCATCTCTGATGTAATTTCTCGTACTAGCCACATCATAATTATCTTCCTTTATGGATGCAGTAAATATGACATCTAATGGATGTCAATTGCATATATGTTTTTTATTCAATTATCCTTTATATAATCTCCCCAATTTAAATTAAAAAAAATGCTTTATTAGCGATCACCCAACAGGCGGAGGGTCGGTAAGCCCAACAACCCTCGCGTGTGGGAAACGCGCCCCAGACAACCGCGTAGGGAACACGGCCCACTCCACCAATCGAAAGAAAAAGCTTACTTTCTGAGATTTACACGATTTAGATTTTAATTAAATAAAGAGAAATTATAATTTTAATTATTATTTCCTTCTATAAATAAGCATTCCTACTCATTCCCTCAACTCGCGTCTATCCCTTAACTTCTCTCAATCTCTCGATCTGTAGTAACTGAGCTCGTTTGTTGCAAAAGTCAGTTGCTGATCCGTTTCTCTCGTATTTACCTTTAAGGCAAGTGTCTTCTTAATGTTGTTGTTCCTCGACCTCTCATTTTGTTCGGCTGTGGATTTATTTTTTTGCCGTTTCATGCATATATACGCTGCTTCTCTGCATTTGGTGTTTGCTTTTCGGTTCAGATTTTATTCATCTTCAGCGGATCTGTTTGGTACGACGTTGAAAACTGCACGTTGTTGTTTGCTTTGTTCTGATTCGCTGAATCTGCTATCAGATCGGGTAGAGACGGCGTTGAATATGATATGTGTTGTATATGGTGGTTAGTGAAACGATAGATCTGTGATTTTGGAACTCTGATGTCGTGAGATCTGTGCGGAAATGGAACAAGCATTCTGATTGGTTTAGCTTTTTTTGCTATGATTCAGCTGACTTTCTGATTGAGTTTTCTATTTCTAAAGTGTTAGTGTTGTAGAAATGTTACTTGATTGATCTTGAGATCTCATGCTCATGGATCCGTGTCTTTGACGGGACTGTGATTATGAGAATGGGATGTATTACCACGTCTGATTTATGATTATGAGGCTGATAGGTGCTTGTGTTGATGTCATTTCAATCAACCTAGTTTTGAATTGGTAAAACTAACATGAAAAGTGTGCTTCATTTCTCCTTGAGCATCAGATGCACATCTTTGTTGATCGTATGGAATGATTTAGCAGCATGTCATTTCTCCTTCAATAATTCTTTAGAATTTCATATGAGATATTATAAATGAATGGACAAATAACAGGACTTTCTACTACAGAAACACATAATGGCTTCCCACATTGTTGGATACCCCCGTATGGGCCCCAAGAGAGAATTGAAGTTTGCTCTTGAATCTTTCTGGGATGGTAAGAGCAGCGCCGATGATTTGGAAAAGGTTGCAGCTGATCTAAGGGCATCAATCTGGAAGCAGATGTCTGATGCTGGGATCAAGTACATTCCAAGCAACACATTTTCATACTATGATCAAGTACTCGATACGACAGCAATGCTCGGTGCTGTTCCCCCGAGATACAACTGGTCCGGTGGTGAGATTGGTTTCTCCACTTACTTCTCCATGGCCAGAGGAAATGCCTCTGTTCCTGCCATGGAAATGACCAAGTGGTTCGATACCAACTAGTAAGTGATGTGGTTTGTTTTCTTTATCGATTCATTGTCTTGGTGATATGCAGTCTAACTAAGAAGACCACGTTTTTTTGGTCCAGCCATTTCATTGTCCCTGAATTGGGCCCTGATGTGAATTTCTCATATGCCTCCCACAAGGCTGTAAATGAATACAAGGAAGCTAAGGCGGTAGGAATTAATTATTCTCTTGATGAATTTATCTTACATATTAATGTGTTTTTACTTTGTAAAACATTAATGTTGCCTGTTAATTTCGAACTGAAGTGTTTGGTTTTGGCTCATGCAGCTCGGTGTTGATACTGTGCCAGTGCTTGTTGGCCCCGTGACATACTTGTTGCTCTCTAAACCTGCCAAGGGTGTCGAGAAAACCTTCCCTCTTCTTTCTCTGCTTGACAAAATCCTTCCTATCTACAAGTACGATATTTTTCTAATTTTTGCCTTTTTCTGCTCTGCCAGTATCGACAATACTGATCCATTGACATATATGACATCCTTGCAGGGAAGTTATTGGCGAGTTAAAGGCTGCAGGTGCTTCTTGGATCCAGTTTGACGAGCCTACCCTTGTTTTGGATCTTGAATCTCACGAATTGGAGGCATTTACCAAGGCCTACACTGAACTGCAATCATCTCTGTCTGGCCTTAGTGTCCTTGTCGAGACTTACTTTGCTGATGTACCTGAGGCTGCGTTCAAAACTCTTACCTCATTGCCTGGAGTAGCTGGCTTTGGTTTTGACTTGGTTCGTGGAACTAAGACTCTTGATTTGATCAAGGGTGGAATCCCATCTGGAAAGTACCTCTTTGCCGGAATTGTTGATGGTAGGAACATCTGGGCTAATGACCTTGATGCATCTCTCGTCACATTGCAGACTCTTGAAGGAGTAGTTGGGAAAGGTAAGCTGACTAATTCACATTCACCTGTTCTATTTTTCCCCATACATGGGGTACAAACTTTCTTTGAATTATTTCTGCAGACAACCTTGTCGTATCCACCTCTAGCTCGCTCCTTCACACTGCTGTTGATCTGATCAATGAGACCAAACTGGATGCCGAGATCAAATCTTGGCTTGCATTTGCGGCACAAAAGGTTGTTGAAGTGAATGCTCTGGCGAAGGCATTGGCTGGACACAAGGATGAGGTAATTGCCTTATCTTGTGTCATTTATTAGTGTTGCAAGATGGCATTGGGGTCCGCTACTCCATTTGGTTTTATAGATGCGATATCTTTAAGCTGAGTTTAGGATTTTTTTTGTTTTGGTCAGCATCTGGGCTCACTTGAATATGTGCTTAAAACTTATCCCATCAGGCATTCTTCTCTTCCAATGCTGCTGCTCAAGCTTCAAGGAGGTCTTCCCCCAGAGTGACCAATGAAGCTGTCCAAAAGGCTGTAAGTGATTGATCTAGCCGTTTGGAGCTATAACTTGTGTCCTTTTGCTGCACATGTGAAGCCATCTTATGCCGACTATCCATTTTCTTGGGTGTTAATTAGGCTGCTGCATTGAAGGGTTCTGATCATCGCCGTGCAACAAATGTCAGTGCCAGACTTGATGCTCAGCAAAAGAAGCTTAACCTTCCCATCCTCCCAACAACCACCATCGGTTCCTTCCCTCAGACCATTGAACTCAGAAGGGTTCGCCGTGAATACAAGGCCAAGAAGTAATCCACTTTAGTTTTTCTTTACCCTTTTTACGATGCATCAGCATAGGCATATGATGTGATCTCAAAATTTCAATTTCAACCCGTGCAGGGTCTCTGAAGAGGAATACATCAAGTCTATCAAGGAGGAGATTAACAAAGTCGTCAAGCTTCAAGAAGATTTGGACATCGATGTCCTTGTTCATGGAGAGCCTGAGGTATGACATTCGAAATTATACGTTGCTCTGTAATAGCAACATTTGTTATCGAACAGCGCTGAGAAGTTTTGCATACCATTATATGATAAAAGTTATAATATTTCTTTCTGGCATATGAAAATTATAGAGAAACGACATGGTTGAGTACTTTGGCGAGCAACTGTCTGGTTTCGCCTTCACGGCCAACGGATGGGTCCAATCGTACGGTTCTCGCTGCGTGAAGCCACCGATAATATATGGCGACGTGAGCCGCCCCAACCCAATGACTGTATTCTGGTCGTCGGCTGCGCAGAGCATGACCAAGCGCCCGATGAAGGGTATGCTTACCGGCCCAGTGACCATCCTCAACTGGTCTTTCGTTAGAAACGACCAACCGAGGTTCGAAACTTGCTACCAAATCGCCTTGGCCATCAAGGACGAAGTTGAGGATCTCGAGAAGGCCGGAATCACCGTGATCCAAATCGACGAGGCCGCACTCAGAGAAGGTCTCCCTCTGAGGAAAGCCGAGCACGCCTTCTACTTGGACTGGGCCGTGCACTCCTTCAGAATCACCAACTGTGGCGTTGAGGACACTACTCAGGTGCCTTTTCTCATTGAATACTTTTTCAGTCCCATAATACAGAGGGTAGTATTATAGGTACACAACGAATTTAGAGGTTGGTATCACAGGGACAATAATTTTGAAAGCAATTTAAGGGCACTATAAGTCGTAACCCTTGATTTGCCCCAAATTCTACGGTTTTGCCTTATAGTTGTAGTAGGGTCTCAACAAAATTAGGTGTATCATAGGGTTAAAAATTTTCAACATTAAGCAAATTTATGACAAAATTTAGGGTTCCGGCGTATAATGTTTGTCCCTAAATTGCTTATGTTTGGAAGTTATTGTCTCTATAATGTTATTCTCTAAATTCTATGTCCCTACATTGTGCCACCCCTCTAAATTATTGGATTGAACCGTTTCCTTTTCAACCTTACTTATGTTACTTCCTCCTCTACGCATATGTTTTCTTAGGTCTACTCTTCCCTATTCATTTGGGTAGTAGCCCAACTCCGTTGGATTGTCGACAGTCGGCACGTTTCAAATATTTAGATTTTCGATGATTGTGTAGAAAATCCGACGGAGTTGGGTAGCGCGTACGAGCAATGGATAGGGTAGAGTGGTGACCATCCAATCCAACACATTTATATATATGTATGATGTATCTTTGTTCCTTCTCATCAGATCCACACGCACATGTGCTACTCGAACTTCAACGACATCATCCAGTCTATCATCAACATGGACGCCGATGTCATCACCATAGAGAACTCTCGCTCGGACGAGAAGCTCCTCTCCGTGTTCCGCGAGGGGGTGAAGTACGGCGCCGGGATTGGGCCCGGCGTTTACGACATCCACTCCCCGAGGATCCCTTCCTCGGAAGAAATCGCAGATAGGATCAACAAAATGCTCGCCGTGCTCGAGACCAACATACTGTGGGTCAACCCCGACTGCGGTCTGAAGACACGCAAGTACGCCGAGGTCAAGCCCGCCCTCGAAAACATGGTCTCTGCTGCTAAGCTGCTGAGGACTCAGCTTGCAAGTGCTAAGTAAGTGAGTGGGGATTGATTGAGACTAATCTTAAATCATTGAAATTGCTGGGTTTCTTTTTAAAGGCTTTATTATTCGAATAATTTGGGTTTTTTTTTTTTTACTACTGAAATTGAACTATATAGGTTGTAGAATTTTGTATGTGCCCAGTGGAGGCGGTTTTGTGTGTTTTGATATTTGAAATGTTGTATGTTCTCTTTGATTGATGCTTATTGCTTATGGTATGGAACGGTATGGTTGTTCAAGAAGCAACTGAGGTTATCATATGCAGTTACTGTTGCAATGTGCAGCTGAGGTATATTTCGGCATTATGTAGAATATTAAATGTCGGAATTGAACGTACTGTATACGGGCTTATTTAAGCATTTTTTACCGGCTAATCAATAAAATAGATCTAATATTATTGTAACCTTTTGTAATATAAACATTATTTACTATATTAATTTGGATTTGGAGGAGAAAATACCATTTTATGGTACGTATTTCTCTTTTACCTCTGGAAACCAGGTTTCACTTGAAGTTTGAAGAACACTAGGCTTATTTACCAAAGATAAATTGTTGTATATACTGAGACAAATAATAATTAATTATACTTAGTAGTTATAATGTACAGTAACAGTAGTATAGTACAGCTATAGTCACAACAAGAGGGTAGCAGTTTTTGTCGTGGGATCTATCTGTAATAGAATTTCATTTCTTTTTTGTTCTTTTTGACGGCAAATATTTCAAAAATAGATTTTCACTTTTGATAATTTATTATCAGTATCTGGTAAATAAACTGTTATTAGCTTTAAATTTTCTTGGTCTCCTCTCTCGTCGTCGTCACTTTCTGTGGCTGCCTGTGAGCTCCTCCATGTTAGTCTAAGTCAACAAAAGCCCAAAGGAAAACAACAACAATTCAAAACTAATCATATCGTAACAAAAAAAAAAAAAAGCGACAAAAACAAAAAAAAAGAAAAAGAAAGATCTGATCTGAGAGAATAAGACAAAGAACAACACTCCAACCAATGACCTGTTCATTCCATCATATCATGTGCTTCGTCATGGACGCACATTTCTTTTTCTTTTGTTTATTCAACCTTTATTTTTTCTTACAATGCAACCACCGCTAATCATCACTTCACTATGCCTTCCTTTGCCCGTTTATAAATATGTATATTGTGGAATTTCTGCTCACTATTTGCTGCTTTCTGCTTAATTTGTTTCTTCTCTTCTCGAGTTTTTTCATTGCTCAATCATCACTAGATAGATTACTTTAGTCGTCGTTGGAGTAAAGAACAAAGGTGTATGTAATGGAGGCTGTTCCAAGATCTTTGTTTCTTACATATGCACACACACATGTAATATATATTATATATACATATAATTAAGTCGGACCAGGCTTCATTCCACACACCCTAATTTCTCGGAACAAGGTCTCTTGCTTTTGATTTCCTCATTGATTATGTTTACAATATTGTTCTTGAAGTTTGTTTAACTGGGATATATTTATATATACATATCTATAAATAGTATATGTTGCACGTCCGTGTGCATAAAAATAAAAATTGATAAGCTGTTTTTGTTTTAATTTTGATTTTAATATCTATATTATATTATATAAATGGTCATGGGTGAATATAAACTGACATTATATTATATAAATGGTCATGGGTGAATATAAACTGACACAATTTGATGTGTAACTTATTTGCAATTTAGTCCATCATTTGTAATTCAATTAATTAAGTATTTACACTCATAATTTTTTATTTACTGCACGTGTGCCTCTACAACTAAGTTTCTTTTTATATATTTGAAAATTACATTTCATCTTAAACACTAAAAATTATAATTTCAAAATTTAAAATAATTTAATATAATTATATTAAGTTCACATCTAGTATGCAAAACAGTAGTTATAAGCATTTTACTAAAAATAGAGTAGGCAGTTTCATTAAGTTAAAGATCGTGATCTAATATTTATAGATATACCAAAAATCAGTTTTAACCAACCGTCATCGTTAATATATGGATGAAATCGTCTGTCCCACTTTTTGTATCCCACTTTCTGTTCCATTTAATCACAGCCATTGAATTTTTGATCTAGAGGCTAGCAGATTTTCTCACTATTTTTAAATTATTTTTATTCCACAATTCAGCAAATCATAAAATCACTATTATTTTATGTAATATATATGATAAAAACATATAAACATCACCAATTTATTCGTTATGTTATGATGATCAAATGATATCCATATCTTATATTTTTCTGTATCATTAAGAATCATTAATTTTTAAATTTTGTATGTTGATCGTTCATTCTTGAGGTGTGGCTATGTATTGTATCATTTCCGAGATCATTTGGACGGAATGACGTAATAAGTATTATATATATATATATATATTGGCATTTTGTAAGATTGGCTCTATTTTTTTTTTTTTTTTTTGGCAGACTCTGTTATTGATATGTGCTTTGCTAATAATGGACAATTAAGAACTTGCAGAGCTTCTGTTCATTGATCAGCGACTCTAACCACCGATAGCTTCATAGGGTTGAAGTTGAACATTTGCCTTGTATGTTGTACCTTTGGTTGCATTAAAAGCCACATTATTTATACATAAGTGCGCAATTATTTTATTATGGGATTTCATGCAAATAAAAACAAATGTGTATGCATATCGCTATCATTTAAATACCGCTAAAGTATGGTGGATCATATTGTTACACACAGTACACTAGCTAGCTATATAGGGAATAATATACACCAATTTAAAAGGTTGAAATAATAATACCTAGGAAATTATATTGTATGCAACAAATTGCATCGTTAATATTAGCATTTGAAATAATATATTGAAGCTAATCATAACAATTACAATGTGTGTGCATGAAGTACCTCATTTGACTTGTACTAGTAGTATATGTGCGCATTGATACATAAATATATTATATTAACTTATATTTTAAATATACCTTTTATTATGTGAAATATAATGCTAAGTGCCCTCATAATTTTTTTTCTTTTTATATATTAGAAAAATATAAATTGTATTTTAAATTATAATGTTCATTTGCTAAATATTTAGATTATTTAAATAAAAATGAAGGATAATAATTCAATAATGAAAGTATATCTCTGTCATACATATAGCTGTACTGTATCTGTATCTAAATTATAATAAGGGTAAATTATCATTCAGGCCCCAAAAGTGATTAAAATAGTTTTCAGGACCTTTAAGAAAAATTTTAGTTAAATGACCAACTTTTCGTAAAATTTAAAGATAAGGACCAACTGTTATAAAGTGTGTATGAATTGTTATCGGATGATCATTTCTGTAATTTTCATAACAATGAACTGTTATTGTGGGAACAATGAATTGTTACTGCAGACTAATAAATTGTTACTGAATAATCGGGTCCTTAAAACTAATTTTTTTTCTGACAGGGCCTGAACAAAAATTTCAGACCCCTGACAGGGGACTGAACGAATCTGTCCGCTCTCAAGTCTCAACTCGTCTAATTGGCCACCTGCGTCATAACATTGAAATAAAAAGAAAAAAAAAAGGAGAAAGAGAAGGTTTTAGAGAGAGATAGAAGGAGAAGGGATCGCTTGTACATCTTCGGTTTCAATCTGTTCTCATCAAACTTGTTGGATCTTGCGATTCTACAAAGATGAATGATCTTTTATCGGTGAGTTGAGTTTTTTTATCTTGTTTGTTTTCTGATGGCGAGGTTTGCTCCTTATTAATGAGCTGTGTAGAGAAAATGTGGGAATTGCTGTTGATTATGATGGTTTTCGAAATCGACGAGTTTGGAAAGATTTTATCTATTTTGGCTGATTCAATTTATGTGTGGTAATTTCAATGGGGTTATTATGCATATGAAATTGGAAGAGTTATATGACTGCAATTTTTTCCCTGAATGCACAACTTGTGGGAATCTGTTTTTGAATGTGGTATAGAAACACATATCTTTGCCGATTGTGTTTCTTTTTGTATGAGATTTATCAGCAGTACACTTGATCTACTTAGCACATCCCAAAGACGCGAATTTACTGTCCTCTTAATAAATCTTGCTTTCTTTAGCTGAGAATTACAAGCTGATTACACGTGAAGTTCTTTTTCTGATGTAATGCATTATTTTATAAGGTTTGTTCGGTTGTATCGTTGATAATTTCCCGGGTCACGGAGGTTGGCTTGTCGACCTTTTATGGGTGATCCGCCATTGCCCTTGTATTTGTATCGTCTTAGCTTATATGCTTAGTATAGTTTGTTGCATCGTGTCGTAACTAAATTTTTCTTTTTCTTTTTTCTTCGCTTTTTTCAGGATTCTTTTGTTACATCACGAGATGAAGGTAATAGAAGTGGAGATATTGAAATGGGAGTTGAGAGTCAAATGAATTCAGGAGATATAGGCTTGCAGAACTTTTTCAATAAGGTGTTCACTTCAACTCCTACTCATTCTTTGACTTCTAGCAAATCTCATGGATTTATGAATTTTATTATTATTGTGATCTGAAAGCTTTTGACCTTGATCTTATTTGATGCTGATAGGTTCAGGAGATTGAGAAACAGTACGAGAAACTCAATGCGCTTTTGAGAAAGCTTCAGGTTTGTATTTCACGTCTTATTGTCGTAGTGCTGGCTGATAGAGAACACAGCCATTTTCTACGTCAGTTTTCTTATTAAAGTAAGAATATTCTTTTAGTTGAATCCTTGAGACCTGGAATATAAACTTAGTAATATCGATATTGTTCAATCCTTAATCTTAGACGAGGTTTAATACCTTCCATGTCCTCTCCCTTTGCTTATATATGATATCTGATGAATTGGTAATATACGTTGCTTTATCATATCTTGGTCTGTTCAAGTATTCTCTTCAGTGAATATGTGATTATCATATATCATTTCCTGTCCATTCACTATAGGATGCTCATGAAGAATCAAAAGCTGTCACGAAGGCTGCTGCAATGAAAGGTAGATGATCTAGCTTTCATCTTCTGTTGTTTTGGTTTGAATCTATTCGAATATGTATTTGACATTCTCTCCGTTCTTTCAGCTATTAAGAAAAGAATGGAGAAAGATGTTGATGAAGTTGGTAAAATTGCCCGTCTCATTAAATCAAAGATTGAGGAGCTCGACAAAGAGGCAAGGAAAAATAATTAAATAATTGCAGAAGTTCAAAGGTTTATTATATTTGCTTCTGATATTTGTTTTCCCGTTGTCTAGAACTTAGCCAACAGACAAAAGCCTGGATGTGGTAAAGGGTCAGGAGTAGACAGATCAAGAACAGCAACTACAATGTAATCTATTTTCTCTTTTTTATTGAAGATATCTTATAGAGAATGGACTTTTGTAGTAAAAGTTTTTTTGGCTAATAGAGAATGGACTTTTGTAGTAAAACTTTTTTTGGATAAACCACAATTGTTTATTCAAATCATAAATTCATAATCTTTCGTTTCAGGGCTTTGAAGAAGAAGTTCAAAGACAGGATGTCTGAGTTTCAGGTTGGATTGTATATGTGATCTGTAATAATGGTTGAAGGCTTGAGTTCCTTTTAGCTTCCTTTTTCCCAAGCTTTCATCTCTTCTTCTGTTGCAGACTTTAAGAGAGAACATACATCAAGAGTACCGTGAAGTTGTAGAGAGGCGTGTATTTACAGGTGAGTAAGAGTTATACATGTAGCAAATCTTATTTGTATAAAGGAGTAATGATTAATCGTTTGATTTCGATTCATGTTTCAGTTACTGGCACGAGAGCTGATGAAGAGGTGAACTAAAACTCTTCCAACTTCCTTCCTTGCATCCATGGTATTTGCAGGAAATCATTTTTGGTTAAATAAATCGTTTTTTCTTCTTTTCCAGACAATTGATAAATTAATAGAGACGGGGGACAGCGAACAGATATTTCAAAATGCAATTCGTGAACAGGGTCGAGGCCAGGCAATGATATTTTTTCTTTTCCTTTCCTTTTTTCTCTTCCATTTTAATGCAATGCTAACTAGCAACACATCTTGTCCAGGTAATGGATACTCTCGCCGAGATTCAAGAGCGACACGACGCTGTCAGAGATTTAGAGAAGAAGCTTCTCGATTTACAACAGGTGCCCTTTTCTTCCCTCGATTGTTCGAATGGCTTAGACTGAAATACACTTTATTTCCTTCTTTTTAATAGCCTAATGTTAACCTTGTAAACTTTCACTTGTCGTCACTATTTGGCAAGAGCATCTCCAACTGAACCCCAAAACTCAAGAAATGCAATAAGAACACTCCAACCACACCTGAAATACAAACTCACTATGAGTTTTTTGTTTTCCCTCTCCTACAAATTTGAGTGGGTTCTAAAAAATATGGATTTATGGTTTGAAATTGCAATAATACGCTTTTGTTTGTTATTAATTACTAAAGCACTCATAATGAAATAGAAAACTATACCAGGAATTGTCTTTTTAATAAACATTTTCTCGATATTTTTTTTATAGGTATAACTATTAATCTTATTAGATATTGTCTCCGGAAATTAAAATAATATCTTGATGTAGCTTATAAATCTGTAAAAAAATGTGTTTAATAGCAAAAAGTTGTAAAAGATGGGTTGCAAGAGAATGTATTCAAGAATATCCTATCGAATTTAATTTTTGGAGAAGAAAATTACTGTTTGGCCTCGCCCATTACGGTTGGAGATGATCTAAATGCCACTGCTGGCATCACGAAAAGAGCGAGCTTTTGCATATAATTTTCTCCGCTTATTACATATAACATGTTATATATCGCCTCTTTCAGATATTCATGGACATGGCTGTACTAGTCGATGCTCAAGGTGACATGCTCGACAACATAGAATGTCAGGTACGTGCTTAAACGAGCGCAATGCCAAACAATTCTCTCGTGAAGAAAGACAACCGTGGATTCTTGTAATAATTTTCAAATATTCGTACGCTTATTAACAAATACGTATGAAACCAGGTTTCGCACGCAGTGGATCACGTACAGTCGGGAAACACCGCTCTTCAGAGAGCGAAGAGTTTGCAGAGAAACTCGAGGAAATGGATGTGCATTGCCATCCTCATACTCCTAATTATCGTTGCGATTATAGTCGTAGGAGTGTTGAAGCCATGGCAGAATAAAAATGGTGCTTGATAGTATATATTATAATTATGTATATGATATAAAGGGCTTGCTTACAGGGAATTTGTGCTTGTTAAATTGAGATTCATTTTGTGTGAGGGGTATTTTTGGATAACTAGTTTTCTTACATAATTATGGATAACATTAATATTTTGTATATCTTCTAGTAAAGCGTCTTCTTGTGACATTTTTGCACAATGGACTTGGTGAAATTTTGACAACATTCATTCCAATGAAATCAAAATTGACAAGCACTAACTGTTTTCATATCCGTTTATTTCAATTGAACAAAGTACGTCCCTGTGACTGAACTTGCGTTGATTTCTCATGTTTCTTTTCAAAAGTCCTCGAAGAGAACTAGACATCATGAAATCATTGCCCCATCAATTATGTCCCCCTCTGTGTTCCAGATGATCAGATCCACTGAATTTCACCAATTATGTCCCCCTGATCAGATCCGCTGAATTTTAAATCCGGCGATTCACAAAATTTCTTTTCTATTTATTAATTCTTCTAATCCCATAATCCACCAAATCATAAGATCGTCATTATTTCATGTGATTTATATGATAAAAATAAATAAATACATCCAATTTATTCATTGTTTTACGATGATCAATTCGATATCTATATCAGATATTTTCTGATAATCATAAAAATCAGTTTTAACATAGTGAGACAGGAAATGAGACGGGGATTGTAGGACAGATAATTTCAACCGGAACTAGACCGCCTGTTACGTGTCAGTTTGCTTCTTGCTACACGAGAATCCAGAAATTTGCAAAGGAGCCCTTTTTTATATCAATATTTGCCTATTTACCCCTTTTATTACGAAAAATACGTAGCGGGTCCACGTCGAGAACCAGCGCTGTCTGAACAAAACCCAGAAATCCTAAAATTAACTCTCTCTCTCCCTCTCTCTCTCTGAGATTACGTTGAATTCTCTCTCTATTTATATAGATCGGAGTTGCAATTCCGAAGACATGACGATGATGACTCCACAGCCCTTGGATGTAGTAGCACTACTACTCTCCTTTTTTTTTCTTCCCTTTTTCGTTTCTATCCGAAATGATGTTCAGATTTCTAACTTGCTACGCAATCCTATATGCATAGGCGCGAAGGGATCAGTCTGATCCAAATCAAATTGGCTTGAGTGTCCCTGTGTTTGAGTCGTTGCTATTCCTTTTCTTACTTTGGTTTGCTTGATGAATAGTTGCGATCGTCTAGGGTTTCTGTCGCGAGTACAAGAGGGATTTGGCTACTTCGTTAACTTAATTTCATGCGTATTCTGCTTCTGTAGATTTAATGTGGTTCAGTGTGTCTGTCCCAAATCGCTGCGAGCTTCGATTTAGTGGATCGAGCTTTTTTTTTTTTTATGTAATTGTTATTATTTTTTCTTTTTGGGTTTGTAGCAACAGGAGGACGAAGAGATGTTGGTTCCTCACTCTGATTTAGTTGAAGGTCCTCAGCCTTTGGTTGAAGGTCCTCAGCCCATGGAAGGTGAGTCCTCAATTTGTACTAATTCTTCGATCTTACTACTGCGTAATCATTTCGTGTTGGTATCCATTATTAGTCGAGCTTGTCAAGTTTTGGGTGTCTATTTTCGCTGATATTGGATGGTTTGGATAAATTTCTAGTGACTGCTACCGAAAACGGGGGAGCTGTTGAAAACCAGGCGAACGAAGAGCCACAAGCCTCACGCTTCACGTGGACGATTGAGAACTTCTCCCGGTTAAATATGAAGAAGCTTTACTCTGATGTCTTCATCGTTGGGGGTTATAAGTGGTATTTTCTGGCTTTGCACATTGACTTGTTATAGTTAATTTTACTATATATGATTTTTATTATTGTAACTATTACTCTGATGTCTTCATGTAGTTTTGAGTGATTCCATCATGAGGGGCAAAATGTTCTCTATTCCACATTCGTTTGCGTTGATTTTATGCAGGCGGGTGCTTATATTTCCGAAAGGGAATAACGTGGACTACTTGTCAATGTATCTAGACGTGGCTGATTCAGCTAGCTTGCCTTATGGATGGAGTAGATATGCACAATTTAGCTTAGCAGTAGTCAATCAAATAAATAGCAAATACACAATAAAAAAAGGTATTTAGTCTTTAGACCTTCTCTAATTTTCTTTTGATATCAGTCAAACTGGTACACAGTACGTACTCGTGTATGATGTGCTACCGTGCATAAGCTGGATATGAATTATATGGAAAAAATTATCGTTGAGACTTCGTGAAATTTTATGCTTGATACGGCATCTGCTACATATAGTTTGATCATCTTATGATGTAGTGATTGCTGTCTTTTGCAGACACTCAACACCAGTTTAACCAAAGGGAGAGTGATTGGGGATTTACATCCTTCATGCCTCTCGGAGAGCTTTATGACCCCAACAAGGGGTACCTTGTTAACGATACTTGCGTTATTGAAGCTGATGTTGCAGTCCGTAAGATTGTTGATTACTGGTCATATGATTCAAAAAAAGAGACGGGGTATGTTGGACTGAAAAACCAGGGGGCAACTTGTTATATGAACTCTTTGCTTCAGACTCTGTACCATATTCCTTATTTCAGAAAGGTAAATATATTGACAATGTTAGGTCTATTCAGGCCATTTTATGGTCTGAAGACCATGAGAAAACACTTTGTTGTGTATATTTTATTTCAGGCTGTATATCACATGCCGACAACGGAGAACGATAACCCTTCGGGGAGTATCCCCCTGGCATTACAGACTTTGTTTTATAAGCTTCAATATAACGATACCAGCGTGGCTACCAAATGTTTGACTAAATCATTTGGATGGGATACGTATGATTCCTTTATGCAACATGATGTGCAAGAACTCAATAGAGTTTTGTGCGAGAAGCTTGAAGACAAGATGAAGGTGCCTGTGGTCGGAAATAATGATTTTCTTGAAATGTTTTTTGCTGTATCGCACGCTGAAAGGGGGTGGCTTTTTTTCTTTCAGGGAACTGTTGTTGAAGGGACTATACAGAAGTTGTTCGAAGGGCATCACATGAATTACATTGAATGCATCAATGTGGACTTTAAGTCGACAAGAAAAGAATCATTTTATGGTATTGATTGTGCCAAATTTTTCACTTATTGGTTGAACACAGATAAGTGATAAGTGATAACTTATTTGGATTTTGCCTCTTGCCAGACCTTCAGCTTGACGTCAAAGGTTGCACAGATGTATATGCTTCCTTTGACAAGTATGTGGAAGTTGAACGTCTTGAAGGTGATAACAAGTACCATGCTGAAGAGCATGGGCTGCAGGTATGTTGTTCCTCTTAGAAGAATGCCCAGGAACTCTACAGATACTTTAGCATGTCGTCAAAGATAATTAAAGCCTTTGCCCGACCCGAATAATTCTTCTGATCATAGGATGCAAAGAAGGGCGTTTTGTTCATTGATTTTCCTCCAGTTCTGCAGCTTCAATTAAAACGTTTTGAGTATGACTTTATGAGAGACACAATGGTTAAGGTTAGTAGCCAAGGCATTGTATATTGTTGTTGCTTCATTCTGTATTTATCATCTGTTATTTCTGCTTATATGTTGAGTTCGAATTTCATTCTGTACTATTTTCAATGATATTTTTCTGTATTTGGTGAACCATGTAGTTTCAACGTAGATTTATTTCTTTATACTAGTTAAGTTTGCTCTTACCATTTTTGATTAGACACTTTGACTTTAAGCATTTGCATGTTTATTTCTTTGATAACGCTATTTTAGATTGTTTCCAATATGAGTTTCACTCTCTCTCATGGTAATTTCCTTGTAAATTTGAAGTTAATTTCTGCATGTTTGTGTTGCCATCGTGTCTAGTTTCATTGGATTCCTAGTTGTTCTTTGAGGTGATTTACCATTAGCTCCTTTGTTATAAATGCGCAAAATATTGTCTGTCCATATAAATATGATCTTCCGACTTCTGCACCTGATATACATTATCGTGAAATATACAGATATGCTTAATTTCTTGGATGCATTTATAACCATGTAGCTGTTAAAACTATTAAGTGGCGTATCACAATTTGGCTAATAAATCAATTCATATTTTGGATTATAGCATTTACTTTTGAGATGACAAAATAATATGCTTACTGCTTGCAGATCAATGATCGTTATGAGTTCCCGTTGGAGCTTGATCTTGATAGAGACGACGGCAAGTATTTGTCACCAGATGCAGATAGGAGTGTACGTAATCTGTATACGCTCCACAGGTTATTGGATTTCCTCGAGCTTATCGCACTTTGTGATTGTCTTAGTTGCATAGCCGGCTTAGTGATTATGTTAGCGCATTTATTCATTAGCTTCTACATCTTTTAGTTTATCATTTGGCAGATTTATGAGTTCTTCGTACTCTTGCGCATGATGTCTGTGTTGTGTTCCTTCTTGCCTGTCACATAATTGCATATTTTATGACTTATTGACTCGAGTTAATGATTAAGTTTGAGGTTCTATCATTGCATATGTCTTCATGGACAGGACAGGACGATTGATGGATCACTAGTGCCTGTTGACATTTTATTATGCACCTTTTACCATATTTGTTGTCCATCTAGTACTTAGCTTATTTGTCCTTAGTTCTTCATTAGATTTTCATTGTAAAAATTATTTTGAGAGTATCTGATTCATATGTAGCTGCTGAGCTGTTCTTTTTTTTTTTTCAAGCAGGATATTTTATAGCGCAATAGTTATTAATCTTCTCATCTTATTTGATTGTTTCGAGCAGTGTTTTGGTTCATAGTGGCGGTGTGCATGGTGGACATTATTATGCCTACATCAGGCCTACGCTCTCTGATAATTGGTATGCTTCGCTTCCGAAAATCTGCCTTGCATTTAAGCTACTTTTATATGGATGTTGTAGATTATGTTGTTACGTGTTCCAGTTTGATCGAATATGGAGACTAAATTTATATTTCAATATATTACCTTTATTTTCTATACATGACGCGTCTTATGTTTGATACTGTTCTCTTTCGTGGAAACTTTAGAAATCAGATGAACTACTTTTATGATTCCCTTACTATCAGGTACAAATTCGATGATGAGAGGGTTACTAAGGAAGATGTGAAGAGGGCGCTAGAGGAGCAGTATGGTGGTGAAGAAGAGGTAGATATGTTTGTGTTATCCTTCATTGTAATGCATTTCGACGTTGTTTGCTAATTTCTTCCGATATGGTACAGTTGCCGCAAACGAATCCAGGCTACAACAACACTCCATTCAAGTTTACTAAATACTCAAATGCTTACATGCTCGTTTACATTCGGGTTAGTGACAAAGATAAGATCATATGCGACGTGGATGAGAAGGACATTGCAGAACATCTTCGGGTAAGTTGTGCTATTATACTTCTATAATTGGTTAACACATTCATCCTTGTACATCGATTCATTAAATGTATATCTTTGCTAACTATAGGTAAGGTTGAAAAAGGAACAAGAAGAAAAAGAAGAGAAGAAAAAATATAAAGCACAGGCACATCTTTATACCATGATCGATCAAGGTATTTTTTATGTAAGTTGGAAAATTCTGTTAGGCTAATAGCAGACTGGGACAGATAAAAACTAACTGTAAGACTTACTCACTCTCCTGATTTAACAAAGATGTATATTTCTCCAGATTTTTTCTTTATGTTCTTATGTGTTTTGACTTGGAAATTATTGAACGGATCATGAAGGCGTTACTGACAATGCAGGTTGCTCGCGATGAGGACTTGACGGAACAGATTGGAAAAGATATATATTTCGATCTTGTTGATCATGACAAAGTTCATAACTTCCGTATCCAGAAACAGACGCCTTTCAATCTTTTCAAGGTATCACTTTTATTTGATGGTTTATGAGTTAATTGCATTTTATGATCGTATTACCAATGAAAAGCTTCTGCCTGTATCTAGACTTGCAATTGGTTGATGCACACTAAGACTGTGTAGTAGCTGTTCTATTGTATGTAAATCATGTGTACATAGTCTCCAATTTAATGTCAGTTCTTCAATCTAAGAAGATACCTGCTGTTCTCTTGAAAATTTGTAAAGAATTCCCTTGCTTGCAAAAAATGTTGCAGTCATAGACATTCAGCCTATTTTTAACTTGATCAACCTTTTGGTCTTTCCTAAATTTTCATTCACTCTGTCATCTGCATTTTGTTTAATTCAGTATATGTGTATGTGCAGCATTTAATGTTTTTTTGTGAGATTTTTGCTAATTTGTTGATTGAACTGTAGGAGGAGGTTGCGAAAGAATTAGGCATACCTGTTCAATATCAGCGGTTTTGGATATGGGCCAAAAGGCAAAACCACACATACCGTCCAAACCGGCCTCTGACGCCGCAAGAGGAGACCCAAACCGTAAATTAGCATCTCGGCCTCGCCTCTTCCATTTTGCGATTTAACATTTTCTCAGTTCACTTCTTATAATGACATTCAAACTTTAGCCATAATACATTTGCCATATGAAATCTTTTGAGTTCCCCTCAGTAAAATGAATTTGTATGAAAAGCCTCAGAGGGCTACTTCTTGCTCTAGGATTATTTTTCGAGTTCCCATTTAACTCGCAAGTGCTTTGTGTTGTGAAGGTTGGAGCTCTGAGGGAAGTTTCTAATAAGACTCATAATGCAGAGCTGAAACTGTTTTTGGAAGTGAATAGAGGGAATGTATGTTTTCCATCTCGTTTGAGTATTAATAATAAAGTGGACATATTTTTTGCTGTCATTTTACCGTGTATTTTCAGGATCTACAACTGCTTCCTCCTCCAGAAAAACATAAGGAAGACATACTGCTATTCTTTAAGCTATACAACCCTGAAAAGGAAGAACTTCGGTATCTCTTATTTCCTACCTCTCCTATTCACACATCCATCGCATGTCCCCTGAATTGATCATCATTAGTTCTTTCTAATAGAATTTGTTGCTTCAGTGCCTTCTTTTCTATTCTATTTCCAGGTATGTTGGTAGGCTTTTCGTCAAAAGCTCTGGAAAACCAATTGATATCTTGCCTAAGCTGAGTGAAATGGCTGGCTTTGCTCCTGATCAAGAGATTGAGCTCTTTGAGGTATTCCTATTCGTTAATAAGTATATTGCAAATTATGCAATTGGTACAAGCTCTGTTATGCAGTAATGTCGAATTGCTCTTTTTACAGGAGATAAAATTTGAGCCATCCGTCATGTGTGAACGTCTTGACAAAAGGGCTTCATTTAGATTCAGTCAGGTATTTTTACGCCTATCATGATTTTGTTACCACAATGTATTTGCTCTCTCTGCCTTATACTCTTCTCGTTTCTCCCACCGTGGTACCTCCCCTCAGATTGAAGATGGTGACATAATCTGCTTCCAAAAACGACCTTTGCCTGACAGTGATGAGCAATTCCGGTTTCCCGACGTTCCTTCATTTTTGGAATACGTGAAAAATCGCCAGGTCATCTTCTTGCTTTTTGTTTATGTCTGGTGCAGTTGTATTTTTAAGTGTGAACTATGAATCTTGCCAATTTGTGCTTCAATAGAGTTCAAGCAAAGGTTTAGTTGGTTAATTTCGTTAATTTAGATTAGCAGCCCCTTTTTTCGGTGACTTATATTCTAGGTTACTCCATGGCATTTGTCCACTATGAAGCCCTCTTCCTAATATCATTGTACTCCAAGATTGTTCCTTGAAGAAAGACCCTATTTCTGTGCATCTCCCAAGCACTTTGTTGACTATTTTATGCTGCTGTTTATTGCTGTTTTGCAGATTGTGCATTTTCGAGCTCTTGAGAAACCCAAAGAAGATGAATTTAGCCTCGAGTTGTGAGTATCCTCTGATTCCTCTCTCCATAGATATACGACGTGATGCCATCATTCTTACTGGGAACATTTGCGCAAACGATGTGACGATGTTTGGCATAATTTGCAGAGCAAAGAATCACACATATGATGACGTCGTTGAGAGAGTTGCAAAGCACCTTGGTGTAGATGATCCTTCTAAGATTCGGCTAACTCCCCACAACTGCTATTCTCAGCAGCCTAAGCCAAGTCCCATCAAATATAGATCAGTTAATCATTTGCTAGACATGCTTGTTCACTACAACCAGGTACCTTTAACTAGATAACATATTTTCTTTATGTCCTCACTGATGAGATGAAATTGTTTGAATCGTCTTATTGTAGATCTCTGATATTCTATATTACGAAGTGCTGGACATTCCGCTTCCTGAATTGCAATGTCTGAAGACACTTAAAGTCGCCTTCCATTACGCCACGAAGGACGAGGTGCTTATATTATTTCATGCGGAATACTTATATCCTGAATATCGGTATTAACTTCTGTTTTTAATTTTCCATTTCAGGCCATAATTCTCAATATTAGATTGCCTAAACAAAGTACGGTCGAAGATGTGCTCAATGAAATCAAAACAAAGGTCAGCTTCGAGTTATGCCAAATTAGTCTGCATGACCTTTTAAGACCCCTTGTGCTCGAAAATTTCAGTTACGCGGTAGCATGAAGATGCAATTAGACCTTCCATGGAATATATGCACTAATAACGTCTACTGTATCCATTTATAGGTAGAATTGTCTCATCCAAATGCTGAGCTAAGGTTGCTCGAGGTGTTTTATCACAAAATTTACAAGGTATTTTTTGGCAATCTGCTATTCTTTCGACATTGCTGCTGATCTTAATCTTTCCTGTTTCCCATATTAACTTCAAATGCTTGTAGGCATCTCCAAATTTTGGCATTTTCTGCAACTCGTTTTATTGAGGATGAGATAACACATAATTATTAATAGTGCATGCAGACTCGATTTTTTGTTACTTTTATTGGCATGGTTTGAATATCATCCTTGGAGATGCATAGTTTTACAGATTTTCTTTGCTAATTTTCTTGAGCTAATTACTGGTTATGTATTTCAATCTTGCGAACCCAACTCTTCTTTGCAGATTTTTCCTCTAACGGAGAAGATTGAAAATATAAATGACCAGTACTGGACATTGCGTGCTGAGGAGGTACTGCTGATAATATTCAGTTTCCATTTTGAATATCCATTAGCTGTATCAATTAAATTGTGTATGTGTGAATGCTTAGCAACTGAATAATACTAATGAAGATTCTTTGACATATTTCAAGAAATACCCACTTTATGAAGAGTACATGAGCTTATCCTATTGGCCGATGTTTATGTGTTTGAACCTTATTCCTCTGTCTTAATGTCAGATTCCTGAAGAAGAAAAGAACCTCGGACCTAATGATCGAGTGATTCATGTCTACCACTTTACGAAGGAGAGTTCCCCTAATCAAGTACGCTGTTGTCCGTGCATGCCACTTGAGAACACTTAATCCACTTTCTCAATTCTTTCCACTGTCAATTTTTTTTATTCAACAGCAAATTCAGAATTTTGGGGAGCCTTTCTTTCTGGTCATTCGTGATGATGAAACTTTAGCTGAGGTCAAAGCTCGAATTCAGAAGAAACTGCAGGTTACAGACGAAGAGTTCTCAAAGGTATATAGAGTTCCCATATGTAAATATTCTAAATTTCCCTCTTTTAGAAAAACACATATCATAAGCTTCAAATTCCAACTTCGCTTCGATTTCAGTGGAAGTTCGCCTTCGTATCGCCCGGCCGCCCCGAGTATCTCGACGATTCTGACATAGTATCCACTCGATTTCAGGTCATATTTTCTTTCACGTCCCATCAATTGTGTATCAACGTTTATCGATATATTACTTGGCAACGTTCATCGACTAAAATTCTATGTATTTTTTTTTATTATTTTCAGAGAAGAGATGTTTACGGTGCTTGGGAGCAGTACCTTGGGCTGGAGCACTCTGACACAACTCCTAAAAGGGCTTATGCCTTGAGCCAGGTATCATTTTTGCATTGCATTTTTCTTTAGTCATTAATCGATAGATATGCGAAAATTATCAACCATTCAAAATAATTGCAGAATCGCCACACGTTTGAGAAGCCAGTGAAAATATACAATTAAGACGAGTCGTCATACATTCTCCGATCTTTTAGCTCGATGTGAATGATTCGGGGGGCTTCTTCTGTTCTGTATTTTAGTTTGAATTATATATCTTACAACTTGTGTGTAATTTTATGTCACTTTGCAGAATGGGATTTTGGTTGTTAAGGGTTTTGTAAAGTGAGTGGGGTGGTATAGCTTCTTAGGTTTGTCTCTGTGTTTGTCTTCTTTTCAGGGGTTTTTTTATTGCCTAAAGTGTCTCTAAACAATGTTGTAATAGAGAAACCATGTCTTATGCAATTTGCTACTGCTGCTACTTAGATGAGATGCTCACCCAAATGCATATAGGCTATCTTAATTCAAGCATATTCTAACCAAACACCAAAACTCGAACATGCTTGTATATGATCAATGTTCTAAATCCAATTTTTTCGGTAGTAGTATATTACCACAACGAAATTTAATTATTTGTGTTCCAAATCTAATCTTATAATACAAATGTAGGTGTCTTCAGCATGTGTTACATAATAATTATAATAAATTTAATAAATAATATAATAAAAATATGAAAAAACCACCCACTATTACACACATCAATCCACAATGATTTACCTACTATAAATAGTTCTTTTATTAATATATAACATCACCGTGCATTGCACGGGTAATAAACTAGTATAAAATTATAAAAATGTAGGTATTCTCATATGCTGCCACGTGTCTCTTAACTCACAAAAAATCCCACTACCACATGTTCATTTAGAAAAAAACTAACTCATATCAAACATTATTAATACTTAACATATAGTTAATACTGTGAATTGCACCAGTAAAAAACTAGTTTTACATTTTTTTAATGTTTCCACTTTTTATTATGATTGCATATGGGCCTGGCAAGAGAAGCCTTGACTTTACGGTTGACTGTCTCCATTAAACTCTGAAGATAGGCACAAACCACGTCACTGTCGAGAAATAATTAAAGCAGCAATTTAATTTCATAGTACGTACATGCATGATGTGTACAAATGAAATATATAAAGTGCTAATTAAAGATTCAGGCCCCAAAAGATTTTTTTAGTTAGGTTTTAGGCCTCTGTCAGAAAATTTTTGGGGCTAAGGACCCGATTTCTGTAAAATTTTGACATAAGTAACTAAAATTTACGCAAGTGTTATACAGTATATATGAACTGGTAACGTACTATCGTTTTGTTGTACTGCAGAATGATGAAGTGGTACTGCAGAACGATATTGCAGAACAACGAAGTGGTAATGCAGGTCCATGAAGTGGTACTGAAAAGCACTTAGGTGTATCGGGTCCTTAAATAAATTGCACCATATATAAAATCATATATATATATATATATATATATATATTTAATTTACTTCTAATAATCACAGGCAACCGGCTACACCAGTCACCGAAACGTACTATACCCGGTCACCACCTTTACTTCGCTTCACAGCCCTACAAAGCACAATTCATATGATAAGCACAAACAACATAGAAAGCACAGACGTACAAAAGAAAAGGCGAAAATATGAGACTGACGAAATTAGGAACGGCACTCACCGTAATCTTCGTGGTCTCCATCGCCGCGCTCGCAGCAGAGCTCTACTACGTCTTCCGCCGCCGTCGCTCGATTTCCGGCTCGTCTTCCGCCGCCGGAGACGAGGCCTCGCTGTCCTCTTCGAAGGAGCTACTCTACTTCTTCTGCGTGAAGAATTCGTCGTCGTCCACAATTGGATCGACGGCGGTCGGCGCAGCAAAGGAGGACGAAGACGGCGTTTCCGAAGTGATCGACGTCGATTTGTATAAAATTGGAGGCGCGTTTGGGCCTACGCCGAGGTTTTTGTTCACGATTAAGGAGGAAGAAGAGAGGGAAGGTTTGGATTCGCCGCTCAAGGAAGTGGTGGTCTGCGCTGCGAATAAGGTTTCTGCTGATAAGAAAAGTAGGATGAGCTTGGAGGAGTGTTTTAGGACTCTCGATATCAACGACGACGGCGACGACGACGACGACGACGGTGCTGACGTGGACAGCTCGGCGACGCCGTTCTCGACGCCGAATGCTTCTTCGCCGGAGTTTTTAACTCCGACGGATTCTCCGCTTCACGAGGATGTGTAATGTAATGTAAGTGAACTTGATTTTAATACGTCGTCGTTTTGTTCTTTGGTCGGCCACGGCGACACTTTGGATGGAGCTGCTTGCTTGGATAGGAAAATTTTATTTTTAATTTGATTGTGATTTTAGTTGTATTTTTCTCTTTTCTTTGAATAAATTTATATTAAAATGTGATTGTGTCATTATGGTGGTCCTACGATGTGATTATGACGTTACAACTCCCCCAAGATTTTCAAATAGTTTTCTCTTCTTTCTTACTTTAGCAATCTCAAAAGAAATCGAGACTCGTCATATACCACACCACAATTTACCTTGTACGATTTTCCCAACTGTTCTTAGCCCAGATTAGGAAAACCCCATCGGGTCTGTTCGGTACCCGAAACCCGACCCCGAATGCCCACTCCTAATTTATAAGATCACTCCAACCATACCGCAAAACCCAAAAAAAAAAAATCCTAAAATCACTCCAATCGAATCCAAAAATCAATCCCAAAATGGATTTTGTACTCACTCTCTCCTCCAATAAACGGCGTTATACTATGCGTTCTAAATTTAGTAATTTTATTTAAAGTCCTTTTAATTGTTTTAATAATTAAATATCCTTATAAAAAAAAAAATTATTAAATTTACTATCAATATTTATATAGATGTAATTTGTTATTAAAATATTAATTTTTTTTGAAGTTATAAATATATGGGGCAATATTGAAAAGTTGTGAAAGTTAGTATAGAAGTAGAGCTGTCAATTGGGCCCGTGCCCCCCCCAAAACAAAAAGGGGGCGGGCTTGAACGGGCACGGGCTTGGCGGTGGGCCAGCCCGCCAGTTTTATAAAATTATATAGATATTATATGTTATATTTAAAATATATTAATTTAATAGTTAATGATTCATTTATGATACCATTATTAATAACATATATATTTATAAATATATAATTAATACGTTGTTTATCCATAATTAAATTATTAACTACCTTATTTAACTAAAACTAATTAATACATTAAATTATAAAATAAAAATACAAAAAAATTAAAGAATATAACTAGGGGGCCCTGGCCTGTGGCCCGCCGCGGGGCGGGCCGGTCTCCCATTTTTTAGGCCCGCCCCGCCCCACCAAGTGGCGGGCTTTGGTGGGCGGCGGGCCCACCCGGCCCGGCCGCCATTTTGACAGCTCTATCTATAATTAATGTTCTAAAATTAGTCCTTTGAGTTTGAAAATGTGTTTTTATCATTTGGAGAAAAACTAGTGTATATTTTGAGTTTGAGAATGAGTTTGAGTTTCCGAATTGGCTTATCGGTTAGAGATGCTCTAATACACTACATCACCCCCTATGTTCATTTTATAAATCGTTTTAGCTAGAATGTGATTTCTGATGAATGTCGGGCTCGGGGATTTATTCTCTACTTGAATTATTGACTACATAAACTTATGTGAATATAAGACGTGACAAATAGGACATGAGGATTAGTCTCGCTGTAAGAAAGCTGGTGTTGTATAATTGTCCGCGTTTAGTCTCATTCTGGTCAAACTTGTTTATTACCATAATCCACGTGGACTTAACAAAGGTAGTACACATTGATCACGAAGATTAGTCTCGTTGCTGTAAGTAGGTGAGGTGAGATTATTAAGACGCTTCGGACTGAATTTATTACTTTATTTGTTTGTAGGGATACAACAATCGCATTTCGTATTGGGCCGCTTTATATTATTTTTAACTGTTTAGTTCTGTATTATTGCCCAGTCAACAAACTAGCCGTAGTACGTAAGAAATAACTATGGCTGCGTTCACTTCGTTGGATATCACATTGTAATTACTTTTTTATCCTTACTAATCTTGTTCAGTTTAAATATGGATACTAGTATATAGCCCGCAATAAATCTCAAGCCTGATGTTATAAAACTGCAAGCCATATCCAACGTCCAGGGTCATGATAATTAATCCAACCCCTATTAATTGCAAAAAGACCAAATTGTCCTTATTCCACCCAATCATAAAATCATTTTTATTTCATGTAGTGTATATGATAAACATAAATAAACAACACTGATTTATTCCTTATTTCATGGCGATCAAATTGACATCCATAAGTATATATTTTTCGATATACATAAGAATAATTATTTTGTATACTATATATTGATGAAATAAAGGCTATTTTTGTAAATTTACAAATAATATGAAGATAAAATTTTTATTATGTTGAAAACTAAACAAGATATAATGGTTCTTGTGATTATTATCTCATTTAACTTGGGCTTTTTTATACTGCATTTTCTCGTATGGTAAACTGAACGCACCCTATATCTACTATTTCAGTTGTGTGTCACATACATTTAAATATAGAAAACATGCCAATTCTCTATTTAATATTTAAATTGAGATTTTATACATTACGTACGGCCCATGCAACCCCCGTTTCGACCTTTTCATCTAACCAACCCACCTCCAAATAATTTAATAATGTTATCTCAAGTCAAATACAAAGAAGATGTCTTTGAAAAGGGTGTGTTATTTGGTTATGTGCAAAGATATTTAACCAAATGATCATAGTATATAGCAACAATAATAGCTCATAAATCAACGAAAAGATATATCGCCAAAGTGTCCTAACACTAAGCTAGAATCAATAAAAATAAGATCAATATCCAAAACAAATCAACACATATGCAATAAACATATAATAGATATCCTCAGCCAAAAACCACGGATATCAAACAAGAATAAGCCCATAAATTCAACGCCAATCAAAATCACACTTCGTCGGCGCAAACACGGCGCCGGCGCCGTTTGACCCGCCGGTCAACGGAACCTTCAACTCACAGTCGATCTTCGGCTTCACCCTCGTAGACTTAACCGCCCCAAACTTCATTCGAACTCTCAACCTAAGCTTCAATTCGATATCGTAAACTCCCAAGCTCTTATCTCCTTCGTAGCGACTCATCTCTTTCCCCCCCAAAACGACGACGTTTTGGCCAACGAACTCAGCCCTGAGGCTCGTCGTATTCTTCTTCCCCTGATAAAACGGCTGTAGATCGACGGTCCTAAACCTCTGCCCTTCGTAGTAGGCGTTCGCCTGAACGGCGTCGTAGTAGATTCCTATTCGCCTGTTGGGGTTTCTCACGGTGAGGTTCACGGCGAGGTTGTAACGGAGGGTGTTGTTTGAGAGGCTGAACTCCGTCAGGGAGGCGTCGGCGGCGTAGAACTTGACGGTGTTGGGGCGGAAGATCAGCCATAGGACGACGGCGAGGATTCCTAGGAAGACGAAGATTGTAATGAGGATTTGGCAAAGGCATGTGCATATGCAGTTGAAGAGGCATGTGAATGGGTTGCAGCAGCAGCAACCTCCGCCGCCGCGGCCTGGGCGGTGGTAGGATTTCGTCGGCGGCGGAATTGATGGGCCGTAGTAGGTGCCGTTTAGGTGGTGGTCGGCCATGGTTGAGAGAGAGAGAGAGAGAGACAGAGAGAGAGAGAGAGAGAGGTATTGAATAGGGTTTTTGGTGAAATGGTGTATTGTCTTGTCTTGGGAATGGATGTGTATTTATAGAGAAGTTCTGTGGGGTCCACGAATGTTTTAATCTGTTGTTTTTGAGTTTACTTGAGATCAGTTGTAAGAAACGCGGGACTGTGTTTAATGTTGACCTGGTAATTATATAATTTTTGTATTTTTCAACACGCCATTATCATGAAAATGCAGATTACTTTTCCTATACTCGGCCTTAAATATCTTTTTTCGGGAGTTAGACTTATATTAAGGAGGTGCTACTATTGGGATAGATGTCGATTTGCTTAGGAGGACGTTGAATGGGTAAAAAACGTGTTTCTTCTTTTGTCTTGTGGTTTGTTTTGTAGTTAGACCAAAAGGGACACTTGGCCTAGCTCAGCTTTTACGGAGTTAAGTTTGGGAATTATTTTCCTAATACGTATTGTTTTAGGTGGTGTTGAAAATTAAATACGTCACGCGGTTGCTTCATGTAAGAGAGTTGCATAAATATACATATGTATAAATTCAATATGATGGTTCTGCGTAGTTTCCTAATACTTTTCTCTTTAGGAAGGAGCGGTGTAATTTACGGAGAGACGAGAATTGTTGATACGCAAGTACATGTGAAACGTAGAAAAACTATGAGCTTAGTAGCATTGGTTAACTAAATTGGCATGAATTTTCAATATTTATGAAGCAATTTGATTTTTAGAGGGAGAGTAGACGTCTAAGTGTTTCAGATCTAATAATGTCGTCAGTAGAGCCCTCAATGGGCCGGGCCGGGGCGCCCTGGGACGCCGCCCGCCAAAGCCCGATGTTTGGCGGGGCGGGGCGGGCTGACCTGCCATGTGACGGGCCTGGCGGGCCTGGCCCGCCCGCCATGAAATTTTTTTATTTAAACTTTTTATTTAATTAAGAATAATTAATAATTATGATATTTAAATATACATTAATTATGTATTACTTAATTAATGCATCATTAATTATTTAATTATAATATTTAAATGTACATTAGTTATGTATTAATTAATAATACATCATTAATTATTAATAAAATAATTAATTAATTCCTCTATTTAAATAAATATATTTAATTTATAAAATTAATTAATAAAAAATATGACGGGCCGACCCCGCGGGCTGGCCCCGCCCCGTCTAGCCCGTTTAGGCCCGCTTTGGGCGGGCCTTAAAAATTCCAGCCCAGCCCATCCCAGCCCGCCCCATAGGCAGGGCGGGGCCGCCCGTGGTTTCCAGGCTATTTTGACAGCTCTAGTCGTCCTATGCCTGGACTAGAAGCGTTGTTGACTATTTATTCTATTATATTAATGGTGAGGGGTGAGTATAAACTGCTATTTGGTCTGTAAAATACTTAATTTTTTTGCAATTTTACCCTTATATTTTGATTTATTACACTTTAATCCTTTGATTTAAAATTTTATTATTTAAATAACTTAATTTGTAATATAACAGTATAAAAAGACTTATATATGTGCACATACATAGGATGTGCTATATATACTAGTCTTTATTATAGTTATATACGTTAATCCTAACTAAAATAGCATGAGTTTTTCACAATTCGGTGTGCTACTATTTTAATTGAACGTAATATCATGCGACTAGACCATCTAAGAACCACGCATATTATATTCTAATTTGGACTATCATATTGATCTGTTTAGGCTGATTTCTAAAACGCATATATATTTTTTTTTTAAATGGATGGTTGCGGGTATTTTTACAAAAACATGAAGAGCGTTGAACCACAGATATTACATAATATTACCGATGGTAGTTTCGCTAAACTAATAGTTAATTAATGGGACCAAAGTAATAGTTACTAACTAATTATGCTGACGTAAGAGATAGTATAAATCATCGTGGAGCAGGTGGTAAGAGGAAGAACCGTTCATGGAAAATGGTTCATGATATTAATGGAAAAGCATGTTTGCAAACATATAATACAAATTAGAAATCCACTTATATGAATATAAACTCAGGTAAGCATTCTTTCAATATCTCCGTGAAGTACATCCTATCTACTTCGTCGGATTCTTTCCTTTCTCAATCATAGGCCTGAAAATGCCGTAAATAAAATTTCGATATTGCCCTAGCTCCAAGATTTACCAAATCAGAAAGTGAATAAATAAAGCTTCAACTGCTAGCAAAATGTATCAAATTGTTCAACCTATTTACTTATGAAATTATCATGTCTTAAAGTTACCATGCTTTTGATTAAATTCATGCTGATTGATGCTTACATTTAACCAATCGTGCGAGTAGAAACTCCTATCCCAGAAAAATGAAAGAAAACACATAAATAATCCAACGCCCTTATATATATTGTCAACACCACAAATCTAACATTTCTTTACATGTACATCACCAAGTCAGAAAAAAAAAAAAAAACGAAAAAATTCAGACAGTAATAGTTAGTCTAAAAAAACGAGCTCAAAGCATAAAAAAGATCACAATTTATTAGCATTCTCACTCTCACCAGGCAAAAGCCCAAGCCTACGCTTAGCAACTTTGGACCTATAACACCAAACTTCAAAAGCTTCAGTCAAATCTGGGTAACTCAAATGCTTACCTTCTTCTAACCACTCAGTCAAAATCACAGCTTGTTCGGACAAAGGCAGCGTTAGAACTATCGAAACGAAAGAAGATTCCAATGACTGCCACATATCACCTTCGATCTTCATCGCAGCGTCGTCTTCTTCGTCGATGCTCGAGGAAGCCCACGTGGACCTCACGAAAGGCATCCATAGAACCACCATTTGCTGCCTTTTCGTGACGGGCAAAATTACGTGTCCCGCCCCTATAGCTTCCAAGGCCCGAGAAGTCACCTCGATCATATTCGTCCTCATCGCGGTTAAAGAACTGTCCAAACGCTCCAAAAGCCCGGCGAGTTTTACTACGTTCGCCGAAGCCTCGGCCCATGCGTTGACAAAATCATTGGGAATCTCAAGCTTGGTGATTGATATGTGAGAGGCCCACGATAGATCCTTGAGGTAAGACTGTAAAGATTCGATCTTTGATGGCTCGTAGATCGATTCTTGGACATTTTGAATCAGAGACTGTACCAGGTTGGAGAATCTGGACAGCAATTGGTTGATGCACTGTCTTGCTTCTGATTTGATCTCATCTGAAGCGGTTAATAGAGGGGCATCGTCGTCCTCTGTGAGCATGTATTCGATCTGCTCCTGGGCAGTAGCCTTCATGGCGTTAAGCGAAGGAGATGGTGATGACGTGGCGAATCTGATGGCTGATACGAAGACTCTAACCACAGCCGTTGGATCGACGGGCTTGAGGCGTTGGAGGATGGATTCGGTCTGCGATCCCATTACAGGAACGATCTTTAAGATCTCTTCCTCTTCTGATTCTTCCCATGGCACGGCTTCTAAGTAGGCGGCGCACGAGGATACTATGTTTGGACAGCCTAGTTCTACTGCAACCCTTAGCATTCCGAGGGCGTTCTTGACATTACACATGGTGTTCACTAAGTCGTCTGAAGGGGCGTACAAGAGTCTGAGAACATTGATGTGATGATCGAAGTAGCTCTCTTGGCAGTAGACATCCACGCAGTTGCGGGAATCGAGGATTTGGCATGTTGGCCATTCGTCGGAGAGGCGGTCGGAGAAGTACTTGCTTTTGTCTGAGAGGATATGTGAGTGGCAGTAAATCCAGTCGTCACGGCCGTCTTGTGTACGAATTCTTACAATGACGTCGCTCGTCGATCTATCTCCGAACTTAGCAAGAGTTGAGGCATCTTGCTGTAGAAACAGAGGAATAGCGGAGGAGAAAGAGTTCGTCAGCAAATTTTAAGCATATTGCTGCCGGATTAATGCAAAAAGAAGTCGTGTGGTTCAGGAAATGTAACAGCACAAGAGAACTCACAGAAAGTGCCATCAAAAGGCTGGTTGGGCAAGAAATTACTTCATTTTTCACTCTTCTTCAAGCTCACCTGAAACGATAGAAATTTATGAGAGTGAAGCGCGAAAAAACCGTAATACCTAGCAGCTATAAATCAGTCTTCGATTTCCGTTTAGTCACTCCACTTTTCATTGTTTACTTTTCACAGGGAGGAGTCTTTTATGGTCAACTTCTCACAATCTTGCTTACGAGATATAGCGGAAGCATATCCTTGCTTGATGTAAACTCAATTTGAGACGAATGACCTTGAACCATTGAGACACAAACCAAAATAATTAACGGTTGACAAGAGCAGAAAGGAAAAGAAACCAAGTTTGGCATATATACACAGATTTCACTACAAAAATGGTAAAATCTTAGAAGACGACTATTCAAGACGTAGTTAGACTTGGACATTCAAACATATCCTGTTATGCAGAGCACATTGTCTTAAAAGTTAATATAATCAGACTATTATTGCTTGCCAAAGCCTAACGAAGGTATAAGATCCAAAAATGTCAAACAAATTGCATAAGCAGACAATTCTCATGAAAATCCAGCAGAAAAGACTCGAACTATGTGCAGCTGAAACGTTTCCTACTTCACCAAACGCCAAAAATGCAAAAGCAAACAGAAAAAACGAAACCTAAAAGACCAAATTTAGGCGACGAACAACTCGTACTCAGAAGTAGATTACCGAAAAGCTCGACCTCATAACAATAATAATAAAGCAAACAAAAAAAAAAAGCAAGTCATACAAGACAACACTACAAACTCAGCTGAACTAACATCATAATTCACACAGTAAACATGCAATCTGAAGGACATCAACAACAAATTTCACAGTATCTCACCTTCAGCTCCGTCGTGCCCGTGGAATCACAATCAATCGCATCTTCATTCGTTAGGTTACAAAGCCAGCCATGAATTGATGGATGGAGATCGTTTGTTCCCTACTCGTCTTTGTTGTAAAACAGTAGACAGCGTTTGACCTTTAATGGGCTTTTCCTTTCAGGCCCAAATAATACAAAACTGAGTCCAACAATTAGGAATGATCATAAATATGGACTTATTAAGCTTATTTCAACGATCAAGCCCAACTAATGCAAATATTGGCCAGATTTAAAATGATGAGAACAGTAGGATTAGGATTAAGACAAGGATTAGGATTAGGATTTGGATAGGAACAAATATATTTAAATGAAAAAACATAGGTTTTTGTCTTTACTACCCCAAGTGGGTATAACACAATTCCACTCAAAAAATGACACGTGGCACATTACACCATACCCCAACTGATAACACACATACGAGTATTTTACTCGCACATATGCATGCCATAATAATTTTATTGGAAGTTAGGTTATACCCAATAGGGTAGGTAAGCTAAAGTAAAAATAATATAAAAAACAACGAAAAACCATTTAACATTTAAGTCATGGAACATGTCTCATAAGTGACAATGAAGTTCAAGTTCTATTCAAACTTAATTTAGCAGGAGTATGTGAAGGAACGATTGGATCCATTTGAGGATATAAGTATATTTGCCAAAATTGGTATTCTTGCAACATAGGATTGGTAAAAAGGAATATAAATAGTCTAAATATAACTAGTAATATAATGTAAGAAACGTGTACGGCTTTTCCATGTTTTCTATTTTCTTGCATGGTTATGGCTAGGAATGGGAATGGGTGTGAATCAAACACGTGGCAGCCTCTAATAACCAAACAAGACATATTGTATTAAAACTCGTCCACAAGACTAACTCTGCAGTCTAAACTTACGGTTCATTCATTCTAATAGAACGTGCTTGCTTGGGGTCATCCCGCAAAACATCACCGTGATCCTCCCATCGTTTCTTTATCATCGTGCTTGTTTAGCGTGGGTGATGAGCCATCACCGTGATGGAGAATCACCGAGGTGATCAAAAGGGGTTGATATTCCAGCTTATGGATCACCCACGAAAAGCAGGGTGATCCTCCGTCACCTTGATCGGATGATATTTTGAATATTTCTTTGGACAAAATTATCCATTATCTTTTACATTCATTCTTATATACTCTTGTTCCTATTTTAATTACATAACATGTTTAAATCTTAAAAAATTTATATTTAATGTTTAAAAAATAAAAGATATTATGTTAAAGGATATTAGAAAATACTTATAAATAATAATTAATTCATCTATTAAAGCTTAAAATAAAATAATTATATTGAAGAATTATATAAAATACTTATAATTAATAACCATTTAAAATCATGTTTAAAGATTAAAAATAAAATAATTCTATTCAAGAATTATATAACATACTTATAATTAATGCTTAAACTAATACTTGAATTTCAAATATTAATAACTATCACGTAAAATATTACCTCAAATATACATATTAATATACTTTAATTACATAATATCCTCAAATGTACACAACATCACCCCACACATCACTGTAATCAAACAAACACAATATTCCAATATCACATAGATATGAAAAGGAATTATCACCTCAAAACAAACACGATGATGACATTTCACCTTGATCCACATCACGGTGATGCGAATATCACCGTGATGTTGAATCAGCGGAAACAAACACCCCTATAGTGTTTTAAAACTCCACGGATTGTTATATGCCACAAAATAAAATCAAATATAGGGATATCATGTATCGTTGGGAAAAAAAGTGAACAAACTGAAATAATAAAAAAGGAAAACAAAATAAAGACGGCTACTTTTAAGGGGTTGACCTTATATTTTTCTTTCGTGTCGGTTATCGTTCAATAAAAAAGAGTTGACATTTTGATAAGGGTACTAAACGGAAAAGATTATGAAATGACGAATTTTGCGAACGGTTTTTTTCGAGGCATTTGTCAGATTGGTTCGAGTCAATGACAACTAAGGTCCATCTTATTACAACCCATGCTCGTCAATGTACATAAACATAGCTTAACGCATTGGAAAATTTTACGATATCAATATCTCACACACACCTAATATATATATATATATATGTGTGTGTGTGTGTGTGTGTTGTCTGAATGGATATAGTTGATGGTGGTTAATGTTTTGATTCACATTACTATCTTCGTTTATGTGGATTAGTTGAGATATTAGATATGGACAAGATTAGTCTTGCTTCGTTCATATTCATTATGAGAGTCATATTCAACTCAAATTATATTTAATTGAAATGTGAAGATGTGTCATTACTTTTTATGTGATATAACTAGACACATTTGTAGATATTCTAATTTGCCCATTCTTATTTAACCGTAGGCGACACATAACGGAATGGTGTAAAGGTATTCTTGATAAAACCGAAGGATGAAGTTGCTTATCATATACTTATTGGACGTTAAGCTAAGCCAACTCACCATCTTTTACACTAATTTATAATTTCAGATTTTGTTTGTTTTCCCTTTTTCTATGAGGGGGAAAATAATATTGAGGTGGTGTGTACGTGTCGCATGTACTTAGCTGTATATATAGAGAAAATGAATAAGCCATTTTAATATATGACATAAAAGCTTTACCTAAAAATTCAAAAGATGCGTGCGAGGCGTGCTCCAGTCCAGCCTTTAACTCGTTTCTATAATCAAGGAGTAAAAATAAAAGTCGGCACTTTATAGTATAAACATACACAACATAATAAAAAAAAATTATAACAAAAGAAATATTTTGCAATCTACATTATTTCCAAAGTCGTTCAGAATGTGCGAAATTAGCCAACGTTATGGTTAATAATCTATTCGAGCGAAAACCATATGTTAAATGCCCTTAAATAAAATGTAATTTACTCGTAAAAAACGAAGAGCTTTTGCACCGAACCGTGAAACTACCATGTGATTAACTGTACACAGTCAAAAAGTCTACGGCCTAAGCCAACCAATATTCAAAAAATAATTTTTTAATTTAAGTTTTTCCTAAACCCCTCCAATATATTACCTCCCACATTAGACTAGCTAGCTATCATGTTAGAATAGTCAATGGTCAAACCTCCCCTAACATTATTAAAACATTTAAAAAAAGAAAAACAAACCTCTCTGTCTCTACCTCAATCACACATCGAAACACAAACAGCCACAAAATTTCCGTGTTTTGACTTTGAATCTCTCTCTCTCTCTCCCCCTCTATATCTCTCTCGACCTCTCTCGACACGCTTATATTATATATACTCACAAAAGCCATAGCCAAAATCTTCATTACATCTTTCCTAACCAAATCATACCAACTACAATATCTCCTTCCTCAACAGAAGAACAAATCAGAAGAAGATTATTCTCTAACATAAAAAAAAAAAAAGAAAAGCTCGCCGGAAAATGGCGGTTGAAGTGGAAGTTCCGCCGTACTTTGTCTGCCCCATAAGCCTAGAGATAATGAAAGACCCCGTGACTATTACGACGGGGATAACCTACGACCGTGAAAGCATCGAAAAATGGCTCTTCTCACAGAAAAACGACACGTGTCCGGTCACAAAGCAGCTCATTACATCAGATTCAGAGCTGACGCCGAACATCACCTTACGGAGGCTGATACAATCGTGGTGCACCCTTCACGCCGCCGACGGAATAGAGCGACTTCCGACGCCAAAAGCTCCGGCGACGAAAGCCCAGATCTTGAAGCTCATCGGCGAGGTTAAGTCGCCGAGGTCGACGCAAGCGAAGGTCGTCGAAACCCTAAAAACCCTAAAGTCGATGTGCTCTCACAGTCAGACGAACAGGGTGAGGATGGAGAGGGCTGGGACGGCGGAGTTCTTGGCTTCTCTGATCGTCCAGAAAACCCTCGACGCCTCCGCCGTTGCCGGAAACTTGACGGCGTCCGAGGAGGCGCTGGCCGTCATCCACGGCCTCGAGCTGTCGGAATCCGGGCTGAAGTACCTCAACAACAACGAGTTCATAGAGTCGCTGACGGCCATCATGCGCGGCGGCGGCGACGAGTCTCGGGCCTACGCCGCCATGCTCTTGAAGTCGATGCTCGAAGTCGCCGAGCCCACCGTCCTCATCAACCTCAGGCAGGAACTCTTCGCCGAGGTTTCTCACGTCCTGAGAGATCAGATCTCAAAGAAGGCCACGAAATCTGCGCTGAAAGCGCTGATCGCCGCCTTGCCTTGGGGAAGAAATAGGGTCAAAGCCGTCGTCGCCGGCGTCGCCGGCGTTCTGATAGAGGGCTTGCTCGACTGTACGGACAAAAGGGACTGCGAAACGATGCTCGTGGCGCTGGACATGGTTTGCCAGTGCGCCGAGGGCAGGGCGGAGATGGTGAAGCACGGCGGCGGTTTGGCCGTCGTCTCGAAGAAGATTCTCAGAGTTTCGAACCTCGCCAGCGAAAGTGCGGTGAGGATTCTGCACTCCGTCGCTAAATTCTCGGGCAGCCCGGCGGTTCTTCAAGAAATGCTTCAGATCGGCGCGGTGGCTAAGCTCTGCGTGGTCCTTCAGGTGAACTGTGGGCAGAAGGTGAAGGAGAAAGCTATGAATATGCTTAAGATCCATGCTAGGTTTTGGAAGAGCTCGCCATGTATTCCTAAGGGTTTGCTGTCTTCATATCCATGAAGAAGAAGGTCTTTTTGTCGTAATAAATATTTTTTTTTTCTTTTCTGTAGTCTTTTTTTTCTGTATAGTAGTTCCATACGTAGGAGTTAGAGGGACGCCATTCATTGTTAGAAAATGTACAAGGCGGCATGAATCATGTGCCGATTTACTTTTTTTAGTATACATTACAAAATTGAAATTTTTTAGATGAGTTAAATTAAAATAAGAATTGGATTAAATTTTACAAGTTGGATTACCCAGTACTATGTTGTGTGATAACCCTTTTTCGTTTTTGTTGATAAAGTTGAGATCTTGAAAGTTGTGAAAGTATGTCCAAGAATGACAATAATAATAATAATATGACAATAATAGATTGGCTGCTGCGGCAGGTTTTGTAATTGTATTGATTGCAGTGGACGATAATAAATGCAAATGAAGAAATGGCTGCCAAACGATAATCAAACTGGATACTACCTGTCAAAATGAATACATAAATAATAACAGCCACTTTTGTGGAAAATGGAAAAGTCAAAACATACCCGTTATATTAAGGACAAACTTATGAACTACTTTATTTGAATAGATCATGATACGAAGCTTGACATATTCATCACAAAAAAAGTCATATTCGAACTATTTATCAGCAAATAACCTATAAAATTGTATTTTTAGAGCATCTCCGCAGTCCCCGAGGAATATATGTTGAGAATATTCAAATAGCTCGCAATGATATAGATTTGATTCACGTGGTGCCCCGACATAACTTTCCTTGTTTCGGGCCCATGCCAGAAAATTTTTAGTTTTAAGGATCCGATACACTTAAGTATTTTTCATTACCACTTCTGGACCTGTAGTACCACTTCATGATTCTGCAATACCAATCCATCATTCTGCAGTACCAATTCATCGTTCTGCAGTACCACTTCATTGTTCTGTAATAACACAAAATGATTGACCGATACCAGTTCATATACACCGTATAACACTTGCGTAAATTTTAGGCTCTTATCTCTAAATTTTACAAAAGTCGGATCATTGGCCCTGGAAATTTTCTGACAGGGGCCTGAAAAATAACTTAAAACATCTTTTGGGGCATGAAACTTAATTAGCACTTGATTCATACTATACTTGGTCTAATTATGAAAAATAAAATTAGGTTGTGTAGATACTTCACAAAAATTGTACTACAAATAATACTCTTTTTTGTGGTCCCCTTATATGCCACGAGATAGTCTCAAATAATTTAAAAAAACAAATATATCCCACAATAAAAAATAGACTTCTTCGTGATCCTACAATAACAAATATGAGTTATGTCAAAAAGAAATATTTTGATATAGTTCATGCGGGATAATTGTCCTCAAATGATCTCTATAAAAATCCAACTTTCCCACAACTGATCTCGGAAACAAAAGCACATTGTAAACGCACTTAGATTAGTTCAAATTTGTTGGTATTTATTGCAATTAAGCCCCTTCCACCCAACCTAATTGCTCTCCTTTTTTTTTCTCAGATTAAAGGATCAATTTATTGCAGCCAAGAAATAATAATCAACCTGCTTGACCTGTCTGTATATGGAAAATTAAATTGCATTAAATGTCAAAGCTGACCAATACATGGATGGTGTTCTAGTGCATTCTGAAATGTTGCCCAGAAACATTTCAAAATTTCAACCTCATACTGTTGTGAACTTTAATCCAATTTATTGGAAAAAACACTCACTATTCTATTATTATATGAATGAATGTGGAAAGGTTTGAATTTGATCTTACGACAACCACAAGAATATAAAACGTATTACAATTTTATTTCTCAACCTTTAGTTCAAAACCAATAAAAATAGTCGATTAGTGGTTGAGAATTAGGCCTCAAGGTCTTTGGATGTAGATCACATCCCCAACGACCAAATACAACATATGAATCTTATGAACAAAATACATCTGAATCTTATGAAGAAAATAAAAATTTATATGCTATGTGGTGCATAAATCGATCATCACACAAACAAAAATGTTGGTATAACAAGGGCATTATTGTACACAAACTGAAAGGGTCATTCATAAATGTCATTACCAATAAAGATTAGCAGAAAGCAACTTCAGTTTTACAAATTGAAAGTTAACCTCAGAAGCTAATCTTCAATTTCTGGCAAATCCTCTTGAGTTCCATAATGAACCCATGGTAAAACAGATTCAATTAGAACAGCTAGAGCATTCCTATTGTTCAAATCCCGAGGCACGCGATTCTCAGCAACGTCACGAACATTTTCACGTTGATTATCAAAACCCATTCTCGGGTCGACGATGAAATCTTGAAGATTCTCAGGCGGCATTGTAGGCACAGTATCAGAAAACTCAGAAACCAACAAATGGCGATACCTAAAAAAAACACGAATTATAACCCATAACCATTAAATTGAGTGTAAGAGGAGTGCATGGGCTTACTCATTTTTGTCTGAAGAAAAAGACTCGTTTCTCACGCAAGCCCAGTCGTCAGCATCACCTCCTTGCCTTTCTAGCGTATCGATCACCATCAGTGCTGAGTCGCACAGAAGCTTCTGAAGATCGGGCAATCTCCATATGAGATAGCTTCGCTCCACGTATACTGCTATTAAGTGATCCAAGGACGGGTTTTTCGTTTCATCAGAAGCGAACAGACGGTTCTTCAGTATGCCATTCCAAGTGCGATCTTTCAAGGGCACCTTTGCAACGAGCTTCTTTAATACCGATGGATGAAGCATCAAAGCTTGCTTCATGAGCTCAGATGAAGCAGCTTTTCCAGCATTAGTTGTGTTACCGCCCGATTGTTCATTGCTTTCGAGGTAAAACCGAGCAACTGCTAAGGAGTAAGAGAAATTTGGGAACAGCCAAAGCGAGTTATCACTTCTGTAATCTTCTGCAAACTGTTCTAACCAAGTGTACTCTGTTGCTCTCAATGCAAAATAGTCGATACAGAACAAGGCACCCATTGGATCCTCTGGGTCTAAAGAAAGTAACAGCTTACAGATTTCAAGGGCTGATCTATGGCAGCCTCTTCGATCCATGTTTTTCATGTGGTTGAAGAGTACAGAGAAGAAGGGCTTGTTCGAGTCATGCACGTACTCTAGTAAGCAGTTTTGTGATGGAGTGAACAGAGCATGCCAGGCGCATTCCATGGCGTACAAACACTTTGCGATAGCATCAGCTGACATTTGATGTTCACCCGTGAATTTGAAGTAGTCGGCCAAGGTTATCAGTGAGTCGATGTGATAAGGATAGTTCAACAAAATGCTGGCAATGCCATTGAGGTCATGAATAGCTTTGGCAGATTCAAAAGCTCTCTGGGCATGGGTATAGGAAGATGAGTGCATATACCTTAAATCACATAAAGAAGATGTAGTAAGACAAAATTATATTATAAAATACAATGTGCATCAGCTAGTTGACTTAATTGCAGGCCAGTGAAATAAACAACATTAGTAATCAAATCACATATTTTTGTCCACCGTGTGCTATATAGTAAGCAACATTCATGTTGATTGCCTGTTCTCAGACGTCGAATTTTCTTCAAATTCATATTCCTGATTGATCATTGATGTTCCTAATTTGTATCAGAAGTATATGTTTCTTCTTTCACCATATATCTTCTAAGAGATCTTCTGCATAATTATGACTTACCTCAAATAAGGCTTAGTACATAATTAACAATTATCTAAGAATGAAAAAGGGAAAAGAAAGAACTGAAGAGAAAAAGAGAAGACTGATGTTAAAAGAAAAGAACCAACCTGAAATAGTGCACTCCTTTTTTTGTCTCCAAGAGTTCCATGGTTAAACTACCATCCCAACGTGGCCAATGCTCAGGTGGTGAGACAAGAATGGTTCTTTTGATATTGTGACCTCCACGTCGACCACCACGCATCATTCTAGAATTTGACGATGACTGGGTTGTTTCGAATGACTTTACTACTTTCGAACCAAATATCCTTCGAAGCTCGTTGTCGGCACTAAGATGTTTGGGATCAACTTGTAGAATAGAAAAACTGCCTTGCGCATTTCGTATAACGTCTGCACTATCTGTCTTTGCTGTCCCCAATTTACCAGGAGAAGAGGAAACATGTCGATTACTAGAAGAACTACCTTCCAATGTTAAGCTCGTAAACATCAGATCAGATGCTCTTAAAACGTCTTTGCTACTTGATGACGACTCTTTCGTAGTTATAGTTTTCTTCTTCTTTTTCTTGTTATTTTTGTTGGATTTGGCATTTGGTAAATTTGAGTTCACAGAAACAGTTTCAATCGTCTGAAATTTGCTGGAAGCATTCGAAGGTGAAGTATCATTGGTTGTTTTGACTTCCTGCAAACAATTATCAGTTTCAAAAGAACAATAGATCAATTTACCCATCAAACAAGATGGGGAATATATTCCTTCAATCACGAAGACATCAATTAGGTGATGAACATGTTTCCATGTATAAACAACAATCAGGTAATATCTACATATCAGCTCAACCAAGAAACAAGCAGTCTTTAATATTAAGCTGCTGTTAACAAAGGGGGAAAAAGTTGTCTAAGTCAGAAGTAGAAATTGTCATTCAGTGCTTTTTATTAAGAGAAAGATTTACCATATGCTAATTATACCATCAATTCAAGAATAGCAAACCAACTTAATACAACGTCATAATAAGCTGTGGCTACTCCTAACCTCATATACAACTTGAAGATCCCAAAACGCAAACAACCTGCCCTATCCCGCATATTGATGTAGGTCCTAATGTCCTAAACTTCCATATTTTAAGACAAATGGTTGGCCAAATGATGATCTTATATGTTGTATTTCACAACCATCCTCAACTAATGCTGAAAACCATTGACCCGATTTTATTCTCCCAGTCAATGCACAAACTCTAATCGTCTTTACAACCATCAACTAAAATTTTGGTGGCCGGACCAAACATGCTATTGTTTAGTGCCAGAAGAAATCAAACGAATCAACGATAAACAATATAAGGGTCACAACAAGTGCTATATTATGTAATATGCATCATTACTGAAACGGAGCGTTAAGTACCTCGTCTTCTCCACTGGCATCATTGTCATCATCCTCTAGCAGATCAAATGGATTCCGAGCTGTAGAAGAAGACACGGGGGATTCACTATCATCCTCGCTGTCGATTGGCTGTTGTTCTTGCACAGCTCTTTCTTGTTCTTTCAGAATCTTTTTCAGCAATCGGCCAGACATTTCTACTGGAAAAAATCTCTCAACATATTTTCCTTTAATAGAAGGTACCACATGTATAGTTTTGAACCAGACTAAATTCAAGAATATTCATCAACATCAAGACACAGAATCTTTGTAGATTATAGCCCAATAACGCAGCGAAAACAAATCTATGGTGACTTAGGTTTCCAACTTTACCAACAGATACATTCGTTTTTCAACTGATGATACAACCCATTCTTCGACATGTATCGAGAAAAAAACCAGATTAATCCCGTTATCAATTCGTCACTACAGCTTACACCAGAAAGGCTTGAATACTTACACAAAACTATTTTTGTTCCTAGGGCAATCCGTTAAAATGCTCAAAAGCCTTCCACGAATCTCAGCCAGCCCAATCTTTCTCCAATACAAAAAAAAAAAAAAAAAAAAAATCATCTCAGGTACGGAGAGCTTAAATTTCTAAACAACATCGGAGTTTTATGCTCCGCATAACCACATCAGCCAAAAAATACATATAGCTGGAGAATTCTGAAAAAATAACTTGTTAATTCGGCACGTTGAGCTCCAACAAACAAGAAAAACAAAAAAAATAAAAATCAACGTGATAATATCGAGATAGATTAGGCATACCTTTTTTTCTTTCTGAGCCTTTGAAGAGCTGATAATCTTGAGATAAGCGATTGTAGAGGAAGCAATGAGGCGAATGCTTTGATCGCGGGCACGCGTAAAAATTTCAGAAAATGATGGGCCTTAGGACCATTGGTCATTGGGCCGGGATTAATTCTTACGGGCCTCAAAGAGCCCAAAATCATACAAGCCTGGACAAGTTATTCAGTTCCAAAGTTTTTCCACTTGCAACTTTCACTCTTTCTTATTTTCTATACACTTTCTAAATTAAAAATTATATGTGAAAATTCAGTTTCATAGATTGAGGAGTAAATTATAAATGCGAAAAATGAGAGATTGTTTCTAATGGGGTTGTCATTCCTTTTTTACCCTAATGAAAGATCTTCATTTAGTACTTACATTCTCTCGTCATTTATTACTTAATTATCAATGCCAATAATAATGCTACTTTTTTAGGAAAGAATATCACCATAAAATTTTCGTTATAATTATTTGTTCATGTAACTATGATATAATTTATAATATACTTAAATGCCATATTGTAAAATTGTAACTATAACATGATCATTAGTAGTACATGCTTCTTATGAAAAACAACTCATATAAATGTTGCATTGGCCTCTTTAGTATGGTAATGTGATCTCAATGATATAAAGTAAAATAGTTTAAATATGTATATTGAAAATCAAAGTGAAATAATTATTGCTGAAGTAATTTTGGTAAGAGAACAAAAAATTAATGACTTCTGAAAATTTGGGTTTTGTTTCATCCCATCCCAAGTGGGGCATGAATAAAAACACACAAAAGTAGCTTTTACAATTTCATGTATTTTTCATCCAAGATGGTGTGAAAGGAAGTGTGACAATAGCGAACTGACGTGGGGTTGAATTTGATGCACAATATTTAATTATTTCATAATCAAATATTAGATTCTCCCAAAAGTTTTATTCAAAGATACATGAAAACTATCCAAAAAACACATAATATCAATTAAAACTTTCGCGAAAACACTCAATTTTAATTTACTTCCTCATCTACTAAATGACATTTACCACAACACAGTCCAAAACAGTCGTCCCAATAAAACAATCCACCTACCAAACAAGACACATAACCGTGCACGCGATGGACCATAGAACAACACCCCTCTCCTCCGCCCTACTCCGCCGCCGCACAACCACATTCCAACCGCCGCAAAATCTCGCCCTTTCGGACGAGATCGAGCCCATTCCCAATTCTTACAGCTACACCTCATTGAGGGATTTGATCCCCTCCTACAACGCAAACTCTCCGACGGACGATTTGTCTGTACGAAATCGCGTTATTTCTCGGGCCTCATGGGCTTTCCCAATGCCCATTCTGGCCTCGCCCCAGTCGGCCAGCGGTGGATTTTTGCTGGGAAGCATTTCGAGGTGCGTCGTCGGGCTCTTGGATTGTATGAGAAGGGGTTTCTCACGGGTCGCCGACTGGGCGCTCAGGGCGGTGGGGATGCGGAGCTCCGCGTAAAAACCGGGTTGTGTCTTGAATTTGTTGTCATTTTTTTTTTCATTTTCTTGGAATTAGATATTGTTGGATTTCTTTTGCGATCATTTGTTTGAAATACTCGATCTTTTTTTAATAATGGATTTATAGAACAAGGTCACTCAATGTAGTCTCCACATGCAAAGTCTTTAAGGGGAACTAATATCTCCCCATCTGTTCATACATCGTCTCACATGTCCACATAAACTACGATAGTCACGGAGTGAAAGTGAAATCAGACTCATAACATCCTTAAACTACAATAGCCAATGAGTGCAAGTAAAATTCGAAATCATAGCCTCCTTTTGGGGATATAATAACCCGAGCACTTCACATATCCATACTTCTCAATAAGTTAAATAAATTTTTATGCAAGGATAAAAATATAAGAATGTAAAATATTAAGGGTGAGATTATAACTAACCTCTATTACATTGACAAAATCAATTTGACAATTTTTAAACAGGTAGTGCTTATAAAAGTGTAGAGATATCATCTATGCCATCTTTTTTAATGTGCTTAGTTAAGAATTGTAATAATTAATAATTTAAATGTGGGGTTGCTAATTAATTACTCCCTGTGTGTGCTTAGTTAATGAATGTAATAAATCTTGCATTTGCTCCTTAACCACCTCACTCCGTCTACTGGCCTTGGCTAAGAACTGTTACTGTAGTAATGGATAATTTACATTTTAGATTGCTTTTAATCACTTTAATCAACAATAAAATAAAGTAAAAGAGAATCAAAATCAACTTATGAGAAACTCTCAAAATGTGTGTCCTACTCTATTCCCTCAGCCACACAAATGCAACAGCAAACATGAGATTTACCAATAGATATGGTTCAAGCATAACTTTCCCAGTCATCCCAACAGATGCAGATTAAAGATGAATAAATCCTTCACACAACAATCTATTCTAAACATGAAATAACTCAAGAACGACGATCGTCGAGCTAAAACAGCAAACTTTCCACTGAAAAAGTATGGCATTAAGAACACTGACCTCAAAACGCTCGCCAGAAGAAGCCAAAGTCGATGAAGTTTGACTCCTATAGTTTCCTGCTTCAGAGTTTCATTAGCAAAAGAAGGGCCCACCAATGATTCCCAGCTCCTACAAAAGGTGCTGAAGTGCAATTCAAGAAAAAACGACACCGTTGAACAAATCAAGAGATAGTGTTATATAATACAAGAGATTAAGTGCATATATATCAACAAAATACACTAGAATAACTATTTCACATTCACCTCTGGTCGCTGACATTTAATGATGCCTTGGATCAACATCCGTACCTTATATCCGAGCACTTCACACCCGTCGAAAGGATGAAATCACTGCAGTTATTACTAGGTATGTTACAAGCTTCTGCATTTCTCTATATCTATAACTTAAGGATAAAGATATGGCAGTCAAGGGGTGAGCTATTTTACCGTTTTGGCGGTTTGAACTGAATTCCCGCAACTGCATAACGTGTTCTTCGTTGAATTAAATTATTCCGACAAACCCTCAACCAACGACAGAAAAAGTGAACACACGTTGGTTCCAACTTTCTTTTGATCCCAAAGTACGTTGTTGCTCGTTATGATCAAACCTGTCATAACGCTGTCCAAACCGTTAAAAGATCGAATCTCTGACTTCTCAAAGCAAAGGCGAACTGTATGGACCTAAGTTAACGGTTCTTGAGACAGAACATACTATGAAAGCATACGATAATCAAGAAATGGAACACAGACTTATATTCTTAAGCCATAGCAGCCACTCTTCTTTCATATTAAGTACCAAAGGTGGAGTTTTTCACACACTAATACATCTCACAATAGGATATTAAACAGATCCATGCTTCCACAACAACACCTAATTCACTTCATTTCAAGGGTCTGAGAGCTCTAACCCATAAAGCACGCCAGCAAACTTCCCAGGCGGAGGAACACCGCCATCACCATTGTTCTTGAAGTACAGTGCCTTAATCTTGTCAAAGGCGTGCCACGTCAGCAAGCTGTCAGAGCCCGCCTGGTGACTCTTACCAACCTCCCTCTTCACACTGAGCGACTGAGCCACACGCTCCAAACCACCGTAGAGGCCTGGGCAAAACCTCATCAGATGCTTCACATCGTAAACCCTCTCCCCAAAGAGAGACCTCAGCAGCCCCACGAACTCAGCCAAAGTCCCAGGCAAAGCCTTCCCAGTGATCGCCTTGATGAGGTACCCAAAGTCGTAGCCACTGTGGAAGGTGACGTAGGTGACGTCATCGCTGCAGACGAGGCCGGAGGACATCATCAGCTCGGCGAAGCGAGCTGCCTCCACTCCATTCTGGCGCGTGGCGGCGAAGTCTATCCCGTTGGCGCGCAGGAGGTCGATCGACTTGGGCGAGTGGCGGTCACGCTCCACGTCGAAGTCGCAGAAGTTGAACTCCCAGACGAAGGCGCCGCCGGGGACGCCGAGGTCGGGGAGGTTGCCGCTCGCGTCGGTGAGCGTGATTCCGACCTGAATGAGCTTGAGCTCGTCGACGTTGGACTTGAGAGTCAGGTAGTGCTCGGCCGGCAGCACCGCATGGTGGTGGTGGAGCTTGTCGAAGACGACGCCGGGAAACTCGGTGTCCATGGGACGTAGGGGAAGCTGTCGATCGCGCGGCGGATGTTTTCGAACTCCGATTCGAGGTTGTCCCGCCAAACGGAACGAACCTTGACCTCCTTGGAAGGCGGTGACTTTGGTGGTGGTGCTCCGCCGCCGTCAATTCCCATTTCTTCTTCCTTTTCCGATTATTATTATTATTATTTGTTCTTTTCTTTCTTGATAGAGATGGGTGAGGATTAGGGCTCATCTTTTATAGTGACGTTGAGAGAGAGAGACGAAGATGGAAAAAAGAAGGACGTGTGTGACGAGAGCAGAAACTGCTGTTTGGTGTGACTATGGTGCGTTTTTGGGCCTTGCGTTGGGCCGATGCGTATTGACGAAATTGCCCCTGATTATTGAGTGTTATCTCGCTGGTTAGTGAGGACGCGTAATTAATTACGGTTCAGTAATTAGAGTAAATACGTGGCTTATTTCTAATTTAAGATTAGTGTTGGATTTTATTCATACGTTTGAATTTTGAACACATGATAATGCATATTGCCTCTCACATGGAAAAAGCCTACGTAGGAGTAATAAAATGCGTTCTTATTACCACGCGGGAAGCATTAATACACTTTTGTCTGGCTCGTACAGAGAAGAGAAACGTTTTCCTTTCTATCCCCTTGAGAAAAAACCTGAGACATACTCAAATTTTTTTCCGTAATACCATTTGTTTTCCCGACGAAAATTTTCACATTTGCCGAACACTTTCGACGACGCCGGACAAGAAGACGTCGGGTTTTATACCGACTGCATTAAAATACAAATAACGCAATCGCTTCGTCGCACTTTTAAAGGAAGCGCTGCTAAACGAGCCTATGATTGCATCTTAAAGTTGAAGCAAATCTCCTCTGTATACTCTCTCCATTCGCATGAATGTCGAATAATTGATCCACACCTATACGCGCCCACATAAATATTATATTGAAAACTATAAACATAACCCAATGATACTGATTCTGAACTCTATAGAATGGATTTATATACGAACGAGATATCATACCGTGATTTATGAAGGTGAATGGAATGGAAGGAGGCTTTTCTGGGCAATCTTTGTCGCAGAGAATAGCTTTCAGCCGATGTATGCACTATGCAGTCCTTCGAGTGCAGGCTATAGGAACAAGGAAGAAGACATATGGTTTGATTTCTTAAACTGTAGGAGTTACGAAAACTATCGCAATAATACACTTACCTTGGTTAGGACACGATGTCTTTCAGTCATATAACCATAGCTGCGATAGGGAGTTTTTTCGCGAGTCACGTTGATTGTATGGATCGTATCAGCTGCTACGACATATAAGGTAAAGCAAATCTACAAAAAAAAAAAAACAAACAGCAGCAGCACAAATCGTGTTACACGTTCACGCGAGGAAGGAAAATCTGATAGATACGATGAGTTAAAACGACCTAAAAACAAAGAAGTTTAGAGTAGGATCGACAAGTTTAAGCCTCGTGTTTCAGATATTGACGAAAAGCTAGTTAGAAAAAAAGCTAACTCTTCGCCTTTTTCTCCGTGTTCAAGTTCCTTCGACAATTATATTTCCAGGCACTACGATATGAAGAAGAATTAACAATATGAAGATTAATCTTCAATTGCCTGATAATATCTATAAAAAGTGTTCACAGACATAACTCAACAGTGGTCTCCCCAGGTCATCGATTCATCGAGACGAATGATGATGAGTGAAGAGTTATATTGCAAGGGGTATCAGCAGTTGGAATTAGCTCTGTAATAACTTGCTTTTGCCCATGAGAAAAAGTCACCCCAAGAGAAAGACAAGCAAGCAATGTAAATGTATCTCAATTTCTGTCCAAAGACGAGGCAAAGTAGAAATCGAAGATGAGTTTAACAAGCAAATCCTCTCACTCATACTAATTCCATGTCCATTTGCACAGATTTCACCCTTGATAGACACTACCAAAGCACCAACATGTTGCCATGGAGTCAAGTCAAAACACATTCTACATAAGATGAACCTGGCGTGGAGTACAGAAGCCTGGTCGAGCTGTATCCCAATCCTCTTCCCCAAATTCTCTCGGGACTCACGGTTCGTCCTCAGCAGACTTAGTATGAACCTGGCGTGGACCACACACTTCCGGCTCGGCAGCAGCTCCTCCAAGAGGGCCCGCTGGTCAGCCTATGTCGGGATCGAGATCGTCGAGCCCGATCCAGAACACAAGCCCGAGCCCAAATTCTTGAAGCTGCACTGCCTATTCATCTGAGGCACGTATTTCTTCATTCCCGCCGCCTCCACGGCCTCGATCAGCTGCCTGTTGTTAAGAATGAGAACCCTAAATAACTCACTTGTGTCCCTTACATCGGTTAGAAAACTCATACCATTCAGCAATAATCATAGCAAAGACATAAAAAGCCTTGGTCCGTACATAAACAAGAAAACCAAAAAAAAGGAACATCTTTTCATCTTTCCTCTCTGCGCCTCTCAAAGAACAGAGTACCTTCCAGGCTGAGCCGAGCCAGGCAGCGAAGTAGCCTGATTCGTAATATCCTCCAAAACACGCTTGAGCTTCCTCTTAGCCTCCTTCACAGACTGCTCATTAGCTCCCTCGATGAACAAGTAAAGCTTCCTATCGTTAGCCCCCACCGTCTTCCCCGGCGGGAAATACTGCCCACGTGTCGTAATCGCAGCCCCCGTCCACTCCGAGATGGGGCCCAGCGTACGCTTATGCGTAACCGTCCACCGAGTGTTCTGCGGAAAATCGTTGATCTCCAACTCAGCCGTGTAGCGCCAGGGCATAGCATCGTCGTGGATCTTCGCCAACAAACGCTGCAGAGCCACGGAAGCCGCCAGGGCCCTCTCACCACCACCTCCGGCGACAGCCGCCGCCATGTTAGGCAGAGTGACGGTGGCGCCACCTAGCGAGGTCACCGGAAAACCTCCTCCGTTGGGCAAGGATTGAGGCGTCGGAACTGAAGAGGGAGGAGCGTTGGCTTTGCTGGTGGCGGCGGCCAGGGAAGCCACCTGAGCTAGGGCGGCATTGTGGGTCAGGTCGGGCCCCACTTTCTTGACCGTTTCGTCCTCGTCCTCGGAGTCCGACTTCTCCTCCTCGAAACCGTACTCTTTCGCCTGGGCTTTCTTCGCAGCTTTTCTAACCTCGTCTTCCTCTTCGTTGAACTTGAACCCTCTCCCGCCGAAGCCCGTCCCATGGGCTTGCTCGAGCCCTTGGTTGACCTTCGCCATGAATTTCTCCGCTAACCATTTGAGGTCCACGGGCACCATTTGCTCGGACAGCTCCAAGGCTTTCACGAGATCTGGCGCGTATCGTTCGTCTTCCTCGGTTATGAATGTGATGGCAACGCCCTTTCGACCGGCCCGGCCCGTTCTGCCCACACGGTGGACGTAGTCCTCGTAATGGTTGGGAGCATCGTAGTTCACAACGAGCTGGAGCTCTTTTACGTCCAATCCCCTCGCAGCTATGCTTGTTGCGACCAATATGTTGGTGACGCCGCTCTTGAAATCAGCTACGGTTGATTCTCGATCTGTTTGATCCTTTGCTCCGTGAAGGGAAAGGCACGGATATCCATGCCTTAACAAATCCTTAAGCAGCGCGTCGCACTTGTCTTGCGTGTGGACGAATATGAGGGTTTTCCCCTTTTCGTACCATTCGCCGAGAATCTCTAGGAGCCTATTGAACCTCTCGTTTCCAGGCCTTAGCTCGACCAATTGGGTGATGTCCTTGTTCACCACGCTCCTCCCACCTACTTGCAGCTCGACGGGCTTAGTCAGCACCTTACGGGCCAAAACCTCGACCTGACGGGGAAAAGTTGCAGAGAATAAGACGGTCTGACGATCGGGCCTCGTGTTTTGGACTATCCTCGTAATCTGAGGTTCGAATCCCATGTCGAACATTCGGTCAGCTTCGTCCATGACCAAATAAGTCACGCGGCGAAGATTCGTTATCTTACCGCCGCTGGTGCATAGTATGTCGATCATCCTACCTGGCGTGCAGACGACAATCTCAGCTCCTCGTTTCAATTCGCCGATTTGCTGGGCGACACCCGAGCCACCATATACAGGCACGCAGCTCAGGCCCATACACTTGGAAATTTTCTTAATATAACGGTAGATTTGTTGGACGAGCTCTCTAGTTGGGGCAAGAACAAGCCCGATGGGACCATCGCCAGAGGCAAGAGTGGGTTGATCTTTGATATGTCTCAGCATGGGCAGCACAAAGGCCAGGGTTTTGCCAGAACCTGTCTTCGCAATGCCAATGCAGTCTCGACCACTCATGATTACGGGCAATGCCTGTGCTTGAATGGACATAGGCTTCTCATAGTTCAACTTCCTGATGGTGTCCAAAATCTTTGTGGATAGCCCAGTCTGATGCCATGTTTTGACAGGTTTTGGCACGTCCTTTCCGTGTATCTTCAGCTCAAGTAGTTTCCTGTATTCAGCAACCTCTCCGGGGGTCATTCTCGAAATCTCCTTCACTTCGGTGTAGAAACTCTTTCGAAAGGGAGGGTAGTTGATTTTTGAATGGTCGACAATAGACAGCTTCTCGACTTTGGAGTTCTTCACCCGCTTCATAAATTCTTCATCACCTTCCTCCTCCGTAGGATCTCCCTCATTTTCAGCATCGTCAACGTCGCTGTCAGAATTTTCTGAAGGCATAATTTGCCCCTTCCTTGTCCCCTTTCTAACATTCTCCAAGGTTTGTTTTTTCGCATTGCCATCAACATCCATCCGCGATTCACTTGAGGCATTAGGCGCACTCTTGTTAAGCTTCTCTACCTCAGGCAGCACCATAGTATTCATGAATGCATCTAACGGATCAATATCATCGTCTGCAGCGGCATCGCCTAGCACGGGAGGAAGTAGCTCCTTATCGTGATCGATGTCCATACCATCCTCACCATTGGGCATCAAAGCTCCGTCATCATCGTCGTCAGATTCTCCTTCGATCGTCCATGTCTTCCCACTATTGTGCTCGCTATTCAAAGCCTTCCCAAGTTTCTCCTTCTCAGATTGCTCCTTGCTTCTTTGTTCTTGCCACACCTGAACTCTCCTACGCCGCTTCTCCATCTCCTCATCCAACTTCTTTTGCTCTTCAGCAATGGAAGTTTTTTCAGCACTTGGACTTGGCTCTTCATCTACCTTTCTCCTCAGGCTACTTTCTTGGCCCTCATCCCTATGCCGGTTCGACTTGCCCCACCTCTGCCTTCGACGATGGGACTTGAGCTGCTTGCGAACAGCTCCCATACCAAATGTCTTCCTAACAGTGACATATAGGTCAATAATAGCTCGTCAATGGTAACAAAAAAAAAAAACAAGTGAAGGAGAATAATTCAGCACTTCGAACCAAACGAAACAACTTTAAAACGTTTTGATACAGCAAATTCCAATAAAAGAAATCCCCCGATTAAGAGCGACAAATTGGTAGCTTCGAGCGTTAAAAAAAAAAAAAGAAAAGAATTCAACAGTATCGCAGACATAACATTGAATAAAAGCAACGGCTTAATCGTCATATCAGAGGTTCCATTACTTCTTCGTGAGATCTTATAAGTTATACATCATTTTCAGCTAGATATCCTTTAACCACGTAAAAGGAAATCAGAAATTTTTAGATACTTACCCCATTGTTGCAAAGTGTCGAGAACGAAACTCGGATCGAAAGGTGGACGATTGAAATTTGAAAGCTGCCGCCGCCGGGGATCGGTTCCTATTTTTATTAGACGAAGGGATTGGATTGGACCGAAGATTACAAAAATCCCCAACTTAAACAGTATTTATTCGAAAAAAAGAAATTCGAATTAAATCGAATTAATATTTAATTCGAATTTATTCGATAACCAATTCCAATAAAAAATGAATTAAAATAATTAATTCGAATATAATTCGATTTTTTTATTCGAATAAATGTTGTTTTACTATCCGAATGTTATCCGAATTACTCAATTCGAGTTCGAATAATTCGAATAAAAATTCGAATAAACCGTTTTCTACTCTAAAACGTCAATTTCGGGCTCAAAAACACGAAAATTCACTCAGATTTAGGGTTAATATGTTTAATCACGAACCCATCGATTAACAAGTCATTTCGACATGAAATTCAGTCGAGTGGATCAAAAAGCTAATCAAACCTTCGTTTTCTTTTCAATATCCAATCCTTTTTTTTTTCAAATTAAGAAACCTACAATCCATTTTTTTTTTATTTCACACAAAACTAATCCTATTTAACAAAAATCCCCCGGGCGGGAAGCTACGGATCGAAAGCTACCGATCAGATTGCAATTTATAGCTAGGTGGATTTTACAGATGTTGGGCTCATAGTGTTCAACTAAAGCCGAATCTATAAATGGGCACTGGCCCATTAAGTAGTGATTTAAGGCCCGTAGTTATTGGGCTCATTTGTAAGAAAATTGAAAATTAAATTTACCTTACAACAACAATTGATGAAACAAGCTTTCCCTTTTGACATGTTTTGCCAATAGATCCTTAAAAGTTTCATTACTGTAACCAAATGAAAATCAGTAATTCAGTAAGTACACAAGAAGTTCATGACGTCTGAGAATTCCCTATATATCGATTGTTCATATGCCTAATTTCATTGTTTAGAGCACAAAGCACTCAGCCTAATTTAATTGCTCTTAACCCAAACGAAAAAAGGTCTTGTATGTTAACAACTAATCTTACATACAACGTTCCAATTAATCAATAAATCAACACTAAGCCCACTAACACCACATATATTACTTTCATTTACAGAGCAAACGACACCCAAAGTAGCAAAGCAGTTATAGCACTCTCCAGCCACGACGTTCATTCAGCGCCTTGATGAGCGCATTAGCCGCCAACTCGTTATCACGGAGCGGAGAGTAATCCCATTTCTCAGTCATCTGTGGAACACAGAAATTTTTTCATAGATCGAGACAACGACTTCAAAGTAAAAAAACTCACATTTTCGTTTCCCGTCAAGGGGCGAACGGCTCCCATGCGCTTGAGTGTGTCGAGAAAATCTGCAAACTTGCCCGTACATCGATCTTCCCCGACCACATACACAGGTTTCCTGCGATACTCTCCACTTAGTTGCGAAGAATTAAATAATGAAATTATTAACGATGATATGTAGTAGGCCACTCTGCACAAGTACCCCGTGCTGCATGCTTCGCTCAGCATACTAACAGAATCGGCCGTGACGACGAAAGCATCGCCCCAAGCAAGATGGCCCATATGAGGATTCGGACCTTAAGAAAAAAGAAACGCCAATCAATACGAGCGCTATATATATCTATACTACAAAGAAAAAATGCTCCATCGATACTCATTACTTACTACCTTCACCATTCCACACATAGACTTTGGGGTGGCGAGAGAGTTCGCTCGCGATGACATCAGATACCTGTTTGTGGACGACGAGAATAAGCATTTTTTGCGAGAGATGAATCATCATATAATGACTGAGAAAGAGACGTGCAGTCTTGGGTGTTCGACGGGAGAACGATATTCTGAGGGTCCCACAAGTAGGAAGAACATCCTTCAACGAGGCTGCCAACTGATACGCAAGGTCTTCCCCATATATGCAGTGTCCTGCATGACGTAGTAGGAGTTAGATCTATGCATTGCTGCAAAACATTGAGCAATGTATAGTTTTACTTGTTGGCCCTCCAATAGACGCAACAAGGATGGGTTTAGGCAGTGTTGACATCTGTTCGTGCCAAAAGGAAGCTGCATTTCTTAAAGCAATAGAATCAGCCTGGTGAAGGGCTCCCACGGTGAGGACCTATCGTGGAAAGTAATCAGTTCTACTTAAATCGAGGAAAAAAAATTAAAAATATGGTGTTTTAGGAATTGGGATACTTTTGTCAATCGAAAAGAACATACCACGTGTTTGTCGGGAGGATGTCGAGGAGTAGCCCACCGTCTTAGAAACGATGGCATCTGTTTATGGACGTCGGGCGTCAAATGGTAATAATCGTGGCGGGGTGTTATGATCAGGTCAAAGCGGTGCAGGCGAGACCTTGGATGCTGTAACTGTGTATCAATTGAATTCGTATTGAAGTTATTAATTAATTAACATCTCAAATCTACGACGGAAGCTAAACGGTTGCATATTCAAACCACTCATGGAGCACTTAAGTTCATAAATCATCTCAATAAGAAGGATTCTAAATTGTTTTCGGGGAGTATTAGTAGCATTATGTCGTACCTCCTGACCTGCACAAGAAAGACTTTTTCTGGAACTAACTTCTTGATCGAACTTGCCACAGTAATAGTATCACGGCCCGACGCAACCACTAAGACGGGACCATCCCTGTAAATATTTCAAAAAAGCAACTCTGAGAGCAAGTAAAGGAAAAAAACGCCTTCTTACTTTCTATACGCTCACGAATTCATTGGGATGAAATATGCGAACAATAGTCGTTTGAGAACAATCACGGGACAAATCACATGAATCCTGAATTTTCCAGTGGTTTGAGGATAAATGGACCATCTGTTGCGGAGAAACCAACCTAGAATGAATTCTTTCTGCAAGTCATCTCGAGGCTTTCGGGGTATTATTTCTCCAAACAACGAAAAGAAAAAGAAAATGCTGATCGTCATAACTAATTCAGGGATGCATCGATATGTTGTAAACTCTCTTCCAGCAAATGAACAATTCGACTCGTACCTTTCGACCAATTCTCGGGCCATCTTCACAATGCACGGCATGTCTGCCTCCAATACACCTGAAATGATACCGGAAAGACGGTCACGAAACGAGGAAATCATTGCTCAATCCATTACAACCGAAGCACTACAGATCTTCACCTCGACAAAACAAAACAAACAAATTAATCACATCATCACGTCTCATGAATATGTGTGTGCGAACATAGATACTACCTTTCCCTTCACATGGACGAGGCTTCAATGTATCTCCAATGGAAACAATAGGACCACGAAGCCATTTAATAGCACGATCCAACTTCTCGTGAACAGAAAGAGGAAGCCAATGGAGTCTCTCATTGATCCCGCCCTGCGGTCTCCTAACACGCTGCGTCCATAGACGCCCTCAAAGCAAAATTCAAAAAAGCGCTCCAAGAAAACAAATCAGATGCAAGATTAGGCGTTCTTACAAGTAAAGAGTAGTCGTTGTTAAGGCCCAGAGCTCGAATTAATCCTATGCACTGATTTTCCGCGCCAGCGAACCCATTGCCGATCACAATTGCTCTCTTAATCGTTTGCATTCGAGGTGTTCAGTACATCTCCAAATTTCAATTGTCGTCAATAGGGTTTTAGGTTAGGGGTTTAATTCTTATTCTTAGAATTTTAAAAACCTGAATTTTATAAAGGCACAATTATTTAGCATGTCGTCCTCTCCTCTCTCATAAAGGTAACCTAAAAAATTCCAGCTTTTATTCATCTCTCTCTCTCGATCTTTTTTTTTTCATTCTCTGTGTTCGGGCATGAAGCAACAATTGGTCATCGACCCATAATGTAGTCATTGCTATCTTTATTCATCGGAATTGTATTGATTATTTTTTTTCTCCATTTTCGGACAAGTAGTGTTATAGTGTAGTGTAATATTCATCGATGCTACTTAACTGTTCTCAAAACATGATATGATACAGCAATAAATCCTGCAGCTCAAGAACCATCAGCGACATATAATTGAGAATAAATCAGAAATATCATATTCATAACTTCGCTACAACGAAACGAAATCCCAAGAAGGGATTTTATGTATCAACTTTCAATCTATGATATGTTTCGGAACAATAGCGTACAGAATTCAAAGGACTTACTTAGAGGCCAAGCATTACACTATTTTAAGCATTTCAGTTTATCTGAGAGAGTGGAGAACGAGGAACAACAACGGTTGTTTGCTTCGTTTCCTTGGCTTGAAACGATTCGTACGAATGGTTCTCACGAAACTCTTCACGAAGGGTCTCCATAGGCAATGCCCTCAGCGAATCGATCGAACCCTTGCTCGGTATATCTGGTTCGGTTCTTACAGGTGTCGTGCCACTTGGCTCATAATCCTGACAAAAGGCGAAAGAAGATTTATCGAGCATTTTTTAAATGGTTGGCTCATCTCCATGCTAATTTTTTTTCAAAAATATGAAGAAAAGCTTGGGATATGAGAGAAGTACTTACCATGTATTTTTCTTGGAAAGTATGGACCGCATGCTGCTCAATGTTAGCACACTGCTGATTGTGATCTTCGTTTAGACGTTTAAGTGCTTCTGAGTGACTTTGGGAAGTCGTTGTGATTTCAGCAATGGACGATCGTTCGCAGTCTGAAAGGTCTGAAGGTAGAGAAGATGTGATATACTTAGAAGATTAACCACATTGAGTTTCATATAGGAAAACGAAGCAAGAGAAAGCTAACCGTTAAAGCACTTAATGACATCTTCGCTACTCGTTTTTATGTCGTCTGCAATCATAACCCCGGCGGATTCAGTTTCAGCTACATGTACTTCGTTACAGTAGCTCATCTCCCTGAAAAGATAACCATATATTGAGATATAATTCTGACAGCTCATGCATTTTTAGGGGGGAAAAAGATTTGATGAATTTCATCTGTTTCTGTTACCCAACCAAGTACAGTACACACCTGACATGAGAAGCGATGGATGCAGTGTGTTCAATTTCCATGTTATTCAATGCTTCATGTGTTTTTTGCCACCATCCCATAGCTGCATCAGCATTAGTTACACTGAAAGAGCAAGAGGAGAATATAGATTAATAGGAGAGGGAATGAGAGAATGGCATACTAACGCAAGTCTTGAGAATGTGCTCGCAAATATAATTCTCACCATTTCTGCAGCAGCAATTCCATACGACAATGTTTAGAGGCTGAAAAATCCGCGGAGTCGTTGAAACTACGTTCACTATTCATAAATGAGTCATCCCATTTCCTTTTCAAATCTGTGGCTATACTATCCACTTTTGAAACATGTCCATCCAAGAACAATTTATTTCCAGCTGCTGTCCCCATAAGATTGCCCAGCCTTTCATTAACCTGTCACTTAGATGGATAAGAATCAAGAACTGAAAATTAAGGGCAGATTTTATGAAGCCAAAGTTAGCCCACCATTGCCTTCTGACGCTGCATACTATCAGAAACAAGGGAGGCCATGTCAGCGAGAAGCTTTTCTTCTTCTGTCCTTGACTGCTCCTGGATGATTTACACCGTTAAGTGCATCACAGAATATATGACAGGACAGGAGCAAATAATTGATGCAAAAGTTAAGGTAATCAAATGTTAGGTAAATGCTAAACCTCGTAAGCCTTTTGAAATTCAGTGATGCTCCTAGTCTGAACATTGTTCACTTCAGCTGCATGACATTCAAGCCTTCTCGTCTCACCTGAAATGTCATCAATGAAGCCATGGATGGTATGTGAAGTATTCTCCAGGTGTTTCATGCTGGAGGTGAATCTCTGCAAAGATTAATCCAAGCATGAAGAAAGTACAATATGCTAAGCCATTACAAAATTACCTTCAAATACACCAGAAACTACGCAGAGTAAAAATCGAACCTGTCGCAGCTCACAAGCTAAATGAGCCATTTCCCCTTGATGACTTGATAATGTTTCCAGAAGTTCATTGAACAATGAATTCGCTTGAACGGACTCTGCAGCTAGAAACTAAATATGAAGGACACATTGCAAAACGTGAGACCCTGTCTGCAATACTGTTTTAGTGATGAAAGTACAATTTATACATAAAAACTTACATCTTCAATTGATTGTGAATTAGAAGAGGCCAAACACGCAACTTTCTCCAAAGCAGCATTAGAATCTGCTTTGTGCAACCGGATAACGTTTTGTACAGCCTCGAAATGAGAGGCATACAAAGCTCTTGAAGATCTAATTTTATCCTTTAACTCCAGTGAAGCCTATTGGCAAAATTTCAAAGCCTAAGTCTAAAGAAAGCACGAAAGCTGCAGAAGGAGATATGACACTTGTAGAACAAGCAAAATGGCACGCATGATGGGACACTACTAGATTAGAACCTTGTTGTGCAGTTGGAGGAAAGAACCACAGAGATTGTCCACACGCTGAAGGTGCTCGTTTTGTTGTGTTACAGATGCAGACAGGGAGTTAGAAAGGGCACCAAGCTGCTTGGCAAGATCACTTTCGAAATTATCCACAGTGGATCTGTTATTGGCCATTAACTTGTCCTCTCTTGCTGCGTAAAGGTTAGCGTAAAATAAAATAGTAAGATGCGATGTAGTCAATGACGCTAAAAACGGCAGGTCCAGACAAACTCTTTACCAATTTTAAGGAAGAGCGAGGCATTATCCTTCTCGAACTTCTGGAGATCGGCTCGAAGAACACATGCTTGGTGAGCCAACGCATTTTCTATCAATCATCCAAAAGAGTCATTTCTGCATCGATCGTGAAGACATTCAACCTGGAATTTGAGATTGAGTTGAGTACCTGCTCTTTTCTGCTCAGATATGATGAAGTCTTGTTCCTTGAGGGAATACTGACATTTCTTAAGGTTGGCTTCTGTAAGTTCCAACTGTTTGCTGGTTTGGTTTAACTCTTCCTGCAAGGAGCTGCACATTAGACTCGGAAATTAACTTAGATACAGGGCTCTGAGAAATGACGGTGACTTACTTTTGTTGCATTGAGTTTGCTGCTCAAATCAGAGGAATGCTGAACCTGATCATCATATCTAGCTTGTAACTCCTCTATTTGCTGCATGCATATGAAACAAATGAGGAACAAATCAGATTTCCGCTATTTTATCAAGTTTGAGCTTCTTTATGACTGACCTTCTGCCGGTTTTCTATTGCCATCCCCATTTGTTCAATTTGATCTGCCATTGCCTAAAACATAGAAAGGTAAGGAAATAAATACTACGAACACTGATGAAAACTACAAAGACCATTTATGCAATCATCTTGATTATGAAAAGATCAAACATACTAATACCAACAGAACCAATTACCTTACGTTCACTCTCTTCCAGATAGTACCGTTCCTTTGGTATGTACACTCCATTCTTCTCCCGTTGAGCATAAACCTCTACAGGCATCATACACAGAAGGAGATGGACAGGGGAGGGGAAAGAGATAAAGAAATTAATATTGCTCCAATCTCTACCAAAAAAAATTTCAAAATCAATACAACAGCCTGTTAGCATGACTATACCTGCTTTGAGCCGTTCAATTTCACCATACAAATCTTTTATCAATGTTGTTTTCATCATCTTTTGATTTACCTGCATCGGAAGAAAGATGATCAACAGAAACCTAAGACCAAGTATTGGTACGTATCCAACAAGGGTAGGTACTCCAAAAAAGAAGTCAGACAAGCAAACACAGGTACAAAAGGAAAAATGGTTCCAAACCTCGGGCTTATTTTTTATGTTTTTCGCCCTGTGAGCATAATCTAAGGTGCTAAGGGTCTCCTCAAGACAGTGAACAGCTGGTGATACTGTGGCTATAATACATGTTTTTGTTCGTCCACCCAATGAATCACGAAGCAAACGTGTGAGCTTGCTGTCCCTATTTTTATTAGTAGAAAAGTGATTAAGATAGAAATCAAGAATGCCTTGAACATTCACGAAAAAATGTAAACCAGTAGTTAGAAATTGAACCTATAGGGAATATGTCCGAGATGCTCTACAAGGGCATTTATTACTCGCCCTAGTGTAAGCAAACTTTTATTGATTTCTCCAGCTTCCCTAGCCCTCCCCTGCAAATGTTGCATAGTAAAGAATCAAGGATGAGAGTACATATCGACAATGTTTAAACATATGCAGCAGTTGTACCTCTCTAGCACCAGAACGCGAGATGTTCTCCGAACCAGCCAAATCAACCAGGTTCAATTTTCCGCATTTAATTAGTTCTTCACCTTCAGGCGTTGCTTCCTTAATATGTATTGTTATTGAAAATAGAGAATGGGACCGACTGATACAAAGACAATTATGTCAAAACTCAAAATTCAATATCTTAATATAACTAACATTATCGCAAACTTGAGGCAGAATCATGAAGACCTTGATTGTTTGTTTAGCAAGGTTTCAGCTGTTCGACGTTTGGCCGATCCCCTTTCAATCAATGTGAAAATCTCACTAGCACTTGTCACGATTTCTTCCTCCAAACCCTTAACAAGAACCCCACCCTTTCCGTCTTCCATAAGCGGCAACTGTTTTTTCTGTCTTTCCTCCAAGGGTACTTTGGATATATCTTCTGGAGCCAACAAGTCAGTAATTTCTTCATTGTATAACTCCAGGAAAGTTACTTTGACGCTATATTCAGCATTTTGACTCTCTAAGATGTCGAAAATTTGCTGGACAGCTCTGGGTATTACACCTGCCTCTGGAGGCAATTCACCATTTGGGCCACTCTAACGGAGGCAAAAAATAAAATAAAATCAACAAAGGGCACACTACAGTTCGACAGTTTAAGGAAAAAACACTATGTTAACATGCTTAGAACTTTATACCAAGACCAGCTATTAACACAGATGAAAGAGCACAGCAGTTAATACCTTTGATTTCTTACATTCACCCTCCATCGTGTAAGTCTTTCCTGTCCCAGTCTGTCCATAAGCAAAGATCGTGCAATTGAATCCTTCCAGCACCTCATTTACTATAGGAACAATTGCTTGTTCGTACAGATCTCTTTGCTTGGAATTGGGTCCGAAAACCTAGAAAAAAAATGTGAAATTCCAAAGAATAACCAACCCACTGTGAAAGCGGAAATGACACTTGTTCTTAGAATTAATGAAGCATACTCTAATATAGCTCCAATTACTCATCCTCAGTATTCAATTCTCATTTTTTATATGCCGGCACTATCCAATTATATCCCCAGACAACATCGCAAACTCCACAACACTGACAGCAAAACCCCAGCTGAAGCGCCGAAACTTATATCCACGCAAAAAAGACCAGAGAGAAACAAATTACCTTATCGAAGGTGAAAACCCTGTCAATGCATTTCCCAGCAATGTTCTGCGACACGGATACTTCCCTCTGGTAGTCATTACACGTCACCACCTGCGGTGCGTTATTCCGCAACTCATCTTCGCTGAAAGGCCTAAAAGCCATCAGAAAGAGCAAAATTAAATCCACATCACAGGAAACCCCGACATCGAAATGTATGCTCGGGCTCAATACCTGCAACGAAGGAGAACTTGTACGTTCACGCCCTTCTCCTTCTCGTGACGATTCGACATTTCGTTCCTCACAGCGTGCGCCTGAGAGAGGGATAGGGATAGACACTAGAGAAAGAGAGATAAGAGAGAAATGGTGTGCACTGTAGAGAGAGGAAGAGTGGAGCGGGACAGTGTTTTTTCGACGTTTTTGAAATTTCGAGTTTTGGTACAGATTCAGATCCAACGGTTTGAATTCTTCCATTAGGGTCTGGTGTGGTGTGATTGCTTATGATTTGAATTGCAATTGGGCCCTCTCCTTTTGTAGGCTATTGCAAATGGGCCCATTTTTGTAGGCTTTTTTCAACTATTAGGCCATTAATTGCCCTATTAAAGTCGGCCCAAATACGGCCCATTGAGCTACACTTTGTTACAAGGTTGCTTTTTGAGCAAAAACTTCTAGTCCGCTTTTTCAGTCGCTATTTCATAGACTCGAGTTCGCTTCTTCTTTGAACGAGCATGATAATTTATCAATTTACCTCCAAAACATGCATGTAAGAAAGAAAATGAATTATTTCGAATATATAATATTTTTAGGCATATTGATTTGCCTCTATGGTCTTGATTTTATAGACTCGGGTTCGCTTCTTCTTTGGACGAGCATGATATTTAATATTATTCTTAAAAAAAATATTGTCCTATCCTTCACACTACAAATTGTTGCGAAATGGACAGCTTAACGAAATTGGAAATGACTGTGAGGATAAATGGAACACGGAAATTTACGTGGAAAACCCCTTTTTAACTTGGGGTAAAAAACCACGTTGAGGTAGAATTTATTACTGGGGAAAAATAGGGGTTACAACCTCTCAATCTATAAAGGAGAAAACAATCACTATCTCTCTTTATAGTTGGAGCAAATACCGAAAAAAACCCTCTATTTTTTGCTCTCTCTCTCTCTTTTTTTCTCCCTCTCTCTCTTCTTCTTTCTTTGGTGTGTTTTTTAGTTCAATGCCTCAGTAGCCTATTTATAGGCAAAGGCATCATACTAATACAAATATAATAATATTATAATAATATTATTATTATAGCTAATGAGTAGGTGAAGTGGGTTGGTGACCAACCCACTCAACCCACCTTCCCTTCAATCTCCCACTTGAAGATTTGATTGATGACCAGTCAGATCTTCACACCATTCTTCTAGCTTGCCTTTGCATGTTACTTATGTTCAGTCAATCCACATGAGGAACGACACCACAAAAACTTGTCCACAGGAATTGCTTTGGTCATGTAGTCTGCCAGATTATCCGCAGTGTGAACTTTTTGCATGTCCACAGTCCCCTCTTCCACTTGTTCACGAACAAAGTGGTACCCGAATGTGTTTGGTTCTTATGACGTGCTCGTACTAAATAGTTTAATGGTGGGCTTTTATATTGCCCTAACCACACGGGCCATAAAAAGCAAAAAGAAAAAAAGTTTGGGCTGAGATGAATAAAGCCCATAGAGCAACTAGTTTTAATGAAAAAAAAAATAATCCGGCAACATCGCACTAGAAGAGCATTTTGCCGCTAGAGAACTCCAAGCCTAAAATATTTTCGTCTGTTATTATTATTTTAAGGTGAATCTACATAAAAAAAATACTCATTTGTGGTACCTTAAAGTGTTATCTTGTACCTTTTCTCACTGTATTATGTACCACAATACATTTTTCTATGGTACCTAAATGTGTTATATGACGTACCCTGCGGCGGGACCGGTACCAATGTGCAAAAAGTTTATTCTAATAGGTACCTACATATTAAAAAAATATTAACAGGGTACTGACTTGCAATTTTGGGTATTTTTTCTTTAAATCCCCTATTTTATTATACTTAAAGCCGGATCAATATCGAACAAGACTTTGACTGTTTTGCGGTTTTTCTGTTCCAAACAGGCCGGTCGAATCCTGTCATAAAAATCCTACACGAAATACGATAACAATATTTTGTAAAATATCCAACAATATATCTATTATTAGTTATAAAAGCGTCAGTGTGGCATGTTGTCAAGGCGGGTTACATGTTATTAAGTGCCTTTAAGTATATGTGTGTGCAACCTGTATCTCTAGGTTGATTCTTTTCTCATTTTCTTTTTGTTTATCTTTTCTTTATTATAATGCAAAAGTCCGTATCATGTTCACTAAAAATATATAAATAATAATTAAACAACTTATATTTAATGAAATCTATCTTAATTGTAGGGTTACTTGTATCTCTAAGTTGATTCCGTTCTCTTTTCGATGATGCGAACTGGTATATCATAATAAACTAAAAGTATAAATAATAACTAAATATCTATTATTATAAAAGTACCAATGTGGCCGTTTTAAATGTGGGTTGCATGTTATTAATTGTCTTTTATTATATGTATGTGCAACCTGTTTCTAGGTTGATTCTTTTCTCATTTTCTTTTTGTTTATCTTTTCTTTATTATAATGCAAAAGTCTGTATCATGTTCAACAATATATATATATATATATATAATATTTAAATAACTTATGTTTAATGACATCTATCTTAATTATATGTAAGGATTACTTAATTGCTAAGTTGATTTCGTTTTCTTTTGGACGATGCGAACTTGTATGTCATAATAACCTAAAACTATAAATAATAACTAAATAAGGTATAAGTTTGTTAATTTAATAAAATTATTTAAATTATCTGTTTGGGTTACCTGTATTTCCAAGATGTTATTATAATAATGCAAACGTATATTTATAGCATATTTAACTAAAATATAAATAATAATTAAATCTCATATGAGCATAATACATTATATATATGATAGATAAACGGTGGGTGACTATGAGCCCCCTATCGAGACATGTGTTTCGTTGTGCATATATAATGTGATAGGGGGAAAATGCAACATACAACAATTCGATGAGGAACAAAAGAAATAATGAGAGAAAATGAAGCAAGAATGCGGACTTACCAAGATAGTGGAATTTCTAATGATCCAGGGAAATAGGGGATACAAAGTTCAATTTTACATTTTAGATTGCTTAAGTGCACAATTTCAATGTTTTTACTTGGTTCTCTATTTGTGGAAATAGTTTTTGATGTGTCGTTTTAACAGGAAAATTGAATAGTCGGTGTTACTTAGGGTGCTAAAAATATTTTCAAACAAAGATAATAATAAAAGGAAGTTATTGTCAGAATTATCTGCAAGTTAGACATATTTTTCTTTTCATAAATTGGAGATGAATCGGATAATTATGATTTTAAGGTTCTTTGAAGCATTTTAATATGCTTTTTAACTTCAATTATAAAAAATTTCTCTAGTGTAATGGTGCACCAACATATGTATCGATCAACATTTTTTTGTAGATATTAGAGTGTACATGTCGTATTGTTAATGCATGTAATTTATTTCATACGAGTATGCACATTCGTGCCCCGAACAATCTAACATCATGTTTTTGTATTAATTTTATCAGAATACGTTTTGAGTGATTTTCTCTTTATATCAAAATACGTAGTGTCCGGACTATCCTTGGTCCAACGCCGTGCAACGCACGGCTTCACCATCTAGTATAATTGAAAAGCAGATACATTGTCTCTTATATCTCGCACACGCATCTTTATTTTATATTTTATATACAATTGACTAGGCTCTATTTTTCTTGTAACTTAGGTTTAATCTTTTTATTTAGATAAATAGATAAATAATCTCATTAAACTATATTCATTTCAGACATTTATACCACAAAGAGCTAAATAAAAATAGTCTTACTATAACCATTTTTTACTACCGGGCCGAAGATTTCAATAAAATTCACACATTTCTTTTGATATAAGCTGCAACTTTAAAGCCATTGTCCTTGATATGATATTGGTCGCCCTAAACTTATTAAACTGAGTGGTTTATTATTTTTCTAAGCTAATAGAAATGTGAACTAAAATTTTTGAATTCAACATTTAAAGATGTAATTAATGAAGGCACAATATACGGAATGTGTATTGTTAATATTAAAGTGTTCAGTATGTCGCAGATCCAATTCGTTATGAACTTCGTATCATACATGGGAAGAAAAATTTATATAACGGACCTAACCATAATAAAATTGCCTAAAATTAATATACAGATTTCACATCATTATCCAAAGACTAAAATATCTTCATATCCATATGCACCTTAAAGAATCGCATACATAATCTCCGTAATCTCACAACTTTAAAGAAAAAATCATAGGAAAAAATAAAATCAAACAGAGTAAATGAGTAAAACTTTTCCCACATATAACCACAGTAAAGTCAAATTTAGTTATTCTCGACATGAAAGAGTGACCTAGTTGTTGAAGTCAAATGTACATACTAGTCAATTATTTATTATTGTTATTATTCTGGAAGAACATTTAACTATCCATTAAATGTTCTTGAAAGATATTAACCACGTATCATCTTCATTGATTTATTATTGCAATATCCATATCCGTAATCCATCCCCATTTATGACATACATTTGGCCTTGTAAATGTTGGCAATAATATCAACATGTAATAAAAGAGAAATATTCTCATAATCTCCCATACATCATGATTATAATATATATAGCGGACACACACACACACACACTAATGCAACCAATGTTTTAAAAAGCGTATTGCGTACTGTGTAGCGTTTTAGTGTCAGTAACGCGTAGCGTAAAAAGCGCAGCGTATTGCGTGAGTATTTCGAGTTAAGCTACTTATGATAACCAAGAACATAATATTGATGGACCAAGCGAAATAAATGATTTTAACATGATATTAAATGTAAAATCTAATGAGTATATATCACAAAAAAATATATTAATATATTAACTAAGTTTCATGAACATCATATTTAAATGTTATTTTTATGTCTAAATTAGGCTTTAGCTTGCATTCAAAGAATGAAAATATAACTACCAAAAATTTGATGAACCTAGTTTTAGAAGATGTAGTTTTTTAAAAATAATTTTAATGATATCATAAAATATAAGATATGCATGTCATTTGATCGTTGTTAAATAAAGAATAAATAAAATAAACTTATTTATTTTTATCACGTAAATTACATTAAATAATTGACTTTTTATGATTTGATTGAAGTAATAATAAATTAAAAGTAAAAAACAAAACTAAATATGTGTTTGTCAGACAGGCTTCCGTAAAGTACATTGGCTAGCACATCTCTCTTCCACGTCTAGTAATAATAAATTAATAACAATATAGTTAGTCCCGTACGCTTTTCTTTGTACGCATCGTAGCGTTTTCTAAAAAAATTGCGCTATTTCGCGCCTTGTCGCGCGCATCATTACGCTTTTAAAAACACTGAATGCAACACAACACATATACCGAGCAAACACAAAGCCCTTCGTTTAAACCACCATCAATTATTTTGCTCATCATCAATATGTTTAGGCCATTCAACTACCCTATTCCGTTGCTTTCTTTTCTGATCTTATTCATCTTCGTCATATTGTGTAAGGCCCACGACAGAAGTAGCGACTCAAAGACATATATTGTTCACGTTGCAACACCACCAAATGATGGGATCAACAAAGTCGACGAAGACATGAAAAACTATCACGGATCGTTTCTTCCTCCCTCAAAAACAACCTCAGACGACGGCGGCGATCTCATGATCTATTCTTACAAACACGTTATAAGCGGATTCTTAGCTAAGCTGACGCCTGACGAACTTGAGTACGTGAAGGCGAAATCGGGCTTCATCTTTGCCAGCGAAGAAAGAACCTTACAGCCTCACACCACTCGCACGCCCGATTTTCTAGGATTGCGCCCCCAAAAGAAGAAAAAGGGTCGTTGTGGAAGAGCTCAAAGTACGGCCAAGGAGTGATCATCGGAGTGCTCGACACTGGCATTCTGCCCAACCACCCATCATTCGCCGACAAGGGAATTCCGCCTCCACCAAAGAAATGGAAAGGCAAATGCGATTCTCGATTATTTGGCAATGAAACTCTGTATCACTGCAACAACAAGCTCATAGGCGCACGACATTTTGCATACAAACGCATAGAAGAAGATCTCTTAGACCCTGTCGGACATGGGACCCACACGGCAAGCACGGCGGGCGGCAATTTTGTAGCAAATGCGAGTGTTCTTGGTAACGGGTTCGGGACAGCAGCGGGTATGGCCCCACGAGCCCATCTGGCGATATACAAAGTTTGCACTGTCTTAGAATGTCGTGAAGGCGACATATTAGCGGCATTTGATGCTGCAATAGGAGACGGCGTGGATGTGATCTCCTTGTCCGCCGGCGACCCAAGCGGCTCTAAACCGTTTTTCTACGAGGACACCATTGCGTTAGCATCCTTCGCCGCGGTGCAGAAAGGCGTGCTCGTCAGTTGCTCCGCAGGCAACTCGGGGCCTGAGGGTAAGACTGTTGGGAACGACGCGCCGTGGATAGTCACGGTTGGCGCGAGCACAATGGATCGCAGCATAAAGGCCACAGCAGAATTGGGGGATCGTCAGGAATTTGAGGGCGAGTCCGCTTTTCAACCTGCAGATTTCCCCTCCAATACGACGACCAAATACCCTCTTGTGTATGGGCCCGATGGGTTTTGCTACGAGGATTCGTTGAAAGGAGTAGACGTGAAGGGTAAGATTGTGCTTTGCAATCGTCTGAGTGGCGTAGAAGTGGGACAAATTTTGAAAAATAAGAGCGCCTTGGGTATGATCCTCACAAACAAAGAGCTTATGGGTACCACCATCTTTGCGGAAATCCACCCTCTTCCTGCGACGGAGGTGAGCTTTACGGCCGGTGAGAAGATTAAAGCTTACATAAACTCCACAAAAAATCCGACAGCCACAATTGCGTTCAAAGGCACTGTGATCGGAGATAGGGCTCCTGCCGTAGCGTATTTCTCCTCTCGTGGGCCATCCAATGCAAGACCAGGGATTCTAAAGCCCGACATTGTAGCCCCGGGAGTGAACGTAATAGCCGCTTGGCCCTTTCCCTTGGACGATAAGGACCCATTCCACCACAAGCTCGAACCGACTTTCAATTTCGACTCTGGGACGTCAATGGCGTGCCCTCACGTGAGTGGGATTGCGGCTCTGTTGAGAAGCGCTCACCCCGACTGGTCCGTGGCAGCCATAAAGTCGGCAATCATGACAACCGCCAACGTGGTTGACAACAAGGGTCAGCCGATCGCCGACCAGACGCTAAAGCCAGCCGACGTTTACGGGTTAGGTTCGGGACAAGTGGACCCGTCTCGTGCTAACGATCCGGGCTTGATCTATGACATCGCCGTCGACGATTACGTGCCATACCTTTGCGGTTTGAGGAACTACACTGAAGAACAGGTAGGTATGATCGTGCGAAAGAAGGTAAACTGTACGATCAAGATAAGGGAAGGGGATTTGAATTACCCGACTTTTTCGGTGGAGCTCAACGGGTCTAAGGTGGTGAGCAGTAGTAACAAGAGCTATTCGAGGACCCTGACGAACGTGGGTTCGGCGAGTTCGACTTATATGGTGAAGGTCGTCGAGCCAAAAGGGGTGAGCGTGAGCGTCGTGCCTCAAAAGTTGGAGTTTAAGGGTCTGAATGAGAAGCTGAGTTATAATGTCACGTTTACTCGAAGGACCAACGAGGAGGTGATCAGCGTGGGATTTACGCAAGGCCATTTGGAGTGGATATCGGGAAAATATGTCGCTAGGAGTGCGATAGTTGCTACATTTGTTGTTTAGTCTGGTAAATGGCGAATTTGTTGGGAAGAATCGCGATATAAATAAATCAAGGTGAAGATCGAAACCTACTAGTGTTTGATCAATGTTTAGAACAATACCATTTATCTTGTGCAAGAATATGCATATACAAAGTTGTAGCACAACAAATTTGGATTGGAAGAAAATAATTAAAAATAAAGTTAATAGGGATGAAAATAAGTCAAAATTAAAAATTAATTAATAAACATAAATCTTAACTAAATAAAAATTCAAATAAATAAAAAATTAACGAACGAAAAATAAAAACACTGTTAGTTTAAGGGAAATTCATCTCCATTAATTAATGAGAACGAAATAGTCCAAGTTCTTGCCGAATTTCATAAAACATATATTATATCCTGATTGCTCTGTCCGACGTTCGACCTATTGCTTATGTTTATTATTACGAGAGCACATATCTGGATGTGGATAATTTATATGTTTGTATATCCAAAGATAACATGCATATCTATGATTGATGATCTATTTAAGTATTTTATTTAGCATTATTATTGTTATATTTATTTGTTTAAGTATCGTCCAAAGATGAACTTTAAATGCACACTTGAGACCAAGAATTGAGTACAGCCTCATGCGAATAAATCCCGTTAACTTGGAAGAATTTACGGAGGCAAGGGCTAAAGGAAACAGACAGAATAATGAGACCGCAGAACATGGATGGAGTAGACAATGTCCGGTGATCAACAACAGTAACGAGGTAATGAGATGTTCAGAAGAGACCAACCTCAACAAATTATCAATGAATTAAAAGCAGCAGATGGAAAATTTAGCAAGCATAACTATGACGAGCCCTCACAACGACAGAAGCAGACTTCGCCTGACCTGAGCTTACCTTTCCTTTCAACAAAACTACACCAACAATGCTAAGCATGTAACTTCAAACAGCAGTCAGTTGGGATTTAAATGGCTTCGGCTGGAGCTGAGATGTAAGGAAAGTTTACTAAATGAAAGGAAAGTTTCCTGTCCATTTCAGAAACCTGGTTCGCTCATATTCCAACATGTATCGATTACTCAGATATAACTATTTCCTTTCCAAGCATCTGCAACAAGATAACTCTGTTGGGAAAAAGAGAAGCCATTTGTATTTGACGAAAAAGAGAAATATTCGAAAGACGCCACAAATTTCAACAATTTCAAATTCTAATATACGGATTGATCAGAGAGTTCACTCAACAAAGATGAATTATGTCAAGTATCTTTACCAAGCATCAACTTACGATTGTTATCCATGTTTCATCACATTGTACTCCAGCTCTCAAACGCCATAGAGACTGGCAAAATCGGCGTAGCATCACAGAACTGCTAAAAGCAGAAAGCTCAAAGTATTATTTTCATCAACATAACCACGACGTTCTGACTATTTAACACATCTGAAGATTACTGACTTCATTCGATGCTGGACATCACATGTGAGGCTTCTTCAATTTAGCAATCCACCAAATTCATCGAATAATCACTTTTGGCACTCCTTAAAATACCATGATATACACAGTACACACAGACATAGAAGAGAAAGAGAGAGATCAACAGAGTATAGAACGACCTGACTTGCAGCTGATGGTTTTTGTCAGCTGAATTAAAGAGAGAATCCGATTATTCTCTCATTGTTCTCTCATGAACTCATTACGTTTGTACTTTTTGATCCAAGTTAGGCTGTTGGGCTTTAATTAGCCGAAGACAAGTCTGCAGTGTTGGCCCAACATACATATATAATATGATTATGGTAACACTAATAGTAGGAAAAGCAGGCAACTCGTATTTCAACGATTAACCACTAGTACTTTCCGCACACTCAAATGCGTATATAACTCATATATTATTAAATTTATTTTACTATGAAAATAAAAATTATAACATAAATTAATTTGTATAATTCTAAATATATAAAAATGAAAATTGATTTATTATAAAATTAAAGTTAGAATAGTAATTAACTAATAATAGTAATTAAAGGTATATTTTATTAATTAATTTTTTCAAGCGTAATGGACAGATCAACTGACGGTTTATATTCAACTCTCGCAATTAACATAATAGAATATTAGTTTTATTAAATTATGATTAATCAAAAGTTGGAACGACGAAGCACTCCTAAGGCCTTGGCTTACCTTTACCTATTTAATTGTGTATAACCCAACTCCCATAAAGCCATGACATGTGTCATGTTTATTTAGTGAAAAATACGTATGTGTTTTAATATGGTTGTGGTAGAGTGTCATGTGTCACGCGTCATTTTCTGAGTGGAGTTGGGTAGGAAAGGCAAAACCCTAAATTTATTCGTGTTCACTCGAGTGGCATTTTCTTTTAATTTACTTATTTACTTTTGCACTCGTACGTTTGATCTTTAATAAATGTCAGAGAACTTCGAGGTTTTTCAAGTTACGTAGATATTTATAAAACCATATATATATATATATATATATATATATATATATATATACATCAATATTTACTCTCTTACTTTCACTAAAGTTGATATTATAGGTCTAAAGTTGTCTTATTTCCGATGAGTATTGCTTGTCATGTTACCAGCACGAACTATCATCATTGCTCTCGTTAAATATATATATACACACACAGATAATTGCATCTCGTTTGGAAATGGACAGCCACTTCTCAAAATTTTTCTTTTAAATAATGGGATCGCCGTAGATTATCCTTCACACCCAATTCCAAATATGATAATACAAATACTAATAGTAGTAGTAATAATAATATAATACTAATAATAATAGTAGTGATAACAAGATACTAAATGCAGAAGCCTCCGTTCTTGGAGAAGAAAGTGGTCGTTTTTATACATCTGAAAATTGACATAAATATATTAAATATTCAGTTATAATATACCCATCTACCTTAAACCAATCACACTGAACCCCAAACCATTTTTTGATTCTAAAAGCTGCTTTTTATGAAATGACGTGTAAAAACCCTCTGCGATTTTCTTAATTAGGGGACCATTTGTGAATTTTGAGAAAATATACCCAAAGTACAATGGACCACTTTGATATAAAAATATATTTTTGGCCCAAAAAAAGTTGTTCCACATCATCTTCTATCGGAAGTGCCTACTAGATGTAATTAAGATATTAATAATTGAGTGATTAGGAAGGCAATCCTTCACTTTTCCCTTGCCCAATAATCTTCGGAATGTCCTTTTTCTGATTAATTTAATTTCTTTAATTATGTCCATATAATCTTTGGTATGTCCTGTCATTTACATTTTCTTTCGTTTATCGTAAGTTCGGTCTACCACCAATAAAATGTTGCGAGTAATACTACTTATGAAGCTTATTTTACTATATAATTTTTTACTTCTGAAATAAATGTATTCCTGAGTTCATATACCAGCGTGTATATATACTAGTATTCCTTGCACGCTCTAACGTGTGTGATATAGTATATAGATAGATAAAATTTTTGATATTATCTAATTGATACTTATTATTTATATATATTAAATTATAAGATTAAATATTAATAGTTATTACTAAAAATAGTAATTAACCAAATATAGTAAATAGAGTTGGTGGGGGATTTTTTATTTTATTATATATTTTTTCTAAAAAAATTGGCATACCATAAATCAAATTGGCCGTTTATATACACCCCTCACGCTTAATTAAAGAGTATAGATATATGTAACCAGTTTATTCGGAATAACTGCTTCTTTTGAAATAATAATTGAGTTGGGTTAAGTCGATATGTATTTAAGTGGTGAAGATAAAGATATAAGACTAAAAACATTATGCGTGAAATATTGTGCCTTTAATAGGATTGTATTAAATTTGAAAAATGATTCATCACATCACATGGAGCAAAAAGGTACAAAATCATAATGTGCCCCACATAATCAAACGGTCGAAAATACGCCAAAGTTCTGACTTGCACTATATGAGGCTCTTATAATTGTTTTAAGATATTTTCAATTTATAATATATATACATACATTATGCCGCGCCGGGCCGGGCCGAGTGGCAGAGGCAGAATCATCACCTACTGAGGTTAGGCTGTTAAAAATCGATCCGACCCGCAAACCCGACACGAACCGCACCCAAAAGTAGTAGGTATGAGTTAGCATTTTTACCTATTTACATAAATGGGTAAACATAAACCCAACCCAATTATTAAGTGGGTTAGATTAGGGTTCGGATTTTCAACCCGAAATCGACTCATTTAACCCGAATAATATATACTACTATTATTAATATAAATAAAGAAAAGGGTTACCCCTAATTCTCTATCCACTCTCACGCTCACACATGATGTTTTTAGAAAAAAATTGCATTAGTTCACTTTTTTTTTTGTTTAATTTGGAGTTATAATTCTGTCATATAATTCTGTCAATTTTGTTATTTTTTCTTATTTTTATACCGGTTGGCGGGTTGGGTTAGGGTTTGATTTTTCAACCTGCTTAAGTAAACAGGTCAGGTCAGGGTTGAAGTTTTCAATCCGTTTATTAAACGGTTGAACCCAAAGGTGACCCAACCCGGCATGTTTACCAGCCTAACTGGGGTTACACTAATTGGATCCCATATCCTATTTTTTTTTATATTTTCATTGGAGTTCCTCTAGTGTAAAATATAGCCTCGTTAAAATTTTAACCTTATATTAACAATAAAAAATTCTAGTGGGGTCCGGTGGCCGAGCCGGGGCGGTTCAGTTATAGTAGTATGAGTTTTTTTTTTAATGATTTTCGCTATTAGAAGTTATTGTGCAAAAAATTAGTAAATAAAGGACTATAACAAATCTTTATGTAATTTACCAAAATTGGCTCGTGAAAGGATCTTGTTGTGTGGCTAAATATGCTGACAGGTTTATTCTACTCCACAAAGATTCAATCCATGGTTTTAATTTTTAGAAGATTTTATCAATAATTTAAATAAATGAATTGCTTATCTTCTAGAGACTAATGCGATAGATAACGATATATACTGATTGATATATATTGATATATATTGTGATTATTCATCATAGGTACGTTGCTCTATGGCTATGATGGATCACTGATGGATCAGCTACCACCTAGACAGTACCATTACACATATTTATTATTATTCCATAGAGGCATAATACAGATATAATTCATCAAATTAGTCGTATAAAACACCAGTTATGATTTAATTCAATTATTTTATTTTAGCTTATAAAGGATGCATATAGAGGCAGGCTAAAAAAATTTCAATTCAAAGTTCATAACTCCGCTAAGTTTAGTACGAAATGACTGTCGACTATTTCATACGCGAGACTAATTTTACTTTCCAAGTCACTCATATTCGACTTTTTTTCCTAATTCAACGCCATGAACTTTGTAACCTTAACACCTAATTACTTAAAATATAAAATCTTATGTAACGCTCAATGTATACTTACTCTCACCGACCATAATTACATTGCTTATCCTTAAATTATAATTAAACATCGTTAGGTGACGACAGATTTTACTATTGTCTATTGACATTCCAGATCTTTCAAGAGTGAAATCAACAAATTGAATAAAGTATTTCATAAAAAAAGGAGAAAATATATATATATAATAAAAACTCTAAATCCGAATCCTAAGTCATTTATGTGGACCCAACTCATTGTATAATAAAGAAAACAAAGAAGAAAAATGATAGTAGTAAAAATAAAATAAAATAAAAGAGATATATAATGTTTACGATTTATGAGAGAGATAGTAGTGGTTTGTCCTCTCTTTCTTCCCATCCCATCCCTGTCCTCACAATCATCTCTCTCTCTCTCTTTAGGGTTTCCTTTCTTTCTTACCTTCACTTTTTTATGTTCCAAAAGTTCACCTGAGATTTCTCACTGTTGTCTTGAATGTAATAAACGTTGTGTTACTACAGTAGATCTCTGTAAACCAGGTAGCATGTTAGCTTCTTGTTAGATGTAGCAGATCTGTGAATGTATTGTTCAAATTTTAATGTTTCTTTGCTCTTTGCGAGCATAGTTTTTTGAATCGTGATAAGAAAATTCAAGTCTCGAAGATGTTATTACATTATGTCCATAGTTATCTGCTAGCTTTGGCGTCTTTTTCATATGAACGGTCCTTAGCTTAAAGGTTGAATGGGTAGTCAGTTTGTAGGGTTGACTATGGGACTTGAATTTTTAGTTCATTGACTCTTCGACGAAGGCTGTAATGATTTTTTGACCCATTTAACTGTCTGAAATCTACGAGATGTTGATTGTCTCTAACCCATATGTTATGGTTTTATGTGATTGCTGATTTTTGTTGCTTATCCACTGCCTATTACCATCTGACGTTATCTTAATTCATGTTTGAGCCTTATGCGTGTTCATATCCGAATATATAGGTGCCTTTTGGTTCTCATACTCTTTGTTGCTGATCTTATTTCAGGTAAGACTCAGCACTTGTAAGAAAACCGAATCTTTGTCTTAAAAAAGTTGTGCTATTCACAGAGCTTTTTGGAACTTTTGCCGCATACGTGCGATGGCCCTGCTTCTCTTTGTCGTTTGATGAGTACGCTGAATCCATAAAGATTTCGATAATCAACAAAAGAATCCCGCTAAAGGATGGTGTCTTCTCGCGGAAACTGCGAAATAATCGAGGTTAATGACGAGCAAACTACGATTAAAGAATCCCAAAATCACAGTGGTGCCCAACTAAGATCACAGCCCAGAGATCATAGGCCACCCCAGGCCTCGAAGAAGGCATCTAACAGATCGTTAGAAGATGACATCAACAAACTCTTCGAAGCAGTCAATCTGAGATCAGCCAAGAGTTTGGACCTTTCAGACACGAGGAGAAACCCGTCGAAGAAGCCCATGAGATCCAACGGGTCGAACTCGCCCGTCATAGGTTTCTCCGAGCCCGTCTCTCTAAAGCAGGCCTTGAGAGGAATGTGCATCTCTCAAGCTGCTGAGATGGCGGCAATCAAGCGATCTTCCATGCCCGCGTCTCCTAGGATATCGGAGGTTGGTAAGATTTCGAGCATGTACAGATCTGTAGTGGTCGAGGAAAGTAGTTCGAGTTATCGTTCCAAGTCAGCAGCTCAGAGCTCGTGTTCTTCGCCTAGTTTTAGATTCAAGCCCGCCATTGCTAACGTGGAGCAGCCCAAGTCTGATGAGCCTAAGATGACGAAATCTCAGGGCCAGAACGTCTGTGTTTCTCCTCTCGGACAACCTCAGAAAACTGATACGAAGCTGCTGCAAGAAAAGGACAAGAAACAGAGTCAGGTTATGGTGTCTGAATTTCGCTGTAATGATGAATTTTTAGAGCTGGAAAACAAACCTTCTGGGCCAGAGAAGGTAGCTATCAGTCTTACTAGTAAGGAATTGGCGACTTCCGTGAGAACCGCCGAAAAATCGAATCCCAAGGCGAGGAAAAAGTCGAGGTTACAGAACGTATCTGCGTCCAATTCTACAAAGGGCGGTAGTAAAGAACCTAATGCTAAACCTTCTAGAAGCAACGTTCGAATCGTAAAGCCAGCTGTCAAGAACAAGAACTTGGTCATAAGAAGATCGAAGAAAGTAGCATCTTCTTCCAGCCCGAGTAAAATGACATCTTACGATGTAGATAGTGATCCAAAGCAGTTGATCTGCGAAAAGTGTCAGTGTTCTTTGAGGGATAAGGGCAATGACAGCCCATGTAAGGATTCCCCCGCCACTGCATTCGATGATGCAGCTGTAATAAATGATGCAGATTTGAACGTTAACACGAAAGGTACGGAAGGAAAAGGAGAATCAGCAGCTAAACCAAACAATCTTCCCTCAAAATCTGCGGAAAAAGGCGGGATTTCTCAGAGCTCGAAGAGCAGCTTCTACGACTTCAGCAGCAGCACCACGAGCCTAAGCGACGAGAGCAACCTAAGCGGGTCGACTTTTGGGAACAAACCACACATGTCGAAGGATGTCAGGTGGGAAGCCATCAAAGCTGTAAGAAAACAGTACGGTTTCTTGGGATTGAGCCACTTCAACCTTCTGAAGAAGCTCGGCTCGGGCGACATTGGCACCGTATACTTAGCCGAGCTCATAGGGACGAGGTGTCCGTTCGCGATAAAAGTGATGGACAACGAGTTCTTGGAGAGGAGGAAGAAGACGCCCAGGGCTCAGACGGAGAGGGAGATACTCAAAATGCTCGACCACCCTTTCCTTCCAACGCTCTACGCTCAGTTTACATCGGACAACCTGTCTTGTTTAGTGATGGAGTTTTGCCCCGGCGGAGACTTACACGTGTTACGCCAGAAGCAGCCCGGGCGATACTTCACCGAGCAAGCGGCAAGGTTCGTCTTTATAGGCTTGATTATCTTTTCAGTACTTTAAGGACAAAGAATCTTGAGGGTGGCATTATACGAGGAATAACTTTCAAATTAAGCAGTTTAAGGACATAATACGTTGGAACGCTAGATTTCTTCCCCTAAATTGCTTCATTTTGAAAGTTATTGCCCGTATAATATCACCCCTAAACTCGTCGGAACCCTGGATTATGAACTGAAACTCTAGAATTTGGACATAATGCAGGGTTGCGGCGTGCAATGCCTCCATAAATTGCTTAATTTCGAATGTCACCCCCTAAATTTGCTATCCCTACAATGCTAATTGCCCAAATTACAGGAATGAAAAAATAATGAAGATTTTTAAGGCTCGATTTTTTTGTGGTAATAATTGGAAAACCCGACGTTTTTCTTATTGCAGATTCTACGTAGCCGAGGTGCTCCTCGCGCTAGAATACCTCCACATGCTCGGGATCGTCTACAGAGACCTAAAGCCCGAGAACATCCTAGTACGCGAGGACGGTCACATCATGCTCTCCGACTTCGACCTCTCCCTACGTTGCTCCGTGAGCCCAATGCTCATAAAGCCCACATCTTCTTCCCTAGTCCTTGAGCCCCCGAGAATCTCGGGCCCGTGCGCGGGCTCGAACTGCATCGACCCCTTCTGCACGGGCCCGTCTTGCAAGGTCTCGTGCTTCACCCCGCGAATCTACAACACCTCATCGTCGTCCAGGGCAAGGAAAAAGCACAAAGACTCGAGCAGTTCGTTACACCTCAGGTCGTTGCCTCAGTTAGTGGCTGAACCCACCGAAGCCCGGTCGAACTCCTTCGTCGGGACCCACGAGTACTTAGCGCCCGAGATCATAAAGGGGGAGGGGCACGGAAGCGCGGTGGATTGGTGGACTTTGGGCGTTTTCTTGTACGAGCTCTTGTATGGGAGGACGCCGTTCAAGGGGGAGGGCAACGAGGAGACGCTGGCGAACGTCGTCTTGCAGGGGCTTAGGTTTCCCGACTCTCCCATGGTGAGCTTTCAGGCGAGGGATTTGATAAGAGGGCTGCTCGTGAAGGAGCCCGAGCATAGGCTCGGGACTGAGACGGGCGCGGCGGAGATTAAGAGGCACTCGTTCTTCGAGGGGTTGAACTGGGCTTTGATTAGGTGCGCTGGCCCGCCGAACGTGCCCGAGTTCTTCGAGGTTGGGAGTTTGCGGGCAGAGAGTTCGGGCGGGTCCCCGACGAAGTTTGGGGAGCATGTGGAATTTGAACTTTTCTGATCTCTTTTGTCTGTCTTTGGAGTAGTGGTGTATATTTTCGACTTATGAGCAATGGCTTCGCCTCTTCTGTGGAGATGTATGTGACTATCGATATGTTATTCAGTTCCACGCACGCGCGGAAATTAATTTAAATTAATAACGTGTTCAGTTCAAAGCAAAGCTTCCATCTGGTGTGTATATGTGTAATTAGATCACGTCAAAATCTTGTGTACCTGTCGTAATTCACAAGGGAATATACTCTCAACTCTCAAGTCTTCGCATTAGTTAAACTTTTCTTTACGTCAAGTCAAAACGTTCAAACCTTTTAGCTATACTTTATATCAATATCACATTGTATCTCACCACCATTACGCTGACCAATTAATATTCCTGTTAAATATAATCTGCTTAAATAATCCTATTCATATGATATGATAAGTAAATTCAGTAATAGTTAACGAAATCAATTAGGTTTATGGCATTGGTTTGAAACCAATACAACTTAAAACAATGACACGAACATTTCATACCAAATGCAAAAGTCTCATTAAACAACGCAGATAAGAGTGATAAAAGCCAATCTATAACGAAATACCACCCAGAAGAACAAATCTCATCTCGAAGAAGCAATAAGGAAACACCCAAAACAAAAGAAAAGCTCAAGAAGTACCTTAAAATCAGTACTTGTAGTCCTTGACGTGGAGACTCTCCGAAGTACCGTCGCCCAACGAAGCACCGCCCTCATAAGTCCCGAGCGTGGCCTCAGAATTCGCCTTACATCTCGCAAGAAAAGCCTCTTGCGCCTTGGGAACGTTCGCATCCTTACCAGCCCAAGCCTTGAGTGTGCTCTGCTGCAAAGCCCGCCCGAACGAAAACGTAAGAGCCCAAGGCTTCTTCGCCTTGAGCTTGTTCATCGCATTGAGGTTTTTCGTCGCCTCTTCTTCGCTCTGACCGCCCGATAAGAACACCACGGCGGGCACGGCGGGCGGCATAGTCCTCTGTAGGGCCCGAACCGTGTACTGAGCCACGACCTCGGGCCCCACCTTGGCCGAATCAGAGCCTGGGGTGACCATATTGGGCTTCAATAGGGTTCCCTCTAGGAGCACGTGGTGGTCGTTCAGCGCCTTGTAGCAGGCGGCTAGGACCCTTTCGGTGACATCAGCGCACCTTTTGATGTCGTGGGGCCCGTCGACGAGGATCTCGGGCTCGACGATGGGGACGAGCCCGTTTTCTTGGCATATGATGGCGTACCGGGCCAGCCCGTTTGCGTTTTCGCTGATGGCTAGCTGGGACGGCTCGTTGGGCCCGATCTTGAGGACGGCCCGCCACTTGGCGAAGCGAGCTCCAGCGGTGTAGTATTGCTGGCACCGTTGGGCTAGCCCGTCGAGGCCTTGGGTGGTGGTCTCGCCGTTGGTGCCTGCTAACTCGACTGTGCCCTTGTCGACTTTGATCCCTGGGAGGACTTTGGCTTCTTTGAGGACGTCGACGAACGGTTTCCCTGAACGTTTCATTGCAATGTAAGGCAAAGTATGTCACAAATTTATGAGATAAATCATTGCGTAAGGTACCCGAGGCTGTTTTCTGATAGAGAGTTTCTTCGAAGAGGATGACTCCGCTGAGATATTGAAGGGCCCCGGGAGTGGTGAAGAGAAGCTCGCGGAGGGCTCGCCTGTTCGATTCAGTGTTCTCGGTGTTGATGCTCGACAAACGCTTGCCAATCGTGCCCGTAGATTCGTCGGCTGCTAGGATACCTTTGCCAGGCGTGCCGATGTAAGTAGCATTGGCAATGAGTTCGTCTGGAGAAAAAAAAATTAAATCAGAATACATCAATGCATCTTCTTCGAAAGCGTGAGGGAGATAAATAAGCAAATGGAAATTGATAATGGAAATTGATTTAATGGAATCAAACAGATCCGTTTTACGAGGCTAGATTAAAAATGTCTGAACAAAGCAAAAAAGAAAACAGTTTAGCATATTCGGAAGTAATCAGCCAGCAAGCGAGACCTATACAGCAATCAGCTCCGAACAGTAATCGCATCATATCAGCTACAACAGATCATATTATTTAGAACCAGCAAATCAGAATCATCACATATGTTATAAATCAACCGACGAAATGTCGAAAGCAGCCGAACTCGCGGAGGAACGAAATCTACCAAAAATCGCAGAGTCCAGCGCGCAATCACGTACAACTATTAACTACATCGTTACAAACTGCGTCTAATCCAATGCGGAAGAAAGACAATCATAAAATTGAAATGGTATACTTACCAGCGTACTTTCCCCTGTAGCAAGACATCGTTGCTGATCGTCGAGATGAGAAGAGCGAAGAAAACGAGAAGCAAAAGTGCAGTGTAGAGACAAGGAGAGAGCTTTGGCGCAAGACAATGAGTTCGTTTGCGGTATTTTATATCGAGCGGTTTCGCTTGGATTGGATCGTCGGATTGTTATTATCGCTTATTAACGAAATTATCGCTTAATGGCACACATATTTCTCCTATTTACATTTCTACCCCCATCTTTTTATTAACGAAAGAGAATACCCATGGGTTTGGAATAATGTGAATCCCTACAAGCCTAGTTAAGATTTCATTTGCTATTATTTGCATGGATGGGTGACATAATTAAACAAACTTCCGATTAACGAAATTCTAGAAGATTATCAGCTATTAGTTAGCATACAAATGCGATAATCCAATCTACCGTTCAAAATAGAATAATACGTAGAAGTTTCATGTCATAGTCATGCAGTGCATTATAATAAAGTTCATAAAACAAGAGCAAGCACCATAAAGATAGCAAGCGTCTTAACACGAAAATCAAATTGCTACTAAAATATCTGCTGATAGAACTAAATGACACAAAAGAGTAGCATTAACAGCTTCAAAGTGCCACCTTTTCTCTGACGAAGAAGGCTTCTTGTAGATGGATGTTTATCACCTGTATTCAAACATCAAAATAGGTTTCAATGAAAAAAAAGGCGCATACCCTTGGCAGATGCTACTGGCCCTGCAAAACTAGCAAACTTGTATTAAATGAATCATAAAATTAAGTAGTATATAAAAAAGCAAAGAACACTGTTTTTTTAGGGTGGAAAAACTAACCTGCCAATGGCATAGATATGCATCTAAGTTTTGGCATAATTAACAGTTATAATCAACAAGAACACGGATCTTATATTAGAATTAGTGCTCTGCATATTATACCTACTAAAATCCGAGATAGAGTAAAAAGGAGATGCAAGTCCACTCAGGGCTGGATATAAAAAGAAAAAATACGTTATGCAAATGAAGGCAGAAGAATTCTAATTTAGCAGCTCAATGGCAGCCAAAGATCACAATCATATCCCACTTTCATGATTTGCATCTACGACTAAACAAAATTTTGAGTTGAGGTGAGCCCTCTACTCCTACGTGCAATAATGTGCCTGTAATTTTCACCATCCTTTCCTCCTTAAAGACATGCTTTATATCCTCAAAAGATGCAATTGAAGAGAACACATGAGTTTTGCTTTTACAGAGTACCACACCTGTATGGTGCTGCAAGCCTTATCTCTCCCAGGCTACACAATGTTTCAGGAAAAAAAAGCAGCATATATGGGACAAAGGAGTATGTTAGGAGACTAACCATGAGTCCACGTGACACCAGCAGCCTTTCAGAACTTAGTAGTCAGAATCTCCATTTTCCCGACGGGGTGGACGTGAATCATTGTCATCAGGCGTGCGGCCACCATTACGTTCACTGTCATGATTAACCTCATCGTTTCTAACATCCTTTTCCCGCTTGGTCTCTGCCTCCTCTCTTTCCCTATTCCACTGCTCAATCTTGGCCCTTCTTTCAGCGCTGCTCTCCCTCTCCCTCTCTGAACCCCTGCCTCTCCTTCCACTAGGAGGACTTCTGCTTCTTCCACTTCTGCGAACAGGGCTTCTACTTCTAGCCCTCCGTTCTCTATCACTATGATGGCGATGCTCTCTTCTCCCAGAACCACGATTCTCCTCGTAGTTACGACGGCGTGGGCTTCGGCTGCGGCTTCTGCTTCTGCTGCGACCATGTTTACGCCCACTCTTTCGAAAGAGTTGTTGACGAAGCTCTCTAAAGGCGAAAGAGAATCGGGTAAATAAAGTAAAGAGCGAAATAAAATACAGAAGAACACTTTATGTTCATAGCTGACCTGCTAATCTTCTTCAAATGCATGAAGTTACAGTAACCACCTCGACCGCAAACGTCTTCTTCATATTGCCTACAAGTCGCCTCTCGAAAATCCGTCACGGGCGAAAAATCAGCTATGATGGGGCGCCCTGAAGATTTCAGTTTTCAAAATTTTGAAGTTAATATAAAGTTTGCACTTGCAGAGACGGTTGTTAATCTAATACCATTCAATTGATGCCTAACTTCTGACCTATGGAAAAAAATGCACAGTTGCGCTGATAAGAAATTGTATTATTTTCGATTTCACCTCCTTCGATAAGTAATCAGCAAAGTTGTAAAACTTATCATAAAAGGCCACTGACCTTCATATGTCCTCCCCACAAGATTCTGAAGCGCAGCTTGTGCTTGATCTTCCTCCCTGAACTGGATATAGACATTACCCACCATGTGGTCCGCCAAATTATCACAGATATTGAGGCTCTGAATATCCCCATACTTGCTGAGCTCCTCAAACAAATCCTCATAGAAATCCTGATATTCACGGATCAAGTATCAGCCATAAGGTGTTGTTCCAATCCAACAAGAACATGCCAACTCATACAATATAATAACAGGAGCAGAGCAAGAACTAAAACATAGTTCTGTATGCAGCACCATAAAACTATTAATTACTAAATCCAACCACTTATGCCAAGAAACTGGAACAGGGAAAATTTCACCAAAATACTTTATTGAAGACATACAACACCGTCATTCAGAGGGATAAGTAGGTTAGAGTGAGCATTGACAATGTTTTCCATACCACCTTCCTCAGATCAAAACGAAATTCTTACAAAACAAATTTGACTCACCAAGCAATTCAGTTTATTTACAAATAATCTCAACTACATACAGAGAGAGAAAGCAAACTAATTGAAGCAGAGTTTAAAACCTAAAACAAATCAAACATGAACAAGAAGAAAAACAGCACAAGCTACTACACAGGCTATGTGAAACCTACCCAAGCTCATTTCAATAAAAAAAAGAATCACAAACACATCGTTCTCAAAACCTAAATTCATCAAATCGAAACGCCAAAGAAATCCAAGTACCATCCAGACATATATCGCTAACCATGAAAGCCCTAGCAACATCAGTATCCCCCTCAAACAGAAAATAAAAAGATAACCTAAGTGGCTCGTGAAATCTGACCTCGAAGTGAGATTGGATCTTCTTAGGGTCGAGCGGTTGGCCGTTGGCGTCAACGCCAGGCGTGATGGAGTCTGGACGCTGGTACATGTTCGATAGGAGAAGCGTAGGGCTTATGCTCGGCTTCGTGTGGAGGCGCGAGCATCGATCGCCGTGCCTGCACGCGCCGATCTTAAAGTAGAAGGGGCAGTTAACCCTGTCCTTCTCCGTGCCGAATATAGACGCCAAGTGCTCCGCCATATCTCTTCTCTGTTCTCCGAAGGATGTTTCTTGTTTCTGATGCAGATAATATGCTGAAGCCGAGAGCTAGGGTTCTTTCAATTCGAAAAATCGGGCACGGTGCGAATTTAGGGTTCGGGGGAATTAATAAGACCTTGCTTTGTGCCCGCCAATCATAATATTACTTACTAATTACCGACTTAACCAAATTTAAATTTTTATTCTTTTAAAAGTAATGCAACGAAAAAAATGAGCTTGAGAGATTTTTTTTTTTTTTTTTTAACTTTTCATATCTCTAAATATCCGCATTAATTAGGTATGAGCTTGCGTGACATTCTCCTGTAAAACAATCATCATAGGTTTATAATTTTTAAGGCCTTGACTTAACTACCAAAGTGGATATAACCCAACTCCTATTAAATAATAACATGTGTAATTTTTATTTAGTGAAACATGTATGTGGTGTTTTAACATAGTGATAGGCTGCAGGGGCGGACCTACGTAGGGGCTCGGGGGGGCCATTGACCCCCCGGCCGCCGGAGAAAAAATCTAGTAGTAAAGCTTGTCTGTGCATCAATGGGGTTTTTGGCGTGAGGAGGAAGAAGACATTATTTAGGGTTATTTTGATTTTGAAGTTACATTATTGGGCTTCTGTTTATCCTTGGGTCATTAATTTTTTTTCCTCACGTTTTGGGCTACTTCTAAAGAAATATAATTAATATTTTACAAGCCCATTAGCTTAAATACTAAAAATCGCTAGAGAAGGATAAAAAAAACAAAAAATGGAAAACTCCACCAAACCAGAAGACGAAACAAAAGCACCAATCCGGCACAGCAAGTCAGCAAGTACAAACAAGAAAAAGCAAATTTCAGATTGTCGGGGTTTTTAATACTATATTATAATACCTTATTATTTATTTAATTCTTTTGATAATTTGACATCTAAATTATATTCACTACTTATTTAGGTTTTATGATTTTTAAATTTATTATATTTATTCTGGGATCGAATCTTCCCGTCATCATTTCCCTAGGCCTATCCCATATGGCCTTTGCGTTTGACCTAGTCAGGCTTGTTTAGCAGGTAATGGGTCGGCTCCGGGATTTACGTGGCCCGCTAGTATTCCCCGGTTACCAATATATATATATATATATTTATTTTTTATGGAAAAAAACACAAGTCTACAGTCTGCGTGAAGCTTAGACCAAAAAAGGGTTGTGATGGAGTTGACTTCGAAGTCTCTACTATCACAGATTCCCCTCGACCCGATTTGTTGTTGCATGGGTCAGCGGGTCCTAACCCCTTTATTTAATTCATCTAGCAATCGACGGATTGTCCGATGCGAGCTTGCGACGGAAGCTAGCAAAGACACGTTTTTTCGACGGAATATCCGTCGCTGACCCCCCAGCTGTAAAATCCTGGGTCCGCCTCTGATAGGCTGTAATGTGTAACTTTTATTTAGTGAAACGCGTATGTGGTGTTTTAACATCGTGGGGGTAGGGTGTAATGTGCCACGTGTCATTTTCTGAGCGGAGTGGGGTTATACCCGATTGGGTAGGAAAGACAAAACCAATTTTTAAACGTTAGTTTAAGTCATAGTTGTCTTTGGTTCACGAGGTAAACATGAATACATATACTACACCTATTGTTTTAGATAAACACACGTATAACACACGTATTCAGATATTCTAAGACTCACTAACCAATTTTACATTATACGCAATTTAATTTTACATAAATCTTGTTAGTTTAAACCCTCATAAATATATTCGGCTAGAAATAAAAACTAGTATCTGGAACCCAAACACAAAATAGATAATTTTGCACAAAACTATAGTCGCTCGTTGCTTTTCAACCAACTACCTCTGTACTTTTACACTAATTTTACCCAACTCATTAAATAAAATAAAAAATAACATTAGTTTACTTTGTCACTATAATGATTAAAATTTTTAAATAAGTTAATAATATCAAATAATAAATAAAAATAAATCTTTAACACAATTATAATGTTGACAATAGTACTAACTTGGCATATATTTCTCAAATAGATTTTTCGGGTACTTCGAACCACTGGCTTGAAGACTCCGATTTGATTCCATAGGTCAAAAATATATCTATCTCTTATACAATTGGAGAGAAGATATTAGATTAACTATGAAATTCAATTTGGAATGACAATTTTATCCCCCTATTTTTTTAACTTTTTATTGAGTTCTAAACATACTACCATAAAATCATTTTTCCCCATCATATTCAAAAGATTTCTTAATTAAAAATAGAATATCATATCCTATATTAGACATTAAATTGAAAATAACTTTATGAATTTATACTCCTATCTATACTCTTATATTAATAGTCATGGGGAGTTAAAAACTGTCAATTTCTATCCAACTTGGTGTATCAATTACACCAACAAATTTGAGCTAATTTTAAAAATTGTCACATAAAAGAAAACCACCGCAAGATTGATTTAGTTGAAATATTAATAATATAATTAACCCACTAATGCGGAACTGCTTATGTTTTAACTGCTTCCTTCTTTAAAATATCTCTCGGAGAAGAAACTGGAAAGAAACGCATTGTCATTCAATTAGAAGACGTCTTTTTATTGTTGCACTGACGAAGAAAGGACTACTTTGTTTCCTTTTGATCCAGGTAATGGATTATGGAAGTATCATTTCGTCCTATTTTCTCCTTTTACTATTCCTCTGATTTGAGGTTTATGTTTCAGGTAATGGAAGTATCATTTCTTCTACTTTGATTGTGTCTTCTGCTAGCCAATTTTAGTTCTCTAATGAACGTACCTATTAATTGGTGATGGTTTGTGTATTTGTTTTCTTTTTAATAGTTGAGTTTCAATTTTTTATAACCATTTGATCATCCAAGGTTGAAAAGACTTTGAAATCCTTTAAGCCTTTCAAAATAACTCTCTTTGTTGGAAGGGGTGTTAGCATACTCAATTTGAAATATCTTTACACACACGTCGCGTGTGCTCCGAGTACTAGTATTAATAGTGAGGGTGAATTTTTGGTGTATCTGTTAACCAATCATCATTTGACAAGATTTTTTTAATTAAAAATTTAAAATTACTAAATCAAATATAACCACCGACTAACGTTTGTCCTTCTATCTTTAGTTCGTATATTACATAATATTATATAACACCCGTATATTTGTACATAATATTATATAACACCCGTATATTTGTGCAAAGCTAGTAGTATAACATAATGTACGTAATGGAGCACACGGAGCGTGCTTAATGTACTAGTTCTCATTACTTCTGAAAGTAGAAATTTTATTCAAGATTTATTTCCATAAAACCGATATCGACTCGAAAAAACCCAAATTTCAAAAACTCGGTGCAAGCCAGATTCAAAATAGAACAGCAGAGTTTGGATTCCACAACAGAAGAAAACTCAGTCGAGCATTATTTTCTGGTTTTCCTAACACAAGGCGTCTGCTTATTATTAGGCGACAGATGGGTAATAGACAGACCGATCGATCACAAAGAAAAGCGCTCGCTTTTTCGCAAACGAAGAAAAAAAACAAACTCGTCTAAATCGATCAGTAGGGCTCGACGGGCGCACGGAAGTTGGCCCCTGCGTATACAGCCTCCGACCCAAGCTCTTCTTCGATCCTCAACAGCTGCAAAGAAAAGAAGAAAAAAAAAATGAAACTAAAAAATAAATCTATGCACAAAAAATAAGTGCGAGATTCTTGCCTGGTTGTACTTAGCAAGACGTTCTGATCTGCACGGAGCTCCCGTCTTGATTTGGCCCTGGAAGATTTACATAAAAAATTACGTTACATTCATAGACGAATATAAACATTTTCGTGCAATAAAGAAAACATCTCTTTTTCCCGAGATAACTACCGTAGCCAAACCAACGGAGAGATCCGCGATGAAGGTGTCCTCAGTCTCTCCACTGCAAAAACACATCATCATCAATGGTTTCAATCGAGATTCAAGTTTGATATAATTATTAGCCAAGTTTGTGATATTACACACATGCGACTAAAATCAAGTTCATTACCTGCGGTGACTGGCCATTACGCCCCAACCAGCTTGCTTGGACATCTTTACAGCCTCGATACTCTCAGTCACAGATCCAATTTGGTTAACCTGGTTAGTATTAAATCAGTTGAATGCAGTTGCTGTAATAAAAATAAAAACGAAGTCGTAGAGTGCAGTTAAAAGTAATAGTAGATGAGTTTGAGTACCTTGAGAAGAAGAGCATTGCAAGTCTTCTCTTTGATAGCCTTCTCCACTCTCTGTATAGAGTTATAACACACATGGAAAATTGTAAGGGCAAAAAACGCAAATTTGGGAGTTTAACTGTCTCATTAGGACAAGGTCAAAAACAATTAGTTTCTGAAGCATTTGTCTGTGGATGAATAAAACAATCTCTCACCTTGGGGTTTGTGACAAGGAGATCGTCTCCTACGATTTGTACTTTAGCACCAATCTCGCCAGTGAGCTTAGCGTAGGTCTCCCAGTCATCTTGATCGAATGGATCTTCGATCGAGACAATTGGGTACTCAGACACGAATGACTTGTAGAGATCTTTGAGCTTATCGCCGGAGATCTTCTGAGAACCATCATTGTTCTGAGGAAAAAGAAAATATTCGATCGAAGTTAATGATTCATTCTTCGATTAGGAAAATATACCTTTCTGAATTAAGGACTTACATCTTCTTTGAAATTCAAATCGTAAGTCTTGTCAGACCCATAAAATTCGGAAGCAGCAACATCCATTCCAATAACAACCTATACGTAAGCGACATTGATAAATCATTTAGCACTCGACACATACAACGAAGCTAGAGTTGAAGCATGGAAAACTCACTTTTCCAGTGTATCCAGCTTTAGCGATAGCTGTCTTGAGGAGTTCAAGGCCTTCCTTGTTCTCCTGAATATTATTACGAGAACGCAGCACAACAGTTATCATTTTAACACAGAGAATATTATAAAAAAGCGAAAACTGTGTGATGACAGTATATACCTGAATGTTAGGAGCAAAGCCACCCTCATCGCCGACATTGGTGGCATCTTGACCGTATTTCTTCTTGATAACAGCCTGCAAAGCAAAATGACAATTTTATAATCTAACGCCAAGCCAATGAAAGAAAAACAAAAGCGATCATCAATTGTATTCATGAAGCCGCAACATGCCTTCAGATGGTGATACACTTCGACGCCCATCTTCATGGCTTCTCCGAAAGAAGAGGCTCCAATAGGAAGAATCATGAACTCCTACATAAAGGAAAATAAGTAAGTAATCCGTCACTTATTGCAAAAAAAGCACAAGTTAAAAAAAGCAAAGAAAATTACACAACAAAATTATATTACCTGCATCGCGAGTTTATTTCCAGCATGCGATCCACCATTGATAACATTGAAGGCAGGAACAGGCAACACAAGCTTCTTGTTACCAGCAAGATTTGCAATGTGCTGTAAAGAAGAAATTGAAAATTAATCTTCACTGTTATTTAGAAAAGCAATATCAAGTAAAGTACAGACAAGAAAGCATTACCTTGTACAGAGGGATATTGAGGATAGTGGCTCCAGCTTTACACACGGCGAGAGACACAGCAAGGATGGCATTAGCACCAAGCTATAATAAAAAAAAAATATAAGGCAAGTTTAAAGAACGGCCAGGACACAAGTCAACTAGGATGAAATAAATCAAATGACAATATACCTTTTGCTTACACCAACCCCATTCATTCTGGGTTCCATCGAGTTCTTGAACCATGAAGTTGTCGATTCCAGTCTGATCAGTAGGGTCCTGAAATAACAATCTTCTTCCGTTAAGTCGAATGTCCAAAACATGGGAGCTCAGCTGAGTTCCACATATCTTTCATGAGATACTCATTACATAAAAAACATAAAAATAGAAGTTATTTTTACCTTTCCAACAAGGGCTGGTCCAATGATTGAGTTCACATTGTTAACAGCCTAAATAAATGAAGACAAGATACCATAACCATTGGAAACATTTTCACTAGATCAGGTACTGAGAAATTTAAATTACAAAACAAAAAAAAAAACCTTCGAAACGCCTTTTCCGAGGTAGTCTGAACCACCATCTCTCAGTTCGAGAGCCTCGTAAATTCCTAATGATCACAAAATCAATGTATCAGCCATACAAGCAGGTATTATACATCAAGATCCGTAATTAACTGAACAAAAAAATCACTAATATCCGTTCATGAGACCAATACATGAATAAGTCCACATACGTTCATCAATTTAAACGAAATCCGTACGAATACTGACAAATTCGCAACACAAGGGTAGGAATAAAGACATGCTGACATATAAAAAGTTCAAAGAGGCTCAAATGGGTCTAAACAAACTAAGGAAAGGCGAACAGAGCGGGAAAAAAAAACACCCGCAGATCTTACCAGTCGATGCACCACTAGGCACAGCAGCTCTAGCCCAGACACCATTTGATAGATGAACGTCGACCTAATCACACGAAAGATTATAAACATCAAACAAAATCAACCCTTACAACTTCAACGTCGCAACAACAACAAAAAAGAACAGATCGAAAGAGACGAACCTCGACCGTAGGATTACCACGGCTATCGAAGATCTGACGGGCCTTGACGGACTTGATTGTTGCCATTTGAAATCGAAGAGGTAGGAAGAGAGTAGATCTTAACTTGGGATGGCAGAAGAGAAATCTAAGTATGGAGAACGTGGAGTGTTAGGTTGGGGACACGAACGAGGAGATTTATAAGCCCTAAGCGAGGAGATTGTATCACGACCGTCGATTTGTTCGAACTTCGAAGAATAGATCAGAGCCGTTGGCTTTACCTCGAGTGCATCGAACGAACTGAGAGAGTGGGATAGAAAGGGAAATTACAACTAGTGAAGAAGTGTAAAGTAAAACATTACCTCAAAAAGGGATACGTCACAAATTTGAATACACTTCTATTGTATAAAAACAAAAGGTTGCGATTATATTCTGAAAACACCATGACGAAGCATATTCCAATAGTTAGAAAAGGATATTCTCGTGTTCCATAATTTTTTTAAGAAAATAATTCTCCACCTATATGAATTAACTTGACAATCGGGTTCATTCCTTTCGAGATAATTAATGAGATGAATCTTAGAAATGAAATATATATAAAAATTTCGTATGTAGTTCATTTTGTGATGAGACGAATCATTTAATTTGATATCAGAACTCAGTCCAAGAGTTACGAGCAAGGATACTCGGAGTACCCATACAAACTTTGCCATCTAATACTAAACACAAAAAAGCAGCCTTGAATGTGATAAACATATTGAAAATAATATACGTTAAAATATAAAATGTTTATTTCAAGCCTTTTAGGTGGACTTGGCCTTCAAATAAATTTCCTTCGGAATACTTGTACCCTAAATATAATCGTTTTTGTTTCTAAATATAAATATATTACAAATCATTCCGACGTAACTCATGGTCATGTCATGCGCGTCGAGAGTATCTCCAACCGAAAATGCATTCTCAATTCCAAATCAATTCTCAAACTCAAATCACAGTAATTTTCTTCAACCATAAACTCATTCTAAAACTCAAACAAACATTTCAATACTGCCCATAAATTAAAAAAAAAACATCTTAATATTATATTACATCTAAATAAATAAAGAAAAATATTGCTAGTAAATTTTATAATTTTAAAAGAACTTTCTATTTAGTTTTATATATTTCTATTTGTTTTTATTTTTATAAAGTTATTATTATTAAAACAAATAAAATGACTTTAAATGTAATTATTACATATAAAACCCATCTATCCTATGCGTTTGAACGCATAGGATAGATGGTAACGTGCAAAACTCATTATGTGATTAATTTTTTGAATCGGAAGAGAGGTAACGTGCAAAACTCATTATGTGATTAATTTTTTGAATCGGTTGGAGTGATTCTTGAATATTCGTTTGAATTTTTCAGTACAATTGAAGATGGTCCAAGTCATGAGAACAAAACATAGGTTTACTTAATTTATGGGCGTAACGATAACGAGCATGCTCGTCAAGATCGAGCTCTTTAAGGAAATAAATAAATACAAACTAAAAAAATAATAAAATTAAAAATAAATAAAACTCACGGGCAAACTTTCAACACCCATGATTGAGCTCGACAACCTTGAGTTCGAACAGAGCTTCAGTCGAGCCAACTCATCTTTCATTCCTAATTTTTTAAACATTTTCAAAAGTCGAAAACACAACGAAAACTAGTCGACCGACATTGCCATGCATCTCCTTGAGATAAAGAAAACGAAGCATAACAATCACCAAAGAAAACAATACCAAGAGATAATAACTTAACCTCACAGTTAAAAACCTAACTAAAGTTCTACCAACTAACTATAGTACAAGGATCGATCTTCACTAAGTGAAGCTCTTCACCGCTCGTCGACGGCCACAGATAGATTAATATCGGGATGATCGAATTTACCTTCTCTGCTTTCTCCCCGACCTTGATGTACCAGAAATTGAGACGCATTTTGGGTCGAGAAGCCCTTTGTCGTAAAAGTCCCGAGTACAATCTGATGAAAAAAAAAAAATCCAAGTAAGAAAGGAAAAGAGCAAGAAAAAGAACGAATATTTACGGATTCATCAAGTAGAAAATCGAAGAGACGTTTTACCTGGACTGGGTTTGAAGCCATTAAAGAACCTGCGAGGGCTCCACCGACTACAGAGCCGTCCGAGCCAGCTAAGGAGACGCTGAGCCCACCCTTGCGACTTTGTACTCCGTGCTTTTCAGATACTGTGAACGAACCTCTTAGAGTGAGAATCTCGAAATTGCCCTGCGTGTAATAAATTCGGGTTGAATGGCGAGCAGCTTTCGATGCAATGCAATATACATGATCAATAAGGGCATACGAAAGCTAGTCACACAAGTTGTATGCGCTAATCGCTTAATTTGGATTGGCTTATCGCTGTAAAGAAAGCGACTTTTTTTTCCACAACCTCGAACTTTTAACGTCAGCGACGAACGTGGGCCTGCTCCTCCTATTGCAATATTTAAACCCTAAAAAGAACTTTTAAGGTGAGAGCACAAACCAGTGAAGGGATGAGCAAAGGAGCAAGTTTTTCTACCCTACGCTTTGTCACATTAATCTTATATTTCCAATCGATGCTCTTCTTTATACATATTATGGGTTCTTTATGCTACAAATATCAGCGGTGTAAGGTACACATCGTACCTCGGGTTTGTTTTGCTATTACACATACATGCTCATGTTTATTACAATTTTTCTCACGTGTGTAATATACGGTGCACGTCGAATTGTTGAGGCCCACCCCCACGCCCCAAATGGCGCCTTGGAACTTTAGAGGCAAAACGATCCCTTGTCGCCTTTTTGAGCTTTTAAATACTATGATTCAGCTAGCATAATAACGATTAACTCATCCTAGTGATTACTTCTAGTTGTTTTGTGCGACAAAAACATCACAAAAACAGGAAAACAAAAGACTTGAATCATACAGAGGATTCGAATACATGCCTTGTGTGTCAGTAGACCTCCATATGAACCAGGCTGGCGAAGAGTGACGTTGGCTACAGATCCATTCGCCGAAAGAACGCAAATCCCATTGTAACCCTTTTGAGCAAATGCAAGAATCTTCCCCGCAATATCCTATGACGCAATTCCCCATTACATTAATGCTAAGAACACTCTCATAACAGTATCTACTTCAAACTACATTTTCTCAAATATACAGGGCAGCTATTAGTTCTTACCTCCCCTGTATGAACAGTGATCACATGAGGTGTAAAATCCCCACCTGAAGTGCTTGCTAGCAACTCGCCTGCATAGCATTATCATTCATTACCAAATTAAGGATCAAGATTGAAAGAATTTCATACAAACAGAGAAAATTACAGTAATAAATGCGAAAAAACGTCGAAAAATAGCTGCCAAAGCCAGGCCCAAAATAACGACAGTAGAAAACCCCTCAAATTCCAACTGGGCAAGAAATTCAGTGAGGAAAAATACAATGAAGAAACGCAAGGCCTCACCAAGCGAATCAAATGCGTCAAACTTGGGCCTCCCTCGGCCTCTCTTCGCCGAGCTGCCGCCGGCGTAGAACGGCGCCGTGGGCGCCGCACGCGGCGATGTAACCGCCCGTAGGCTTCCGTTAGGTTCGTACTTTCTGGGCCTTCCTCGTTTCCTCTTCGACAGATCGCCGCTACCAACTAACAACCCACCCCTATCGTCAATGCTGGCGATAACTGCGCCGCTACTGATTACGCCGCCCGCCGCCGGGTCGGAAGTGACGGTGAAAGCTGCTGATGCCGATTCGGTGTCGACGCCGGCGGTGGCGTGAGCTATGGGCCTCACTGGTGCTGGCCGTCGTACGGAGCCTAACTCTCGCGCCGATGTACTTTCATCGATGTTGTCCATTTTTCTTTTTCTTTTTATTACTGTAAATTATTTTCTCTTTTTTAGGGCTTTAAAAATAGGGTATAATTGTTTTGCCTTGTGGTTGTGTTGAACAAATGAAATGTTTGCCGCTTCCCTTCCCTATTTTCTATTTTTTATTTTAATCACAAAAGGATAAAAAAATAAATACTTTATATATATGATAAATTTTAATTTATACTCCCCATGTATTTATCAACCTTTGGGTAATCAACATTTATCTAAAAAGAAATCTCAGTTTCTTGTGTAAAAAGAAATCTCAAAAATAACATTTATCTAATTTTCGTAATATTCATGCTATCGAAAAACTATTGTTGACACGCAGCAGCCTCGAGCATCTAAGATACTATTAAAATATATTTCAAAAAGATTATTCCTTGTGTCTAGTGGTAGTAGTTGGTAAAGAACATGAGCAGATAGAACTAAGTAGCCGAAATAATAATCTCACATATATAAATAAATATTTTTACGTCATTTTTGTGTGTGTGAAAATAAGGAGACATTTTATGAACTAAGTCAACTCTACGAATCCTTTCTTCTTCGCTTTATTTTCTTTCTCGTGTTGAAAAAGCGCCTCAGTCAAATTACTAAAACCAAAGAAACAAAAAATTTGACTCTTTGTTCCGATTCTATACAGATCTCTGTACGCCAAATCGTAGCGGAGAAAGAAACAAATCAGAAAATTTGAAGAGAAAACTAAAACCGAAGATGCATTCTAATCACTTGTTGCTTGAGGAGCCCATCCGTATGGCAACGATTCTCGAACCATCTAAAGCGGTAATGGTTTGTTTCTATGGATTCAAATTAGTTTATGTATGCTTTATCTGATCTGAAACTTATGCTTCGTAAGATGGCTTTCGTTTTCGTGGGGTTTAGGGTTTTTTCCGTGCTATGACGAAGATTGTCGGGACTTTGGGACCACGCTCTCGATCTGTCGAGGTTATCTCTTCTTGTCTTGATGCTGGGATGTCTGGTAACGATCCATTTATTAATTCAATTTTATCTCGATTTCCCCTTTTTTTGGATCGTGGTCCTTGAATTTGTTTATCCTTCGCTTTTTTCTTTAGTCGCGAGAATCGATTTTTCATGGGGTGATGCTGAGTATCATCAGGAGACTCTTGAGAATTTGAAGACTGCAGTTAGGAGCACCAAAAGGCTATGTGCTGTAAGTGTTTTTTTTAATTAATCCTTTTCGATTTTCAAAAAAAAAAGAAAATACTGCATGAATTAAGTTTCTCCTTACAAGTGTTGTTCTTGGCACATGATGGTTTGATAGGAAACATATTACATCGACAGGTTATGCTGGACACGGTGGGCCCCGAATTACAAGTGGCGAATAAGAATGAGACTGCGATAACGCTCAAGGCAGATGACAAGGTTACCCTAACACCTGACCAGGGTCAAGAAGCAACATCTGAAGTTCTGCCTATTAACTTCTTTGGATTAGCCCATGTCCGTAATACTCTATCGCTTGTCTTTCTTTCCTTATTCGTTCAAATGTGGGAATCAATCATGTGTGTTAACTACCGTAAAGGGTCTATTGACTTAATGTCTCTTTTCTGATGTAGCAATAACTGGTCTGTGCTTGTCTTATTTTTTATAGGCTGTTAAGAAAGGGGACACCATTTTTATGGGCCAGTATCTGTTTACTGGGAGTGAAGCTACTTCTGTTTGGTTGGAGGTTTGTACTAAAGAAAAGATACTTACGATTGAATCAAGTTTTACTTATACGACGATGCAAAGTAAAGTGAGATTGAGCATTTTTGTTTCCTTTGTTGATCTCTAGGTTGATGAAGTAAGAGACGATGATGTCGTGTGCTTGATCAAGAACTCTGCAACTTTGGCGGGTTCCTTGTTCACTTTGCACGCTTCGCAGATTCATATAAATCTCCCTACTCTATCTGATAGGGACAAAGAGGTCTGTTGCCATAGCATCTCGACAAGTTCAAAATCTTACATTTCATGTAACTTATTGATCGAATATTTGATTAGTTCTAATCTCCGTTCTTACTCATAAACTCACTCAGTTGTGTTCTGATTCTAAATGCCCGGCTCGAAATGAAATCTTCGACAAGTAGTTGGTTACTCATTACTTTCCGACTAACAGACTTTACGAAACTGTTGCTTTAGGTTATCAGCTCATGGGGTGTTAAGAACAAAATCGACTTTCTTTCGCTCTCATACGCAAGACATGCAGAGGATGTTCGTGAGGTAAGAAACAAAACATGACAAAGCAAAGATCTTTATTATCATTTAGGTTGTAATGATTTTTACCCATTTTTAGGCTCGCAATTTTCTGTCCAAGCTTGGCGATCTAGCCCAGACCCAAATCTTCGCTAAAATCGAAAACGTTGAGGTAATGTGTTTTTGTGGCTTTTTCGAGCTTAATCGCCTTCTACGATTATTGCATTTGCAAAAAAACTCAGACCGCTAACTCATTGCACAACAAAAAACATTCGCAGGGTTTAACACATTTCGACGAGATCCTTGCAGAAGCAGATGGCATCATCCTTTCCCGTGGAAACCTAGGCATAGATCTCCCCCCAGAGCAGGTTTTTCTTTATTACAGCACTGCACTCTCTTTATTGTATATTTGAAGAAACCTCATCAGTTTCGTATTTCTTTCTATTTAGGTGTTCTTGTTTCAGAAATCTGCCATTACCAAATGTAACATGGCTGGAAAACCAGCAGTTATTACTCGCGTCGTCGATAGTATGACCGACAATCTCAGGCCCACTCGCGCCGAGGCTACTGATGTTGCTAACGCCGTTCTTGATGGTAATAAAATCCAATCCTCACAAATTTTATTTTTTTCTTCGATTTATATTTGTACATATCATTAATGATCGCCGTGAACTTGAAGGATGTGATGCAATTCTTCTTGGAGCGGAGACATTGCGAGGGCTATACCCCGTCGAGACAATATCCACCGTCAGAAAAATCTGTGCCGAGGTAAGATTATATACCCTAAACCTAAATACATGCATGAATTGCTTTTACTGATGATGCAAGAGCCGATTTTTCTTGATGTAGGCAGAGAAGGTGTTCAATCAAGATCAGTTTTTTAAGAAAACGGTGAAATTCGTGGGCGAGCCCATGACACATTTAGAGTCTATCGCCTCATCTGCGGTAAGATAAACGAATAATTAAGGCATTAAACTCTCTCCACACGCACACACACACACACAGACACATGTTGTAATAGAAAGATTTGCACAAAAAAATGTTTCTTTCTTTCTCAGGTACGTGCAGCCATCAAAGTGAAGGCGTCTGTGATCATATGCTTCACTTCATCTGGAAGAGCTGCGAGGCATGATTTATGCTGTTTTACGAATGAATTTTTATATAGATATTTTTCCTTAGTTATTTAGCCATGGATTGGATTCGAAATTGCAGGCTGATTGCAAAGTACAGGCCAACGATGCCAGTTTTATCGGTTGTGATTCCTCGCCTTAAGACGAATCAGCTCAAGTGGAGCTTCAGCGGCGCATTTGAGGTAATTATAAATACGCTGATTTCTCGAACCGTAAATTAACTAACTGACCCATTTTCTCCTACACAAACAAAGGCAAGGCAATCTCTCATTGTAAGAGGTCTCTTCCCCTTGTTGGCCGATCCCAGGCATCCAGTGAGTTATTTATTTATTTATTTATTTTTCGACTTTAGGTGTTATTCATGAAAAACTGGACTTTTATTTAAGCGTTATTTTTTTTCCTTTTTTTTTTCATATAGGCGGAATCTACGAATGCGAGCAATGAATCGGTTCTGAAAGTGGCTCTCGACCATGGAAAAGCTTCGGGGCTTATAAAGTCCCATGATCGAGTCGTCGTTTGCCAGAAAGTTGGCGATGCTTCCGTGGTTAAGATCATCGAGCTCGAAGATTGATTGCTTTCTTATTTTCTTTTTTTGTTGGGACTTTTTTTTTTTTTTTGCGATGGTTGGAGCTTTTGTCATTAGTGTTTTCTGATGAATCCACTTGAAAAAAATATCAACTTTATATCTGAATTTCTGAAACTAGTATTTATTTTTACTTTATATATATTTTCATACATATATACATATTCTCATAGATTGACTGGTTTAAGAAATACATGTCAATTGGATTTGAGCCATGAATATTTTAAGTAGTTTGACTTGAAAAAAAAAAAATAAAATAAAATTAAAGATCGAGTAATATAAAAGATGGCGTTACGAGTGGACTCGATCAATATCCATCGCTCTCAACATAGTTGTCAAACGGCTGGCGGTAAAGATCGCGTGGAAGCGATAAATCGCTGTTTCCAAAATTTGACTAAATAATACAAATATAGGTGAGCACCATCCGTGGCACCTGTTGTGTGGCATTTTTTTGTGCCACGTCAACATGCCAAATCAACCCCCGACGGATTCACTAATCCCATGCCTATGTTATAGATCAATAAAAGTCCCATCGGATGCCGATTTGGCGCGTTGATGTGGTTGGTGCTCAGTGCTCACGAAGGTGCACACGCAAGGTGAGCACCATAACGTTACTCCTTATATTTTCAACTATTTCTTATGTTTAAACATTTCCACTTTAACAACAAAATTATTTTGTTATTTTTTACCTTTGCGGTTGAGATTAGTCGAGATAATAATAATAACAACAATAAAAAGAAAAACACTTCACAAATACCCTGATACTATCTAGGTCAAGTAGTCGGATCATGACATCTTCAGAAGTAAATCATGCGTTTGATTGCACTATGACTTCTTACGTATCGTATTCTATATGAAGTCAAGTAAAGTGATCAGGTCATCTGAACTCAAACCAAGTGGTCTGCTCATGGCATTTCGAGAGAAAGATCATGAGTTCCAATCAATTTGTACGAATGTGGTCTCTAACGAAAGATCATGAGTTCGAATCAGTTTGTATTAATTTGGTCTCTATTTGAACTTAAGTCAACAGGTCTGAGTATCTCCAAAATTAAGTCACAAGTTCAGTTCTACTTGAAATCTGTGTATTATAATCCAAATTATCTTGTGACAGTAGACACACGCCATTAGTTAATTAAGCAAGGTTACGAGTTCGGTTCGACTTGGACTCATTAACTATCATCTTGACATACAAACCTAAGTTCGGGCCCTGACATCCCAAAAATTTATTCAGAGTTTCTGTGCTACTAGGACTATGACGGTTTTCGGACGATATGCACATGATGGTACACATTAGACCAGTATATCAGCCAATCGAAAGTCAAGGCCCCCCCATAGTTGAGAGTATTTGTCAAACTAAAAGTAAGAGACATTCTAAATCAAGTGGTTGGGTCAAGACATCTCGAGAATGAGGTTATGAGTTCGATTCAACTTGGACGTCTTGACTACAACAAATATCTATGTTGACATTAGTCAAGAGGTCGGATCATGACATCTTCGAAATAACGTCTCAAAATTGATTATAGGAGAAATTTTCGTTCAGTCCCTTGTCAGGGTCTGAAATTTTAGTTCAGACCCTGTCAAGAAAAGCATTAATTTTAAGGACCCGATTATTCAGTAACAATTTATTGGTCTTTATTAGTAACAATTAATCGTTCCTCAGTAACAGTTCATTGTTCTGAAAATAACAGAAAACGATCATCCGATAACAGTTTATATACTTTTATAACAATTGGTCCTTATCTTTAAATTTTTACGAAAAATTGGGTCCTTTAAACTAAATTTTTTTTTAAAGGTCTTGAAAACTATTTTTAATCACTTTTGGGTCCTGAATCTTAATATACCCTTGATTATATTGTGACTATCGTAGTCTGTATTACTATCTGAAAAAAAAAATTACTTGGGAATTTAAATTCCTTGAAACTTAGAAAAACCGAAAAAAGAAGAAAAAAAAGAAAATATCTTAAAATTATAAATGAACGAGAGAGAGAGAGAGAGAGAGAGAGAGAATATGTTTACACGTCAAAAAGACCAAAGAAATTGTGAGCACACCACCAAAGGAAAAACTGACACTGCAATCCCTTCCCAGAGGACAAAGAAAGCTGGGATGAGATCTTGACGACCAAGAGAAAAAAAAAAATTAAAAGGAAAAATTAAATATAAAAAAAAAGAAAAATATTTCCCGAAATACCCCTCTAGCAGGCCTTAGCCTTCCGGCCATGGGGGCATCACTGTCCAGTCTGACGGAAAACGGGTCGGGCGGCGGCGGGCTGGGTCTTGGCGACATACCCGAGAGCTGCGTCGCTTGTGTGATTCTGTATCTGACGCCGCCGGAGATTTGCAACTTGGCTCGACTCAACCGAGCCTTCCGAGGAGCGGCGTCGTCGGACTCGGTCTGGGAGGCGAAGCTGCCGTGTAATTACAATACCCTCCTCAGCCTCGTCGCTAAGGAGGATGTGGATGAGAAGAGGAATATGTGTAAGAAGGACGTTTTTGCCCTCCTCTCTCGGCCCTTGCCCTTCGACGACGGCAATAAGGTGCCCTTTCTTATTTCCCCTCTTTCAATTACTGATCAATTTTGCCCTTTGTTGAGTGATTTCGTATGTGTGTGTGTGTGTGTGTGTGAGTAAGTGAGTGAGTTATGGCTTCTTTTCATATGTGGGATCTTTTCTCTGTTTTTAATCTTTGATGTTCGAATATATTGTTTGTTGGATGTTAACTTGGTGTGCTCCCTAACCATGGATGGGATTGAAGTTATGATCAGTGTTGTAATATGGAATGTGGCTCTTTCTGCTCAAAATGGTAATTGCTGTTCAAAAAATGGAAGTTTTTTTTTTTTTTTTTTCCTTTTTCAATTGTGTATATGTTGATTAACATTTCAGTAACTCCATGGTATCTTATAAGCTTCAGCTCGCTGGTTTCTTGCCTTTTTAATCTTGTTTTTGGTTTTGCTTTTGGGAAATAAATAAAACGCAGTTATTTTGGCTGGACAAACACACTGGACGGGTTTGTCTCTCCGTCTCAGCAAGGGCGATGTCAATAACCGGGATTGAGGACAGAAGGTATTGGAATTGGATCCCAACTGAAGAATCTAGGTTGGTAATTTTGCCTTCTGATTTTCTTTTTGTTTCTCGATACCAATTCGTACTATATGATTTGCTTGAATTGGATTAGCGGTGTAGTTTTCATCAAATTCGTATGCTTTCGACATGCAGATTTCTGTTTCTATTATGCAGAAGTAGCCCACCTTTCAAACAGTATGATTACCATTAATATTTTTGAGAGTTAAGCATCTTAATGAACGGACTCACATTCTAAACCTTTTCGATGGACAGATACGTTTGGTTTGCGATACGTCTTAGGGTTATTCTCGTGGCTACATATGTGCTTTAAGATATTAGTCAGTACACGTTTTTAGTCCGTTTGCTTGCTACGTTGGTTTTCAAGATTTTGTGGCGTCATAACAACTTGAACTTCCAACTTCCGTCGAGCATCATCATATCAGCAAGCTCTCACAATTACACGATGGTTTTCTTAACAGATTTAATGTCATAGCGTACCTGCATCAGATATGGTGGTTCGAAGTCGATGGCAGCGTAAAGTTCTCTCTCCCGCCCGATATATACACCCTTTCGTTCCGCATACACCTCGGGAGATTCTCAAGAAGGCTGGGCAGGCGCGTTTTGAACTTCGAACACGCTCACGGATGGGACATCAAGCCCGTGAGGTTCGAACTGTCCACATCTGACGGTCAGCAAGCGTCGAGCGAGTCGTTGATCGACGATGCAGATCACAGCGATTTCCACGGAAGCAGCAAACGCGGTTCTTGGTTGGAATACAAAGTAGGGGAGTTTGTAGTCACTGAGTCAGATCCCACAATGGAAGTGAGGTTTTCGATGAAGCAGATTGACTGCACTCATTCGAAGGGAGGGCTCTGCGTCGACTCCGTGACTATCTTTCCTAGCGAAGTGAAAGAACGCAGAAGGAGAGGGGTTCTCAAGTGAATGGAGATTCGCTCGCCGTATATTGTTCCACTTTTTTTTTTGGGAAAATAATCAAGAAAAAGCGCGCGGACACACACACACACACACACTGGTATGTGGAGGATTTCATCTCATACACTTCTTTTTTTTTCTTCTTCTGTTGTAGTGTAGGTATGTGTCCTCTGTCCTTGGGTGTGATTTTTGTAATCTGCTTATTGTAATTGGTGCCTGCCATACGTACTCGTCTGTTTTTCATATGCTTCCTTTTTTTTCTTCTTCGAAAGATTTTTAAACATGGATCTGCTCGTACGTCCTCTTCTTCTAAGTGGATAGTGCTGAGTATTTGTAGCAAAAATGTTGTAGACATTACAAACTAGGTGTTGTACTGTAAAACTAACGTATGTTCTAGGAAGAATGTGGTTGGCTGGTATTCTCTCTTCGTTTGTTATTTCATGTCTGAAAGTTCATATTTATGTCTTGGTTTGTCACTATTGGAGATGGTAGTGTTAGCTTAGTTTGTGTGGTAACCTTACATGTTATGATTATGTTATTGATTCTTTGTCAAGCTTTCATAACCTTGAGCATTGCCTCTCTTGGTGATTGATCCAATTAAGCTTGCGTAATTTATGAGTTGGTGTTGCTTTGTGGGTAATTTCATTCACGCATGGCATTTGTTAATGTTTGTCGTGTGTTTATGCAATCTTTTTCATTTTAAAATTTTATGGCGTTTTCTATTTAATTTGTGGGGGATGCGATATGATTACTGCTCGTATTTATTGATATGCCTTGCACAACTTTCCTAATCAAATAGTAACCAAACCAAGATCTAAATCAAATTTTAAAAATTAAAATATAGACCGACTTATGATTTGTAAAACTATCTATTGGTTGATTTTGCATACATCATATCTTATTACATACATCATTATATAAATCATCCGGATGAAACCAAAGTTATATAAGGCAATGTTTACGTTATATATTTGTCATATAACATTTTGCCATTTTTTTTTTCGGGAGGTATCCACTCACAATGTGCGTAATGATTCTTCGAGCCCAATGCTTAATAATATCTAATGATGTCTTAATAACGTTTGCCTGCTTCATCAAAGCCAACGTTTTGCAAGAAACATAGCAAATAAGAGATACTCACCTGAACCTATCATACCTTACTGAAATATGCCTCTCAACGATCCATTGAGATGTCGAACGCTGCTCGCTCGTGCGTAGAAAAACACAAGTTTCGACACATAAATTCATCGCATTAAAAGCTGAAAAGCTTCATTAGAGGTTTCTAATTCATACTCATAACCGAGACTATCAGCTCGACTGCTGAACTCAGCCATTTCCCTGTCTGCTACTTGGATGCCAACCAACACATTTGCCCCGGTTTCTCCCTGAGGTTAGTCGTTCGTGAGAAAGTAAAACGGTAAATTTGTTCGGAATTGAAAAACGTTGAGTTTCACGCTAGAACATATGATGTATGTAATAAGATGATATCGTCTGATTCATTAGAACCTGGCCTCGGTAATGGAACAGAGTTATGTTCCACCGTGGGCTCAGAGCGTCCAAAAACTTCATCAAAGCGCCTGGCCTCTCGGGGAAGATGAAACGACAGAGGAGCTCGTTTTTTACCAGAGATCTTCCGCCCATCTGAAATAGCATATCCATAGCATGTCAATGAATGATACACAAAGACTAACCTATATATAAGATACAGAAATTGTGAGTTGGACATGTGTTCACTAACTGTTGTTGCTAATAGATAGAAGAAAAGGCTTCATAAGCAGATATTTCGCTCAGCAGTTAATGTTATCCAAGTTAATTAAGTTTGAAAAATATTTACCAAGTGACGCAGGTGATCCTTAGCCAAATCATTTTCTGTAAGGTTGATGGTCTCTAGTTGAGCTGATTTCATCCTCTCGGCCATCGCATCGAGTTCTGCTTCTGTGTGAAGACCAACGCTGCATAAATTCAAACAGAAAACAAACACCATATGAAACGTTTAGCAATGCTATGTTATGCGTGTTCCATTGCAGAATCACCAAATTAAAACAAAATCAACTCATTTACCTGTATAGAACTAAAGCCTTTTCTTTATCCAAGGTGTACCTGTATCTGAATTCAGTTATATTCATTGGTCCTACCTGCAAATAACAAATTCTCAGTTTTCAGACTAATGCCACCTCATAAAATGGGAACGGTAAGAGTTGCATGCGCTTTGGCAACCTACCAACTCACAAAATTGCTTGAAGCTTCCACGTTCCTCAGGCATGTAAGTTGCAAGTACAGCTTCTCTTCGCCTACCAACATTTGCGAGCTCAGTTACAAGTCTCAATCTATCAAAGTTCATATTAGCTCCAGTCGTTAGTGCGACTACATTCGCTCCCTTGAGTCCATAGTACTTGCAGTAAGCTTCAGCTCCAGCTAGTGCAAGAGCACCAGCAGGTTCCAAAATACTCCTTTTCTCCTCAAACATATCCTATAACCACGCAAGCTAACAATGAGTTCACAAATTGCATGCTACATACAAACCATTCCATCTTACATACACAATGAAGACCTACTTCTGGAAAAACCATTGACAGAGAAAAGCATATAGGAATCAGCAATAACCTTTATCGACGCACAAATGGCATCACGGCCAACAAGAACGACCCCATCGACCAATTCTCCGCATAGGCGAAAAGTCTCCTCGCCCACCACTTTGACTGCTACTCCATCAGCAAAACCTCCCACTTGATCGAGCATAACACGTTCCCTATGGTGCAGGGAAAGTGCCATTGCATTTGCATCGAATGGTTCCACGCCGATGATCTTAACTTCAGGACAGACCCTTTTCACATAGGCTGCAATACCAGCTATAAGCCCGCCACCGCCAACGGGGACGAATATGGCTTCGAGCGGACCTTTCATTTGTTTCACAATCTCCATTCCAACTGTTCCCTGCCCTGCAATAACATCAGGGTGATCGAAAGGTGGAATAAATGTGCGTCCTTCATCTTCTGCTCGCTCCTTTGCATATGCCTGAGCTTCATCGTAGGAATCGCCTACGAGTACAACAGTGGCCCCGAGTCGTTCAACCGATCTCCACTATCAGTATCAAGAAAACGAGTCTCAGAAACCACAGAAATAGTAACGAGGAAGGATAACAACAATCGATATGGTTCAAATGAGTTAACCTTAATCTCAGGTGTTGTAACTGGCATAGCAATTACTGCGTTGCAACCTAATTTCTGAGCAGACAATGCCACGCCCTGAGCATGATTACCAGCTGATGAACAGATTACTCCCTTTTCCAGCTGTTCTTTAGGAAGTTTAGCCATCATATTGTAAGCGCCCCGAAGCTTGAAAGAGAAAACCTGCCAAGTAGCTCGTCAGCACTCATATATATTAATCTTTCAAATCGAAAAACCTCAGGCGTCCAACGTTCATTGATTCACTAATGGAGAAGGCGCAAATTGCAAATCTTGAATCTTTTCGAAGGAGTTCACAAAGGAGTGAAAATCAAAATCATGTTCTTTAAAACTCCACAAGATTTCACTCCCTAGAAAAATAGCTGAGAGCAATCGCACAGAAATATCAGCCCCGTATGTTAAACTCAATCAAAAGACCACTAATTTCCAAAAATTCAAAGTGACATAGCGAATCATTCACGAAAAGTGACATAGAGTTGATCAGAATCACATACAGGCTGCAAATCCTCTCTCTTGAGCCAAACGTGGGCGCCAAGCCTCTCGGAGAGCTTCGTGGCGAGCTGCAATGGCGATTCGTACGCCAAGTCATACACCTTCGAAGACAGAATATTCGTCAGGTACTCCATCGCGCTCAAGTTCCCTCCGTCGGAAACCGCCGCGTCGCCCATGCCCTCATTCCGCAGCAGAAATCCGCTCTCGCACTGGATAGAAGCCGGCGAAACCCTCAGCAACGACTTCGCATCGGCCGTCAATGGCGCCGCACTAGGAGGAGCGACGTCCTTGACCTGCCGCACGACCTCAGCCGTCGATTTCGACAGCGCGGCGCGCACTGATGGATTAGGACGGCATTTGACGGAGGCAGCAGACCCCACGGCGGCGCCGTGTGCGGTTTTGGTGCGCGGAAGCAAAGGGGATTGGGCAGGTGCGAAATGTAGAATCTGCATTTTTTTTTTAATTTCCTTTATTCTTTATAACTAATTATTGTCGAGCCGCCGATTTGCCGCTTTGGCTGCTTCAGAATGCCAATGGAGAAGAAGACGGAGTTGATTGCTTTCAGGTTTGACCATCCGAGAATTTTTGTTAGCAAAAACCTAATCAAGCTCAGCCAATGAAAAAGTGCCACGTGGCCTTTGTCGGAATATGCATAAGCCGCCCACCTTTTACGACACGTTGATTAACGATGATTATATATGCGCGTCTATACAGTATAATACAAAGCGCTTGATGACTTGCGTTCCTTTCCTTTTTCTTTTCTTAATAAAACGTCGTTATTCTTTTTTTTTTTTAAAACATAAAAACCATATATTTAGATTCAATGTCTGAATCAATAAGGGTAGTCAATGCTTGCCTAGGTGGAGAACTATCCTTTTTCCTTTCCCATTAAATTCCAACGACTTGGCTATATGGTGGTGAGTTACCGTCTAACAAAAAAGAAAACAAATTCGTAGCTTCAATGTGCGTTTGGTACGAGGAATTTGATGTGAAAAAGAAAAGAAAAAGTGTATAATGATAAGCATCGAACGATTGTACGTTGCGCTTCTTCGTATTCCGTACCATTACACTTTTCCTTTTTCATTTCAGCGTATTAGACCAAACGCGCACCCTAAAACTATTGTGAAAATAGTCCATTCTTACCCATAATGTTAGAAACCTACATAGCTATCACAACATACCTTACATTACCTATAGTGTTCGAAACTGATTGCAAGTAATATGCGAGGCTCGAACTTAGTCTCTTTTCTTAGGCTCGAACATAGCTTCTAGCTCGCGGGATTTCCTAGTGGGGTGGGCCCTCCATAAACGTTTCGTCCAATAGTCTTCGAGCATGAGTCCCAGGGTCGGCTAGTTCGATAGGAGTCTGTGCAAAGACAATCCAAAACTCAACAATATATACGATGGTACTCTCATCAGAATTTGCCGAATAAGCTTCAAGATATAACACAGCCAAAATTCAATCTTCGATTTTCGAGAGATTTCACAGCATAGGTTAGAAGAGAAGGCTGATATTGGTCACTACTGACTAACCTTGCCGTAGATGTTGGCTTCGTTGGGAGAAGCTCCATGCTCGAGCAGTAATAATATGATTTCCACGTGTTCCCCGTGAGCGGCGTGGTGAAGAGGCTAAGAAAGAAGGCACCGAAAAAGAAAAAGAAAATAGGGTTCTTGATGGATGTACGGCCAGAAGAGAGTAACTTAATTTGGGCGATTTTTTTTTCCTCTTCGAGGGCCAAAGTACTCACCGTGTCGCCATCAGCGTCGGCAGCGTCGATCATTCTCTTCATCTGTTCTGAATCGTTAGCACGGCTGAGGAGAAGTTGGGCTATATCTGTATGACCTGCAAATTGGGTCCCAAGAAAACGAATCGAAAGAATTAAAAAGGTCGATGTCAAGACAGTGATATAGGCATAATAAAGTTATTTAAGTACCTCTTGCACATGCGTCGTGCAGGGGAACTCCTCCGTCCTCATCCCTTACCTCCGCGTTTGCTCCTCTGTCCAGCAAAAACTGTAGAAAATAATGGCAGTCGTTGGATATATAAACATAAATGTAAACGATGGGAAAGGTTTACGAGGAAGGGATTAGGTTTACCTGGACGCAATTGACATGGCCATAAAGACATGCAAGGTGAAGGAGAGTATCACCATCTTCCACGATATCGTCAATGCTACCTTCGTAGTTATCTGTGTGGGTGCAAATGAATGGAAATAGTCAGAAAAGGATAACGAATGAACTTCAATCGTTAGGAACAACTGAACTAAGCTTAACAGTAAAGTACTCCCGTACAAACGTTAAGATAGGCAAAACATCATAGAGAATCATGACATTTTCAAGGAATAAAGAATTTCCATTCCTGAATTTAGCGTAGTTTCACTTAAGAACAAGTTGACTGAGTAGTAACTGTTGTCACAGCCGTGATCCATAAACAAAAAGTTTGTTTCAAGCGTAGCGAAACTAATCATTCAGATGAAGACAGTTTTCTAACAATGGCTTTCAAAAGTTCATGGAACTGATACAAAGTAGAACATCAAATAAAACGATAAAGCAAACCAAGCCCAATCAAAAACCGAATGAAGAAACTTAGTAAGAACAAAAGCACAGACTTCTACAAATATCAAATAGAAGCGAGTGACAGTTAGATTTCCCCTCTCCATCACCTCAAATTATTTCCTTTGCGAAGATACATGACTCAAATAAGCGTAAAACATAACATATATAGCAGAATGACAAGCTTACAGACAAGCACCGCAACATTAACATACTGAAAAATCTATCTTCTGATAAAACACTATCAAGGGAAAAAGCTTCAGTCTTCACCAAGCAGAAGAACTATTTCAACACAACAACGCAAACAAGCAGTTGTAATAAACGTGGAACTCCAATACAGTCACCGATAACGTTGATCACCTAAGTTATAATCCAAAATGTAATTTAAGTACAATCGAAACAAGCAATCATAGTGAGAGCGGCAATACAGCAGAAATCCCAATTTTTTTTAAAAAAAAATCACAAAATATGGCGTAGCTAACTAAACAGACGCGTATAACGCCACCGCTGCAAATAAAAGAAATCAAGGCCAAGAGGATGAAGGAAACGACCTAGAGCTTGGCGAAGAGCGTCCAGCTCGCCGGACTCTACGGCGGCGAGTAGAGGACGAAGATGAGAAGGCACTTCGTGGTGGTCGGCGTCGTGCTCTTCGGCGAAATCCAACGCGAGTCCATCTTCATCGAACAACTCAACGCCGTCATCTTCCTCGCCGTCGCTCCTGCCACGTGGCACGGCCATCAACGTCTTTAATTGCTCCCGGCGGCGTACTGCTCCGATCAGTCTCCGTTGACTGAGTCAAACTGTCTTTTTTTCTGTTGTTGTTAGTAATATATTGAAACAACATCAGATAACTCGAAATGGTGGGGCCCTCTCCATTAATCGCTCTTCCATGTGGTAAATGATAATGGAAGACTCCGACTTATTATCGGGTCTCGCCATCCCAAATATTGAGGTTGGCCAAATAATATTAGTAAAAACTAATTAATTTAAAAAATAATAATAATGCGATATAACATGTCTTATAACTATTGGCATTTATCCAATAATGATTAATTATTATAAATTTAAAAATATTAAAGAAACATTAAAATCGAATAATATCAAATGTTAAATTCCAAAGTAACTAGACACTATCAAACATAAAGGGGTGTGTTTGCTGTGGGTGATCTTCGAAAACATCACATGAATGATCAGATGGGTGATCAAAATCAATTTGGGGTGATATTCCAAGTTTTGGATCACCTCAGAAAGCTAGGTGATCCAACATTGCGGTAACGAGATGATATTTTGAATTTTTATTTGGACAATATTACAACCGATATTTTAACACTTCTTCCATATTTACCCTATTGATATTTTAATATTATATAACTAACTATTTTCAATCTAAAATAATTATATGGATGATTATAATAGACTTATAATTAATGCTTAAAAAATTTTAAACTGGGTACAAAAAAATTGCTTACGTGATTATAATTTCAACATAAACATATTAATTCGCATTATCTAAATAGTATACATAGGGTTAAATATGTCATTTCCGCAATATCACCCGACGGATCACCGTGATTAATCAAATACAATGTCTCAATATCATCTTGATGCGAAATAAAATATCACCTCTGATGAAAGTCCGCCCCGCCCGCCAAAGCCCGCAGCCTGTCCGGGCTTGCATGCCTAGGCCCGCTCCCAATGTAAAGGTACTATAAAAGACAGCATTAGTAAGGAAATAGTTGAGATGGGGACAAGGACAACTTCCCATGAAACTGAAAGTTGAAGTCATTCATGTGCGTCTATCTATTTTCCACTACACGGATTTAGAGACGAACATTAAATGTGTCACAGTGATGGATCACTGAAAAAAAGACCACAAAACATGGAATTTTATATTACGTCTCCACTGCTTTCACAAGACATTGTAACTAACTAACCAAACAACCAATCAACCATGTGCATGAGTTTCGAAATTCACAATTGTATGTTCCATTCCAAAGAGTATGTAATGCAAATGCTTGTTAACATGCCAATCAATTTCTGAAGTAGCAATTATTCAAGGTTTGTTTTATGTCTTAATTGCGTCACAAATAAATGGAGTGAAGTTGGAAATAAATGAATTTACTTACAGAGTTGAACTCATTTTACTAATTAAGATGAATGAATTAAATACGTGATGCAGATTCATATTACATGAAAATAATACCTTATTGAATGTATTAAGTATCAAAACCCCAACAAGTGATTGAAGAAAAATAAAATGATAACAAATTTCATCTATAGGTACATACAATTTCAACCGCGCGACATAGTGATCACGAGAGAATATAAATAAACAAATAATTAAATAATAAAATATATGCCACCCATGCCCATCATAAGAAGCTATACCTAGCTAACTAGTATAGGCAATCAACTAAAGAAGACGCCGAAAACACGATAACTTGTTCCTTAGCCACGAAAGCAAACTTAGATCCCACGCCATCTTCATCATCCTCCGCCGGCGCCGGAAGATTCAAATCCACCGCCAGAAAATTCTTCGCCCTCTTATTACCCTCCTGAGGCGGCGGCTCCGCCCTGTGCCGCCGCATATGGCCGCCCAACGCCTGGCCGGAGCTAAACTCGGCCTTACAGATAGAACACCCGTGAACCCTCGTAACGTTAGGCTTATTCTTGATATTAACGTTGTGCCCATTAAAATCAACCATTCTTGAAATTATTACACTCCGATCATCCTCGCTATTACATCTATTGTTGCTCTCTTTTTGGGCACGCTCTTTGTGGCTCGCTCTATGTCCGCCGAGGGCTTGAAAGGAAGAGAAGCTCTTACTACAAGTCTTGCATTGGTAAGAATTGCTAGGGTTTTGTTGGCCTTTTGCTAAGAGGATCAAACACTTGGCCATGTCTTCTTCTTCGGTATTATCTTCTCGATAATACTGATGATGGTGGTGACGATTATTTCCTTCTTCCACGAAGGAATTTAATGGCGAATAAGAGGTGTTATTCATTGTTGATGAAGAAGAACTTGTAGGAGTAGTAGTAGTTGGCCTTGGCCTCTTACTACGTTTGCCCTTTATCATTGTATTAATTTCTTCTTCTTCTTGCGATTGCATTTTCGGAGTTTATTTGATCAAATTGTATGTGGGATGGTTGGCATATAGCTATTTATAATAGGAGAGAGAGAGAGAGAGAGAGAGAGAGAGAGAGAGAGAGAGAATTATTTCTTTTTCATCTTTTTAGTTATATATGGAGTGTGGAAAAGGCAAGCTCGTGAATTGAAAGTGCTGTGGTTAAAGGGTGGAAATAAGGGTTGTTTTTTCGTCATGCAGTTGAAGTAATAAAGATAGAGACATGCAATCATGAGTTAGTGTAATAACGTTCGATAGGTTTGGGAACTTGAGCGAGTAAAGTTAGGAATATACCTCTTATTAAATGTATTTATATTGAAAAAAATAGTTATTTCTTGTGGTTTGTGGTGTGGGTGTATTGTATGTGTGTGTTGTGGAGAATTGGTTGGCTTCGAAGCAAACACATTACTTTAGGGCAACGATTCCTCTATGAAGGATATTTTCTATTATATATGTAAATATGTTAGGAAATAAGTTTACTAGTTGGTATATTAAATTGTACGGCTTATTGTCGCCGCTCATGATTTATTATTATTTGTTTTATTGGGCTTCAACTCTAATTTAATCCGAAAATATAAGAGTGCCAGCTTATACCAACTTTTCACCATTATCATTAAAATTCATTTTTTATTCATCTTTTCGTTGAATACTATTATAAAGATAAAATGCGAGTCTACAATCGCCGGTGGGAGTATATAAAAGTAAAGTGAACTTAAGAAATAAATATATAGAGGTAAACAGCTGTATATCCAATAAGTCAGTCTTAAGCAGCAGATTTCATGTGAGTATATGCCCTTAGCCGCCTACATTGCACTCTAACCATATCCTTCTTTTCATTATATATATGATACGTATATATAATATATTATATATATGTATATAAGATAAACCACTAATTACGCCGACTATAGAGTTTTATTAGTTGACTAAAAATCATACTGATTACCCAAACTATCAGATGATCATACGCTCGTACTTTTATTTGTCTGTGACGAAATAGTTCTAACATTATATCAAAAAAACAAAAAGTTATGCAATGCATCGTTACGCTTTGATATATCATACAATATTTATCTATATATATTATTATATATGTGTGGACTGTGGAACAAGAGTTTATCTCGAAGTTAACATTTAATTTTTATCTATATCATACATTATTTTCCATCGCATTTTAAAAAGATCACTCACAACGTTTAGAAAACATAGTCTTTCCCTGATAAATCACTAGGAGCATGACTCATGACTTCATGAGGAGACAAATTATAATTAATGTAGAAGACTTGGGGCGATTTATATTACAACAATATATAAGTCCAATACTATAACATACATTCAAAACAGACAAGCACATGGATACTCTTGTTATAAATCCAATATTGTATACGTACATATAAAATAAATACCCTCATGGATATTCTTGTCGTATGCTTGGATTATAAGCCTGAAATGGATTATGTGCAGGGCACGTAATTACTATGCCGTCCATGGCATGTTATGCCAATATACACTTATTACGCCATTTCATTTCTATTGTATAAGATTCGATTATTATATATACCGAGTATATATTATCGACGATCATCATATCATATATACAAAGGAATCCAGCAAACTTGATTTGGCAGTTCGATATTTAATCCAATAATGGGATTAGGAGTCAACTGCTGCATTATTATTCTAATAAAGTATTCTCCATAGTGCAATTTAACTCAAACTACTTGTTTGGACCGTTTCAATCTGTTCATTCCAAGACTTATAGGGTGTGTTAAACGTACTACTGTTGTTAATCAAAAGAACAAAATGGGGATAGTTTCATGCCTATTAAGCCCATTAAGAGCATCTCCAATCGAACACCAAAACGCATAATTTAAGGTAAATTTACTCCAACCGAACACCAAAACATAAACGCAAATGCGTTTCATACACTCTCTGTCTTCAAAAGAACGCATCTATGCGTTTGGGTACAGTTATTTGCGTTTTATATTTGTTAATTGCACTGACATCCTTTATTATTCCATCTTTATCTTATCGTGTGTCGGAAGTAAATAAAATATGATTCTACGCCTGCTAGTGGTTTCTATAGGCCTGCTAGTGCTTTCTCTCTCTTCCTTGTTGTTTTATATTTTGGTGTAGAGGAACGAGTGTTTTTTCGGTGTGAGAGGAGAAGCGAAATTCTAACAGATGAAAGAAAATCTTTCTTTTTCTATTTCTGATACGAGAGCATACTTAGACAAACTAGCCTCTCTTTTACTCTCTGTATTACATGTAAACACTGAACTAAAAACCCACGCACTCTTTTTTCCTTTTTCTCTCACTTTCCACACACTCACACACGGCAGTTTGTGCCTTTTCTCTCCACTCACCCACTTCACACTCTATTACATTATGCATGCATATATATAGTAGTAATTAGATAAGCGTACACAAATTGATAACATGTAGATCAAAGCTATATCTTTGACCTTGTAGCTCATTTTTTGTTTTCTTCCCACAAGAGATTTCCTTGGATGTGTGGCTTCCCATTTTCAAGATTTTCATGCGGCTCCTTTTGATTTTTTCTATTTTCTGTTCTTGTAGTTTTGTATTTTGTATTTGTCTTTTGCTTTGAGATTATTAGCTAACAAAATCCCCCCTTAATCTCAAAGCATTTCTGTCTTTCACCGCTCTTTAAATTTTACCCGCTTTCTTCTGTCGTACGTCGCGGCTAGCCATTTGCCGTCGATAAGTGCCTTCGTGATCCTCGCCATGTTTGTCATTTCGTCGTACTCGTTTACCACTAGTTTTTCTTCATGGATCGCCTTTTTCCTTTGGCTCGGTTCTTCGGCGATGTAATAAATATCCTCCACGGCGTCGACTTTGTACTGCTCTGCATCGTTGTTCACGAATATATTTTCGAATTTATATTTTACCTCCTCCGCGGTTTTTCTGTGGATTTTGTCGTACCCAATATCCGCGGGTGTGTCGACTGAGCCCTTAGCTCCGAATTCCGGTGTCTCGAGAGTTTCCTTCGTGGTTACGTCAGTCACCTCTTTGGTCACGAGGTCATCGATCTTATTCGTGGCCTCCTCCGGGATTTTTCTGCGATTTTCGCCGATATTTTTTTTCTTCATATTTTGGTTATCGTCCATCAGCTTGGGGACCTCCTTGGTCGTCGTCGTGATTTTGTCCTTCTCGTCCGCTTCTAATTTTTCGACAAGCTTGTACTTGTCGTTGCTTCGAGTTTTCAATTTGTTCATGTAGGCCTCGAGGTTGTTCCTTGCCTCGATCCATTCTTTCACCTCCTTTTCTTTCTGGCGTGCCTTTTCCTTGTTAACGCGTTCTTTCTCGTTAGGACTGGCCTCCGTAGGTTCTCCAGTCTTCTGTGTCGTGACTTTACCGACAACATGTCGCATGGCCTCCATCGTGGCTGCATGCGCGTTCATCTCATCGCGCTCATGCGCTTCTCCTCGTACGGCTTCTTCAACAGCCTCACCGTCGTGTGTCTTAATAGCTTTTACGTTCGCCTCGTGGAATCTATTTTTATTTTCGTCCGACGACGTGTGCATGGCGTCGTCGACCTCGTTCTCCTTCTCCTGGGCATTCTCCGATGCCTTCACGTCGATCTCCTCGACTTTCTCAGGTGGTTGTCGTGGCGGCGTTTCTTCGACCGCCTCGTCTTTCTCGAGCTCTCCTTCGTTTGGGACTCCTTTTTTCTTTTCTTCTTCCACGGGCTCCTCGGCCTTTGGATATAGTTCCTCCTCTTCATCGCCATCGGCTTTCATCTTTGATGATTCGCCTTCTTCTTTTCCCATCTCGGGTTTCTGTGGTGGTTCATCATTTTTTCCCACCACTGGCTCAGCGTGACCTTTATCACGCTCGCTCTCGGCGTCACCATCTTCTCGCACGTGTTCGCCTTCAATGTTCTTGTCGTCCTCTTTCGTCGTTGCAAGTTCGCCCTGTTTTTGTGGCTGAACTTGGTTGGTGTAATCGGCGTCTTTCTTGTATGCTTTCTCTAACAGATCCCAGGCTTCCTTGGCTTTTTTCGTTGCGCCTATCGCTCCGAAACCGATAAAATCTAACGCTTCGTCGATGAGAACGACCGCGAGACTATTTTCTCTGACGGCAGCTCCCAACGTCTTCCGTTGCGACTTTGTATACTTCGTTTTATCTAGTGAAAATCCATCTTCGACTATTTCCCATACGCCTTGTGATTTCAGCAAAGCTTTCATTTCGACGCTCCACCTTGCGTAGTTATTTTCGGTGAGTTGCGGGATTAACATGTGGGTAAATAATATCAGCTTTGACACCATCGGCACCATCGGCTCTGTCGGCTCCATCGGCGCTGGCAACACCATCGGCTCTGATACCATTTTGTTGTTTTATATTTTGGTGTAGAGGAACGAGTGTTTTTTCGGTGTGAGAGGAGAAGCGAAATTCTAACAGATGAAAGAAAATCTTTCTTTTTCTATTTCTGATACGAGAGCATACTTAGACAAACTAGCCTCTCTTTTTACTCTCTGTATTACATGTAAACACTGAACTAAAAACCCACGCACTCTTTTCTCCTTTTCTCTCACTTTCCACACACTCACACACGGCACTTTGTGCCTTTTCTCTCCACTCACCCACTTCACACTCTATTACATTATGCATGCATATATATAGTAGTAATTAGATAAACGTACACAAATTGATAACATGTAGATCAAAGCTATATCTTTGACCTTGTAGCTCATTTTTGTTTTCTTCCCACAAGAGATTTCCTTGGATGTGTGGCTTCCCATTTTCAAGATTTTCATGCGGCTCCTTTTGATTTTTTCTATTTTCTGTTCTTGTAGTTTTGTATTTTGTATTTTGTATTTTGTCTTTTGCTTTGAGATTATTAGCTAACATTCCTCTCACGTTAATCGATGATATTTTATTATTAATTTTATTTTTTGTGATTAAATCTAAAATAATATTTGTAATCTAATTTGTAAATTTATAAAATATGTGGGTAAATTTATAACAGTCGTCGTAAAGTGAATATTACAAAATAGTCTCTTGAGTTTGAGAATGAGTTATAACGGTTGGATAAAAATTACTGCATTTTGAGTTTGAGTATGCGTTTGAGTTTGAAAATGTGTTTCTCGGTGACAGATGTCTAACACAGGCACAATACCATTCATTATTCGTTTTTTAGAGAGTGTGACGAGTAAATCGCCGCTACTGGAAGCAGTTTTTAAGCTAAAGTACATTAAACATACAAGGTAGAACCTACCTACTACTATACAAGTTAACTCGTAAAACTAAGCCATTACAACACTCGAGAGAAAACCAAACCCAAACTCGAAAAGCATGGTAGTAACACACTATACAAAGAGCAGAATCCACAAAAGTCCCGAAAAACTACCGAAGAAAAAGACGGCAACTTTTACTCCCAACTCATCAGCATCTTCCAAACGGTCCTTTCGATCTCTTCCCGAGAAAAACCGACCTCGCCCTCATCGAGCAAAACCCTATAAACTTCCCAATCATGGCCTTCGATCCTATGCCTTCCTATCTCAGCCTGGCCCACGTTTCACAAAAATCTCTTAAAAACCGCCAAAAGCCAAAAAAAAGAACTGGCAAATACAGCAAAGGGGAAAAGCAGTTACCGAAAAGATCTGTATGTCGAGCGTCTTCAATGCGAGGGTTATGTCGAAGAAGACCAATGGACGGCCTTGGCCCGATAGCTCGACGGGATTCGCAACCACGAGCTCGACGTCGGGCCCGCGGCTCACCAGGGCGACCCTCAGGGGACGGCTTAGCTCCGTCTCAAGGCGGGAGCTTAGCGAGCTCTGCTTCTTCGAGTCGGCGATCTTCGTGCCGTCGGCTTGCACGATGAACAAATCGAGCTCGCACTCGGTTTTCTCCTTCGTCGAGAAGCGCCCGTAAGAAACCTGATACGCATTTGTAAAATTGGCCATTTTTAAACTCATCTTCCTGGGGAAAAAGGGTTAGTTATTTTTTCAGTCCCTCACAATTTAAGAGGGGAGGCATTATGGACAAAGAAATTAGGGTGTGGCACTATACGTACAGTAACTTTCAAAATTAACCAATTTAGGGCATTATACGCCAGAACCTTAAATCTTGCTACAAAATTGCTTAATTTTGAAAGTTATTGTCTGCATGATGCCACATCCTAATTTGCCGCAACCCAGACTGCATACCAGAGACTCGGAATTTGGGGCAGAATCTAGGATTCGGCACATAACGCCCATAAATTGCTTCAGAAAGTTATTGTCCGTATAATGTCATCCCCGAAATTCCTTGTCCCCATGATGCCACACCATAAATTACATGACTAAAAAATTAACTAACCCAAAAAATAAAAGGAAGTTCACCTTTAGGTTACAGTCCTTGAGAGTCCTCATAACATCGTACAAAAGGCCCTTGTGATCTTGGCAGACGATCTGCACGAGCGTGTGGGAAGGGCTAAGCAAGTTGTCCATCGTGATGGAAGGACACCTAAAGGACGTCGATTTGTTCGGTCCATCGTTTCCGAGCATATCTACGTCCGAATAGAACGAAGGGCCTTGAGAACACTGACTGACTTCTACGCCCGTCGATTCTACGCTGCAATTGACCGATGAGTCATCCCCGAGGATGGCGTTTAAGTGGTCGTACAAATCTTCTTTCCTCCTCTTCGTGTGCAGGAGTTCCCTAACGACTCGTGGGAGAGAAGAAAAAAATCATTCCAAAAGTCAAGACGGAGAATTAAAAGATCATAGGAGCTCAAAAACTATTACTACAGAGAGTACGAGAGTGTCACGAACTGAAAACCTTGCATCGGTAATGAAGAACAAGTCCATTACTTTCCCGTCGGGAGTCGTCGAGACCTTCACCCTACGAATGCTTAGCTCGAGCTCGCAGAGCACCTCCGTTACGTCTGCAAATCGAGACCAAACTCTCACAAAGTTTTCGAAAGTTACGTAAGAAAACAACAACTTTTATTGGCGAAGCTTACCGTGCAAAAGCCCTTTTCGATCGTGGCAGCACAGCTTTAGGAGGAAAACGTCGGGTGATTTGGGATTTAGGGATTCTTCGTCTCCGTAGTAAGAAATTCCACAAGTCGATAGAAAGGAAGGGCAGGCGCCCATTAGCCTGTTCTTCAGCAAATCCCATCGAGTGTTGGGTTTGCCCATGACCCAAAATACTATGTAGCACCATTTCCCATCGGTAGATACGTCTTTTTCGGGAAATCATGATGTTATTAAGGGCAGAGGAAATGCAATAATAACATCATCAGCATGGAAATTGTAAGAGAATTGCAAATTCATTCATAATCCCAACAGCAAATTACAGTACAAACTGAAGCTGAGTTTAGTTTATTATCAAAGGAAGGAGCAACTCTACTGTCCAATTTGCCTCATAACTCATCATTGGGCCCTAACAACACAGCAATTGTAAGAGAATTCCAAATTCGTTCAACCCTAACGCCGAATCACAGCACAAATTGAAGCTATGTTTCGTACACAATCGACGGAAAGGAACAAACTCTGCTGCCCTAACAAAGTCAGGCACTCTATTTGCAACAGAAACCACGAAACCATAACAACGTTAAGCTAATGAAGTGGTGAAATTAGAGCAAAACGCTTACCGATTCTCACGACGGTGAGCCCAAAGAAGAGAATTATGCGGCAGAGATCGCAGCCCAGCCCAGTCTTGTCGGGACAATTCACGGTTATCACGCAAGGCTCTTCTTCCCTCGCCGACTGCGTAACTATGACAGCATCATCGTAAAGTAGCCCCATCGTCATTTGCCTAATTCTAGCTAAAAACAGAAAGATTACTCTCTTCAACAACGTAGAAAAGAACCCCTTTTTTCGGCGGTGCGCCAAGAAAACGAAAGTGGGTCTCAGCTTACAGCGACTCTTTACATGGATCTTCGCTATATATGTGGTTATCAGTGAGCCTAACCTAAAGAGGTGGCATTTGTTGTGATTAAAGTGTTTCTTTTTGTTTTCTTTTTTCAGACGAAGTAGTTCAAGGGAAATGTACGGGTGTTGTGTACAGCTGGTGATATTTGTCGAGTTATTACTTATTAGTTATTACACGACAGTGAAAATATCTCGTAAATATCGAGAAATTGAATACGAGAAATTGAGCTGAGTTGGACTCGTCAGGGTTCACGTGTCTCATTTTGTGGCACGTGGCTCACGTGCTGGTCCTTTTCCTATCTATGAGTAATTCGTATTTCCTAATTTAATAGCCGAGTTGAATATTCTCTATTCATATTTGAGTAGGTTTCTTTTAAAGAAAATACCCAACTAGTTTTTATCTTCTTGCCTAGATCTACAATGACACAAACGACGGCGTATTTGGTTCGAGGTACCCTTCAAGAATTCAAGATTCTGTTTTTATGTGGCAATATAATAATTTTATAATAGACGTTTAGATCTTCCTCGATGATAATGATCCATAATGAATGACCCTGGCTTACAATTAGGAGGCAATTATCAGCACAGAAATAAAAGATAAGTAGAGACGTTAATGTTTTCTTTTTAATATTATTGTTTAGAAAATTACATGAAGTGAAGTACTATGTTATTATTATTTAATTAAACTATAAAGCGCTAGAGCACCAAGACGAATATTCAAGCATATCTAAAGTAGCAGGCAATGATGTGCGTCATGATTATGCAATCATGCCCTAATATAGGTGGATTTTATCCTCTAATCGTAATTTTAAATTATAATCGTATTATATTTAATAACTTCGGCGTAGTAATGGAGAGCTCAATAACATAGGTATTAAAATTTTTATAATCCATTTGATAACACTCCCCTTGGAGATAAAAAATGGTTAATTATGTAATAATGAAACATGGTGTACCTTATATTTCTATATTTTCTATTTACTTCGCAAATAGGTTCTTGTTATATATATTTTTATTTATTCCTACTAACTAGAATCGTCGTTCCTATTTTATATGAATTAATGGACATCGATTACATCTTCGAACAAACGCCACAAATGGATTATTCAACTTTTAATGTGTCGGAAAAGTTAAATTCTGCACGAAATCTTGTCTCTTATAGCATTATATGTGTTGCAGGAGCATTGGCAAACGCAACCCTCGTATTAAAGGGACTATATATTAAAAAATATATATTTTGTTTCAAATGAAAGACAACGACCTCTACCATCCTGATATTTCTACGAACTATATTATTAAAGACACGTGACAGCTACGTTTTGTCCTAAACACGATTTAAATTATTGTCTAATATGCAATGATTGCTCCTTCAAACTATTAATATGTGATTTAAGAATACACTAAAAATCATTGCCCCATAAATAAAGACTTTATAGGTTGGAGATACTTTGCTTACTTCTATCCCTTAATCGGGTCGGGTCGGGTCGGTTTGTGAATTGGTAAGAAAAAACCCGATAAAGATAAGATTCTTTTTACAAGCAAATGGATGCCATGTTATATCAAATGGGAGGATTATGGTATGGCTGAGATGAACGATAGCGACGAGCACCTACTTGACACAACGTGTCCCACTCATCAATAAATAAAAAATAAAAAATGAAGCGAAAAAAATTATAGAAAAGTTTTATTTGTGTTGGGATATGTTTAAATAATAGCAACTAAAAAGATGATCTAAAATGCACGTGTTTTAATTGGATGCACTATCTTTTACTTGTTTTGGCATGTTCTTGCAACTTGCAAGTGTGTGAAAGTGACGCAATCTAAACACAAAATGGGCTTCTTCTTAATGGGCTCTAGTAAATATGGGCCGAGCCAAGTTTTGTTTTTCTTTTATCGGTTTGTTTTTTCTATAACAAAACTTACGAAACTAACCCTGCATTGCCCGCAATGTCGAGGATATATTTATACCAACGGATAGAATTTTATTGTTAATTCTATTTTATGGGAAAACTTTTATTTTTTTGGAATTGAATTTATGTTGTCCCAAGTGTTTTTCATTACGCTCGGCACATGGTGGGGTTGACATATACCTCGTTCATGACGTTTATTATCCGACACCAAAGCTTACACGTAATAATGAGGACGATCATAAATCTTGATGGATGTATAGAATAGAAAATTTATTTTTCACATCATTCAACGAACAAATAAGGGTAGCACAGAGACTAAGATATTGATGGTATAAATATATAAATATATATAAATTCTATATATCTATACTATCTACGCTACTTTATTAAGCGTGAAGGTTTGATACAAATTAATTTTTATTAAAAATAAATTATATTTTTTATAAAAACCGGACTACCTTTAATCACTAGTTTTAGTTATTCCACCTTTAATTTTATAATAAATTAAATATCAATAAATTTTAATTTTAATTTCTGATAGATAATTTAAATTAAAATAAATTTATATATGATAAATAATATGTAATATCACACGCATATGAGGGTGCAAAAAGAATTAGTATTATAGTAAGGATGATGTAAGGATGATGAGTGGCTACAAATGGTCACTCTTGCCTGTTAAAATATTTATAATTCAACACGTCATTTATAATTTCAGTTTATAAATAATTATCACATTTAACCCCTCTATGTTTATTAATTATACTTACAATTCTACACATTATTTTCTTTTTATTTATTAAAAATTATGTTTCATCTACTAAATATTAGAAATTATAATCTCAAATTAAAAATAACAGAATTATTTGTTAGCACTCATAGAATGTGCCGAGAAGTACTAATATATCTATACTAGTTTTAACCGTCATGACTTGCTTCAAAACGTCCAAGTCTGTCAATTGAGTCTTATTAAAAAAAATTATTAAATGAAATAAAAATAACCACTCACTACCTATACTTACTATATTTACTTAATTAGTAACTCGCTGTTTTTAGTTAATTATAATTCTACCTTTAATTTAATAATAAATCAATTTTTCTTTTAAATTATAATATACTATTGTAGCAGTATGCAAGAATAATAGCATATATAATAACAGTGGTTATTTTGAATAGCTATTTGAAGAAAAATCAACCAAACTCAAAACACTACGGTAATAGATAATAAGTAAAGCTAAACAATCTATCATATAAGATTCTTGTGTCAAATGCTAAACAACAAACCCTAAAAAAAGTAATTGTGCAAGACTAACTATTGATCAATAATAGAGGCGGAAAAAGGTCAAGTAGAGAAATGTTTATGATCAATATTTTATTTTAAGGACAACGCATTTATCTTTTTAAGAAATGAAATAGTCTTAATAGAAGAAAACATATGCATAAAGCCTTTTGGTTGTTTGAAAAAGTTTTAACAACTGGATTATTATATATAACGTTCTAATAATCGATCAGCCCTTAAAAATAATATTAATAAATATAAAATATCATTTCATCATGTAAGTTCCAAAATGTTTGAACGAATCTCTTTTACTGATCATGTTGCAGCCTATTCGGTGCAATTTATGATAAATTATTATTTAATTCACTATTAACTTATTTAACTTTCGGTTTGCATGTTAAACATAAATTATCTATACTATTATATTAAGGTGAGAGGTGGTTATTAATGCTATTTGGTCTGAAAAATATTTATAATTTAAACTCTCTATTTCTAATTTTATTAATTAAAATAATTATCACATTTAACCTCTCAATTTTTAGTTATTATACTTATACCACTAATCATTATTTCCTTTTATATATATAAAAATTATATTTTATATACTAAACATAACTTAAATTTCAAAACTGAAATTAAATTAATAATATTTTCCGCACATAAAGTGTGCAGATAATACTAGTTTTTTTAATGCTGTTGTAAAAGTGCCAATCACCAAACGGTCAACTACGTGTAGTTCATATATTGGAGTTGGACTTAGCAGCTCTTTTGTAATAATATAAAACTAGTATATTAAGGATTCGAGTGTCCAATTCATAATTATATAATTTTATTTATAGTTAAATAAATCGATATTTACTATATCATATTATGATTAAATTCTAAAGAAGTGTTTTGAATATCTAGATAAACAAATTATAACGATTTAATTAAAATTAATTAAAAATTAAAAGACTAAATTCCGAATTATGCATCAAAGTTGACATATCAAATTGGAAGAACAATTACTCTAACGTGCTCTCCCTTAATATAATTTAATAATAATATATAATAGTATTTCTGGCACACCATATGTGTGTGCGATATAATAAAATTAATTATTATTATATAATTTTAATAAGTAATATACTAAAAATAGCATTTGAGAGTTATTATGAGTTTGCTGGTTTAATAAGTCTTTTTTGATTTAATATGTAGAAAAAATCTGATTGGTCAATTGATACATACCGTTTATCATAGCCCCTAAACCTTAATATATAGAATAGATAAATAGATAGATAATTGTATGCATTAGTGCCGAATGAGCTGACATGAAAAGGACGCAATTTATATTAAATGTTAGTTGAAGTCTTATTTCACCAAAATCATTGTTCATATCTTATGCAATTAATTTGAAGTCTTGACGAAATCTTCTTATTTTCTTTTTCTTTTCATTTATTTGGAAACTAAAATTATTTTCGAAATTAACCTCGCCAATAAGTTATTGTGCTATTATATCTATATTTTTTCTAACATATATATCTTAAAATATTTAACTGTATATCCGATAGTCTTGGGATTCTTCACTTGAAAGATCCAAGCGAGACCAAACAAAGCTCAAACAGTTCAAATCTTTTTTCCTGTCCGCCGAAAATGATGGAAAGATTAGTAATAAACAATAATAAAAAATAAAGAAATACAAATTAATAAGCTGTCTTAGCTAATTATTCAATCATAGTAGATAAAAAACTTAATAATTGAATCACCGTGCACCCACTTTGACTTCTCCAATCACAAGTCCATGCACACACACAACACACATATACAATACATATACACACGCATGAATATAAATATATATATATATATATTTGTATATATATAAGACCAAGTAACTTGTCGTGATTAAGAACAAGGCTTATGCACCAAAAAACAAAACAAATCCAACTCTTGCAAACATCGAATACTTTTCTCTAAGAAGGAAAAAAGACCCCATCACACACACACACACACACACTACAACTTAGCATAAGAGGTTTTAGTTTAATTGTGTAATCAAGAAATAAATTACTACACTATACTAAATTACCATGGGAAGAGCACCATGTTGTGACAAGGCTAATGTGAAGAAAGGTCCATGGTCGCCCGAAGAAGATGATAAGCTCAAAGACTACATAGAGAAAAATGGCACTGGTGGAAATTGGATTTCTCTTCCTCAAAAAGCTGGTAATAATAATCACACGTCTTTTTTTTTTTCTGTCTTTGTGTGTAGTATAGTAGATGGGATACTTCTTTATTAATTTTTTTTTTGCTGGATATATTGATATTATTATTATATAATGTGAAAAAAAGGTCTTAACAGATGTGGGAAGAGTTGTAGGCTGAGATGGTTGAACTACCTTAGGCCAAACATAAGGCATGGAGATTTCACAGAGGATGAAGATAGAATCATATGTGCCCTCTTTGCTAGTATTGGTAGCAGGTTATAATTTCTTTAAATTAACTATTTGTTGCATGGATTTTTGATCCTATGTGTATATAATAAGCTCTTCTTACCTTATTACATATAAATTGGCAGATGGTCGGTGATAGCAGCTCAGTTGCCAGGAAGAACTGATAATGATATCAAGAACTATTGGAACACAAAGCTTAAGAAGAAGATTACTATCCCTCAGTCATTACACAGAAAATCTTCCCACGATTTTCTGAACCCTACTACTTCTTCAATATCTCAGCTCTCAGTTAAGCCCATGTTTGCTAATAATAATGATCATTGTTATTACATGAACGATTATGGGGTCAGAAAAGAATGCTCTATGATGATCTATGGACACGAAGCTGCGAGCAGTTCATCAGATGGGAGCTGTGTTACGAATAATAATCAAGCAAATAGCGACTATTCGAATAACAATCATTTAGTTCTTATGCAGAGTAATGATTATTTCGGTAATCATGGTAGTTCACCATCAGCAGCAGCATCAGCACAAGGGATTAACGTTAATAATGATGTATTTAGTATGGAGCAGCAGCAGTTTAGTAATTCGTTTGATTATTACAGTATTGAAGAGATTAAGCAGCTGATGAGTAGCAGTGGAGTTGATTACGGTAATAATTTTGACTTCGCTTTTGGCGGCGACGATATCAAGGCTGAAGAATAATGATATTGGACAGTGTCGAGTGTCATCTTCTTGGTTCATTTTTCAGAGAGTTGATATGTAATATTGGTGGACTTGTAATAAGGATTTGAGTCATTTTCCTTTATTTTCCATGTAATTGCCGTTTTTATGCATGTAGTTCTTGCAAGTTATTTATTTAGGTTTGTATGAGGTTTCAACATAATGTTTTATGGAAATTACATTCCAGTGGTTTTATATGGTTTTATATGTTAAAAATAGCGAAACCTCATTATTAATTACTTAAATTTAATGGGATAAGAATCAACCAGAAAAAAGATATATTTAATTGAGGTAGCAAAACCTCATTATTATTACTTACATTCCAGTTCTTGTAGTTCTAATCGATTCCAGCTATATTTTAGCACCACCATTTGTTTAATGGTGATGATCATCTAAGATGTCAAAACTTTTAAAAAATATTATCCCAGAGATACGTTTTTCATCTATATGAAATTATTTTGTTCAATTCACGAAACATAATTTTTGCATCTGAGTGAGGTTGCTTCTGCTATATATGATTGCAACATCTCATTTAATTACTACATATATATATAATCTATATACATATAGATGTGTGTGTATATGCGTGTGTAATTGGACCTTCAGCCATAAAATATATGTAATAATATGTCTAATCAATTATAGTGTTCCATCTACTGATGCATAATGTGCCATTATCAGATTCAATTATTAGCAAACAAAATATATAAGTATATATAATACATAATAAATGCGTACCATGCACGAAGAAAATGAAGAAGCTGCAACTTGAACACAAATTGCTTCAGTTAATTACCGCCCGAGTTGGCATTTGAACTTTGATGCCAAGGCTACACAAAATATAACATTTTTTATTATTGAGACTTTGAGAGACTTTGAGAAGATGATTATAGAACTTAAACAACTGTTTAATTAAATTACCATTGACACCGTCCACAACTATTTGTTGTTTTCCTTAGATACCCAAATTTAATACGTATATTTTTTTTTTTCACAGGTTTTGGATTATCCAGATACGTATTTTCTAGTGCAGTGCAGAAGCAGATCCTCAATAAAGATGTGATCACAAAAATTTCTGACCATCATATAAATTATTATGAAGACATATGACTTGTTTCCCAAAGTAATTGATCTCTGAGTGCGCCTACGATATATATAACAAATAATCGTTATTTAAAAGTTCACTTTGAAATAATAAATATTCAAATGTGGGCAAATACTCACTCGACTGTCAAGAAAATAACTTTGGTTTGAGAAGAAGACTTTTGGCACTTGTCGGCTGCGCGGACGCATGCTAAGCAGTCGTAATAATTCAAAATTTGTGTCGGTTAGGTTAAAAATTTAAAATCCACATATGTCAATTGGTCAATTTTTTTTTTTTTAGGTCCCGAGGTATCCCCACACAGCCCTGCTATGGGCTAATCGCCACACACTCCAGAGGTGGGACTAATCCCCGGGACCAGATGGGTACGTCCCAAACCCACCCGACAACAATAATCATGAGCCTTAGACCCATGAGGACTTCTCAAAGGAAATATGAGAGGTTAGGTCCATGGGCTAACCGTCGAAAGTTAGGTTATCAATTCCAATTTGCAAGAGACTTTGTGTCGGTGGATTGTTAATGGGCTCAGAAAAGATGGGCCTGGGCCATGGATTGAATCAGCCATTGAATGGTCTTTAAACCCTTAATGGGCTGGGCTTTCAAAATATGCTATAAAAAAGGTTCGAAGAATTCGATCTCGCATACATAGAGGTCCATAGTCGCTTTAGATTGAACATAATCGAAATGTAAAGATAACAGTAACATAGAAAATATATATATATATATATAATATATATATATATATATATATATACTCTTATACAAAGAGTGTAGAGTGGATAAAAACTATCAATCTGATCTGTCATAGTTATTTACAATTTTAACCTTACCTACTTATTTACAATATTATCCTTAATATTTTAATGAAAAATTCCACTTGGTACCCTATGTTTAAGGTTATTTCAGTTGGTGTCCCAAGTTATTTCAATTCCGTTAGATATCCCTGTGTTTAGACTTTTCCAACTGGTACCCAAAGTATTTTTCAATTCCAGATGGTACCTATATGTTTAAAGTTTTTCCAATTGGTGCTCGATGTGTTTCAAGGTCGGTACCCCTAATATATAACGCATGATTTTAAAAAAGCTAAAATATGATTTTTTAGGTGTAGGAACCGTTTTTACACATTTCTAGAATACCATTAGCAATTAACGAAACTTACACCTAAAAAATCTTGTTTTAGGTTATTTAAAATCACGGCGTCATACGTTAGGGGTATCTATCTTGAAATACTTTGGTCACCAATTAGAAAAGCCTTAAATACATGGATACCAATTGGAATTGAAAAATATTTTGGGTATCAATTGGAATAGTTTTAAGCAAAGGTGCGCCTACCGAAATTGAAAATAACCTTGGGCACCAATTGAAAAAGCCTTAAACATAGGGGTACCAAATGGAATTTGTCTATTTTTATTTAGTAAAAGTTTATCCTTAAATTGCAATTTTCTTTTTGTTAAATAATTTAATTAATAATATAAATGTTAAATATATATATATATATATATTGATTTTGTGGGTGTGCAATACTTACTACTATACTGATTTTAAAACTAAGTCGTTAGAACTTTATATTTGTTCTTAAAAGAAAGTCGTTTTTACTGTTTTAAAAAAAATATCTGGACTAATTCCAATTTTACCCCTTTTATTAAAAAAAACTAGATTAAATGAGAAGATTAATTACGGGTAAAATAGACATTTAATTTTATTTCCTAATATGTATGCAATACCTTACCTTTTTTTAGAAAAGGGAGTAGTTCGTCGATATATATATATATATATATATATATATATATATATATATATATATATATATATACACAACTTGCAACTAATTTCGAGCTTTAGGGGGTTAGACCGTCTCCAACCGAACAAACGCATGCTCAATCTAAAAATACAGTAATTATTCTCAAACCGTTAAACGCATTCTCAAACTCAAACGACTATTTTTCATAATATTCATTTCCACGCAACCATTCAATATCACCTATAGATTTTCCAACTTAACACATTAGACAACGATATTATTTTAAATTCGAATGACAATTTTTCTTTGATAAAGTAATAGTACCATCAATATTTTTCATATTAAAACACGAATACTTTTATATAATTTCGTTACTTTGTTAGTTTTGTACGGGTCTTTAATAACGATAAATAGATGATATGTTGTAATTTTGCAAATATTAAATTTAAATTTTTGGGAAAATGCATCTGCAAATGCATCTTTGCATTTGAAAGAGGATAAAGAATACACAAAATCTATTTTGAATTTGGGTTTGGAGTACGTTTTGAGAAATATTACCTCATATTTTAGATTTTTGGGTATCGGTTGGAAATGATCTTACAGATAAGATTTCTTATCCTTTCTCCACATTTAATGTTAGATATTATAATATTCGCTTTTGCACCTCATCGTGTATTAACGATCATGAATAGAAAAAGAAACAGATATATTGACACACTGTTTAATTAATTATAGTTGAGATTTTCAATATTATGTACCATTCCCATGTCTCTCTAGTCTCTATACGATGTACTCTTTTTGCAACGATAAAACGAATAATGTAATGATTAATAAAACAGGCTGCATGCATTATAATTGATATCGAAACAAAGTGCGTTTACGTATGGGACATCGAAAAAGTATTCATATCGTAGCATTCCCCTAGATCAACCTGCATGCAATATTTAATTAATTTAATGAGAGGTGCAATTGTGATTCACTTTACCAATTCTTGAAAAAAAAATCAAATCCCACTTGGGGACTTGGATAACCATCCAATTAGGCATTTTCGAAAATTTTTATTCAAAAGTGTAATAGTAACATAAATATGCATAAAAAAAAGCATTTTACTATACTAAAAACTTGATTAGACACCCACGCCCAATGCCCCATTTGTTTCTCTATGAATTTTATTTAAGATATATATTACAAATGTTTTTTTTCTTCCATACAAAGTGTCGAGTAGTTAATTAAATAATAATAACTGTACTCCTTAATTTGATTTCACGCCATTTACACACATCCAAGAGCCAAAGTCAAATTAGACCATCACATTGAGTGGACTTGTAACAAATTCATGTAACGCATGAGTGGTGGCTTTTACTAATTTCCTAACTTTATGTTTTGTCAATGTTTTTAACTTGGTGCTGTTGAATATCTCTTGTTAGCCATTTTTTTACCACCAACCAAAATTTCAACGGAAAACTAGTGGATCTTATTTTATTTTATATTTTTTGTAATTGATTGTAACCTTGAACCTAGTATGAGGGTAAAGATCATGTAATAGCTTCATACCATATCACAGTCCACTATTGGTGATTATGATATGGATAGGCCTTAAGAATTTTGTCTACAAGCATCTTTTCTTTCCCCAATGTGGGTTAAAAATAATACGTCGCGAATGTTGATTTCACGTTTTAAATATATTATTTGCAGATCATGAATTTTCCAGACAGAATGTATGTGGAATCTAGTCATCATCTATTTGAAGAAAAGATATAGACAAATTTGTAAATACAATTATTCATTAATTATTTCCGTTTCCCGTTGGTTTAGGCCGATTGCTCTTTAACAGCTTGTAGTGGACTTGGTGGAGTTCAAATTGCAAATAACATTGTGGTGTATGTATATATATATATATATATATATATATATATATATAGATATGCATATATATTAATTGATTCGTTACGTTATAAATTAGGTTATTTTTGTTTTTTGTTTGCATCATCTACATATGCATGTGCTAGGCGAGACCACCACCATCAGACGTACTTATACACGATCACTCAATAAATAAAATTATCTACTCTAATAAAGAACGTAACGTGGAAAATTGTCAAATTCTACAATTTTACCCTTAATTGCGCAATTGCGATTTATGCTTAATATTTTATTTATTACAAGTTTATCCTTAAATTAAAATTTTATTTATTAAATAACTTCATTAAACATATAAATTATTTAAAATATATTACAATTTGATAAACTACACATTGGTGTACTATTTACTAGTATTTATATAAAAGAAAAGAAATGAATAGAGTGCTCAAACGACAATATTATTTTATTTTAGTTTTTTGTAGTTTTATTTAAGGTAATTATATGTGGTGGGCCACGGTATGATCTCATCAATGCTAAATTAAATTAATATTCCTCTATATATTAGAGGGATATTGCACCCATCTCCTCTCTTCAAACAACTGCAATTTTCTTCATTCTTGAGAGACTTAGCATCAATGGGTGAAGTACGTTTTTATTTTGTTATTTAAGATCCCGAAATAGCTTCCGAAGTTTTATTTATTTATTTACTATATATTTATATATTGTATGTCTCTTCCATATATGTATAGAAAGATGAAGCAAAGAACGAGGTGGAGAAGAAGGGATCGGACGGCGCCGGCGGAGACAAGGCGGCGGCTGTCGACGGTGGGCCACCGGAGAAGGGGCCGGTGACTGTTGTACTGAAGATGGATTTGCATTGTGAAGGCTGTGCTAAGAAAGTCAAACGCTCCATAAGCTACCTTCAAGGTAATTAAATTAACTTTTTAATTGAGATTCCCTTTAATTTTTTGTTCGTAATAATAATAGTAAATTGTTACCACGCGTGGATTAATACGTCATTAATGATGCAAATCAACCTGGGATTTTCCTAATCTTGTCGCCACGTAGGACATATTAGGAGATATCTAATTCTAGGAACACAACCAACGCTCAAATAATTTTCAGACCAATAAACTTACCCTTCGTAATTTTTTCTTTCACTTTCTGCGTACACAAACAAAATAGCAATTTATTATTTTTATAATTTGTTTTGTATGGTTGTGCGATCATGAAAGCTTTAATAGCCAATGGGTCCTAACAATTATTGCATCATGGCCCAAAATTTTTTTATTTTTTTTTGTAGGTGTTGAGAAAGTGAAGGCTGAGTGCGATGCAAAGAAATTGACAATAATTGGTAATAATATCGACCCATCTTGGATTAGAGAAAAAGTCGAACAAAAATCCAAGAAAAAGGTGGAACTAATCTCACCTCAGCCCAAGAAGGTTATCAGTGACGATAATGAGAAGATCAAAGTTGGTGATGACGAGAAACCAAAAGAGGTATTATATATACTATTTAATATTCGTCCCTTTTCAATTGGATGCCTTTAATTATTAATTGACGATAGAGGTGTTAGTATATGTATGTAATTTTCATTGATTGCTTTTTTTCAGGTTGTGGTTAGAACTATTGTGATGAAGATCAGATTGCACTGCGCTGGATGCGCAAATAAAATAAAGAGAATTATTGTAAAGAACATTTATGGTGAGTTGGTGCAGCAAAAACCCTTTAATTTTGCTTTTAGTTGAATTTGATTTATTATTTATGACCTATAAATTAGGTGAAGATGACCGATATGATAATTGTCTTAATCATCGAAGAATATTCCTATACGATCACATGCATGAATAGCCTTATCTTCACATTATTTTATTTTATCCTAAACATCTATTAATTTTTATTATTTTTATTACAGGGGTAAATTCGGTAACAACAAATCTAGACAAGGATTTGGTGACTGTAATAGGAACAATGGACGTCCAAGAACTCACCTCTTACTTGAAAGAAAAACTCAAGCGAGGCGTAGAAATCGTCCCTCCTCCCCAAAAGAAAGACGAAGAAAAGAAGGAAAAGGAAAAGGTTGAAGAAAAAAATAAGGACGAAAAGAAAGCAAGCGAAGGCGAGAAAAAAGTCGACGAGCCAAAACACAAAGAAAATAGCGAAGGAAAAGGCGAATCGAAGCCTAAGGATGAGGGCGTCGAAGGAGACGAAGAATCGAAAGGAAAAGGCGAGGTGATAAATAACAAAATGGAACGGCTTAGCTTCAACCCTCAAACGTACTACGCCATGCCCATGCATCATTATCAAGATTATTATCAAGGCGGTAATAATAACCAAGATTATTATGGTATGAATACTTCATACCATAATTATAATAACAGTCGAGGTTATTACCCTAATACGAACTATTTTGGACGATACGAGCAAAGCCCACCGCCCCCGCCGCCGACTTATCTGAGCAATTCAAAGGAAGATCAAAGTGTGCTTAGCGATGAAAACCCTAATGGCTGCTTTGTTATGTAATTTGAGGGCGATAATTTGTACATAAGATATATACGACGATAGTTATTATTTGTTTTTATTATATGGCTGATATATGTGTTACGGTTGATGGTTGATAAAATATTCAATTATGCTAACGAGGTTCGATGTGTGACTAATTAAAAGCTTATCTTATCTCTTAATGAAAGTGATATTTGAGGGAAATATAAAATAAACCAATTAGGTGGAAGGATATATCTTTGCATGGCGTAAGGGTTTTTATTCTTTCTTATCCTAGCTGTACGTGTAAGATAAATGGTCTTATTCATGTAAATAATAATACGCACTTCTTTTTGTCACGATGGTCCTATTTTTGTCCAGCATTTGAGGTCCATTCAATTATATGATTATCATCATTGTGTTTCTTGGTAATTATTTCCGACTTATTAGATTTGTTATAGATATGCATTACTTATAAAGACGAGCTATTTGAATTAGTGAAGCTTTTTAAGTACAAAGAGTGAAAGATGAATCGAGTCAGTTGAACTCGAGCGAGCTAATGAATTTAAAATTTTTCAATCTAAACTGAGCCATTAAATTCACAAAAGGCTCGACTTTAATATTTATCTTCGAGCTTAAACCCTAGTTTTAGTTTTCGAATTAGTTTATACCTCTATGTTTAATATTCAAGTACATAAAATTGCATTTTATTTTAATACATTTCATCATCCAGCGAATTACGTGCATACGATGATACAGACAAATATTTCGAATAAATCCAAACATAAAAAAAGGTACTATGAGATATACCACAAGCATATGGCTTCAATAATTGATTCAAAATAATTTCCTTTTACGCCACAAATTGATAGTTACGCTCGTGAAGAAGACATGATATTTTAAGCAATTAATATCTAATATAGCATTTAAGATTTTGTTAAGCTGAAACTTTCATTTTGCAAGTACGTCTAATTAGAACATACCGCGGGTGTGTGTATTTATATTTATATAGTGATATATGTATTATCCTTTTTTTTTTTTTTATCATTTTCTTTTTTCTTTTTCTGTTATCTTTATATCCAGACATATCATATGATTTATGCTCTGACGTTACTTTGACGAAAATCAAACCTTCACATAATCATCTTGGCTGCACAAACTCTAATGAAATTCCTACTAAGGAACAAAAAAGACCACTTTTGAATTGGATTTTTTTGATCAGATTTTTTAATGATACGCATAACACATTTTTATATACAAAATAAAAATATAATATTATATAATTTGGAGGGCATTAAGTTGGTACCACTTCAAAAGCTCAAACAAATTTAATTCTACTCGTGGCAATTATTTTTTGAAAAAAAACAAAACAAAAAAAAAAAACAAAAAACAAAAAAAAAAAAAACAAAAAAAAAAAAAAAAAACAAAACGATCGCTATAGATAAATACTGTCAATGGACTGTATAAAATCGAAACTTTGTGATTTTAGTGACTTTGTCATTAAAACCACAAGAACTTCTTTCTTTCTACATACTTATTTTTTATTCAAGGTTGACGTCGATTACACCACACCCGAGAATAGTTGAATCTGATTGTGATTCTTTTTTTGTTGAACCATATTATTTCAATAATGATTTAACATATTGGATTCTTATTACTTAGTGGAAAATCAGCCAACACATTTATATTTAGAAAATACAGCTGGACCAATTGATAAAAAAAAGTACAAAATGACAAATTGTATGCGTGGTTTTATTTTGTCACGTCAAGTCTTTAAGGGGCTTCACTTAACAGAAAAGAGTAAAAACGTATATAAGTTTTCATATGTTAAACTAATATGTTAAGCAAAACAGATATATTTCCATTCAAACACATCTCATTATATAATGCGTTGTAGTGTAGTGTCCACAATAAGTAGTTATCCACATGGACTAGTAATATGGTACGTAATATTATTAAGACATCACCATCGATATCAAAACGACTACCTAATTATAGCATCAATAGTTATATTATATACTTATTTTGACGTCTATATATGTAATTAATTATTAAATTGCAATGCTGGCGTCAGCGGATGATAGTACATACATGGATTCCTCATTCCACCTTACATTGTCCAAATTTGAGTCAAATGTGTAAGGAATAGAAAATATACTAACTATAATAATAAGTAGAGTAGAGAGTTTTGTTACGTGAGTGCGTCTGACTCGGCTATTAGTATGCGTTAAGACATGAATATACATATGTTAACTTAAGGATATTTAATTTTCATATGGGCATTAGTTTTGTCTGGTATTTTTTTTATCGTTTCATAGCCCATGAAGATATTCGGATAAGCGTAATGAATCGATTACGGGCCCTATTAGAGTTGGTACTGTATAGGGAGGGATACATAGGAGGGGTGGTCAAAGTTTGGATAAAACCGAAAAAATCGGCCGAACCGAAATTTTACGTAATTTTCGGTTCGGTTAATTCGGAATTTTGGTTGGTTTCGGTTCGAAATTTTGAAAATTTCGGTTTCTCGGTTCGTTTTCGGTGTTCAGGACCAAAAAATCGAAATAGCCGAAAAACCGAAATATTAATAAGTTTTATTTATATTGTGTTAAATGAGTTGGGCTTCAAATCTATAATAGTTGTTATATAAGCCCAAACATAATTATATTTGTTCATTTTGATTTTATTTATTATGATTTAAAAAAATATAATTTATATTTTATTGCTCATTTATTTGCCCAAACATAATATGTATTCATTAAAATTCTTATATTTTACTTATTATGATTTTAAAAAAAATAATTTATATTTTATTGCTCATTTATTTGCCTAAACATAATTATATTTATTCATTACAATTCTTTTTATTTTACTTATTATGATTTTAAAAAAATAATAATTTATTACTCATATTATTTGCCCAAACATAATTATATTTATTCATTAAAACTCTTTTTATTTTTCTTATTATGTTTTTAAAAAAATAATTTTTATTTTATTGCTCATTTATTTTTCAAATATAATATCTAGCATCCTTGTTATACCATTAAATATAAACTACATATTTTTTTTAATTAATTAGTTAAGCTTTTAACAGAAAATCGAACCGAATTGTAAAAAACCGAACGAACCAAATTAAAACGGTTCGGATATCGGACAATGCATATGTAAAACCGAAAACTGAAACCGAACCGAAATTTCGAAAAACCGAACCGAACCGACCGATGAACACCCCTAGAGATATATATAATTAATTATATATACTAGAAATTTGAAGCCACGCACAAGGCGCAAGCATAAATGCCAAATTTTCTTCTATCAACGTATTGTTTGTATCAAGTTATCATTTAATAATAGAATGTCAGCAAAATAGAAAGCAAATTCACAAGACAAAAAGAAGAGGTCTTCAATTGGTTGCACTATTCTGGCCACTCATATTATAACATCATTGAGTGACACTATCCTAACTGCTCCTCGTGTAATTTTTCATGATTCAGTTTATTCCGTTATATATCTGAATTTTTTCATAACCATCGGTACAATCTTTGATAGTTTCAATGGGACAATTTCAATGTGGTGCTAGCTGAATATGATTCTATGCTTCTTTTCTTACTCAGCAGCTTCAATCACGAGTACTGATATCTGGGTTTTTATGAGTTGGCAAATATGTTGGAAACCCACTAAGAATGTTTAATGCCCACATGAGTCCCATTTCATTAATAATGAACTGTTGGCTTGGAAAGAAAAGAAAAGAAAACAAATATTCGAAGATTGTGTAGCACACAATTTCCTTAAAATAGATTCGCTCCCTCACGTATGTGCTAGAGGTTTTAACGAGCGTCTATTTCCCAGGATACTTCGAAAACACGGCGTTCGTTTAGCACAAAAACGACACCGACAGCGAACGGGACAAGAAATATAGCAGAAATAATTTTGGATGGATTAGGATTTTTTTTTTAGTTGTGTGTGTGTTTTTTTTTTTCAAGCCTAATGACCTATTTATAGGGAAAAATTAAATTTTTTTTTTTTTTTTAAAAATTACATGACACACGTTTGATGTAATGGTTTAAACCATTCCATCAAACAACTCCAAAAACCAACTTCCCATTCTCAAAATCAATCCAAAAACCAACTCCTCATTCACAATTTTAATTATCTAACAATCCCCCACATGAATGAGAATTGGTTGGTTAATGTTTCTGTTATCTAATGATACTCTGCATAGAGGATAGTATGTTTACCATTTGAACTTCCTCCTTGTATGCACGCTTGGTTTACTGCAGTCCAGTAGAACACGATGTCTTTGAACTGTCCCGCTTTTCGTGTAAACGAACCCACGTACAATACACAGAGACCATTTTTCTCTTGTTCCGTTCTCATGGTTTTGTCCAGTACGGCCATGGACACGTCCTGATTCTGCGAGGGTTTCTAGAGAACTAAGCCTTTCAGTTCTCCTTTGAAGCGGCCCCACTTCTCCCTAACATAGGTGACTTCTCACGTCGCGAGTATTTTCTATCAATACTCTATGATAGTCATTAAAACATCATAATGCTAGCCTTTTCCGTCATCACTGTTTCTTGACAGGAATGAGCGGGGTTATCCCCCACAGTGATACCAAGTCCTAAGATTATGTTGTCCCTTTGAACCTAGATCTTGGGATCTCCAGTCATATAGGTAGGGTTTTCCTTCTTAGCACTTCTATACTTTAAGGCTTTAAGCCCATTCCTTTCGTCAACCTTTCAACTGCATCTCTATTTAACCCTTTGGTTAGCGGATCCGCAATGTTATCCGTCGATTTCACATAATCAATCGAGATAACTCCAGTTGAGAGCAGTTGCCTAACGGTATTATGTCGACGACGTATGTGTCTCGACTTACCATTATACATAGTACTCTGTGCTCGTCCAATAGCCGATTGGCTATCGCAGTGTATGCATATAGGCGGCACAGGTTTTTCCCACTTAGGAATATCCTCCAAGAAATGGCGTAACCATTCAGCTTCTTCTCCACATTTATCCAAGGCAAAGAACTCGGATTCCATAGTGGATCTTGCTATAACCGTTTGTTTCGAGGATTTCCAAGACACAGCAGCTCCAGCGAGTGTAAACACATAGCCGCTTGTGCTCTTAGAGTCCTTCATATCAGATATCCAGTTCGCATCTGTGTAGCCTTCTAACACAGCGGGATATCGACCATAGTGTAATCCATAGTCTCGAGTATACCGTAAGTATCTCAAAATCCGTATTATAGCGGTCCAATGATCCGCACTCGGATTGCTCGTGTACGAACTCAGTTTGCTTATAGCATAAGCAATATCTGGCCTAGTACAGCTCATTAGATATATCAAGCTTCCGATAATCCGGGAGTATTCTACTTGAGAAATAGCCTCCCCGCGATTTTTCGACAAATGAACGCTTCGATCTAATGGCGTTCTAGCAACACCAGAATCACCCTTGCAGAATTTGTCGAGAATTTTGTCTACGTAATGAGTTTGACTCAAAACAAGACCGTTACTCGTTCGTTTGATTTTAATTCCTAAAATCACGTCCGCAAGTCCCATATCTTTCATGTCAAATTTCGAATTTAACATATCCTTGGTAGACTTGACCATTTTGTCGTTACTACCAACAATGAGTATGTCGTCTACATACAGACACAAAATGACATAGTCATCGCCTGTTTCCTTTGAGTAAACGCATTTATCGCTCTCATTTATTTTAAAGCCGTAGTTGATCATCGCATGATCAAACTTTTCGTGCCACTTCTTAGGGGCTTGTTTCAAACCATACAAAGATTTGATTAATCTACAGACTTTCGTTTCGGTTCCCGGAGCACAAAAACCCTCAGGTTGCTCCATATATATTTCCTCATCTAATTCACCATTTAAGAAAGCTGTTTTGACATCCATTTGATGTACTTCCAAATTTCTTAAGGACGCGATTGCAAGTATCATCCTTATCGAATTTATTCTCGTCACAGGAGAATATGTGTCAAAGTAATCTAAGCCTTCGCGTTGCTTGTATCCTTTGATAACAAGTCTGGCTTTATACTTTTCCACAGACTCGTCTGGTCTTATTTTCCTTTTAAAGATCCATTTTGATCCTAAAGGTTTACATCCCTTTGGAAGATCAACTAACTCCCAAGTATGATTCTGCAAAATAGAATCAATCTCGCTTTTTATGGCTTCTTTCCATAAAGGCCCGTCCACGGAGCTCACTGCTTCGTTATAAGTCAGCGGTTCCTTTTCAATCAAATATGTAACAAAGTCATCACCAAAAGATTTCTCTATTCGGGCACGCTTGCTTCGTTTCGGTTCAATCTCATGAACCGTACTAGGAATCTTGGTTTCTATATCATCTCGTTTAGATGTACCAGATCCATAATCGAATTTACAAGGAAATACATCTTCAAAGAAATACGCATTCCTTGATTCCATGACCGTGTTCTTGTGTATATCCGAAATTTTCGAATCATATACAAGAAACCGATATGCCGTACTATTGTGTGCATATCCTATGAAAATACAGTCCACCGTTTTAGGACCAATTTTCACCGCTTTAGGTGCAGGTACGGCTACCTTCGCCAAACACCCCCACATTCGCAAATGTTGGTACGAAGGCGTCTTTCCTTTCCATAACTCATATGGAGTTTTATTCATTTTCTTTCGAGGTATCCTATTTAATAGGTAATTACTCGTCAAGATAGCTTCGCCCCACATATTAGGCGGTAGACCTGAACTCAATAACATCGCATTCATCATTTCTTTTAATGTGCGATTCTTTCGTTCGGCCACTCCGTTTGATTGAGGTGAATACGGGGCGGTCAATTCATGGACGATACCATGTTCCACACAGAAGCTCCCAATTGGCGCCTCATATTCTCTCCCTCGATCACTTCTTAATCTTTTAATTTTCTTGCCGAGTTGCGTTTCAACTTCGGTTTTGTAGAGAACAAATTTCTCTAATGCTTCGTCTTTGCTCTTAAGCAAATAAACGTAGCAATATTTGGTGCAATCGTCAATAAATGTTATAAAATATTTATTGCCACCACGTGTTTGAACGTATTTCAAATCACATAAATCGCTATGAATCAATTCAAGCGGTTCGGTACTTCTTGCTACCGAAGGGAAAGACGATCTCGTCATTTTTTTTTTTGGTAAAATGCGATTTTCATTTACCACAATCCCAGTAATACATACAAGTTCCAATCAGTTAGCATCAATCAAACTCTATAATGCAGTTTTACCAATTAACTACATGTGATACATTGGTATATGGTTGTTCTCGCCACGCGCCTCAGATGACCAAAGCTCTGCATCCGCATCTTCATTTCCTGCCTAATCATGAGACCAATCTGATCTGCACTCTTCATTCCCATGCCATGCTCTCTCCTGTTCCGCTCACCCCATATATGATGAAGCGTCATTTTTGCTTCAACGCAAATTTTGCATTTATATTTCGAATTAATTTCGAATGTTGGAATATGGTCTATGTTAATTAATCGACGTATCGATTCAAAATTAACGTGACCTAATCTACCGTGCCACAAATTGGAAGATTCAAGCAAGTAAACGGAAGAACGTTTTTCATTCTCATTTACAATAGTCATTACATTCAGCTTGAACAAACCATCACAGGCATAACCTTTACCAACAAACACACCCGACTTAGACAATATCACTTTGTCAGATTCAATAACAATACGAAAACCGTGTTTGTTTAACAAGAATCCCGATATAAGGTTCTTGCGAATTTCCGGTACATACAACACGTCTTTCAGCGTTAGTATTTTTCCGGACGTCATCTTGAGCATCACGTTCCCTTTTCCTTCGACGGTAGCAGCAGCCGAGTTGCCCATGTAGATCTTTTCTCCTTCAACCGGCTCACAGGTAGAGAAGAATCTACAGTTCGTGCACACATGACGTGTAGCACCGGTATCGATCCACCATTCTTGTGGATTCGACCCAATCATGTTTACCTCCGAAACCACCGCGACGAGGCTCAAGTCCTCAACTTCTTTGGTGATGTCTTTCACCATATTGGCCTCGTGTTGCTTCTTTGGAAGTCGACAGTCCGACGACTTGTGGCCTAGTTTGCCACAATTGAAGCACTTTCCCTTGAACTTATAGTTCGGCTTAGCGACGCCTCCGGTCGCCCCAAGTTTCGCTTTGGATTTAACCGCGCCTTTGCCCTTTTTAGAGCTATGCTCCACCACATTTACTTTCGGTTCAGATGAGCTCGACACTCTCTTTTCCGACCTTTTGTTGTCTTCTTCAATTCGAAGTCTAACAATCAGATCCTCCAAAGACATCTCCTTTCGCTTATGCTTGAGATAGTTTTTGAAGTCTTTCCAGCCCGGCGGTAGCTTTTCAATAATAGCCGCAACTTGGAAAGATTCACTCAGAACCATCCGTTCTGCATGGATCTCGTGTAAGATCAACTGGATCTCCTGCACCTGACTGATCACAGTCTTGGAATCGACCATTTTATAATCAAGGAACCGTCCGACAACAAATTTCTTTGTGCCGGCATCCTCAGTTTTATATTTCCGATCTAACGATTCCCACAATTCCTTAGCCGTAGCGACCGCACCATACACGCTGTACAGAGTATCGCTTAGGGCATTCAGAATGTAATTACGACACAGGAAATCAGAGTGTTTCCATGCATCAACAGCGATCACGACCTCAGCGTTCGTCTCGCCGTCGTTCACCTTGGGCTCGACCTCTTTCAGGTATGTTGCCAGGTTCAGCGTGGTGAGGTAGAAGAGCATCTTTTGTTGCCATCTTTTGAACGTGGAGGCTGTCCCCATAAATTTCTCCGGCTTCTCCAGGTGGTTGACTGGTACGGTTGGCTTCGTAACAATAGGTATGGCGGTGGGGATAAAAGTAGGAGAAGGAACGTCAATGTTTTCTTCGTTCGCCATAGACTGTTGGTTGTTGAGGAAGTCCACGTAGTCTGACATCGTTGCGGGATCGTCGATCTATTTTAAGATTGTTGGCTTGGAAAGAAAAGAAAAGAAAACAAATATTCGAAGATTGTGTAGCACACAATTTCCTTAAAATAGATTCGCTCCCTCACGTATGTGCTAGAGGTTTTAACGAGCGTCTATTTCCCAGGATACTTCGAAAACACGGCGTTCGTTTAGCACAAAAACGACACCGACAGCGAACGGGACAAGAAATATAGCAGAAATAATTTTGGATGGATTAGGATTTTTTTTTTTTTTAGTTGTGTGTGTGTTTTTTTTTTTCAAGCCTAATGACCTATTTATAGGGAAAAATTAAAATATTTTTTTTTTTTTTAAAAATTACATGACACACGTTTGATGTAATGGTTTAAACCATTCCATCAAACAACTCCAAAAACCAACTTCCCATTCTCAAAATCAATCCAAAAACCAACTCCTCATTCACAATTTTAATTATCTAACATGAACAAATACTAAGTTTATAATAATTGAAAACCAAACTTCTAAATAACAATAAGAAGTCCAAAAAGCATTTTGTAGGGTGCACCTTTTTTTCATTATTCAAAAAGTGAATTCCACATACTGTCACAGGGTAGAACTAGGAATATAATATGAGGGTATACAAAAAGATTAAATAAACCAAAATATTATATTAAGATAATAAATAAATAAACTTCCCATGTTTCCTGTCTCGAAGTGTCCCACTCGACCGGCTATGAGTGCTCACGGCTTACGTCTCACTAGAGCTGTCAAACGGACCGGCCCTTTACCTGCCAAAGCCCGCCAATTGGCGGGGCGGGCGCGGGTAAGCCCGCCTTCTGGCGGGCCTGAGAAAGGGAGGCCAGCCACGCCCTTGGGCGGGCCGCGGGCCTGGCGGTCTTAGCCCGCCAGAAATTAAAAAAAAAAGAGAAGAAATTAAAAAGAGGGAAAAAATTTAAAAAAGAGATTTTTAGTACGAAAGTATTTGTAATTTAATCTTAACTATTTAATAATAATTTACTTATTTTATTAAATTTATTTTCAATTAAAATTATAATTTAATCCAAAGTTATTTATACATATATTAAAAAATATTAATGTTTTTAGTACACAATGTTTTTATTATGGTAGCCCAACCCGCCCATTTTGACGGGTCTACGCCTCACACTCCAGGATGAGAGTAATCTCCACGGTCATTTTGACGGGTCTACCCACCCTATAACAAAAGTCAAGTTTCACGAAGAATCAAACCCCTGTCCTCAGTAAAGCTATCAAAATGGGTCGGTAGCCCGCCAAAGCCCGCCAGGCGAGGTGGGCACGGGCAAGCCCACATACTGGATATCAGTTGGAGAAGTCTTAAACACATGAGTATCATCTAGATTGAAAAATACTTTGAGTACCAGTTGAAAAAGTCTTAAATACAATGTTACCTCTCGGAATTGAAAATAACTTTTGTCACCGGCTGAAAAAGACTAGAAGACATGGATACCAAGTGGAATTACTTTTTTTTTTTTTTTTTACAGAAATTAGCCTATATTATACCCGCTTTGACTTTTGAGACTCCTTAAAAAAATATAAACCAAAGAAAACTTCATTACAAGCCAATGGGTTTGTTTGTTTACCTAATTATGCATGCGAATTCATAAATAAGGTCGGGCCCACATTTGCCTAAAAATAAATAAAAATTATCAATTCCAATTAATTCAACTACATAATAACACGTTTGTACAATCTTACACTAATCGATATATTACATCATAAGCCGTAATGGCAGGTTCGTGCCTGAGTTTAGTGTCCCTGTACGCACCTTCCTCCGCCGGTGCCTCACCGCCGCAGGTCTCACCTCTCAGACGGCGGAGATCGACGGCGGAGAAACCCTCATCCACTTCTGGGGTCCTCCCCCCTCTTCTTCGCCGTCCAAGCCCAAGCTTGTCTTAATCCACGGCTTCGGACCCAACAGCGTCTGGCAATGGAGGCCTCAGGTGAGCTTCTTCTCCGGCGAGTTCGACGTCTACGTCCCAGACTTAATCTTCTTCGGCGGGTCCCACACAAAGTCGCCGGAGAGGTCGGAGATTTTTCAGGCCGCCTGCATCGTCAAGCTCCTCGAGGAGCTCGGCGTCTCCAGGTGCTCGGTCGTGGGGACGAGCTACGGCGGATTCGTGGCGTACCGCGTGGCGGCGCTGTGGCCGGAGAGGGTGGAGAAGGTGGTGCTCGCGAGCTCGGCGGTGAACCTACGGCGGAGCGATAATGTTGGGCTTTTAAAGAGGGCTCGAGTGGGAGCTCTTGAAGAACTGATGCTGCCGACGACCGCCTACTGTATGAGGGTTGGGCTTCACCTCTCTGTTTTCCGGCGGCCTTATTACATACCAGATTTCTTCCTCAACGATATGATCAGCGTAAGCTTCCTCGTTGTCCTTGAGCTGACCATTTTTTTTCCTATACATTTTAATTAGGATAAAAGACAAAATAGGTCTTTGGTTCAAATCTCTATCGTGTATATTTTTTTTTATACCGATGTTTAGACCAAGGTTCTGAAACCAAGTTTTTGAACCGGACCGGATATTTTAGTGGTTTATGGTTTAGTGGTTTAACCGGAATAAAACCGGGACAAAACCGGTATGAAACCGGTGTATTTAAAATTAAAAAATATATTAAAATCAGTGCAATGGTTATTTTTATTTTTTAGTAGTGAATATTGATATCATACATAGCTTAAATATGACTGTTATACACATTTAGAAAATATTTTTTAACCTTAAATTTAATTTTTTTTCCATAACTTTAATTTAATAAACAATTAAAAATTATATCAGAATTTTAGCTAATTTTATACATAAAAACAAAAATCAAAGTTGGGCCGACGAATTTTTCGGCCCATTAGCTTTACTTCTAATTGGATTATTCACCTGGTTTAGACGCAAGATAGTCGTACCATATGGAAGTACGTGCTAATAGCAGTGGATTAGTGTTATATATCTGGGGACCCAATGTTGTGCTGCACACAGAGAGGACCCCGACAGGTTATCCTGCACTGCTGACATCAAGGTCCCTGTCTATATAGCGCGGGTCACTGTCGTATAGCACGGGGCACTACTATACAGCACGAGGACCGTGAGGGGTCTCATGCGTTTGATTATTCCTGTAAAATGACAAAAATACTCTTAGATTGAAGGCTTTAAATTTAACATTTGAAATGAGAAATATTATTTTTTTTAACGTGATTTGGTCCAATGACATTTTTTAAAAAGACCCAAATATCGAACCCCTGTAAAATGACTATTGAAGGCTATTTAAAATGTGAAATGAAAAAGCTGTTTTTTAAGTTGACAAGGCCATTTTCTATAAAGTTCCAATATTGAAGATAGTTATTCACCGTATAAGATTCTTTAGTTTCTTACCAAATAGAATTCTTGGTTGATAGTCTAGGAAACATTTAATGTTGTCCGTTAAGCTAGTGTTAAAGTTGATGTCTTTTTCTACACTTCATTTATCTTTTTGCTATATATATTAAGTAATTAGATACCTCCCTAGTCACCATATAATAGATTTTTAGTTGCTTACCCAATAGATACCTAAGTGACTTGTTTGTCCAGTCAACATTTAATTAATTCATCCCCTTATGCATTTTTCATGTTGCTGTTATTATTAAAGAGTTTTTATCGGTTGTTGACTGGTCCAGGAATTATATGGTGAGAATAGGAAAGAAAAGATGGAGCTCTTGAAAGGGTTGACCCTTGGACGAGATGAAAATGTCAACCTAGCTCATCTGTCACAGGTTAAATATCATAAAAATACTCCAACAAAATATTCCAATTTTCTTTTGTCAGCTATTGTTTGTTTTTGAAAATATGCAGACAGTACTGATTGTCTGGGGAGAACACGACAAAATATTCTTGCTGGAGAAAGCCATGGAACTCAAGGAGTAAGAACCATTGCTACATCCTATGATTTCAACCTAGAATTAACATCTCTAATCGCAAGTAGCGTCTGATAATCCTCTTAATTACTGCACTGCAGATTGCTTGGGGAGAAAGTGAGGTTACAAGTCATAAAAAACGCATCCCATGTTCCCCATTTGGAACGAGCGGGACAGTTCAACAACATCGTCAGCAATTTCTTACATGAATAGATAGATTTCAATGTAATATACGTTTCACTTTCCAAAAAATGTAGAAAAAAAAAAGGAAACCAAGATTAATGTTGTGGGGGGAGATGAACTGTTTGAGGAAGGAGATGGTATGCGATGCTAAGCTCCTCGAAAACGTTCTTGATCTCAAGGACGAGCTCTGATCTCCTTCTGTTCTTTTCTGCAAAGTCTTGAAAATTCATCGTATGGTTGAAGAACAGAGCCATCTTTAGCTTGTTTACGTCTTCGATCTCCTTTACGACTACGTCGTGATTAGGATGCCATCGCTGGGGATTCTTCTCCAAGTACCTGCAAATATCACACACACTCACAATCGTCTATTAATCAAGAAGTGAAAAATATGCAGCGAAAGAGAGATTTTACTGTTTTATTTTGTCTTTAAGGGCCCCGATTTTCTCCAAGGGCGTAGCGAAATCGATGGAGAATTCGAGGGAGTCGACCATATCTGGGCTTCTGTAGAAATTGCTGATAGGTTTCGTCGCCAACACTGAGTTTGGATAGAATATCTTCTCTTTGTCGAACCTCAAAAACACGGTCGTTAGGATATTCATCTCTTCCACGATCATCTGCATATGCGAAGGTTAACCAATCGCTTACAGTTATCAACGACAGTAGATGAGCAGACATGTTCTAAAAGAAAGAAAGTAAGAAAAACCTGAACTCCATCGATGACACAGCGATCGCCGACGTCGAAGGGATGCATAACGAATACGAAGATGATTGCCTCGAATATGGTCTTGCAAGTGTTTCCAAAGATAAACGCAGCTAAAACGAGCTGTGAGGATAGCAATACGAGGACTTTCGTATTCGCTATTCCCGTCAACAGAAGCCACACTACGATCATTACGACGAATAAGACCACAGTGACGAGATTGTTCAGCTGTTTGACTGCTGTTTTTGTGTCGTTGAGGGCATGAGCTAGCGTTTTTCGCCCTTTGTATACTTTCACCTGTTTGAAAGATGAAATCTTTAACTTCTGATTGGCTTCAATTCAAAGACATTATAAGGTTTCTCATGAAGGCCTTAAGGATGAAGAAACCTACCACCCACTCTGTCAGAGTTTTTCTGTCGATCTGCCCAGTGTCAGCAACATCGATCATGGGAAAGACAAAGTCAACCTCTTCTTTTATCATGAATCTCCTTAGATCGAGCTCGTCGATGTACCTGGACAGAGGTTTCGACCCAAAAATTACTTAGACGATGATGTAATAAGCATTAGTGGGCATTGATCAGGGCCGGACTTACTTGCTACCAGGCTGAGCCACGTTTCTGAAGATGTGATAAGAAGCAGCGATAGCTTCTTCTTCGTTGGTGATCTCTTTATCAGTCTGTTCATTCCTTGCTCCATAAACGCTCTCATCTATGGTGTTCGAGAGAGTTGCGAGGTCCGAATTAGAAATCACGTCGACCAGCGTCTTCATGGTCCAGGCAGAGACCTTCTCCTGCTTCATTCGATGGAGCTTGTTCATATCGATGACCTCTTTATCCTTCTTTTCCTTCTTATGATCATTCCCCTTTTTAGCAACACGAAAGCTGAATTGGCCTACGTTACTATTAGCTTTCCCAACCATCTGCTCCATCTCCATAATGGGCGGCCCAGATAGAGTCAAGAGTATGTACTGATGAAATATAGACTCCTGAATCCTATCGAAGAACGTGTTTACGTGGAACGAAGATGCCAAGATCTTCAGAAGCAGTGTTTTCAATAGCCACAAGAAGGATCCTATTAGCAACGATGCAATAGTCCATGTTATGAAATCGAAGACATTAGAGGTTAGATGTGAGTGTTCACCCCCTTCTCTGAATAGCAAAACCCAAGTGATTAGCACCAAACCCATCCAAATACAAATGCGAACGCTCTTCTTCAGACCGTAGGCAAAGTATAGGACCTTCTTCTTGAGCAGATAGTTTAGCTCGATGAACAGAACAACAAAGTGAACCAACCATTGGCTAACAAGCAGCCCACTGAATGTTACCAAAACGAGTAAAAGCCACCTCCATATTAGTAATCCCCCGAGCTTCATTTTCTTCAGCTTATCGACGGTCAAGCTTGCTATTAGCAAGCCAAGAACAAACAGAAAGAGCAGCCATTCGATCAGAACTTTGACCCTCACTCTTTTATACTTGAGCTTCTTTCTACTGCTCACTTTCTTGTATATTTCCTCATCCTCATCCACCCCACCGAAACCTCCAGGCGTTGAAGGGATCAACGGCGTCCTTGGGGTCGTAATCGACACATTTCTGCTCAACCCTTTGCTGACGGAATCAAAATTTTCAGCAGGCGAAGGCCTATTAGCTACACCTTCAACTAATTCACCGACCTCCTCGAGGAGTTTACCATCAATCATCACCGATTGCTCGCCAAACCTCGATTTGGGCTTCGAGTAGATCGATTTCCTTCTAGTTAGGGTTTCGGGCCTGGGGATCTTCGGAGGCTTTTGGGGGCTTGGATTGAACCTCGCAATTTCAGGCGAAGAGCAGTTCGAAGCAAGCGATATGCGAGCATTCACTGGCGATTCGCTAGCTGTTGGTTTGTGAGGCGAGCCAACCATTTTCGCACCATTTTCGGAACCAGAAATGTTAATGACGACATCATCCATCGTCCTATGAGCCTCTGCCATGGCCAAATCTCCCCTCACTCGTCAGCGCTGATACAAATCAAAACATACTTACTAACAGCATGTAAAGCATCTTCTGCTTAATCGTGGTTGCCCATTTCACACCTACTATCCATACCACCAGTGAAGAAAGGAAGAAAAGCAAACTGCATCTATACCACAATAGACTAGCTTGAAGCTGCTAAAACCTATCACACAATCGCACGTATAAAGAGTTCGATCAGTTACCATAAAATCAAAGGAAGGATTTTCAGTTTCAAGCGTAGGATTATCCTTGTAGAAACTTGGCGTTCGTGGAAAAAGAACCCTAGAATCCAATCCAAGGGTATCGTGTGAGTGAGCTGAAGCAGGTGAGTGATGAAAGTTGATACATACACCTACTAATTGCCAAGAGAAAAGAAAATGGCCGGCACATTTGAATATTCATAGCCGTGTCCATATAATATTATTATTTAATATTACGATAAAATGTTCAAACATTAAATATTACCCGCTATTTTGGAAATTCAAGCGTCAATAAAATATATATAAAATATAGAGATTTGTTATGGTGCCACCAATGCTGAGCACCGTAAACAAATCTCTCGATTTTGAGCTTTTTCAATCTCCGACGTCCCCATTCCCATAGTCAACCCTTCCAATTATGTTGTAACCTAATCGCCATCTTCGATACATTAGTTTTAAGAAAATTAATTATTTCGTATGTCGTCCAAACATGAGTAGTAGATGGAGAATTTTCTTAAAAATCAACGTGTCGAGGAGCACAAAGGTGATGGCAGCACTTGAGATTGAAAAAAGCTCAAAATCTATAGATCTGCTTACGATGCTCACGGTGGTTGGTCAATTAGGTCTACAACATAGCAAACATTATATATATATATATTGTTTACAAGAAATGCTTCTATCTGCTTTATTAGACAAGTTGAATTTAGTACGCTGAGTACGAGAATTTCCGCCAATTAGTAAACCATGTTAGAAAAAAACTGAATTTTATTTAAAAAATTATGCCTCGAAATATAATATAAATGCAAACACCTTGAATTCAATTTTCATTGGTAGCGACCGATTTTTTCTTTTATTTAACCTAAAGGTGTCTTCGGTCTTCCGTTATTTAATATTATAATCTACCTCTAGGAAAAATACTTTTTGTCAACACATTTATGTCCTTTTCGAGATCCGATCTCCATCACATATTCAACTTTAAAATTCGTACTCAGATTATTCTTAGAGTCATGATTATCGTCCACTAAGAAAGAGCCTTTGCTTCCCAATGCAAGATTATCTTAGTTAACAAAATGTAGAAAAACATTTATTTTTATTGAGTTCAATCTCGAAATATTCAGATCTCTGTTACCTATGACTATGGTGCAACATTATTTCTCTATCGAGATTTAAGTTCAAAAGATGTAAAACTTGAATTGTGGAATCCGATATATAAATATATGTATATTATGGTCCACATATTCATAATTGTAAAAATTTTATTTCCCAATAACTGTTATGGGAGCGAGCTCTACGTATATTGTCGTTACATTCATTTTTTTTTCATATTTCCTTTTTCCTTGTTGGTGTTATAGTTAAAATATATGATTTGCTATATACATCTATTTTTTAAAACGAAACAGCATTGAGTACTTGGTTGATTCTCTAAAGGATAAGCTCGGTTCTTGTCTTACCAATTACAATGAAAATAAATAAATTAATGCAATACAAAAGTAATCCCGTTCTAGGATAGATGTCTGTGTTCGATGTTTGTTTGAAGATTAGTATAAAATTTAAATAAAGTTGTCGAGTTTCAAGCTTCAACGTGACACCTACCTATACATTGTCCTTTATTAATAAATTAATGTAACAGCAAGCCTGCGCAATTATTAGGAAAGCATCTTTTATTTTTTATTTTTTGAAAATGTTATCTCCTAAGCCCCACTAGCTAATTAATGGCATTACTTAATAGATTAAGCTTAATTATATTGTTTACCTGTTCTCGATTTGGCACATCTGTAAAGGACTACTGAGAACAAACAAAAAAAACTTCATTTTTTAGTTTAAATAAGATGCTTATGCATTTATGAAGTTAGTCGGATTATGGAGTCTATGTTGATGTTGCGTGAGACACAAATAGTAAATAAAAAAATTGCCCCATAGAGAGGGGTTTTTTCTAATACAGAAAAAAGGTTAACTCAAAAATAATAAGAGGATTCATAAGAGCAATTGATATGTCTTATTTAGCAAGAAAAGATTTTGACGAACAGAAACAATTATCTTTTAAGTCTAGCAAAGTGAAATTATTGGACGAACAGTGATCAGTTTACCTAAAGAAATTCCTTTTTCGTGAATCATGCGTTACATCATAAAAAATCAAAAGAAAAAGACCAATCATATCCATTAAAAAAGATTAAAAAACAAAAAATATTAAATAATGACGTCAGTGCCAGCTCACGAAAAATAATTTTGTTGTGCTCCTTCGAAATACTGACAAGGGTGGTTGAGTTTGAGTTCAAAGTTCAAACATATCCATATGTTGTATTCTTCAAAACATGCTCACTTCTCTTCTGTGATGGCGATTCATTCATATTAAAAGCTGTGGACTTTTTTATATCAATAAAACCCTTTTCGTTCTGAGCCTATTCTATTCTCATGCAAGTTTTATAACAGCACCTAATATACTTTAAAATATACGAAAGGAAAAAAGAAAGAAAGGGAAAAAAAAATGGGGCTACTTTTTGCCTTCACAAGGCACGAGCATTAACACAATCATTCAGGTTGGTGTGAACCTCATTTAATTATTGGATCAGTTATTATAGATAGCCTCGGAACAAAGAAAGAAAATGGGGTGTCGCCATTTAACAGCTTCATTTTTCGTTGAAGGTTTTTTTCTTAATTATTTTTTTGTCCCTTTCTTGCAAATGAGCTGATGATGTGGTCCGTCTCTTATTAAATTCCGAGCATAAAGTCAGACGGTAAAACGGTTCTTTTTCTCCGATGGACGAAGGAAATTCCCAAAACTATTCCATCTACGCTTAGAGACGCAACGATTCTTGCTTTGAGGTAACTGCTTATCGATTTATTGTAATGTTTTTTTTTTTAATTATTATTCTTGCACCATTTTTCACTATTTTGTGTTGTTTAGCTTCTGAAGTTGTTGCTCTGAGCCATAAATCCTTGTTCAAATCCTCCAATGTTCTTCATGTCACCATCTACTAGAAATCTATTCAATCAAAGTGAAAAAAAAAAAGAAAAAATAATTGATATATGCTCTTCCCCAGGGTGTGTGCAGCAGTTGTAATATTGGTTTGGCTGTTTAAGATGACACCATAAGAATCATAGGTTATGTTAGAATCCTTACCAAATTCAACGATTTAATTAACTGTGTCTTATGTTGGCCAAGCAATACAGGTGAAACAAAAATGAAGTTTTCGGATATTATGCAGAAGTTTTCGTTCGATCCCGGTTAGTTAATAATATAATCTTACGCTATATGTTATCGATCGATCGCAATTTTTTTTCGGGATTACGAGTATAGTTCTATATAAAAAGGGAGGACCAACAATTTTTTTTTGTTTTGATTGCGTTGCACCTAACCTTAGGTTTGTGTGGAAGTTACGAAAATAGCCCGAAGGACGAAGCAAGACCCGCCCCGACCCCACGACCGTATTCTGATCCCCGAGAAGTCGTTTACATGGAATACGGTCCATCGACGGTTAGTTAGTTACTTACATACTATGGAGAATTTCTTTTCGACTACGATTGTTAACTCAGGTTGACACGACAGAAGAACGAATTTGGAGCTCGTAATAAATGTTGGAAATATAATATATAAAATTAAAAATATCCCTCCTTCCAGATTAAGCTTTTAGGTGAAATGATAATTCAATATGATCTCAGAGTTCATGTACTAACGAAGTCTTGGGTACGAATTTTAACAACCGCCTATTTAAAAAAATTACAGTCCAATACTAGATAATAAGGAAATCAGTCTATATGTTATACTATGATACATAAGCTTAATTTTTTTTAGGCAAAGTGGCAAATAACGCTATGTTCTCGTAGCCCGATAACGTATCAGAATCATTGCAGGGCTACCCTCATTTTGGCTCGGGAATAACCGCTTACGCGCACAACAGTAATAATACCGCCGTAAGATTCTAACCGTTTCTGAAAAGTAGAACTAAGAATGTATCGATGCGATGTTCGTTTTCTTGGGCATATCGATGTTTTGAGCAGATTTGTTACCCGCAAGTGCTCGGCTTCGGACAAGAAAGAGTTGCTCTCCCCGTCGATTGCTCGCAAGGCGTCCCTATCTACGTCAACGCCAAGCAATACCACGCAATTCTCAGGCGCAGGCAAACCCGGGCAAAACTCGAGGCTCAGAATAAGGCGGCTAAGCCCAGGAAGGTATTTTATCTCTAAATGATACTTTTAAAACCTCTTATTTAAATCGCGAACTTATTAATAGAATCATGACTATCCTACCCATGTTGGTACACCAGCCCATGTTTGGTTATAATCTTTATATAAAAGCCCATCATGTATTGTATATTATAAAGCGGGGATACGTTATCTCAGCCATATAACTTAGCTTACTTATGGGGTGTTTGTTCCCGATGATCCAGCATCACGGTGATACTCGCATCACCGTAATGTGAGTATCACCGTGATATGGATCAAGGTGATATATCATCACTGTGTTTGTTTTGGGGTGATATTTCATTTCGCATATCAAGGTGATATTGGAATATTATATTTGATTAATCACAGTGACGTGATGTGTGGGGTGATATTGCATATATGACATATTTAACCTACGTACATCATATCGGTAATGTGAATTAATATGTTTATGTTGAGGTGATATTTTAGTATCGAGTTTAGTTTTTTTAGCATTTATTATACGTCTATTATATATCAATATTATTTTATACTGTTAATTATTAAATATGTTTTTAAGATTTAAAATAGTTAGTTATATAATTTAAATACGAGTAGGGCTATATAAGGAATAAATGTTAAAATATTATGGATAATATTGTCCAAATAAAGATTTTAAATATCACCTCATCACCGTAATGTTGGATCATCTAGCATTTGGGGGGTGATCCAAAAGTTAGAATACCACCATACCTTGATCACCTAGGTGATCCTTCATTACGGTGATGACTCATCACCTACGAAAATCAAACACAGTGCTGACGAGGTGATGTGAAGATCACGATGATGTTTTAGAGATCACCTCAAAACAAACACCCCCTTAATGTGATAGAACATTATGCTCGGGTTGAAATAATAGAAACCAAACCGTATATTAGCTAATATTATTTATATTATCTGAGCTTATAGGGGATACCCAAACGGGCCCTAATAACAATATCTCAATATCATATGTAGCCATACCTCCACGAATCCCGCCATCTGCACGCGTTGAAACGGGCCCGCGGTTCGGGCGGGCGATTCCTCAACACGAAAGAGTTGCAAACATCGAAGATTTCTTCGAGCGACGATAACTTGTCCTACGAAGAAAGCGGCGGCTGGCGAGAAACTTCGGGCCCGAAGGAAGCTTCTGGAATCTTCCACATGGACGGAAGTTTGAGAGGGCTATCGTTGGCTTCTTTTCTATCGTCGGCGCATTCTTCGCATGCACTGAAACCCGACGAGAGGCTGCGCTTGTCGATAGTCGACGAGCGTTCGAGGATCGGCGCGGCGACGACTTGAACTCTTGGGGTACAAAATTGGCAGATCATCCTTGGCTATGTTTCAAATTTCGACCTGAGTTGTGCGATAATGATGTGTGTTACTGTTATCGTCCTTTTAACTTTGCACACATTATCTGTGTTCTTTGTTCTTCAGTTCCTTGAATTGGGATTTCATTACGGTATGCTTGATAACCAAACCTTTTGCTTGTATTTGCAGTCTCTGTTTTGCTGCATTATGAGTGTATTAGTAGAAATTATGAAAGATAAGAGTGAAATTAATGGTCTACTTGAATATCCGTTCGTCGAATTTGAGCCTTGACTCCGCTCATCTGAGCTCGACTGTAAACAGTTGGACTCGAGCTTAAAGCAAAAATTAAATACTATATAAAACGTTCTAAAAAAATTTCAGTCAAATCGGCTCGGCACATCTTTCATCCCACGGTATAAACAGAAAATTCGAGCGTAGAGTTGCCGAAAACAGAAAAGGATAATAGTTGTAAGGATGTTAATTCGAGCGTGGACACGGGATTGCCATCGTTGGTATTAATTTTTTTCCCGGCTGAAAAAGGCATAATATACAAGCAGTAAGGATGTTTTACATCTTTAATGTTACAATTTATGAAAAGCCTGTAATACATATAGTTGTAACTGCGGAAAACGAAAGAAAATTATTACCCGATGAATTATGCAGTTAGCGTCGAAGTTCTTGAAAGTATACCCCACAAAACTCAGGTCTTTTGGTGTGAGCTGTGTCTGCTCGAGGTAATAAGTTGGAGCAATGCCATCGATTAAATGGAAAACTTCGGTTAAGATATGCTTAAATGAATCACTAAAGTAATGAGGTTCGCAGAATTCCTTGAGCTCGGAGGTATTCACGCATGCTCTTGGTCCGGTTTTATCCCAACCGAGTTATATATAAGGATATAAAATCGTGGATTTTTTGTCTATTCAAAAGTTGATACGACCAATCACATCATCGAAAATTCCACGAGTCCAATATGTAAACAAGTTTGGTTATTATTAAGACAAAAGGCTCGTATTGGGCCATGGCCCGTCTTTTCGGCCCATTTGAGAAACCCACCATAAGGATTCACAACGCTGTCGTTTAGCAATCAAACGTAGAGGGGCAAAAGAGTCAATTCGCGTAGTCCTAATCCAAACCCCTAGAAACGCACGCAGTCTCCTGTTCGCCCCACTTTCTTCCCTGTTCTTCAAACTCCGCGGCGCAGATCCGAGGAGTTTTGGAAAAGAAATTTCACCGTGCAACTTTGCTCGATTCGGTAGCTTCTGCTGTCAGATTTCCGTTTGAATTGAAGTTTCAACTGCTAACAAGGTATTTTTTTGCTAGCGTATTTGTTTCGGATATGAGTAGAATTTGTTTTTTAACTCTTGTTTGGATGCGTGTTGAAGGTTGTGCAGATCTAAATGTTTTCTGTGTGGCTAGGTGTTTTTTTCGTGTTTGAGAGCTGGTGAATGGTTGATTATGTATGTCTCTTGCCCAGTTATGGTCTTTCTTGTGTCTGCTTTCGGATGGTCAGCTTGGTCGGTGGTTTGGTTTTCTTCTTTTTTTCTGTCTTGGTATGTTTTTGCCGTGGAATGAACTTTAGGCAATTAATAAGTTCGTCTATTATGACCGAATTCTGGGATGTTCGATGTGCCTTACTGCTTACTCGAATACACTGGTATTCAGCGTGGATTCTCAATTTGGTTTTCTGTAGTCATGGCTGGAACAGCACCTGAAGGTTCTCAATTTGATGCTCGTCAATTTGACAACAAAATGAATGAACTGTAAGTCTCTTCTGTATAAGGGATTGAAGAAAAGGTAGAAAATAAAATTTGTTATGTTCCTGCAGTTTGGAATTTCACTTTTCAGTGTAGAAAAAAGTGATTAAATTAACCACAAGTAAGTTGTTTATTCTAGTTTTACAATGTTTGCGCAGGCTTGCAGCTGATGGTGAGGAGTTCTTCACATCTTATGAGGAGGTTTATGACAGTTTTGACGCAATGGGTCTGCAGGAAAATCTTCTTAGGGGCATCTATGCATATGGTAGTATTCATTTTAAAGGAAATTGCTTTGTATGCTATAGTAATATTTTATTAGGACATTGTTTTTCATTCATCGACGATCCATTGAATGGAATTGGTCTCTTGGGTTCTTATTCATCATCGATCAGTAATTTGATCCTTTACTTTGTGGTCTACTTTATATCTAAATCAATTTGTGTGGTCTAGTCCACAGTTATACCTAAGCTTTTAACAGTAGTTCTTTTGATTTAATTTCTGTTAGTAACAGTCGTACGTTTGATGCTTCTGAGTAGTCCTATGTTTTATTTAGAATTTGAGATGGTGTTATGTAGCTGTTTTTCTAAATGGTATAATTTTTATTCTCAAGGTTTTGAGAAGCCCTCTGCAATCCAACAAAGAGGAATTGTTCCATTCTGCAAGGGGCTTGATGTGATCCAACAGGCTCAATCTGGGACTGGGAAAACAGCAACCTTTTGCTCTGGAATCTTGCAGCAGCTCGACTACAGTATTGTCGAGTGTCAAGCCCTTGTCCTGGCACCGACCCGTGAACTCGCCCAGCAGATTGAAAAGGTCATGCGAGCACTCGGCGACTATCTTGGTGTCAAGGTTCACGCGTGTGTCGGTGGCACCAGTGTTCGCGAAGACCAACGTATTCTCTCCAGTGGGGTCCACGTTGTCGTTGGTACCCCTGGGCGTGTCTTTGACATGCTGAGAAGGCAGTCTCTCAGGCCCGATCACATCAAAATGTTCGTGTTGGATGAAGCTGATGAGATGCTTTCCCGAGGATTCAAAGATCAGGTCAATCTCTTGAATGAAATTTACATGGAACATCTTCACCTAGGGCGCACATACTCTCAGTAAATGATGATCTCGCCTTAAACTGATATCTTTATCTTTGAATAAAATTTACATGTATATCTTGAGCTAGTGCGCATACTCTTAACTATGCTCTTGCCTTAAACTGATACCTTGAATATCTTCGTTCACAGATTTACGACATCTTCCAATTGCTGCCTCCCAAGATCCAAGTCGGCGTATTCTCCGCCACCATGCCTCCCGAGGCCCTCGAGATCACCAGGAAGTTCATGAACAAGCCAGTGCGTATCCTCGTGAAGCGCGACGAGCTCACCCTCGAGGGCATCAAGCAGTTCTACGTCAACGTTGATAAAGAAGAATGGAAGCTCGAAACGCTCTGCGATCTATACGAGACCTTAGCCATCACTCAGAGCGTCATCTTCGTCAACACGAGGCGTAAAGTCGACTGGCTCACAGACAAGATGAGGAGCCGTGACCACACTGTCTCTGCCACCCACGGTGACATGGACCAGAACACGAGGGACATCATCATGAGGGAATTCAGGTCGGGCTCGTCGCGCGTGCTCATCACCACCGATCTATTGGCTCGTGGTATTGACGTCCAGCAGGTTTCTTTGGTCATAAACTACGACCTTCCTACGCAGCCCGAGAATTACCTCCATCGTATTGGACGAAGTGGTAGGTTTGGTAGGAAGGGTGTTGCGATTAACTTTGTGACCCGCGATGATGAGCGCATGCTCGTCGATATTCAAAAGTTTTACAACGTTGTGGTGGAGGAGTTGCCGGCCAATGTTGCTGACCTTCTCTGAGTTGAGGTTTCTTTTCAGTGTTTTGAAACTGTTCTGTGTTATTGTGTTTCTTTGCTGTTTATGCTGTGTCGTGTTTGTGGCCTTATTTATTAGGTGGTAGACCGTGATCTGGGGAGACGCTTCCTTCTCTCCCCCTTTTTTTTTTCGGTTTGTGTTTTTTGTTGTAATTTAATGTGATATTAACTGAAAATGTTGTTGGACTTTTTATCGAGTCTGAATATGGATTTATATCTAATCCCCTATTGATTTTATGGCTATTGCCTTCAATCAGTTTTACTCAACTACAATGTATGTTATTTCAAACATGAGAGTTCTTTTGATTTATGTTCATTACCACCTTAGTGTGAGGATATACCATAATACTGATGGAACGAACATCTATGACAAGTAAACAATTTGCAAGCAGTAGGAAGCACAGCAGCTGCGTCTATATATAGGTTAAAACATGAGAAAATTTAGTGTAGTCAACTGTCTCAACAAGAATGGTACATGGGTTCTGTGAAACGTAAAGCATAAATTAATCGTGCGATGGACGAGAGATCTCAGGGTTCATACCACGTGAGGCTTCCCACGATCAGATATTTTCCCGGAAGATTGCCAGCAGACGGCGCAAGATATGTTATTTTCTTGCTGAAATTCAAATACGAAGGAGCCGTGTCACGTGTAGGGAAAAAGAAATGAAAGAACAAAATTGATATTCGTAACCTTTCAAAGTTGACGTCAGTGATCCAGATGAATCCCCCAACATTGCTAAAACCAAAAAAGAGAAAATGAGCAGATCTTGTTAATAACGTTAATAGAAATGAAAAAAGGATGAATATGTCTCTATGGGCAGCCGAAACAACACAATCCTTTCAAGTATGACATGAATTTATCTCTGCTAGTTTATCATTTTTTTTTTTGCAATTTTACGTCTTTGGCAGAGGGTCATTTTTCCCAGTTCAATGCTCCTAAGTAATTATTTATAGGGCGACCAAACACGAAATCCAATGCACGTTCAAAAAAAGATCCTTTGAAAGACGTTAATGGAGAATTAAAAAGTACCTGGATATGATTTCTTCTGGTTCTTTGGCGAAGGAGACGGCTAGGACTAGATGAAGTAGGTCTTGGTTAATAGTAACAGGAGTCAATCTTGTAGGTTCAGCAGCTGGCTCAGCTCCAGCTGGTAAAGCCGATCGTGGGGCCTGTGGCCCGCCGCCAATTCGATAGATGAAGTTCACTATGTTAGAATGTGGCGAAAGATCATTAGTGAGACCGTAGAAGTATTCCTGCATTGAATGATTGAATCGTAAGGAATAACAGATGCAATATCAAGATAAAGATGTGTTCAACTTCAAAATGAGCTTCCAATGCTTTATGTTATGGCTTTCCTTACGCGTATTCTGTAGGCTCGAGATTTCTGGCGAACTTTGGCATTTCTTGAGACGACGCCACCAGACTTTTGGAGCTTGACCACATCTACATTAGGTTTCGTCTTAAGGACGTCTTTCAGCATGCTCCAAAGCTTTTCCTGTAGAGAGGATCTCTATGAGACGTTTCTTGAACTTGAGAAATGAAAGTCATCAATGCAATTCATTCGTCAAATGATTCACAACATTCATTTTCATCTGAACAGTACCTGACCCAAAACCAGAACTACTGTTGCCTTCAGTGTATCAATTGCATGCAACAACAACTGTGAGGATTGCAGAAACGAAGGATTAGATAAGTGATAGAAAAATCCATCTTTGAACTGCAAGTCAACACACACCACTGGACTACCTCATAGCCTACACCTTCTATCCATCCCATGGTATTGATCACCATGCCTGAAGCTCTGGACTCCAAATTTCCGGTGAACTGTCTCTCTAGAACTTCAGCAATTTCTTTTACTAATACTTTGTAGAGATCTACGTTGACACTGAAAACAACAAATCGGAAGGGAAACAACTTGGGGTTGAGAGAAGATGCAATATAGGACAAGAAGCAAGCAGGAAAGTATGGATGTATGTGACTCAAAACGGAATATTAAGAATATCGTTATCTTTTTTTTGTTCATTATATTAAAGTTTTGCTGTTGAGGATTCCTTTACCTAGGAGTTACGTGGCCATGGAAGTAAACCAGTGGCATATCCAGGGGTATTCCCTCCACTGGATCAATTGGCAATTCAATTGGCGTAGCAGCTATGCAACCAGGTATCGTAATTGATCCTTGACCTATGTCTAAATCAACAAAAGTTGGTTTCCATCCCTGTTTAGCTGCCCAACTAAGAAGCATACGTGTTAGGGTACTCTTTCCAGAATCTGTGGGTCCCACAACAATAACCCTTGGCCCCTAAACAAATTGACAACCATAAATTACTGCAGTCAATCAAAACTTTATTCCATGATAGTGTGCTCAAAAGCCAACCGACAAAAGAGAGTTCCAACAAGAGTAGAATTTCGCATGATATTCAGGAACTCGTAGTGGGTTCAACATCATAATTGTAAGCCGTAAGTACCTGAGACATATCAGAATCACTAGGCGAAGCTTTAGCGCGATTTCTTCGAGCATCCAAAACACCATGGACATTGACATAACTTATCATCGGCGTCTAGAGAAAAAAAGAGATGAGAACTATTCTAAAGCTCTATAACAAAAGAAGCGGCAAATGAAACATTCGAGCTTCTGTGTGTCTAAACATCCAATGTAAATAAGCTAATAGTTATAGATCAGCAAAAAATACCTCATCTGCTACATAATCTGTTTCTGTGGGGCCTTCCAATTCAATTGTCGCACCGTACCAAGTAAAAACCTGATGAGAGCAAAGTTACTCTCAATAATGACAAATGGACCAAACCAATGAACAAGAAAACTTAAAGCTAAAAATTAACTGGAACAATACGTTCAGCAAGAAGGAAAAATATTTAAATATCGTGCACTTGGGAAAGATTATGGAGAGAACTTCCCCAAATTTTGCAGGATTTGTAATCCGCACGTATCAGAATCCAAAAGTAATATAAGATGGATGACTTGTTCACTGGATAAACAGTTCCTTCTAACAGAATCTGTTCACAAGAATAAGAATTGAAAAATTCCCACCCTCACAATGCCACCAAAACACTCCGATCACACATTATCCACGAAGCAAAAAAAGTAAAGTTCAAAGTAAAACCAAATAAAAACATAAGACAGCCATCAACACCCTCAAGAAACAATCTCAGCTCGACAGTCAATCAGGCAAACTACATGAACTATTCGCTTTCAACAAACATCTTTCATCATGTGTCATCCATAAGAATAGGAATCAAAGTAAACTCAACAACTAAGCCCTAGCAAGACACTGGTTCTGTCACGTACAGCGAATTTGAGCCTGGGTGGAAAATTCAGCCAAATCTCCGGTGGAATCTCAGTTCCGAATATCTCTGCCGTGCCATTGACCAGCCTAAGACGAAGCGGGGAGTCTAGCGAGACTTCGACTCTAAGCTCGCACTCTTTATCAAGTTTCACCGTCCTCGTCGCCGCCGCCGTCGTCGATCCGCTTGGAGCCCCGGCGGCTCCGCTGTAAGACATGACGAATTTCTGATCAATTTATTGATCGAATATCGAATTATATATCGTACAAAGCAAATTGAGAGATAGGAAGGAGCAGAGCAGAGCAGACGGCGCGCGAAGGTGAAAGGTTTTGGAAAAAACATGAAAAACAAAAGAAAAAAAAAAAGGAATTACCACCATAATAATCCATACTCATATAAGTGGTAAACTAGTTTTTTGGCCGTGTATTTCACGGTATTAATTATATTTAATTATATATTAATAAACATATTAAATTTTATATAGTGTGTGCTTATTTGAGTATAAACATGGGATAGTGAGTAGTTTTAATTTTTTTTATATTTTCTAAATTTATAATCATTGGACACATGGCAACATTTTAACCCACATTCCTATAATTACATAAAATGACGGTTATAAAGTGCCACATTTGATTTGTTAATTTAATTCCTCTATGTGTAATTTAATTAATTAAATAATTCTCATATCACTTCTACGTTTTTAATTTATTGTATATTTTCTTTTGGGTAAATACACATTTGGAAAAAACTTGTAATTTAATATACTGTCAGATTTTATATGTAGGTACCTAGTAGAATAGATTTTATATGTAGGCGTATTGTGGTACGCCATACGTTGAGAAAATGGCACGCGTATTAGCACATTTTGGTATGCCATTATTTAACACATAAGGTATGCCGTACAAATACATTTAGGTACTCTATAGCAACGTGTTATGGTCCGCCATACACACACATGAAGGTACGGCGTGACTGAAGAAACTGATAAACATTAAATCGGGTACCTATATGTAAAAAGCGTATTAATATGAGATTTTTATGTTTATATTTAATATCCGTATGTGATTTTCATGTGCGTTGCGTAGTCTGACATGAGTATCTATCTGTAAAAATTTTAGTCAAGTAGGTATTTATGTGTAGATGTCACTACTTTAAATTGTACTCAATGGAGTTCAACTTTGAAATTGGACATGGGTTTCATTTTTAAAACTAAAAGATAAAAATTTCAAAATTATATTAAATATAATTATATTCCAAGCACCCGTGTAGAGTACTAAATAAAGATTCACAAAGCAATAGTCCACGATTGCCTACCCGTGTGTAGAGTACTAAATAAAGATTCACACAGCAATAGTCCACGATTGGCTAACTTTCTTGGCCTCGATATATTTTTACATGTCATCACAAATAAATCTGAATTCGTGTAGAGAAATCTTATATTTCTCGCTAATGCCTCGATATATTTTTACATGCTAGGGTTGGTTTGTGATTTTAACTGCATAAGATAAAAGCATAAATTATCACCTGCGCATTAATATATCAAATCTTGAAACTCTTTTGCCAGCTTTACACAACCAAAAACAGATGCAGTAACTAGTAAGGCAGCATTTTCATTAACAAACAAGGTTCTTCTACAATGGAAGGATATGATAGATAAACACACATAACACGGATTAAAGAAAGCATTACGCTGCAGTCAGTAAGTTATACATCATTTTGCTACTTCAAATTTAGAAGAAAGGTTTGAGATCATAACTGGGCACTCTCCCTTCTCATCGTATTCGGCGAATTCCCCACTCGATAAGTCAATGTCGTTGAATTTGGTTCCTTCAATCTAGAATTCAGAAAGAAAAAAAAAACGAATATAGGTATAGCATCTTCGTAAATCGTGAAGTATTGGAGGATGTTGATATGACAATCAAACGAAGAAGAAGGGCTTACGGACTCAGCTTGCCAACCACTGCCAAATGAGAAACCAAGGGGCTCATAACCTCTGCAGTCGAATAGCATAAGAGGGGCATAGCTTCCACTCTCTGCAAGGTCTCGAGTAAGGGGACGTCCCTGGCCAGGGATCATCGTTACAGTTCCATCTCGAGAGCAAAATTTACACTGGAAAAGGGGGAAAAAAAAAGAGGTATAAAACTCCATGGATTGTTGTTATGTGTGCTTGCTTGTGTCGGAATGAAGAAAGAGAGGCTCGTATCGTACCTTCTGAGAAAGATGAATCTCACCCTTTCCTTTGGCAGAAGGAAATGTGTCGTTCAAACTGACGCATGTCTCCTTTGGGGTCACCTCTCCACAGTTTCCACACTTTAGCTGCCACATAGAGACCGAAAAAAGACATGATTGAACAATCGAGCCCCTAAACCTTCGAGCATAAACTAACTTTGACATGGACAGTTCACCAATAGACTCGATGTGAACTTTTCTTGGAAGATAGGTCACGGGACACAGAGTACTAGCAGATAAATCTTGTAAACTAAAAGAGCTAATTCAATATAAACGAGCAATTTGCGATTAAAGTAAAATGAAACTAGCTGCAAAGTAAGTGATATAAGTCACCGCACTACATCTTCTAAAAAAGCAAAATGTTTCTATACGTCAGGGTCAGATGCATGTTCGAAAACGACCAACTGGAGAATGTACAACTGTTGTAGTCAGTTAAGATGTGCATACATCTTTTGTAATATGTGCATCCCTTTAGTAAGTAAAGCTGTAGTCACTAGTCAGTTAAGATGATGAAAACCAGCAAACTAAAGATAGGACAAACTCATAATTAAGCAGGGGAAGGAAAAAAAAAACTATGACATCATAAACATCCATGCACAATGGAAAATTTCAGCTTTGGTAAAAGAAGGAGAAGAAACTAATTACGAGACGAATCAAGGCAATCAAAGTGTAAACCCTCGTCAAAACGCCGAATCAAACAACACGCCCTACTATACCATCCATCAATTTATGGCGACATCTATGACCAATCTGACACGATTACCGCCGCCTACATGCCGGAAAAACACTAATCGGCACCAAACTAAAATACAAAATCGATTATTTTGTTTTAACTGAGACAAAAGAGTGTAAAATTGAAGGAATACCTTGAAGTAGTAATTGAAGTTAGGATCATCGCAGCCTCCCTGAGGCTGAAGACTAGTGATGTTTTCGAGCTCAGCGCTAATCATCAACTTGTAGTTCACCATTTTCGTTCAAATCAAAGTTCGACTCTCCGGTGCTTTTTCGTTCTTTAGTTGAATCGATTTTTGATTTTCTGATTATTTTTTATTTACTTCGGACGCAAAGACCATGAGCATCAGCTGAATTGACTATATTGCCCTCCAAATTTTCTCTGTGAAGTCTGAATTAGGCATTGCCAGGGCTGCTAAAACCAACCCGATCGATCGATCAACCTGATACGAACCGCACCCGAAAATAGCAGGGTTGGGTTAGCATTTTCAACCTGATTTAATGTTCTCTCTGTTATTCTGTGAAATGATTTGACTCACCTAAAACGTTCCCTGAAATGACCCTCTTCCAAAAAAAAAAAAATTGCTCGTGATCCTTTTTCAAGATACAGGTTCAGGTAATAAGCTTCCCTAGGTGCACGGCATTCGCGGTGACGATGCACTCTTTGCGACAAAAATTCTAACCTTGATGATAAGGATCTTATAAGGGATGCATAATATTACTAGTCTATATTGAGGTAAGTAGTGCAGAAAATGAAATGGAATTGAGTTTAGGGTGTTGAACAGAAAAGTCTCGAATTTCAGAGTAAAATGTTGAGTCTTATGTTAGGGCAACATATGTGACTGTCAGTTTGATCATGCTATATTTTTGTCCTTTCGTTTATGTGCATTAGTTTTTAAGTCAGCATGTGTCAGTTTCGTATGTCTAGTTTAGATATCTCTCAAAATTGCATTAGAACTCTCAAAAAACAGCTTGTTACACTTGGCTCAAGTGCTCATCATTGTCGCTTAAACGGTTAGTCTCGCTCGATCCTGTTATGATTTTTGACTTGGTATGTTTGGTTGAATCATGATCTGAATTGCTCCTATATTTTCACATGACCATTCCTCCATATACTGTTTTTAGCTCCATGTTTACTTAAGACAGGTTTGACCTAATTCGACCACATCCTCAAACTGTCTAAATGCTCTTTATTCCAACGATTAGTTTACTTCACTCACTTACACCACGATTTATCCCTATTCTGAGTGATCGTTTTATTTGTGCCGTTGGATATTTCTCTTTTTAGGTTCGACTTGAACTCTCATCACTTTCGCATATCCTATTTCATAGTTCGAACTTGACGCTGAAATTACTCTCTGTTCTTGATTATGGTTGATATACTAGAGGGCTACTCATTCTGTACTCATCTTATCATTTTTGGATTTATCTTTGATTTCTTTATGGCGAACTAACATGTTTCTGAGTCTCAGAATATTGGCCCAGATGTTAGTCCCACATTTGCCTTGACATCTGCAAGTTGGCTAACAGAGAAGTTCTCTGAGTTTTTTTCTTTCTTCCCAAAAAGGGGGAGAAGGTTGTGCAGATAAAAAGGGAGAGAAGGAAATTCAGGGGGAGCAGAATAAGGAGCCGAACAAACAGGGGGAGCTGATCAAGAAGGAGAAGCAGCCGAGAAAGCATCAGAAGGAAACTCCATACTCCATTGAGAGTGAAGCTCTGATCCTTTCCAATTTTTTTTTGCATGCATATGTCAGATTAATTTGTTTTTACTATGGGCATGCTGATTTGATCGTCTGAATCTGATTTGATTCTATGATTCTTTGCATGACCGACTTTATCTTTATTGTGTGCATGCTGATCTGGCTTGTTTAGGTTGTGTGACTATATGGTTTGCTGGCCTGCATATGAACTTTTTATTTTTGCAGATGTTAATCTTCAGATCTCTAATTGGCTTCGTACTACTTCTTAGTACTTTGAATAGCTTATAGACTATTCTGTTTACGTTTGCTCTAACCATCCTTCATAGTTTTGTGGTTGAGTAGATTTGGCCTTCAGGGGGAGTTTAGGAACCTCTAATGTCTGCACGGGTTTTGGGAAGAAAGATAAAAAGGGGGAGATTGTTAATGTTGACGGCGATGTTGGGACAACATTTCGGCCATCATTGTTGTCTGTCAACATTCGATTTTATCTTTCATGCCCAAAAACCGTTTAAACCTTTTTTGTAGCTTTATTTACTGATATGCAGGATGAGCTAAAGTGCTGAAACGAGTTCAAACCGTGTGGAAAGCGTGTGGAGCTGCTTGAACGAATTTAGGAAGTGCAATTACTATAAATAGAAGATTTGAAGATCAAAAAAGAATTAGTCAAGTGACGACCAAGACTAGAAGATCTGAATATCAAAAGAGAATCATTCAACCAGCTACCATAAAAAGGAGATAAGAGATCGGCCAATGAGATGAGAAGATTCGAACTAAATATATACTATATTTAGGGAGATCTTCGAGGAGATATTTGAAGAGATATTAAAGGGATCTTTTTACCAATTCAAGATGAGCCAATGCCTATAAATATAAGGAGATTTCGAGCTGCAACTTTACACCTTTGGATGAGAAACTTTTGAGAGCTATGAGCGAAAATTATCGAGTTTACTTTGAGAGAATTTGAGCGAGCCAAAGTGTCTTTTCGCCTAGTATTTCTTTTTCAGAAGTCTTAGTACTTCGTAGGTTTTTCAGGATCGTTAAGATTTGTAGTTTTCATAATCGTTTAGATTCGTAGTTTTTCTAGGCTTGTTTTACTATCTTCGGATAGTTATTTTGCATCCATTGCTGTAGTGGAATTTTGCCTTGAGGCACGTAGCAAATTTTTATAACTTGCTGCACAGATTTACATCTCGTGTTCATCTATTTTCGTCACTAAGTAATTACAATATTCCGCTGTGCATCTGAATGTTAGGTTGAGTGTTACCCCAACATTTTACCCAACATCTAGTCTATACTTAGTGTTTTACATCCATATCGTACCGGGACCACTTCACATACATTTCGCGAACACTATGATCGAAAACCTTCATGAAATCCATGACCATGAAGAAAGTTACGATATAAGGGATGATCGACAAAATCAATTGGAAGAATTGTTCGCGATTGTCCAAACTTTTCTTTTGTGTTCTCATGGTGATGATATTGAAGCACCTTTGAAGTGAAATGGACGAAAATGGACGCTAAAAATTATAGTCGCTATTCAAGATTTCGAGCTGCCTTTATCAATTTAATTTAGATTAATATATGTAGATTCTTAATCAGATAAATTATCAAACTCGGAATGAACGTAACATTCTTTAGTTCGATTTGTCTACATTTAAGACCCTCACTTTAATTCATTAATTGTACCTCACCTATTTCGTTTCTAATAATTGTAACATTTAACACCTGACAAGTGACATGTGATACTAAACTATACTAATAGCCAATCAAGTCCAACTTCTAAAGGGGCAGACATTCAATTATGACATTTCCTTATAAGAAGATATTATTGCATAAAGTAAAACGGAATACGAAAATTAAATAAAATCCAGAATTTAAAGGTTTTTGGAGACTTTACACATAAAATAACCATTTGCATAAAACCTTATAATTCAATACCCTCAGTATTTTATTATATATTAGAATAATTTTTTGTTGCATATAGGTACCTGAACCGCCACGCCATATAACACATTTAGGTACCATATAGCAACGTATTGTGGTACATGATACGTTGAAAAAATGATATGTCATATAACATTAAGATACCATATAGAACCGTATAGGGTACCGTATAAACGCGTGACGTGGTACGCAATACACACATAAAAGCTACACTGAGAAAATTGGTACAAACAGTAAAATGAGTACTTATATGTTAAAATTTCATGAGTACTGTTTTGTAAATTTTTTTATTCAATAGGTATTATTCTATAGACGTCACGAATTTTAATTCAAAATAATTACATAAGGTTCGACAAATTTCCAAAAATCATAGAATGAAATGTTCCACATTACGTTAGAAACTTCAGCCTAAGCCCTAGCGTCTCCGTCTACTTTCCCTCTCTTCTTCGTCATCGTCGACGGCCTATGTTAGCGGCTGGCTCCACGTCGGCACCGTGGCAAATTCTCCGGTGAGCTCTCCATATGCATATCTAGTTTTGCGATTTATACATGTGATTTTTTGTTCTGACGTTGTTCCTCGTCGTTTCTGGTGGTAATTGTGGTCGGCGGGGGCTTATTTCGCTGAATTATTGCTCTGTTTTTTTTTGTTTTTTAATTTGTACCATTTGTGCGTGTCTCTTTGCGTATGTGAATTTTGTACCACATCTAATGGCGTGGCTATCTTTCAGCAAAGGAATTGTGAAGAAAACTGTGGATTATCATGTTTCCCAGTCTCGCGCTAGTAATATTAGAATGATAATAGAAAGTTATGAAGAAAGATGTCGAATGTGGGCTATCGTCGATTCATCACATAAGCGCATACAATTGGTGTTGGTTCGCTTCTATTTCTTTGTGCTGTGAAAATGCGCCCGGGTCTTCCACGTGGCGAAATTATGCTTTTTAAAACTGACTTTCCTTTCTAAGAAAATTGCGGTGGAAAACGTAAGGATGCAAACTTATGCACACCACATGAAAACGAGGATGGGATTTGCGAAATGTAGACTCGAATGAAGAAATTTTAAGAGCCAGAAATATCATACGACGAGAAAACACGATACGGAAAATGGCAATGTTCACAATTTTGTGAAGCAAACGCGTCTATTCGATTTTAGTTTTCGTAGCAGCAGTTGAATGTTTGCCTTGTAATATTACTTTGTTGTGTTGTCAGTGGGTAGGTTTTAGGTGAATGAATCAGAACCTTGTATCTCGCTTGCTTGAGTTATGACGCCAATAGCCGATGAGGCACATAAGAGGTCAAGAAACCATCAGGGAGAAACCCCAAACTGGATTCTAATTGCTGGGAGTGCTTTGCTAAGTTCATTGTTTATCCGCTTTGGTTTTAAGCTTAAGCAGTTCCTTGATGCTAAACAAACAAGCAGCCAAAGTCTAAAAGGTTTGTGTTTGTGATGCAGTCCATATGCCTTTTACAAAGGGCTTTAACGATAAATCTTTGTACCTTATCTTCAATAAGTTAGATGTAGATTCAAACGCTGGTAAGAAGGATGGGATCTGCCAAAGGCACTCCAATGGCTATTGCTTTCCAGTAGAGGAAACTGGTCACTACAGTGACTATACAGGTAATACTTTTTTGCTTTAGAGTTTAGTCTCATACTCTCTATTGATGGTTTCCATTATGGATCTTTTTTTAATAGTTTTCGACTCTATTTGAGGTATAATCCATATGGTTTAGCTTATCGGTGTTTGTGTACTCAACACTCCATTGCAAAAGCATTTATTTTACTGCTCATATGAGCATATAAGCCGCGAATTCTCCACGTATCATGGTTTTACTCATGTTCCTCTAGCAGGATCCAAAAGTGGAGTTGAAATAAAAAACCACTGCAATGGAAAAATCATCACAGAACCCGAAAGGACTCTTCCTCTTGTGACCGTCCCAGCTCACGATTTTAGCAAAGAAAACGGCGTGATATGGTCATCTTCCCCTGACCGCCTCGAACAGCCACAGAAGCCATTTTACTACTCAAACAGCTCAGAGTCTCCGTGTGTTTCTTCAGAATCAGGTTCCGAAATATTCTGTAAAAGGGAAGTCATACAAAAGTTAAGGCAACAGTTGAAGAGGAGAGACATTATGATACTCGAAATGCAGGATCAGATTGCAGAGCTTCAAACCTCCCTTAGTTCCCAACAGCTGCATTCTTCACACCTCCAATCTCTCGTTGATGCTTCGAACGGAGAGTTGTTCGCTTCTGAGAGGGAGATTGAAAGGCTAAGGAAAGCACTCGCAGATCGTTGCGTTGGAAAGGATAACTACTCGGCTGAGAAGACAGCTTCTCCTAATGCTCCTATTTGGTCGACCGAGGAGCAAAATGGTCATGATATGAATGGATATCCTAAGGTCAAAAATTGTTTTGAGAGTAGCAGAGAAAGGGAAAAGATTGAATCACTGAAGAGGGAAGTTGTAGAGCTGAAAGAATTGCTCCAAGGGAAAGATTACTTGCTGCAAAATTACAAGGAGCAGAAGTCTGAACTCTCCACAAAGGTTAAAGAATTGCAACTGAGATTGGATTCTCAGCTTCAAAATATTTTGTAGTGATGATCTCTCTCCCACCCCCCCCCCCCCCCCCCCCCCCCCCCCCCCCCCCCCCCTCTATTTCTCTCCTTCATAGTTTCCACTTTACTCGTTTGTGTATATGTCAGTTGGGAAGCCTTTGATGGGACTTTGTTCAAGGGTATGAAAGTTTTGGCTAGAACAAATGTATGTTGCTTGCTTTGAGTTTGGGTCCTTGTGAAGGAATTGATTATGGTTGATGCCATGGATGGAGAGCTTCAAGCTATATAGTTGAGAACTAAGGTAGGACTAAATATCTGAGTTTGGGCTCAAACATTCACGGTAAGAAGCTTAGTTCTTTACAATAGAATTCTGATTTGTAGCCAAAGAGAACTCTAGATTTTTAAATACGTAATTTTTCATTTAATATAAGATTTGTGTTTTTTTTTTAAACGATCCGAAGTGTCTCCATTCAACATACATACATCCATCCTACTTTAGTCTCAACCCAGCAATTTCAGTCAAAGGTTAAGCAAGATTCGAATGTAAAACTTCGTACATAAGGTAAACTTGTGACCTCTCTAAGTATGGGTAACTAACTATAGTCATATCTTAAATATTTAGGTGGTTAAAAATTGTGGGGTATTGTGAGAGAGAAAAAAGATGAAAGGGACTTGACTTTGCATTATTACAGTCAAAAGTAGCACTGAAAATATATATAATTAATGACGGAAACTGATGCAAACCCTATATGGGTTGAAATCTGACGCTAGTTTTACCGGCAAAACAAAAAAAAAAGTAAAAATAAAATAGAAATTAGGTACACAGTTTTCTGTCTTTAGTCTCCGACAACTGCGCCGCCGATCTTGGTCTGTTTCCTTAGACGTCGCCGCCGCTGTTCTATATCATGCTTACATTCTTGTCTGATTGATTTTTCATGGTCTGAAGTAGATTGCATACCGACGATTATTTTCTCCGTTGCTTCCCTTATAATTTTGTAGATTTTTGCTTGGTGGTGGGTAATGTATGTTGATTTGTAGCTGATTTAGCTGCGCGGATTTATCGATTTTTGACTGGGTGGTTTTTTTTTTGGGTCATTGAGCTTCTGCATCAAATTGACTGGTATGAATGCGATGACTTCATTAGATTTAGGCAAAACCTCTCAAATGTGTTTGCCCACGTAGTCTGTGGCCACATCGTTGAAATCACGTTTTCATTTTGTTTTTTGAGGAGTTAACTTTTATGCTAGGAATGTCATGGTCCTTTTTTTTTTTATGAATGGGTATGTTTGTTAGGGCCTGCAGTTCTTTTTGTGTTAGTTCTTATTGTGAACATGTATGACGCTCCGATCCTACTTTACACTTTCAATGTGTCTTAAATTCTAATGTTCTTGTTGTCCCTTTGTCTTTGCTGATCGGCGGGAGACACATTGCTTGATGAGCAGATGGATCAGGTAATGTCATTCTTGATGTACTTGAATATGTTAATGCTTGATATTTATTACAATGCTGTCTCGAAATTCATGTGTAGTACGAGAAAGTTGAGAAGATCGGTGAGGGAACTTATGGTGTTGTTTACAAGGCTCGTGATCGTGTGACAAACGAGACTATTGCACTGAAGAAAATCAGACTCGAGCAAGAAGATGAAGGAGTGCCGAGCACAGCTATCAGAGAAATTTCTCTCCTGAAAGAGATGCAGCACGGGAATATAGTGAGGTACTCGCAGTAGGCTTGAATGAGGAAGATCGCCGTATTGTTTTTATTTAAGTAATTAACTTCATGTAAATCTATGAGGTTTATATTTTGTACATTTGTTTCCTGATGTTTTTCCTGCATTTTATGTGGCTGAAACTTTAGTCTGAAAATGTGGCTTTAATTTCTGTTCGTATCTGTTAACAGATTGCAGGATGTTGTGCACAGTGAGAAGCGTCTGTATCTTGTTTTTGAATATCTTGACCTGGATTTGAAGAAACATATGGATTCTAGCCCAGAATTCTCCAAGGATCCACAATTGGTCAAAGTACGTAACCTTTTCCAGAATTTCATTTCCGTTATTTAATTTCACGATATAAGATGGATCATCGCTGTGTGTTTACCGTACCTAGGGAAGATTCAAGATTTTCAGCTTCATTTCACCTCTTAGATTTTCATTTTAGTACAAAGGTGTTTGTTCAATTCATGATATAAATCCACTCGACAGATGCAATCTAGTGGATAACAGAATGTATCCGTATTCCATGGTGTGTTGATTCGTTGTCGTAATATTATGCATGCTGTTATTCAGTTATTATTCACTTGTGCAGTTGTTTCTGTATCAAATACTCCGTGGCATCGCTTATTGTCATTCTCATCGTGTTCTCCACCGCGATTTAAAGCCTCAAAACTTGCTGATAGATCAAAGGACCAATGCACTGAAACTTGCTGATTTTGGACTCGCTAGAGCCTTCGGTATACCAGTCAGGACGTTCACACATGAGGTAAATGTCTAAAAGCTGACCTAATTTGAGATTTCGCACTCCATAAACCGCACTGTAATGTAATAATAGGCACTTTATCCTCCGTATCTTGCATTAAGAATGCATATTCTTATCATGCATAGAAAGTAAAACTTGCCCACTGACCCTATGGAATTTAAAGCTCTTAGCCTCTTACTTTACTGCAAGTGATGACATCTTTAGATATAATAAAATGTACTTCCATTCGTTCAGAAATCTGAAAACTTCGCAGGTCGTGACTTTATGGTACAGAGCTCCAGAAATACTGCTTGGTTCACACCACTATTCGACCCCAGTTGACATATGGTCCATCGGTTGTATATTTGCTGAAATGGTAAACCGTCAACCATTGTTTCCTGGGGATTCTGAGATAGACGAGCTCTTCAAAATTTTTAGGTAATAAATTTTGTACCTGTTATCTGAAATAAATTCTAATGCAATTTTCTTGAACGTCAACAACACAACACAGACCGTAAATTTTGTTCTTTTATTGCAGAGTCACGGGCACCCCTAATGAAAATTCATGGCCAGGGGTGACATCTCTTCCTGATTTTAAATCAGCGTTTCCCAAGTGGCCTCCAAAGGTTGTCTGAAAATTCGTCTTTTCTTTCTTTTATTATTTTATTCTTGTATACTAATGGGGACGTACAAATTGAAACTCGGAATCCATTTTCAGGACCTTGCAACCGTGGTTCCTAATCTTAATGCATCAGGACTTGACCTCCTTCGCGTAAGTTCCCTATCGTTGTCTTAATTGTTTTGCAAATGCAAGAATGTATAAGAAAAAAACACAAAATCTCCTTCATACTTTACTTGTCCTGATACTTGAAGAGAGCATGCACTAGATAACCTCTTTCCTACATAATCTCAAGAAGCATGAGGAAAGAAAGAACTATAAATATCTTAATCTACCATGTGTGCTTCTTTCAGAAAATGCTCGTTTTAGATCCTAGCAAGAGGATCACCGCCAGAAGTGCCCTCGAGCATGAATACTTCAAGGACGTTGGCTTTGTCCCTTGATATCCCATCACAAGAATGTATATTAATTCGGTATTTCTTGTGAAATTATGTCTTATAAACGTGTGCTATATATGCTATATCGACGATTTCTCATCTGCCTTAATTTGTATGCGTCCTTATGTAAACTCAGTTCGCGTCGATATGTTTCTGAAGTGAGCAACTTTTGGATTCTTTGATCTGTTTCCTTCTTTAGCTTGGATCAATATACATTATCACGGTGTGATTAAGGATGTGTTTGGATCGCGGAAAGTGGCGAGGAAAACAAATCTTATGAGAAAATGATTTCCGTTAGGTTTTATTACCTTTTCCTCACCATTTAGTTAAAAGGAAGCGACTTCCATGGTTTTAGCTTCAAACTCAATTTATTTTTTTTTTTTGTTCTCTCTTTCCCAATCAACCAAACATATCATTAACTTTTTATTCGCTCGCAGAAATACAAGAAGATGAATGGTTTCACATCGTTATTATCATAGGAATTAAGGTTAAAACGATCGTCAAACAGAAGACGACGATAATATCTTGATGAATTCCACGACCGCCTCGACGGAATTATTGGCGGCGAGGGGAGAGAAAGTGTCTGCCTCGTTTGACTCGTCTGAGCCGCCGCCGGCCAAGTCGGAGAGGGCTCGAATTGTGATGAAGGGAACCCTTTGTTGGTAGCATATCAAAGCTATGGCGGCGCTCTCCATCTCAATAGGGCTGACTTTGAACTTTTCGTACAGAAATCCTCTGTACGCTGCGTTGTCCAGGTAAATGCTCGCGCTCATTCCTCGGGACACCCTCGCGACGATTGGCGGCCTCTTCAGGCACGTCTTCTTGTCGATGCATTCCTCTAGTTTGATGCCCTTGAAATGATAAAAAGACAAAAAGTTTCCTTGACATACATACCATACCATTTTAGAGTCTCAAATTGATTTGCATGACGGTCATCAAAATTAGTATTTTACCACTGATTTTAAATTTATCTCAATTATATCATCCAAAAATCATACTTAATTTTATTATTTCACTTATTAAAAAAAAAACTAACTTAAAATTATATTTACGTAGCCACGCACATAAGACGTGCGAAAAATACTGGTACTCACAAAGAGCGAGCACATTATAAGTTATAAAGACGGCCTCAAATTGGGGTCTTTCATGAAAAAATGCAGCTTTACCCTTATATTTCATAGTTATTCTAATTATACCCCTTCAAATCATTTTTTTTTCTTTTTTAAGTATTAAATACATTAAAAATTTAAAATTTTAATTTCATATATTAAACCTTTATCAGAAATAATTCTGAGAATATAAACCATATTATCTTTAGCTATTTCAACTTTTGCATTTTTCTGCAATTTCTTGCGTGGGGAATAATATTGCGGCTAAATACATTACAAATTTAAAATTATAATTTCATATTTTATCAGAAATAATTCTGAGAATATGAAACCATATTATTTTTTCTTTAGCTATTTCAACTTTTGAATTCTTTTGCAATTTCATTCATGTGTGGGGGAATAATATTGCGGCTAAATATTTATTATTAAAAAGAAAAGATACCTCTAATTTCTTAGAGAGTTTGAAGTAAGTGGCGTCGACGGGCACCCAAAATATGTGCTGTCGTTCCTCGGGAGTTCCGTCGACGGGGAAGATCTCCTCGGGCTGATACCACACGTTGTTCAGTAAATTGTCGCCACCAGGGACGTTTTTTGTGTAGTTTCCAAATCTCACGTATCCAATTTCTCTTGTGTAGTCGCCGCCCGATTCAAGTGCAAGCTCATTCTCTGGACCATCTCCATACCTCTGTAAAAAACATATATATATATATATATATATATATTTATGTGTGTGTATAGAAAATGAGAGAAATAATATATTTATATATAATCTATAATCTATTATTATTCTATTATATAAAGGGTCCGGAGTGGCTAAAAACTACCAATTTGGTCCATCTATTTGTAGTTTAATTAATTTAATAAGTTATCATTTCACTTCTAAAATTTTAGTTATTGTCATTATACTCAAAACATTAGTTTTCAATTTATATATTTAAAAATTATATGTCATTAGTAAATATTAAATGTTATAAATTTAAAATTTGAAACAAGACAATATAATTATATTTTTAAGCGCACACACACACATAGAGTATGCGGAAAATACTAGTCTTATATAAAGAGCCTAGGGTGGCTATAAACGGCAACATTTGGTCTATCAATTTAATAAAGATTAATTCAATCTTACCCTTAATTGCAAAATTATAATTTTATCCTTAATATTTTCATTTACTACAAATTTATCATTAAATCAAAAATAATTTTTAAATTACACCATAAAAATGTCCAAAGTATAAAATAATTTGATATGTCTGCACACAGTTGGGTTTGCTACACATACTAGTCTTATATAAAGAGCGCAAGATGGATACAAACTGTCAATTTGGTCTGTCATCATTCTTTACAATTGTACCATTAATTGCTTAATTACAATTTTACACTTTTTAACTTATTACAATTTATCCTTATTTAAAATTTTATTTGTTATAACTTATTAGTAGTATTAAATATTCAAAAAATATAAAATAAATTGATATATTTGCACACATATTGTGTGTGATATACGTACTAGTATTGTATTATATTAAGGAATACGAGTCATTATAAACTGTCCTTTGTCTGTCAAAGGTATTTATAATGTCCATTTATATGTTCAATTTAATAAATTACACAAATATCATATTCTAAATTTTTAACACTTGTACTTATACCCTTATTCTTTTGATATATTTTTCATTTAGTAAACTTTAAAGTTATAAATCTAAGTTAAAATGTATAGTTATATGTTAAGTACACACATACAATGTGCGGAAAAATACTAGTTGGAGATAATGAGTAATTTTAAATTAAAGTTTATTGCCTGCCAATTCCATAGACCAGCATGAGCCCAATATTGAGGAATGACTACGTCTCCAATATGCAAAGATGGGTTTGCATTCCCAGCGATTCCATAGTGCACCACTCCCTTCACGTTGAAAAGGCTAACCAACAACTGTGTTGTAATTCCAGCATTTACCTATATACATATACACATCGAATTATCAAATTTATTTTTCCAATCCCCATATGTATCTTTACTTAAGTATATGTACGCAATAGTAAAAAAAAAAAAGAAGGAAAAAAAAATACACATCTCCCTTTAATTACCATAGCCAGTCCAGTCATGACAAGTACCACCTTTTCTTGCCCAACGGTACCAAACCTAAATCTCCTCCCTAGGAAGTTAAAATCAAGCATATAGTTACGTGTCCATGCATTTATATATATATATATATATATATATGTTAATGTTATTACATTATATAGTTAGGGTAAGATTATGATGAATGTATATATGTACCAGCAAAGTCAATAGTGAGGCCCGTTGACTTGTAGCTTGGATGTTGAAGGAGAGGATTCATCTCATAAGGTTAGGAATTACCAAACCAAGATAAGGCCCATTTTTGTTGGCATATTTGATCAATCCTAGTGTATTTTCGGGTATCGCTGCATTTGCACCGTGGAAAATCATAGAAATGAGACATGCTTGAATGAAGAAGAAGAAGAAGAACTTTATCTTGGAAAGATGATAAGCCATAAATGCATGAAGTGTTATTACAAGGTGTGTTTGCTTTGCTCAATTGAGAGTAGACCTTATTTATAGTAAGGTAAGAGCAATGGGGAAAAATATCGTTTTTTTGGAACTTAATTGTGTAGTAAGTATGGTAAGCCATTATTTGCTTACCAAAGTGATCTGTAAGTGGGGTAGTCTATTCACGTGTTATTTTAAGCGGAAAAAACCAAATAAATTATATATATAAAAATAGGGGTGTTTGTTTTGGGGTGATCCTCGTCACCGTTCATCACCTTATCATTGGTCTAGGTGATGAGTTGATGAAAATGATGTGATATTCTACCTTTTCGATCACTTCGAAAAAGCTAGGTGATCTTAAATCACAAAGATGGGGTGATTTTTTAAATTTTTATTTGGACAACAATATTCCTTAGTGTAGCATTTATGCATATATCATTGTTCATATTTTACATTATAATTAAAGTATTTAAAAACCTTATTATTAATTCTTAAAAATTTTAAAATCGATATTAAATTAGTAATCATTATTATGTAAATATCATCTCAGTATATATATATATATATAATTCACATAATCTATATATTATTCATAGCGTTAATATGACATTTATGCAATATTATCTCACACATCACCGCGATTAGACAAACACAAATTTTAATATCACCATAATATGCAAAATGAAATTTCGCCCCCAACAAACACCATAATGATATATCACATTGATACACATCACGGTGATATTCACATTAAGGTGATGTGATTATCACATTGATGATGTATCACCAGAAACAAACAACCCCTCTAGAAAAACACCTAGTTTTATGTAAACTAGGTTGCCCCGTATTACAGAGAAATAAAAATACAAAGATGCGTGAAAAAAAAAATACAGAAACTATTACAAAATATCTACTGTAAATTGTAAGAAACTGTTCTCTTTGTCGTGGATAGTCTATTTAATAAGGACAACTGAGTTTCAGCGTTATGTAATCTAATCCGTTGGGCGTATGTTGAGTACGTTTGGTTCACTCGTTTTCTCCACGTTGAAATATTTGCATTTATTATTATCTTCATAAATCATAAACCATTATAACATGTGATGATAATTACTATATGAAAATATCGTAAATAACGACAACTGTTCGTCCTTATTTCATATCCATATTGGACTATATGAACCACACGATTTCCTTAGCATGACGATGACCAGTATTGAAATTTTTGTCGTAAGTTATAAAATACGTGGGTAGTATTGAAATTTGTAAAAACTGGTGTGAACGTGAATATACAAAATAGTCTATTTTGAATTTGAATGAGTTGAACGGTTGGACAACAATTATTATATTTCGAGTTTGAGAATACGTTTGAGTTTGAAAATGCTTTTCTCGGTTGGAGATGGTATTAAAGCAAAGTTGGTAAAACGCGACGAGAGAAGAAAATTAGCAAAAATGCTCGTTCCTCTATCATTCGATTTTGAAACAAAAACAGTCTTATTTATGATATCATAACCGAAAAAAGATCATGCGAAACAATGGTGTGCCTAATCGTTCGACAAAACAAAGCTTCAAAGAAAAAGAGAAAAAAAAAAAGGAAAGTACAAACCCACCTTCCTAAGTAATATACCCTGCCTAAAAATTCTCCAAGTCTTACTGCTGCCTCCACGTGGCGGCGTTTGGACCGACTGACCATCGGCGCGTACCCACTTGGAAACTGCTGAGTCACTAATTAACCGGCGTACTGATTAGGAGCCAAGCCGCCGCCGAGCCCAGGCGGCCCACGGTTCTGAGCTTGCTGAGGCCTCCACTCAGGGATATCATCATCATCATCATCATCGTTCCACCGCCCAATACCACCCCTACTATCCGCCCATGTCCCACCACTCGCAAAATCATCCCCACTACTTTTCCCATATTTCTGAATCAACTCTCTGACATGGTCCAAAGAACGTTCATCAGTCATCTTCTTGCTACCAAGATGAAGACTGCTCTGAGACGGGCCTTTAGAGAGAAGAGACGACTGATCCACGTCGGTTCTTGAAAAACTGAATTCTGGCAAATCGTCGTCTTCCTTCGCTGGTTGTGGCCCAAACCCTGGCGGGACATCGTCGTCGTCATCTTCTTCATGGGCACTTCTATTATGAGCAGTAGGAACGTTAACATGTGGAGAATTCTTTACAGCGTATTGGGAAGGGATGAGTTGCTGTTGCTGCCTTTTGAACGCATGCTTGTGATGAGAAGATGATGAGTAGTTGGGTGGTGATACCATTTTGCTGCTGACATGAGCTCTTCTCCATACGATGGCACCAATCAATCCTCCCTCAATGTCGAGGCGTTCTTTGGCGACGTTTTTGTTCAGTATTTCGATTATCCTCGGTGTTGGTGGGCAGAGATAGAGTTCAACGCCTGAAGATGGCTCAGCATATCCTAATCTTTCGTCAGAAGAGTACGACTCAATAGCCTGAGGAGAAAGAGTAAATAAGACGACTGTGAGTGAGTGAGTGAGTGGGAAAGAGGAAACAAAGCAACAACTTAACAAACATGCCAGAAATAAGAAAAAAAGATCAAATCATTACCTCAGAAAGATTGGATCGTTCAATTTCTGATGATTTGTCCTTCAGAACAAATTGTAGAACCTGCAAATAGTAAAAAGGTTGAGTGAGCTAGTTAGTACATATGAGTTTGGGCCTTTAAAATGGCTGTGCACATAATAAAGCAGATGATTTTCAAGCACGTATTTTCAAAGTAAGCATCGTTATGAGTAGTTATCCTAATACTACTTCAGACTGACAACGGTTAATTTGAGTGAGAATTGCAGGGTTGACATGTCAGCTTAAAGTCGTAAAATGGGCTCGAAGTTTCACAATTCACATGTACATATCGATGTTGCAGATATTCGATATTAATGTGCTCTTATTGTGTTTCTTGCACGCCCTTAAATTAAAAATAACAATCCACCAAGAATCTGTAGATATAACTTCTTCTGAAAGGACAATATCTAACAAAATTGACGTTTCTGCAGATTTTCTATTAGAGCTGAGACTGTGCATCAACTTGAATAATACTCCGATGGGATTGATGTCACAACTCAAAACAACTCCAAAGTGCTTACGCTGCTGGACAAAAGAGTTGCATTGCCAGTAAAACAAGTCAATTATTACAAAGAAAAGAAGACCCATATATACCATTACTGCCCGAGATCGAGACATGTGAAGTTCTCTAAGAAACTTTTCGAAAGCTTCGAGGCGAACCCTTCCTTTGATTTCAAGAGAAGATGGCCACTCCCTCGTTGATGTCTTCTCACCGCTGTTGATTTAAATTGGAGTTCGGTTTAAAGAACACAGCTTTCACACAATGAGCATGATGCAGAATATTATTAGGACTATGCTAGTTAGTCTAACAAGCTATGACGATGAATATGGGCAAAGAGGAGCGAAACAATTCACATCATGCGTGTGCAGGAAACAGCGAGATCATTGTGTGCATAGTAATGTGGAATATACTTCAGTTCAAGCGGTAAAGAAAGGTCCAAGGAATACTATCACTGCAATGTATCATAAACATGAATTCCATTTAACACATACATACTGGCAAAAGAAATGGCAAATACCAAACTTAGGAAATTTCACGACAGCATATAATTTCAATCAAGAAAACGAAACATACCTCAGAAGCAGTCCACCAACACTGACTGAGTGCGATACATTTAGCTGAAGGTTACCCTCCCAAATATAATCAACTTTTGATCCAGAGCTAATAGGGACCTTATGCTTCACATGAACCCCACTCACTTTTGTAGCCATGTCAGCACTGTGTTTCTTCAGGATACTTTTGGTTGATGCATATTTAGCAGAGTTGAAAGATCGACCCGTGGACCGAGACTGATCTTTGCTCGTTTCTGCTTTTGTTGAAGGGGCCTGCTCTGCATCTGATGATACATCTTCAAAAGAACGTTCAGTTTTGAGCGACTCCATGAATTCGTCTAAAGAGACAATAGGAGGTGGATTTGCAGCATCCTTTAGTTCATTCCCTGTCATTCCTTGCATCAAATCAGTCCCATCTTCATTATCCTCTGAACTGTTCTCCTGTACTGAGGTGTTTTCCGTAACAGCATCACTTTCCTTGGGTGGAGAAGGAGCTTCACTTTTTGGCTTTCGTGCAAGTTGGGTCACCATAGAAGTTCCAGCAGAAACATCAGCAACAATGCTTTCATCACGATCAAACTCAACCTGATACTCCCCCTTGTGTGTTTTCCTAACTAAGCGTCTCATATCAACTTCTGTATCAGGCAAAACTACCATTTGCGCCATTTCTTCTGCCTTGGCTGTCCGCCATTCTGATAACTCCTTGGAAGCAAGTTCTTCAGCCGACATTGCGCACAATCTTTCTGGCGGAATTTCACCAGAGACAACTCTCTCTCTCAGTTCAGGGTTGTTGGGATCTTTAAGGTTGAACAAAAGCGATCTACCCTTTTCCTTGTACTTCTTGTTTACCCCACCATGCAGCTTGAAAAGTTCAGCTTCAATTTTAAAAGCCAGCTCCTCTGAAGTCAAAGCAACCACCTGGCTATTCGGTTTCTCATCACCTTCCTCTTTCATCGACTCCGAAGCCACGATGTTTCCAGAATTTTGAGCATCTTTTGCCTCCCTCATCTGCATATCAAAGTCGAACGCCCAAGACAGCCCATTGCCCTGCAAGAGGTCATCCTTAACAGAAAGGTTGTCATTAAACGAAACATCAACATCTGGTAGATAGTCGAAGTCTTGGAACAGATGTTCCTCATTTCCATTAATTTCATTAACAGGGTTGTCAGGCTCAGAAGGAAACTCCTGAGAGTCCTTAACAAACACAGATGCATCAAATTCTTGATTTTGCAACATATCAGCAGATTCAGAAACAGAAACTTGTCCACCAGTTTGGAGATTCGATTCCGGGGTCGGCTGCTGAGAGGCACACATATCAGGACTTTTTTTCTCGTTATTCAAACCATCATCAGTCTTTGAAACAACTAAATCCAGCGCAGAAGCTAGAGACTCCCTCATCTTGGATCTCACAGCTTCAGATGAATCTCGAGAATTCTTGGGCGCGGATCCAATTTGGGTAGTTTGTTTCTTCACTGGGTGCCCACGCTGTAAACCAGATTTACCCACTGAGGAGTCACTACGAACCATTTTCTTGGCATTTGTGGATTGAGCCAGCAAGCCTCGAGAATCTGGATTGGACAAAACTGGCCCAGGCTTCCTCATATAGCTGCCCATGTGTGAAGGATGCTTGTTATGAAGCTGGGAAAAAGAATTGTCTGGAATATTTCCTACCCCGGCCTTCCTTTTTACTGGCAATAATGTTTTTTCAACTGTAGCTTTGTTCATCATAATGGTGCCTTGAACGCTGGGCTGGATGGAGACCCAGTCAGAGCTTGAACCTACGCTACTGCGATCAGCATCCCCAAATCCACTGTGCAAGGACCTTATGGGATTTAATAAAGGATTTCCAAACGTTTGGCCCAGCACGGATGTCTTCTGATTTGTACCATGAGCATTACCAAATTGTTGATTGTTGGGCATGCTGTCAACCACACTCATTTGAACACATGACATTTGCTCCATCTGGCCCATATCCCAATCTGACATGGTAAATTCGGAAAAAAAGTCCCCTGACATCATTGACCAATATAGATTAGAGAATCAGCTAAAGCTTCCTGCAATGAACAATCATAGTTTAGTGACGAAGAGCTTAGAAGATTTAACAAAAACATGAAACCACTGCACTTTTTGCAATTTATCCACGTGAATAGAAAAGGTCAGGAAAGAAGTATTTCAGGAAATCAGCTAGGACACTAAAGTTTGCGAGTCGGAACATCGCACTTCAGGTTCAGCGCCAGAACACATAAAGTGGTCTGTTTACCAGAACCCACATATCATACACATTAGGATAACATATAACCAGAGAAGTTTTTCATGCACATGGTGGTTTAAAAGAATGCATCTCTTCCCAGAAAAATCGAGGGAGAAAAAACTCCATCTCAAATTTCCAGCTCAAACTCAGAATCAAATGAAAAACTCCATCTCAGCTCAACTGAAATTGAAAAGACAACTCGCCTGTACCTAAATACAGTCGGTCTCGGATTGATTTGTTGGTAACAAAAAATTAGGAAAAAAAATCATTGCCAGAAAGTTTTTGTTCCTCATATGGCGTACGCAGAAAACAAAAGCAAAACAAAAGAAAATCCAACAGGCAACAAACAAATAAATCCACCCAAAACCACCACAGCACAGAATTCGGTAAATACAAACTACAGATTCCGAGAACAACGCGTCGTCCCAGATAAACATCTACTGTACAATCAAATTAGGAAAACAACAAACCAATCCAATTACACCTCAACGAGAGGCAATTCGATCATTAAGCCCAGAATCCATCGCCCAAAACCAAATAAAACGCAAAATAACAACGAAAACATGATCTTAGAGCAAATCAAGATAACAATTCGGACTCATCAAATCAGATAAAAAGACTAAAGTACGCAAACAACAAATTACCCGAACGAACAAGTACGATTAACAGACACGGAGAAAAATCACAGAGCAACGAAACTACAGATTAGCGGTTAGCAATGAGCTCATCTACGAAACCCTAGAAATATCGGCGGTTATATAGAGGAACAAACCGTACATTTGGGCGTGGAGTGGAGCGTAGTGTAAAAGCCCTGTTCTCGCGGTAAAACCAGAATCGTCATGCGACTCTATGTTATATAGATTTCCTCATTCACATTCTTATTTTTTCTTTTTCATCTTCTCTCTTTGCTAGGGGTGTGTGTAATTCGGTTAACCGAAAAACTGAAATTTAGGTATCAACCGAACCGAACCGAATTAGATTTCCTCATTCACATTCTTATTTTTTCTTTTTCATCTTGTCTCTTTGATAAGGGTGTGTGTAATTCGGTTCACCGAAAAACTGAAATGTTGGTACAAACCGAACCGAATTGAACCGAAAAAAATTCGGTTTGGTATTATATTTTTCAAAAAAAAGTAAATTCGGTAATTCGGTTCGGTATAGAATTTTTTTTCGGTAAATTCTGTATACCGAATTAACGAAATTTTTAAATTAAAATGTATTATATTTTATTAATAATGAAAATATTATAGTTCTATTAAATATATATTAGTTTAACTATTACTGAAATTCTTTTTTTATTGTTACATAGTGCGTACCTAAATGTAGCATACGTCGTACCATTATCTGTTATATAGGGTACTCAAATATGTTGATATAGGGTACCCAAATGTGTTATATGGTACACCTGCAGGGATCGGGTACCCATGTGCAAAAAATTTATTCTGTTATGTACCTACATATATAAAAATCCTGACATGATATGTTACTAAATTACAAGTTTTTATTCTAAGTTTTTGTGGGTTTTTCTTCCTTAGCGAAATTTTTTCTCCCCATGTGGGAGTGTGTTCGCCTTTGTGAGGTTGTGTTTCCTCTATTTTAGTACTGTTTTTTTTTTTGGGCAATGTGATCAAACGGCTTTGTGTGCCGTTTAGTACTTCAGTACATTTGCGGTTCAATAGATTGAAAGAAAAAAAAAATGAGAGTTCTTTGGATTCGTATGTTATCCTTTATGATATGATTGCTTGGTAAGACGAAGCTGCTTGGAGATTTATTCGAAACCCATTTCGAAGCTTGTTTTGTCTTTTTGTAGCTAAACTTAACCGATCGCTGGTATCCATCCACTTCCTCTTATTTTATTACTTTATCCGTCAAAAACGATGCGATCTCAGCACACCTGCCACCTGAGTGTTAATAAATGGCGTCTGTGCTTGGCAACATTGCGCTATTCAAATCCGCAGCTCATACATATTCTCACAGGTAAGCTTGTATCGTCGCGCGATTTACGCTTTGATTATGAAGAAACAAAGGCTTAATCGTTACCTTTTTTTGGCGTGTGTTCTTAAGGAAAATAAAAATGTCGTCTACTTCGATGCCTCCTGTTTCCGATAACTGTGTTGTGGTAACTGATTACGTTCTACTCTATTTTGATTTTTGATTGGATTAGCTGCTGTTTATAATAAAATCGTGATTTGATTGTTCTGTTTTGCATATATCTGCAGCTAGGTTGCGGTGCAGTATCAGTTGATTTTTTAGCAGCGGTGGCTTCGTATCCCAAGCCTGATGATAAGATTAGAAGCACCAGCGCCAAAGTAAAGTTCATCATTACCTATTAATTAACTTTGTAGTTTCTTTTTCGGATGGTGTTGTAGATGTTAAATTTTGAGTCTTACTGGTTTAATTGGCGATGCTGTGAGTACCTTTGGGTCCGATTGATTGTTACTTTCGGATTGGGGTGGTTTGGTATTTTGAAAAAGAAAGTAGTTCTTCCAAGGGAGGACATTGCTCAAACGTGTTCGGCTGATTGTTTGAATGTTTTATATGCGACTTTGGTTATACTTTTAAGCTTCAAGTGGAGCAAGCGCACGTCCAATCTTACAGATCGTAGTTTTTCTTGTCTACATGCTTCTAACGTGGCTTAAATTAATTTTGCTAACAATTTAGTTTCAGCGACTGTTACCATCGCCTTTTGCTGTTGTGTGTGGATTTGATGGGGATTTGAACCCAAAATATCCGATATGTGATAACTACTTCAACTAAAAGTTTAAGCTACTAGGAAGGCACATCATCAACACCTTACATATGCATATTTTCCGTGTTTAGCTTCAAGGAGGCGGGAATGCGGGCAATGCATTAACATGTGCAGCGCGTTTAGGTCTGAAGCCGAGGTTGATCTCCAAGGTCCACCAGTATATATGGATGGTTTGGTTATGTGATAGTTTTTTTTCTTTTAGTTGGTGTACTTAGATGGGTCAGCTTTCACTTTGTGGCTTAGGTTGCTGATGACCCTCAAGGTAAAGGAATATTGGACGAACTTGAGGCTGATGGTGTGGACCCTTCATTTATCGTGGTAAAGTTATGTTGTTTAATCATTTGGAGCAGGCAAAATTTTCATTATTTATACTGGGAAATGAATTGTTCGTTTTACTTCAGGTCGCTCAAGGAGGAAACTCTCCATTCACTTATATCATCGTCGATGAGCAAACGTGAGTGTCTACTTTTAAAAATCCATCCTGCCTTTTTTAAGAATCTTTCCTGAATTCAGCTTACTATTCATAATCTACTTTTAAATTTACTTTTTTATAAACTTCCTTTCTGTGTTACTTTTGTTTGATCGGGACATAAAATTAGTATATTCATACAATTAAGGTTATGCGATTGTAGGATAGGCGTCATACTTTTAATAGTGCAAAAAGCCTTCATCCAGCTCTTTTTTTTTTTCCACTATGTCATGGAGTCCTATAGCAGCACTTTCTCACAAACACGAGTAGCAAGCATACTTTCTTATTAGGCCATGATGCTAATTTACTTCAGAAGGAAAAGCTTAACTACGGACGCAAGCATATCTGTCTTGTTTCAGGAAAACCCGAACCTGTATCCACACTCCGGGATATCCTCCCATGGTACCTGATGAACTTACAGAATTGAATTTGTTAGCCGCACTAGAAGGATCGAAATTAGTATATTCCGATTGTAGACTACATGAGACTGCTCTATTGGTTGCCCATGAGGTGACAGGCTCTGTTGCTTGTAGATTTTTCTCCAAACTTTTTAATCCTTCTTTATATGCTGGACATATATTCCCCATCGAGAAATAAATCTATTTTTACATCTTTGTTTTACTGTGTAGGCAACTCGCAGGGGTATACCAATTCTAATTGATGCAGAACGGATAAGAGAAGGTTTAGATGATCTTTTGAGTATTTCTAGCTATGCAATCTGCTCGGCGAAATTCCCCCAGGCATGCTCGTAAAATACTATTTCAAAGCTGCTCCTTTTTGTTTGTGTTAAATTAAATGATTGGTTGCTTCTGTTCTTATTAACACTGGAATGATCAAGTGGTTAAATAAAATAATTCATTGGTTTTAAACAGCCAAAATGCGCTTCTGTGAATGAAAATTGTGACCTTTGATCATCCTATAATACCTTGCTTTCCTTCGAAAGAGATAGAATGATGCATATGGTTATTAAAAAATCTGAATTATGCAAAATCAATCTATGGTTGATTTTGATTGGTTAGCTAGTTGCATATGTCGCCCAGTTAGATCAGGTTACATACTGTTAGTAGCTGCATAATTACTTACAAGAATTAAGTATCTTAAAGATACACTCGAGCTCCTTCATTATGTTCCAATCTTCACAAGTTATTGGATTTTATGCAAATGTAAGATCCATAACATCGACGATGATAATTAGAAAGCAGAAATCTAATAATCGGACTTAGCATGCTGATGTAGATGATGAGCTACTAGGCGCTGGGAGTGTCTTAGAGATGGTAATTTTGCAATTGGAAATCTGACATTTACTTATGTTTTGCACAACAGTCATGGACAGGTGCTCCATCGATCCCAAGTGCGCTGCTTTCGATGCTTGCAAAGTTACCAAGTCTGAAATTTGTAATAGTCACATTAGGCGAAGATGGTTGTTTGATGTTGGAGAGGTCTGTAAATGGTAAGCAAAAATTAATACAAACATAGATAATCTCTTGTCATTATGTTTTGCCCCGCGCTTCGTCAAGTATAATTACGTTTTACTGCCTGCAGAAAACCTTCAGCTTGAAGAAGTGGATGTGAATGATCTATTTGAAACTCTGAAACGCACAAAAGATGACGGTGCAGCAACGCCTAGATGTTTTCCATCGGTAGAATCCATGCCGAAAATATTTCTGTTCGTCCTTCATTTAACTAATAATGCAATCTATCTTCTTAGTCTCTGCAATTTCTATCTTTCAGGGTGTGGTAAAACTGCACGCAAAAGGCATAGGAACAGTGAGTGGGAGGTTGCTTTTAGGAACGGCTGAGAAGATCCCACCCTCAGAACTCGTCGATACAACTGGTGCTGGCGATGCATTCATCGGAGCTGTCCTTTACGGTTAGTATAACATTCGCTGTCATTTTAGAGTTTCCATTCGTGCTCATATACACAAATCATAGAGGTATGCTAACATTCTTGTCAATCTCCAATGCATAGCGCTTTGCGCCAACATGCCACCCGAAAAGATGCTTCCGTTTGCTTCTCAAGTGGTTAGTTCACTTCATCTTCGAGTTATATATGCTGAAGTTGTATAAACAACGAGGTTTACACTGCTTAAAAACTCTAATCAAACACTCTCAACTTCCTTTTATCAAGGCTGCTATTAGCTGCAGAGCACTGGGTGCCAGGACAGGCCTTCCACGCATCGAAGATCCTCGATTGGCTCCTTTTTTACTCTGAAGTTCGGTCCCACCCCAAGCGATGGCGAATTTTCGGGTGGTAAGAGAATCTTAGCTCGCCGTCGACTTGGCGTTCTCTTATTGGCGTTCTTACTTGGCTTTTTCTGGACTGATATACTGATATACCTATTGCAACATTTGCCTTGAACAACACAATCATTTTTCTTGACATGTTTAATGTGGGCCTAACTTCGTTATCTGCACCTACGCATTCATGGCTGGCTAGGGTTTTCTAAGCATCCATCCATGGCCCTTTTTGACGTTGGTTTGATTTTTATAATTCCTCGTTTGTCTTTTACATCATATGATTAACTATACATCTCTATCTACATAACATATTCCCAATTTAAATGGGCACTGAAATGAGACGTGTTGAGTTGCTTTACGGCTGGTCGATGCACTAAAGGTATATTAGCAAAAAATAGAAAGTCAGATGCTATGCTGAGCATCTAAAGCGAGTAAGGCCACGTATTAAATATGATGCTGCATATATATGATCACATGGCACATCTTTATCGACTGTTGAAATAGTTCCAAAGTTGCATTTTCTTTGTTTTTTTTTGTTTTATCACTTCCTTCCAGTTCTCCTTTTTGTGCCGTGACTTAGCATGTTTGACGTATGTTCTCTGCTGGGGTTATATATGTAATGCATCATGTTTTCGCTTGATTATATTTTATTTACTAAGATCAACTTTGGAAATCTCTATAATTAAAGCTCAATTACAAGCACACAAAAGGGGTCGGCAGCCCAATTAAGTAGTATTTGATTTGAGGTGGTCAATATCAATGGGCCAGCTAAAATTGGTGCGCTGACGTGGGTCGTCGCTTTCAAAGCCCAGCTAAAATTACAGAAAAAATAATAAGGGAAATTCCACTTGGTACCTTAAGACTTTTTTCAAATTCAGGTTTGAAGACGAAGATATCCATGTCTCACACATTCGGAAAAAAGCTGAACAATTATTTTTGCATGAATTATACCAATAAAACTCGTTATTACACAATAAGTGAAATTATACCAGTTATTCTAGATATTATCCCAATTATTTTCGTTATTATACCAATTAATACACTATTATAATTTATAACGCGATGGACATTATACCAACTTATTTTGCTATTATACCATAAATTGTAGAATTATACCAATTATACAGATAAATAACGTTATTATAATTTTATACCAAAAAAATTGGATATTATATCAACTGATTTTACTATTATACCATAAATTGTGGAAATTATGCCATTTATTTTCGTTATAATACCAATAAAATAAGTTATTCAAATTTTTTATCACAAAATTGGAATACCGAGTAATTTTGCTATTATACCGACTGTTTACCAACAAAATAATGTAATTATAATTATAAATAAATAAAATTGGGCATTATACCAAATGTTGTCGCAATTATACTAAAATTGAAGCTTATACCAACTGTTATCGTTATTATATCAACTGTGTTATAAAGTTCAATTTTGCAGGTATAATAACACTAATAATTTGCATAATTGCTACAACAATTGGTATAATGTTCAGTTTTATTTAAAGTTGTAATTGTTATTTTTTTTGGGTATAATCAGCGATAACAATGGGTATAATAATGTCTACTGCTTAGTAATTTCCCTATTTGTAAAGGAATGTGGGGGTGATAGCATAGCACATCGATGGCCTAATAATCTTTCCAATGCCATGATTATCCTTACCCCTTCCTTTTACATGTAATCACCATAATGCCACTACTTCGTATCCTTTGTTCAAAGTAACAATTATTCCCAACATTGCCCCTTCCGTCAACTTTCTTACATGTGGCAACCTTTTATATATCGTCTAGCAAATTCCTTGTCAGTAGCAGTAGCGATAGACCTCCAAGCCAAATCCCAAATTGTTTACCACTTATTTCAACGGATTCTTTGCACGAATCCTCCATCATTAATTATTATCACCATCCTTTTTGAAATCTTCTATAACCTGTACTCTTGTATAAAGATCGGGATAAAAACTATATAAATTGGTCTGTCAAAGTGACCGATCAAATTTGTTCTACTTCAATTACAACTAAAAATAAAAAAAGCAACTAAATCATAATAACCACCACATTCTATTTTCAGTATATCAATATTAAAAAAAAAAACTTATTAAACCTCGTAGCTTTAAAACTCATAATAACCACCGCATGTTATTTTTAGTATATAATTCATTAAAATCATCCACTAATAATTAATTTTATAGCACACATAGGGTGTGCTATAAAAGTACTAGTATAAATAAAAGGGTTATGGCTAAAAATTGCCAATTTGATCTGTCATTTTATTTGCAATTTTAACGCCTCTATTTGTAATATAATTAATTTACAAGTTATCAATTATCATTGCACTTCTACATTTTTTAGTTGTTGTAATTGTAACCCAACAGATCAGTTTCCAATTTATATAGTTAAAAGCTATATTTCAATATTAAATATTAAATATTACTACTATAAATTAAAATTGAAGTAACATAAATATAATATTGACTTCCATTGTACTTATTATTAGCCCATTGTATTTTGACTTCCATGAACAGTTGTTGGTTATAAATATGATATTGATTGTCATAATCTCTCACCTTTATCTAATGCACTTTAGGACGGCAAAGGCAGAGAACATAATAACACCTTGAGGACACATCAAGGGGTCCTCTGTTTCTTGTTTTCAACTTCAATCTGCTTCATTACAATGTAACAGAGCTGTTAGTAAAGGCAGAAAAGAACCAAGAAAATGGATTATTAGTTGATGATGATTCACAAGAATCTCAGGGGCAGTTACGACTTTTGAGCATCGCAAAGGCATTACAGAGAGAGAGAGAGGGCGAATGCGTTTGGCTGGCGTGTGGGACTCGTTGTGTTGTGTGTGTCCCAGTGGATGGATGTGATGTGAACACACTTGGGGCGAGTTGGGCAAATTAGCAGTGATATTTGATTTTCTTTCTCTCGTTTGGTCAGTGGGGAAAGTATACCTTTTTTGCCCTCTTTAATGTTTACATGTACATTATTGCATTCCGTCCGTTCCATTGGAAGCTTATCTATCCCCTGCAATAATTTATGTTAAAATAATTGCATTGAATATGATTTCTTGGTTTTGTTCTTTCTTTCTCTCACTTACTCGTTTGTCTTTATCATTCTTTTGGTAGACTTCGATCGATCGATGGGGATGAAATGAAATGAAATGAAGCAGGGATATAGAAGAAGATAATGGTCCTCGAGCTAGCAGACATTTTTCTACCACCATATTCCCCCTCATCTTTGCTTCCACAGAATCTTGTTGCATAGTTAGTGTCCATATAAATCTAAAGTTGTTTGCTTTAGATGCTTTTCTCTCTCTCTCTCTCTCTCTCTGGGGTCTTCTCTTTCTCGTAGTGGAACACTATTTACTTGCAGCAATCATTAATCTTCTCAACTATATCGTTATCGCCTCTCTCTCGAGTTGTCTTGTGGAACTATCTACTCGGCTGTGTTGGGAGTCAAGTAGTCTGATTAGCTTTATTTCCAAGCATTTACAAGGCTATCATCCTCTTTAAAAGACAGGGTTTTTATGCTTAGAGATTCTTTGTTGGTGAGCCCTTTAGCTGTTTCTTTTTCCCCTTTTGATATGCTCTCTCTCTCTCTCTCTAGTGGTCTCCTTGTTGATTTGATTGCTGTAGATGAGAGAACCTTCTGCTTGGACATGTATTTTGATTGAAGCATATCTTCGTAGCTAACAGGATAGAGATCACGTTTCTCCCAGATCCCATTTATAAAGAAGATTGCTGGTATCTCTTTGAGGGTTTTCCAACTGTTATCTTTGGGTGGTGCCCTTATAATTCATTATCTCGCTCGATTCTTGGTCTTTGACCTTGGAAGTTTTGGCTAAGAAATCATTGTTCCCCTTATCTTCTGTAAAGGGTTCTCTTTCCTATGATGTTGGAGTTGTTTGGTTGGTTCAGTTTGGCCCTCATAGAACAGCCAAGATAGTTAACTTGTCTCCAAAGCAGGGAAGATTTATGCTACTAAACCGATATATATCGATCTATTCTTGACTGTAGAAGTGGTGTATTCGTTCGTTAGATGAATTTGTCTCGTGTATTTAGCTTCGGGTTGAAGTTGAGCCATCTTCTTCTGCTGTCCTTTTGCTGGTTTCTATCTCTCTTCTCCTTCAATTCGCTAAAGAATGGGAGAACTATGACGACCAAGGCTGCCTCGAGTGGTGGGGATGGTAAGCGCATATGGGTGAAGTTGTGGGAACACATTTCCTTATGCGGTTGTAAGATACACCAACACTTTTCTCAGTATATTGACTCTCGAAAAGTGAACATAAATTGGTGGAGGAAGTTCCTCAAAGGATGGATCGTTATTGGGATAGTCACAGCTGTGTTTTTTTACTGGTATATGAGTTCGCACGCCGTAGAGAAGAGGAAAGAAACGCTCGCCAGCATGTGCGATGAGAGGGCTCGAATGTTGCAAGATCAGTTTAACGTTAGCATGAACCATATTCAGGCAATGTCTGTCATGATTTACATATTCCACCATGGCAAGGATCCTTCTGCGATCGACCAGGTAAGTACTTCCTCACCGTGCAGAACAGTTTCTTTCAGGTCGCTACGAACTTGTTTGCCTGAAAGAGTCGAAAAATTTGCAGAGAACTTTTGCGAGGTATACTGATAAGACATCGTTTGAGAGGCCTTTGACAAGTGGGGTGGCGTATGCTGTGAGGGTTCTTCACAGCGAAAGAGAGCAGTTTGAGGTTCAACAAGGATGGACTATAAAGAGGATGGATCATAGCGAACAGAACCCAGTCCATGAAGACGAGTATGACCCTGAAGTTCTCGAGCCTTCCCCCGATCAAGACGAATATGCCCCTGTAATTTTTGCGCAAGACACTGTTGCCCATGTTGTCTCTGTTGATATGTTGTCTGGGCAGGTGAAGTTTCTCTTTCTTCCTAGTTTCCTTCCTTCTTTGGCCTAGTAAGAAGTTAGGGTTGATGATTTACGTAGGCGGTCAGTTGTATCATTTCGTATGCATTTTCAGGAAGATCGTGAGAACATATTGCGTGCAAGAGAATCAGGAAAGGTGTCCTTACAGCTCCATTTAGGTTGCTCAAAACGAACCGCTTAGGCGTAATATTGACTTTCGCTGTTTACAAGAGAGATCTTCCCCCCGAAGCGACGCCTGCAGAGAGGATCCAAGCCACTGCTGGGTAAGTATCATTCTTTTTTTTTCTATCGCTTACTTCGATAGTGAAGGAAAAAAGGCTTGATTTTCTTTTCTTTTTCTTGATTGTCGTGGCGTCATATTAGGTATCTCGGTGGCATATTCCATATCGAATCGCTCGTTGAGAAACTTCTACAACAGCTTGCAAGCAAACAGACCATCCTCGTTAATGTGTTCGATACCACTGATCCCTTACATCCCATTAGCATGTACGGTGCAAATACCTCGAATGATGGGCTTCGACACGTTAGCGTTCTTAATTTTGGAGACCCTTTCAGAAAGCATGAGATGCATTGCAGGTGATATCTCTTTCGTATGAACTGCAAAGTTATCTGATACTTCTGCTGATGTTATTACACACTTTTCTCATTCTGTATTCTGATTTATGCAGATTCAAGCATAAGGCACCTTTGCCATGGGGTGCAATTTGTACTTTCTGGGGCATACTTATAATTACTTTGCTCGTGGGTCAAATAATCAATGCTACAGTGAATCGTATCGCAAGAGTCGAAGACGATTATCAGAAGATGACAGAACTTAAAAGGCTCGCCGAGGCAGCTGATGTCGCAAAGTCGCAGGTGCGTAGTTTGCTTATATTCTTTCGTCCATGTCAGGACTTCTAACGCCGTGATTTTCTAATCGCTTTTTCTTCTTGCGCGGTGCAGTTTCTTGCCACGGTTTCCCACGAAATAAGAACACCAATGAACGGTGTTCTTGGTAAGACCTGATATTTCACAGCATTCAAATCTCCATCGATGAAAACGCATAATCCCTTTTTTTTTCTATTTGCAGGAATGTTACAGATGCTTATGGATACAGATTTAGACGAAACTCAACAAGACTATGTAAGAACTGCGAGGGAGAGCGGTAAAGCGTTGGTTTCCCTCATAAATGAAGTCTTAGACCTGGCGAAAATCGAATCTGGCAAACTCGAGCTCGAAGCAGTTAACTTCGATCTGAGGTTGATTCTCGACGACGTTTTGTCTCTTTTTTCTGGAAAATCGCAAGATAAGAACGTCGAGGTACGTTTTCATATGTCATCAATATTTTGCACAGATCGAAATTTTCTTCTTTCTCTTACATTTGTTCTCTGTTCTCCTAAATTATTGCAACGAACAGTTGGCAGCTTATGTCTCGGATAGAATACCGAACATACTCGTCGGCGATCCCGGGAGGTTTCGGCAGATCGTAACAAATCTAGTCGGAAACTCAATCAAAGTTAGTTCCTTGAAAATCACAATATGCATACTGTAGTAAATCTTCTTTTTTTTTCCCCTTACTGAGAACAAATTTCTATTTCTTGATTTTGTTTTGCAGTTCACAGAAAAAGGCCACATATACGTCACCGTCCACCTCGTCGAAGAAGTGCCCGCTATGGAAGAACGAAAATGACCCTTCTAACAGCTCCTTGAGCAGTTTCCCCGTCGTAGATCGAAGGCAAAGCTGGGCGGGCTTCAAAATCTTCAGTAATCAAGAATCTCCCCCGCCCAACAATTCCCCGCCCCTACCCGCCGACCCGACCCAAATAACCATCATAGTCTCCGTCGAGGACACGGGCCAAGGCATACCCCTCGAGGCCCAAGCCCGCATTTTCAACCCGTTCATCCAAGTGGGCCCGTCGATAACCCGAACCCACGGAGGCACGGGCATTGGCCTTAGCATAAGCAAGTGCTTAGTCCACCTCATGAAGGGCGAGATAGGGCTCGCTAGCTTTCCTCAGATCGGCTCTACGTTCACCTTCACAGCTGTTTTCTCTACGAGCCATTCCTCAGCTATTAACAAAGCTTCTGTTTCTTCTGAGTTCCAAGGCATGGCTGCCATGGTCGTCGACCCCAAGCCCGTTCGGGCAAAGGTTGCGAAGTACCACATTGAGCGGCTAGGAATTCGAGTTGAAATAGTCGCCGACTGGGATTTGGGCCCGCCGGGCCGGCCCGGCGGAAAAGGTCCCAGCTTGGTTTTCGTCGAAGAAGAGTGCTGGGACGGCGATTTGGGCTTGAATCAGAAAACTATCGATGCTAAGATCTTTCTGTTATCGAACCGTACGTCTAGTACGAGATACGGGCTTTCGCCGCCGGGCGGGCACGGCCCGTACGTCGTGGCTAAGCCCTTGCGGGCCAGCATGCTAGCCGCGTCCATACAGCGGGCCATGGGCATAAGTAGCCGAGGGAACCATAGAAATGGAGAGCTTCGACACACTTCGCTCAGCAATCTCCTTCGCGGGAGGAGAGTTTTGGTGGTCGACGATAACCCCGTGAATCTAAGGGTGGCGTCGGGCGCTCTGAAAAAGTACGGCGCTGACGTGGCGCACGCCGAGAGGGGGAAAGACGCCATCTCTTTGCTTACTCCTCCCCACCGTTTCGACGCGTGTTTCATGGATATTCAGATGCCTGAAATGGACGGGTGAACAGAAGAAAAAAGCGCATTCTTTTCTTACTAATGATCTTAATGATGCAAACGGTTTGAAGCTCGTTTTTTTATTACCCTTTTTCTGTTTTGGCAGGTTTGAAGCTACGAGGAGAATAAGGGAGATAGAACGCAATAAACTCGAAGTGTGTAAGAATGGTTCCAAGTGGCACGTGCCAATCTTGGCCATGACCGCTGACGTCATTCAGGCGACGCACGACGAATGTCTCAAGTGTGGAATGGACGGCTATGTGCCGAAGCCGTTTGAGGCCGAGCAGCTTTACCGGGAGATTTCAAGATTCTTTCAGAAAACGACGGAGGAGGAGAATAAATGACTAAAAGAAAGAGCTTTAGGCTTTGAGGAGTCGATAGCTCTTGAAGATATGCCTCGTTCCACCACATATGGACTTCGTTTTCTTGATTGTGAGTTGCAAAACCCTTTATGATCGATCTGAAAAATCTGCTCGAGTTTCTTTTTTTTTTCAGTAATTAAGTGCTGCTGATTTGTTTCGGTTTTCGCAGGAAAGAGTTGATTCGTATGTACGTTCAAAGGTCGAACGTCGGCGTTCTGTTGTGGAGAGCTTGATGCGATATGAGTTTGTGAGCGAAAAACGAGCCCTTTTTTTTTCTGTTCTCCTTTTATGAGCATCAGTCTCTATGTATTGCATGGTTCTCTGCTGAAATAGCACTTAGAGCTTAGGTACATAGTGTAAAAAGAGAAACGAGGTATTTATTTACACACCAAGTAGGTAACACTCTGCATTTTTTTTGCGCGAAAACGTCGAATAAAACCGATTTGTGGCGTGGTAATCGTTGATTTGTATGTTCTTTTGTGTCCCTTCTTGAGTTTGTCTGCAATATGTTGGTACAAAAGTCATTGCAGGTTTTTTTTTTGTTGTTGTAAGAAAATGTGAATGTTCTTTATCCAAACTGTACTATGGAGTTTCATATAATGCGTGTATGGTATGGTATGTACCATTGTTGCTTTCTCGTTAAACTACTACAGAACAATAATTCGAAAGACATTGGTTCGAAAAGTTCATTTCCCGGAATTGATCGTACACAATTAATTTGTAATTTCGTTCACCACAAGTGACGGCCGTCAATCATGCGTATTGGTTATTTATCAGTTGATTCATATTGTTGTAAAATTATTATAACTAAGAACGATTATATTAGTATCGGCGAATTATTAGAGAAATCCACTTCTTATTTCTATATTTTCAATATATGGCTTTACACTCGCAAATCACTAATTCCACTTTTAACGTCAAAATGGAAATCTTTATACAATCATCCATTTAAATAATATACGATATATACATATATATAATACTGACATGAAGAAATAATTGGAACGGTGCTCAACATGTATTTTAACTTCAAAGGGTACTGAAACGGTTCAAGCAGTAATTTCAAAACACAATATTTAAAATTCCGATGATCAAGAAATGATGGATAGCTTCAAAACGACTCAAAGGTACAAAAATCAAAAGTTTTTTCCCACTTTACACCGATCACTTGGATACTGCATTGCATAGTTTAAAGTTATATACAAAAAAATATTATTAGGTCGATTTGAAATGCGTCAAGCAATCATTTCTCTTTTCACCTGCCATTTTATGGTTCGTTACGCTAACTCTTTCACTAATACCAATTAACTGCATTTATTTATGGTTATACAAGCCATCCCTCATTAACTACTCCATTAATAATTGGGATTTCTCAATAACATTCCATTTATCTTTATCTTTTTTTTTTTTTTTTTTTTTTCTGTTTTCAATGTATACCAATTTGGATATCTTCTAATAAGGGTTGGAAAATAATCGAATATCCCAAATATTACCGTATTCTATTTGTACTCGCTTATTTTTCGAATATTCATATTCATATAGTGCTTTATTTTCGAGATATAATAGACCGTTCAGATATTCGATTTGATAATATATAAGAATATATTCGCGAATATTCAAAAAGAACCATCTTTTGTTTATGTGTTTCATTTGGCTTTTTGAAGCTAACAAACAATCTCCATGCGCATCCATGAAAGATAAGGGAAAAGGTTCCAATCCAACAGCAAAAGAAAAAGAAAAACGAATATTATGACCTCGAATCTCTTAGAGATCCTCCTCTTCCCTTTACCACAAAACTAAAATTCTGTTTATTTCAATTTCATTACCACTCCTCCTCAAGCATCATACTGACAGCGTATTACCGGTAAGAAGAATAACAAACGGTCTTGCATTATTGAATGACGACGAAGCTTATTTAAAGAAACAAAAAAAAAAAAAAAAGAAAGAGAAGGAAAGACAAGTGACAATCTCCTTTCCCATCCATGCCTATGCCCGACTTTTCCCTTGGTAACAATAGTCAATCTCTCGACTATCACACTATGTATACTTCTCGCTTCTACTACGTATTTCATCTAACTTTTTGTTTTTGCTTGCGTCGGTTTCTTGAGTGCTATCATTTAGAATGCTTCTTTAAATTGTCTTTAAGCATACTTCGTCATGCTACAATCTTATATTGAACTTGGAGTTGGGTTCTTAATATTTTTTCTTTCTGCCCTTCATTTTTCTGGAAAATTTTTTTACGCCCGACCATGGAGTTGGGTTCTGGTATGTGAACTTTTGCTCCTTCATCGGAATTTACGAGGCTGCTATTGAATTCTTTTCGTACACGAAATATTAAAACAACAATTCGCTACGAAGGAATCGATCAGAAGAAAAAAAATTAATATCAAATGTTGATTCAGGGATACCGGGCGATGGAGGTGTTTGTTCCGATCAGTGGTTCACGGTCTTGCCTACGAGCCGGGAAGCCATCTCCGAGCGAAAGCCGTGAAAGGAATTAGCAGATGAGCTTCGAGCAAGAGCTAATAACACTTCCTATATGTCCAATTATTATACTAGTTAATACAATATAGGAATCTAACATATAATATCAGCTAATTAAGATGAAGAAATACCAAGATTGATTTGTTTGTGTTTTAGGTAGCTGATGAGTTCATCAAGAGGAGAGCAGATACTGAATGGTAAACTTTCAGCACTTCATAGCTTGAAAAACTCTCGGATTGGTTGGTCAACATAAAGAGGGAAGAAACATCATGTCAGAAAATCGAAGATTTTCAGAATATGCATATCGGCTGACGAGCTTTTTTTTATGGAATATTCAATCTCAGGTTTCTCGAGGGAGACTTCGACCTACGTCGTCGAGCAGATGAGGAAACCCCACGTATGGGAGGAGAGAACCGAGCTACTTAGGCTTCATATTCTCTACAGTAGGCAATTTTCTCTACTAATAGAAACGTAAAATGTCGAAAAACTGTAGAGAGAAGGAAACAAATCTTTTCGCAGGTTCCAATATCAGTTCACATGTGGGATGAGAGGAAGAGCTGCCTCAAGGTTATAGCTGAATGATGGTCAGAATATGGAAGAGACAATCCCATTCGTGTGTTGTATCACGGTTATGGTCACTACGATGCCCTACAGACAAAACTAAGCTGTACCTAATTCCCCTATATATATACTACGCTGCTCATCGATCTACATATGCAGAGATTGTGCATGTGTTAAACGAACACCTACTTTTAAGTATAAAACCCATTATCGAGTTCCAATTCTCTAGCGATCAAGCTTTTGCCAACGTTGACTCGCAGAAGAAACAAACGACTAAGATAAATGCACCCCGTCATAACATGCCTGCGTCGATTAATTGATAAAAGTCGACGATACACACAACAATTCAACAGTTCAGCAACTGATAAAGTTTCTCAGAACAGTAATGCCCAAACAAGTCAATAAAGAATGTCAGAGAAGAGCAGAGCTCTAACCGTTATGCAAGCAATTGAAACTGAACGAAAAGCTGCGAAAGAAGGCTAAAAACAGCATTCGACGGTCTTTCTCCACGCCTTTCATCATCCATTTATTGAACATAATATAAGTCTCCTTCAAAACGAGGAAATCGTACCTGCATAGGTCGAGTAGAATATCAAGCGGCTGCCTCCTGCAACTCCCTGCGGGCCCGCTCGACGATCCTACGCTCGAGCTCGGGCCTAAAGTGCCTGATCAGCCCCTGAACGGGCCAAGCAGCGGCATCGCCCAAAGCGCAGATCGTATGCCCTTCGATCTGCTTCGTCACCTCATGAAGCATGTCGATCTCCTCAAGCTTAGCATTCCCAACCTTCATCCTCTCCATGATCATCCAAAGCCAGCCCGTCCCTTCCCTGCAAGGCGTGCACTGCCCACAGCTCTCATGCTTGTAGAAGTACGAAAGCCTAGCAATGGCGTCAACGACATCAGTCGACTTGTCCATTACAATCACGGCAGCAGTTCCCAGGCCAGACTGAACCGCCTTGAGCGCATCAAAGTCCATGAGAACGTCCTCGCATATGTTCTTGGGAATCAATGGGACCGAAGAACCGCCAGGGATTACAGCAAGCAAGTTATCCCATCCACCTCTAACACCTCCGCAATGCCTCTCTATCAGCTCCTTCAAAGGTATGCTCATCTCTTCCTCGACGGTGCAAGGCTTGTTCACATGGCCTGAGATGCAGAACAGTTTCGTCCCAGAATTGTTCTTTCTGCCGAAGCTGGCGAACCATTCGGGACCACGCCTTAGGATCGTAGGGGAAACAGCTACGGTTTCGACGTTGGTGACCGTCGTTGGGCAACCGTAGAGGCCTGCATTGGCTGGGAAAGGAGGCTTCAATCTTGGCTTCCCCTGTTTTCCCTCGAGGCTCTCAAGGAGAGCAGTCTCTTCGCCGCAGATGTACGCCCCTGCGCCGAAATGGATGTGCACGTCGAAATCATAGCCCGACCCACAAGCGTTCTTGCCCAATAGCCCAGCTTCGTAAGCTTCTCTCCTGGCCTTCTCCAAGTTCTTCCTCTCATTCACATACTCGCCCCTAATGTAAATATAAGCAGCTCTCGCCCTCATTCCCACGCCAGCTATCAGGCAGCCTTCGAGCAACTTGTGTGGATCGTGGCGCATGATTTCTCTATCTTTGCATGTCCCGGGCTCACTCTCATCGGCGTTGACGACGAGATACGACGGGCGACCATCAGATGCCTTGGGCATGAAAGACCACTTTAGCCCCGAGGGGAAACCAGCGCCACCACGCCCTCGAAGGCCAGATTTCTTCATCTCATTGACGATCCAATCAGTTCCCTTAAGAACTATATCTTTCGTTCTGTACCAATCTCCGCGTTTCATGGCGCCTTTGAGGAAAGGATCATTGAGACCGTATAGGTTTGTGAATATGCGATCCTCATCTTTCAAGCCGCCAAAGTGGGTCTTCTCCGGCGGTGGTGGAGGTGGTGGAGGCTGAGGGTTTGCAGATGTAGTTGCAGACTGAGTGTTGAACAGTCTACTTGTTAATCCCCAGTTTTGGCCGGAGCGCTGAAACAGAGCAGCCCTACGTAGGGACAGCATCCACTTGATAGGCGTCTGTTACAAAATAGAAGGACGACATGGAAATTTGATCGTATTACAATTCAGGACACAACATAGAGGCAGAACCCATATATTCAACCTCAAATGATACATGAAAACGTGAAGAGCTAATATGAAGCATAACCATATAAAGTTGCATCTGATGTGGCTAAGCATAAACAGATATACAATAGTAAGCATTCCATGGAAGTACGGAACAAGCTTACAGTTATGTAATTAAGACATCAATGTCGATGATATAAAGCGAGACGCTTGCATAACGTACAACTCAGCACTTATCAAAAGCTAGACGAGAAATAAGAATTGTACAGAAAAAACTCATAGCACATCTTGAAGCAGAAGAAATAACCCTCCGCTATGGTCCAAGACACGCTACATTAAGGAGCACGGTTTCGAAGGTGACCTAAACATTTTCTTTCTCCTTTGTGTTATTGCAGGAAAATAATCAACCTTGAGGCTATTTCATTAATTCGGAAGGAAAGCTAAACTTCATCTAGCGAACTAAAATTACGAAACTTATCAATTTAATGCAGACAACACCGCAGGTTGGAGCACTCACGGACTGACCCGAAAGAAGGAAGGGGTTTTATCGCTTTCATTTCAGCTCCTAAGATCGCAATTTCGATGGAATAATCATCTATATCTCGAAAATTTTGCAACCTTCATACACTAATATATCAATTAAATCGTTCTACGATGAATCCCGGAGAAAGACCCCACCTTTTCACCGCTGAGAGGAAATAGTAGAATGGCCATAAATTGAACCAAAAAAAGCAAAAAATGAAACAAAATCAACTCTATTCAGATGAGATGCGTACCATAGCGATGCAAATTATTGACGAGATCGATAGCTTCTGAGCTAGCGGTGCACCCGATTTTTCTTCGATCAGAATACGTTAGAGAAGAGACTGGGAGATGTACATAAGAAGAACAAAGCGTAATATTACATACTACCCACCGTGCGCAGGTCTATGCCATTAGTTAATCCAACGGTGGAGATGATACGTCGTTTGGAAATTAGATGGATTTCGAATCCAACGGTCCACAACGCAAGATCACAAGTGATTATGAACGTAGACACGCAGAGGGCCTTTTCATCGACAACTATTATTGGGCCGTATTTCGATAAACGGGCTGGACAAATCATATACGGGCCTTAGTTTTCAACTGAAGTAGAACATTTTAAATTTATGGAATCCCTCAAATTAGTTTGTATCAGCCTTGTACCGAGGACATCATATCATACATTATATCATTAATGGACTAAGGAAGTAATATTTTTAGGAGTAGACATTTGCATACACTATTTTTTCCCTTTTTAGATGTAGTTAGGATTTCATGGTATAGTTTTAACTTTTCCGCTGGGGGAAGTTTCAAGTGCATTAAGTCAGATTGCGTAGTGTTTAATATGTACGTATAATTCATTGTACATGTATATTGGATGCAAAAAATAATATGAAAAAGTATCGTTAAATTACAGAGAGCAACAGAAAGTGAAACATGCATAGTATAGATAATCTGCTATGCATTTTCCTTAGTTACAAAGATAGATCGCGGTGTGTTTTCTCATTGAGAAGTTTTAACTCATACTGTTCTATATATTGAAATTTTTTTCCTTACCATTATTTTACCTAATTTCTTCATGGGTACAGTGGTATTCGTAACGTTGTTGTTCATATTTACAATTCCTTGACACATGAGAAAGTTGCAAAACTACATATCAAAAGGAACTTGCCAAAATCAACTTTAACCAACAAATGACTAGCACGTTCAGCCAAATATCAAATGTATTGCTAATGCTATTACCATTCCCAAAAGCCCACCAGCAACAACCTGAACTAAGCAAGACACACATAAGCATTGCTTCCTTAATTCATCGCAAGAACTAAAAAATTATAGAAAGAGAGAGTCAAACCTGTGGAGGGGTATGCCCAAGAAGTTCCCTAAGTGGTCTACTCTCTGAAAGAGGATGCCCTGATGGAAGCTCACACAATATTTGATTCAAAACCTGCCATTAAAAAAACATATATATGCCCGCTATCTGGCTACAGTTTTATCTTCAAAACAGTCGATCGAATATAGACTCCATACCTCAGCCTGACGACCAGCGTGTAATCTTACGCCAGTCGCATCGTACATCACCTGTTCCACGGCGAATAGCTCGTGTTAGAAATCTCACATTCATATGCAATCTATGTGTGTGCGTGAGGAGGTAAAAGATGCTAATATGTATATATATACCACAAGTGCCAAGATTAATGCAGTTGCAAACTCTGATCCAGCAAACCCTTCCCTTAGCCCGACTGCAAATGCCAGAGCCATCACAGTTGCTGCGTGGGATGAAGGCATGCCTCCCGAGGCCACGAGCTCGTGGTAATCCCAGCGATTTTCCTTATACCTGAAAAAGCATTGAGGGACTTTCGTAACTTCCTCTGTTAGTAGTACACTAAACTAGTTCTCAAGCTCATGTTATACATTGGACTATTGATGTATGCATTTATACAAACAGCTTGCGTGCGTCGATCAAATATGAAAAGAGGTTATAAGTTCAATACCTTGATGATAGGATCTTTGATGATTGGGCGACGACGAAGGCAAGGAGGGCGGACCACAGCGGATAATTCAGGAAAATCGAGGAAGAGGATGAAGAAGCTGAGGATGGCGATGTTGCCTCTGATGAGATTGACGCCGTCGCAGTTGCGTTTGCAAACGGATCTTGCATCATCGTATGCATCGTGCCGCCGCCTCTCATGTCGTAAACAACTCTTGATTACAGCTCGATCCTTCCTTTTTCTCTTCTTTTTTTTTTTCTCCTGCGATCGGCAATGAAGAATCTTAGATCCTAACGAGGCGTTGATAGTTGAGGAATGAGAAGAAAGCGGGTGATGATCACGAACACGAATATAAAGCCGATAAACCGGTCAATGTATTTTAATTACTATTATTATTTTTTATTAATTTTGTAGGGCGACTTTTTAATTCAATGGTTCTCCTACGTAGAAGACGAATGAAATTTTCAATGGCAAATGCCACCAACGATTGTTCCATGGCAGATAACTTCGCATGTGTCAACATTATTCTGTAACGTGTTAGTTACAGACCTTCTTTACCCAACAACTCTTGTCTCTTGATATCACATAAAAATCACCTCAACATCTAAAAAAAATGGAGAAAAGTAAGCCAACCATATCCGATATAATTCACTCGGTTAATTTCACCCAAACACCCACGCTTGGAACCTCCCTATGAACCACAAACATCATGTAATAACCATTCGGCGCGAAATTCCCGGAAATCGGCGTTCTCACCCGAACAGCGTACATAAATTTTCCGATCCTCCTAACTCGGAGACTGGTAAGAACCAACAACCTCTGACCCATCGAGAAAGAATGCGTAGCGAAAGGCGGCGCAATCATCGTCACCGTCAGACAACTGACGTTCAGCCTCGTCCAAGGCATAACGAATCGCACCGTCAGCCTTTGGTTGTGTCCGACACGAGTTTTCGATAGCGGTGTCACAATCCACGGCCTCGAATAGGCCGACAGCGGGCGAAGGTAGGACGGCATAAACGCCTCCAAGCTCAAGTCGGTGGGATACAGTACGTTCGTGAAGTTGTAATAAATATGCGGATTGCTCCCTCCTATCAGTACCCGACCGTCGCGTAAAAGAATCGCCGTCGAGTGGTACATTCGAGGGGTCGGGCTAGGGTTTTGGACTTCGAATCTCGACCCGACCCTTTTCCCGGTCGGTACAACACCGGCGCACGGACCGGGTTGCGGCCCAGTTCCCAGCCCGCGGTTCCCGAACTCGCCCCGTTCACTATCAGTACGTTTCCGTTTGGTAGTAGCACCATGTCGCCCATGACACGACCCGCGGGCATGTCCTCCACGGCCCATTTAGGATTCGGGTCGTTTACTCGAATCCTGGCGCACGTGCCGAGCGCGCGCGCGCGAAATTCCCAGCGTTCGCGGCCGCGAATGACCCCTTCGGCGCTCCGCCGCACACCAAAACCTCGGCCGAGCGGGCGTCGCCGTCCCTCAGCGGGAGCAGGACGGCCGACCCGCTGCTCGGGTAGCTCCGCGGGTCGCCCCCGGGTATTTCGGGGTACTCCCTTATCACGTTCCGACCCGAGTAGTCGAACAAAACGGCTCTATTGTTGGCAAATACGAACAGATTCCCGTCCGTGTTCAGGAAGACGAAGGGGTACAGGTTGTTCTCTATTCCCGGGTCGTCGGCCTCCGCCAGAAACGGCAATTCGTACGAGCCTTCCGAGGGAGAAGCCTTCGGGTAGAATTCGTAGCTGAACTTTCTCCGCCCGCCGATGATGATTTGCCGGCCGTCCGGCAAGATGTGGCTCGTGGCGTACCACCGCCGCTCCGATAGCCCGTGGTTAATTTCCCGCCAATCTCCGCACGGGAATTCGCGGGAGATTTCTCCGGCGGTGGTGGTGCATGGTTTGTATATTCTGACGGTGTGGTCGCCGTCGGCGAACCCGCCGGCCTGGACGAGGTCGCCGTCGGGGGAGACGGCGCCGGAGGAGCACCAGAGGTTGGTGAGGACGGTGAGGGGGCGGACTTTGTTGAGGAGGACGTCGTACTCGACGGAGTGGGCGGAGCAGTCGGCGGGCTTGACGGCGGCGTCGTTTTTCCGGCAGGGTTTACCGGCGGCGAGGGAGATGTTGGAGAGGCCGTAGTCGGTTCGGTCGTAGACGACGACTCGGTCCGTGTGGAGGAGCTGCATGTGCATGGCGGAGATGCCTATGTTTGGTAGGAGGAGTCTCCACGCGCCACCTGATGAGGTGGTGGCGCGTGCGGGGATGGGGTTGTTTGTTAGGAGTATGAGTACGAATGTGTAGTAGTAGTAGTAAGGGAATTGAGTGCTGACTTGTGTTCGTGGACTGGTCATGATTGTCTTGTCCGATGGCGGCGTTTTGCTCCATTTTGTTACGGCGGTAATGATTATTACTTATAATTACCATAGATGATTAGAGCGCTTCAATCTCATCGGATCTGCTGAGAAATAAAAGATCTCAAACTGCATCGAGTGGGTTTCGTTCCAATTACCACACCAAGTCAATAAGATATTATCAACTTATGCGTATATATTTAAGTTGATAAATAAATGTAATACTTCTCCATCGTAAGTGTTGGAAGAAATGACAAAATGACATGTAATATTTTTTTCCCATATAACTGCTGACATGGCATAGAATGGACGTAGGGTTTTCGCATTGTTTTGTTGGTGGAATAATGCTCACGGACTAGGATTTTGTTCCGACCATGACGCAAATGAATCGAAACGAGTCGTATACCGCAATATTCTATTCGTATCCGGATGACAATCGAATACGAATACGAATATTCGTATATTTAGTCGAATCATAAAATCGATTCTTATTCGAATTCGAATATTTTTCGAATATTCGAATCGAATATCTTATATTTGCATTAAAGTCATTTTTATATAATAAAATATAAACAATATTATATTTAAAATATATATTGAATTATAATAAGTTATATGTAAACCTATACTGAATTATAATATATTATGTTTAAATATTTTATTGAGTTATCATATATTATTATATGTGAATATAATATTAGTTATACTATATTTTAAGTTAAATTATTCGAATCGAATAATTCGATCCGAATCGAATATTGTCATTTCACATTCGTATTCGGATATTTTCTCGAATAAAAAAATATTCTTATTCGGATTCGTATTCCAAATATTCGAATTCGAATCTTAAAATTTCGAATCGAATCACGAATCGAACAAAAAAAAGTCCGATTTGTTTGCAACCCTAGTTCCGACATACAAATTGACAATTTGATTTTCAGTTGGGTGATTCAAAATTGAAAATCTGGTGAAGTAGTGTGAACTTATAATTTATCTCTAGGTGAGACCACAATAATTAGTGTTGTCTAAATCTCTTCTTGCAAAAGCCCTCTTATGGGTTAGAATATGGTTTTCTTGCATTTCTAGTAGAAATTCATTTCTTATCTATTTTATAATAACAAAGATACATGGCTAAATAGCCCAAGGGGTGACATCGTCAAACGGGAGAACAAAGACTCACAAAGGAACACCACACAATCCCACAAGGGGAACAACACTCCCACATAGGGAGAAAAGGGTCCATAGGGACAAAAAAAAGACAAAATAAAACACATTATCTACGACCAAGAAGTGAAGAACCTATAACAGAAAAAGCGATTAAGCTAAATCTACAATACTTTTCACTTTCACTTGGCCTTCGACGTCAGGGTTTTCTTCACCGGACTAGAGCTCCGCTAGGGAGAAAAAGGCCCCGACCCAAGGGTCGGGAGAGACGAGCTCTCACAACGGGGAGACTCAAGACTGTGGCGAGGGCGGGCGACAGGTAAATATATATATATATATATAAATATACGTTCGAGTAAATGGCAAAAATGTTGCTTGTACCACAGACTCACTGTTGGCGCTCAAACTTTAAATGTACCATTTTGGTAAAAACCAAAACTGTTATTTTTTTCTTAACCTAAAGAACTGGTAAGAACCAAAGGGGAACGATTTTGCAAAGTTCATAAACCAAAACGGCACAAAGTTGAGTACCAATATTTAGAATTTTTTATATGTACATGATATGTGTAAAATCGATAAAAAAAAAGTCATATTCGATTCTAACTTTTTACAAAAATATTTCAAAACAATTACAATCATGTATTCCTCTTGGAAAAAATAAAAAGTTAAGAAAATTGTAAAAGAAATAATTGTCGTTCAAACTTCCAAAAATTTCGTGCGGTTGTGTCGGTATGCCTTGTGAAAATAAAAAGAAATTATCGTGGTGATCGGAATTAGATTTATATTTAGTTTTACTATAATGTGTATGTAAAATGAAAATTCTAATTATTGGTGCTCAAACTTTTAAATGTATCGTTTTGGTTCTTAAACTTTGCAAAACTGTTTCCTTTTATTCTTTTACCCTAGGTCAAGTCAAACGAACAATATCAGATTATTGTAAAGTTAAGGAATTAAACGACAAAAGTAGGCACATTTAAAAGTTTGAGCATATTGAAAATCATTTTTGCCATTTACTCTATATGTTCCAATTCGAAACAACTTTACCTAACGAAGGCCTCGTACTCATCGCCGCGCCAACCTTCCTAGCTATAACCAACGGAAATTACGAAGCTCTCACATCACATAGAACACCGTTTAATCGCTTCAAATAAGTCCCATTTTTATTTATCTGGCGTCTCTCAGATCTTGTTCGGGCTTTCTCATCCAACTTCGATTCCAATTTGTATTCCAATCTCGAAATATGGCTGCTTCCGCCTCCGTGTGTGCTTCTGGATCGGCCGTTGTTGCTTCAGCTGTTTCTCACCGGAAAATCGCCGATTGCAGTAGCTTGTCTTCGGTTGTGAAGCTCCCTTACCGTCTTAATTCGAAATGCACGTCGATTAGATCTTTCTCGTCTGCTTCAGGTATGCGTAATTTGACCACCTTATCCGTCCCAATTGGTGCTGATGTGTATGTGGTGTTTCAGCTTTCTTATTAGAAACCGTAGATGGGTGTTATTGGAACGATGGCGTCATAAACACTCTTCTGGCGCTAGCTATTGTCCTACGTGAAGATAATTTAATAGGACTGGATGGGCATGATGTTTGTTTGAAGTTCCAATGCTTGATTTAGACTTTCAAGAGAATATGGATGGACGTAACTTGTCAGCCTAAATTATTGAAATAAGTTCAGAGAGCCGATTTGGTTGAGGATACGGCGACTCTTATAGTCATTCATGAATCATAATAGTGTGGGAAAAGCACTTTAGTACATGCCATTGGTGGTGGCAAAACTATGCTATGTGATTAGGAGATTGAGGTGTGGCTATTCATCTTTGGATGAGAGCTTAACAAAAGTTATGCTCTTTTATGGGTAGGTATAACGGCCCAGGTGACTGCTGTTGAGCCACTGAGTGCTGAAACAGCAAAAAAGCTAGAAGCTCCCGTTGTCGTCGTCACTGGAGCTTCTAGAGGCATCGGAAAATCAGTTGCTTTGGCTTTTGGAATATCTGGTTGTAAGGTCAAATCTTTTCCTCTGCTTTGTGGTTTAGATCTTTGATCAATGACAGAAATCAACGCTGTAATTGATTAACATAGTGTGAATTAGTAACTGTATGAGTTGATTGTGGGTAATATATGGCAGGTTCTGGTTAATTATGCTAGGTCGTCGAAGGACGCAGAAGAAGTCTGCAAAGAGGTAAATGAATTCCGTTTTTGTGGTTTGTTTGGTAGGTCGAGGTCCTAAGGAAGTACCGAGATGGATAATTGCAAAATTCAAACCATCCCTTCGTTTCTATTTTATTGCAGATCGAGGCAGCTGGTGGACAAGCGCTTGCTTTTGGTGGAGATGTTTCAAAGGAAGCAGACGTTGATTCAATGATTAAGACTGTAAGCAATTGTGCTAATTATCTTCGCTGTCTTTGCTTTTAGCTGATTATCTAGTAAATAAAATGTGCTTTTGAGATTCTTGCAGGCAGTTAACACATGGGGAACAATTGATGTTTTGATCAATAATGCAGGTAGTCTGCTTTTCAACTGTCTTAAACAAATATAGTTCTTTTTTAAGTTGTCTTTTACAGACTAAGCAATTTCAGGTATCACAAGGGATGGCCTATTGATGAGGATGAAGACGTCTCAGTGGCAGGAAGTAATTGATCTCAATCTTACTGGTGTATTCCTGTGTACACAGGTCACTCAATTTTCTCTCCTGGTGATATGCCAACAACATTAAAGCATCATATAAGCAAAACTAATCCATTATGTTTACCTCTATAGGCGGCGGCTAAAATAATGATGAAGAAGAGAAAGGTATAATGCATCTGTATGTGTTCTCACTGGTCTGTCTTTGGACCCTTTTTTAAGATCTGTGAGAACTTACTTTTTTTTGTTTCACCATTTATAGGGAAGGATTATAAACATATCCTCTGTTGTTGGTCTTATGGGCAATGTTGGGCAAGCGAACTATAGTGCTGCTAAAGCTGGGGTCATCGGATTCACAAAGTCAGTTGCTAAAGAATACGCAAGCAGAAACATCACAGTATGTGAAAATTTACTTTACAGTATTTTCTTGTATTAGTACCGCTACGTATATATGAGGTTTTTAAGCTTTTATCTGACAGGTGAATGCTGTTGCCCCTGGTTTCATCGCATCTGATATGACGGCTAAGCTAGGCGAAGACTTTGAGAAGAAGATATTAGACGCAATCCCACTGGGTTAGTTGGCATTTCTCACCTAAAGCTTGCCATGGAGACGCATATTTATCTGTGCAAAAGCATTTATTACTCGATTCATTTTTATTTGCCTAAGTTTATGTATCATATGCATGAAAAGTCGTTCTCTTGCAATAAGTTTCGAATTTGCTATTTTCGATCAAATTTCAGGGAGATACGGCCAGACAGACGAAGTTGCTGGGCTTGTGGAGTTCTTGGCCCTTAGCCCGGCTGCAAGTTACATCACTGGACAGGTTTGTTCTTTTGCTTCTGCTTAGTATTAGGAAACAGAGTCGTTTCTTCTGTTTTTCACCATTACATGGAAAATCTCAGTTTAGTATTTATCAGTTATATTGACTTTGATTGTTGTTCTCGGTTTTTTTTTTTTTTTTTTTTTGTTATTTGGCAGGTAGTAACCATTGATGGAGGAATGGTCATGTAAGAAGTCGTTGGACTTGCAGGGAAATCGCAACCTTGAGATTGTATCCGTTCTCTACTTAGTTTTATGAGTTTTTACTCAATATCACCTTAATATTTGGCAATAGTAATATGAATGTGCCAACAATGTTCAATCGCGTATCTGTCTTCAAATATTGAGTTATTCTCGATTTCTTTTACATATGTATAATCTTATATATAGAAAATCTCTCTTCTACTGTGCTTCCCCTCCCTCTTGGACTCCGTCCTCATAAAGAGAAAGGCTATTGAAGGTGCCCTCGTTCTTAGGCTAGACTAGTCGGTTTATAGTTAGGCATTTGAGATTCTTCTTCTATCTTACGAGTGATATCCATATGATAACATCCCACCCACACACCAAGATGAATTGGGGTTGGTTACTTCAACAAATAAAAGCATTAGTACACCGTCATCTTCTTACATGGTTTGAAATAAACTTGTGCAGTTCAGTGTGTAAGAAGATATAAGTCCACCATAAACATCATTATTAAGCTATGAAAACACCTTGGTCCATTATTGGATACTCCACCATTTCCTCGGCCGAGTTATCGGCGTCGAAGCCACCCCACAAAGTGGGACGGTACAATACGCTCTCACCTACGACTTCTCCGCTGCCGTCATCATAGGCCAAAGGTTCCGGCATATTCCCGAGGTCATCTATGCTCGGCTGATGAAAAAAGCCCCCCATCTGTTGAGAGCAATAGTTATAGTAATAAGAATCGAATTCCTCGTTCCACAGCCTCAGAGCTGCTGCTGCTGCTGCTTCGTTCCCCTGATGATGCGAAGAAGCAGCTTTCGCATCGCAGAACAAATTCCCGTCGTGGGCCCCACACGCACGGTGGCCCTCGGGCGGCTGATCGGCGAACAGCACGGCGGCTATGGAGGAGGAATCCTCGACTTCATTAGTCGTCGTCGGTTTTAGCTCTATTTTGCCCTCCCCTTCGTCGTCGTCGAACTGCGTCGGAGTGGGCCCGTTAGAGTATTTCAACCGAACTTCGACGTGCCCTTACCGGCTACTTTATCTCCGACTGAAGAATTCTCGGGCTCTGCCACTAAAATGGGAAGAGCAGTTCCACTAAAAGTAGCAGTAATAATATTCTCTATCGACTTGTTTTGAGGGACTGAGCGGCGTTGTTTGGCTCCATCGAAGCGAAATCAGAACGTTTGATTCCGCAAAACGTGGCCGACTTGAGCTCGTTTTCCTTCTGCAACCTCGTCAGGTATAGCCTATACTTCTGGGGAACAAAAAAAAGAAAAAAAAAATCGATCGAAACAGAGAATCATATTAAAAAGCATCATCCATAAGCAGCACACACACGAGCAAAAAAAAAAAAACCTGCAGGTGGCTGGCTACGTTTTCCCTCGTTAGCCAGGGAACGCCCATTAAGTCGAGTATCTTCTTCGGCCCAGCTTCTGCAATTGTAGATAAGAAGACCCTTTTTTCATCAAACTAAACAAAACACACACGGTGTAATAGAGAAGGAAACGATTATCCCCAAACATACTTTCGAACCCAATCTGATTGACGGCTTTGACGAACTTCTGATGAAGGTCGACCGTCCAGACAACCCTAGCCTTCTTCGCGGAGTGGGAACTATTATTATTATTATTATCTTCGCAATTCTCGTCCCTCCTCTTCTTGCCCGAAGACGAGAGCGACAAGACCGTATTATCTCCGGCGAACACGAAAAATTCCTCGGATTGTTCGTTGCTATTACCGCCGCCGTGTTGTCTTGAGGTTGTAGTCATAATGGTATGAATGTCTTCGAGGCCGTCTACGTCTCTGATCCCTTGCATTCTCTTCCTTAGGACGTGCTGCCATATGTTGCGAAGCTCCTTCATCCTTATTGGCTTGAGTAGGTAGTCGCACGCCCCGTGCTGAACGCCCTTCATCACACGGCTCGTCTCCCCGTCCACGGACATCACTGAAAGACGAATTTTTCAAAATGGTCGTCGGAAATAACAGATTGATGAACAGTTGTGTACTGACACTGTGTTTGGTGTGAGAAAGTTTCAGAAATCGAGGGTTCCTTCCTAAAACCAATTGATGACGATGATAGGAGATTGTCTCTTGATATATTTAGGTGAGATTGAGAGCTTCGATAAACCGACGGGACAACACCCATTCTTTTCCTCAACAGAAACTAGTGTGAAAAAGAAAATTCTCGAGAAAATGGTTTTATCCTTAGTTAAATATAAACTTAAATTAGAATTTTTTTTTTTTCATCTTCTCATTATCTATTTCTTTCGTCAACCAAACATAAAAAACTAGTTTTCACTCATTTCGCTGACATTTTATTTTCCCCGTTAAGTTCCGCCCACCGAACGCACCCTAAGTCTGAAGAAAAAAAAAGAAGGGAAAAAACCACTGACTTATGACGGGCAGATCCATCTCTAGGCCGACGTGCTCGAGGAGCTTGAAACCGTCCATGTCGGGCATGTTTACGTCGCTGATGACTATGTCGAAACCGTCCTTTCTTTCTCGGAGAAGGCTAAGTGCTTCTCGGGCTAAATTGCAAGTAGTTACTGATCACCTCAAAAGAAAAAAAAAAATAAAAAATTAAACTACATCACTTTTGTGGGAGAATAATCCCTAATCTTCATCTCAGTTCAAACAGCCTTCAATCATATCTAATCCCCAATTAGCGACAAAAGTAATAACAAGGTAACTGTGGAACTACTAAGCTTACAGAAGTTAACACATCAATGGATCAAAACCTCGTAAAAAGCAGTAAAAGGTAAGAACGATAAAAGGAATAACAATGAAGCACCTTCATAATTACACTTCTTAAGCATCTTTTCAAGAATCTTCAGCCAAGTGGGATCATCGTCGACGACAAGAACTCTGAGGCCCGCCGGGAAACAATCAGACCTCGGCGAAGAAAACCCACTCGAATCCATCGACAAAGCTCAAATCTTGAGAAGGAAAAAAGATTAATTTTTTTTTCCTAGTGAAAAAAAATAGTGAAACTAAAAGACAAAAAAAAGGGGGGCGATCAGTGCTGAAACAGAGCAGACATGTATGTACAAAATAGGCAGGCGACTTGTCTGTATATGGTATATGTTGATGATTTTATAAAATGGGTTCGGTACAGTAATGTGCAAAGAAATGTGGGGGATATATAGCCAAAGAGAAATTAACTATAAATAAAGACTTGGAGAGAGTATATATGCGCTGTGAGTTGTTTTTGTGTGTTTTTTTTCCCGTGGTTTTTAATTGTTTTTAAGTGGAATGAAAAAGAGAACAAAGAATATTTGGCGCCGGCTATTTAACAGTTGACGGTTACTGTTTTCGGTAACATTATTATCTTTGCTTGTCCTTGCAAATAAGGTAAGAAACTAATCATAAGGAGAGAGGGTTGACTCGGCTTTGACTTCGTGAGAAAGTAAATATTACTCCATGTCTCCCTCCGTCCCATCAACTTTATCGCATAAGTTGTCGGATACGCAAATTAAGGTGGTATTATTATAATAATATAGTGCAATGAAAATGTAAAAAAATATATATTTTAACACGTCTTTTAAGAATATTTAATATTATTATATTGATTGTTTGTGATAGTGCTAAATACAAAAATGTGATAAAATTATTAGGACGCACGAAATGAAAAAGTGTGATAAAATTAGCGAGACGAAGGGAGTAGAATTCAATATACATATATAACAAGTAAATATTAGAATTCAACATATATATATATTATATATGTATATATATATATATATATTTCTTTTTATTTAACCTACTGCATCCCACTCAAGTGGCGGCTATGCCCTCTATGTCCCAATTGAATAATCAACAAAAAAATAATTCGACTGAATGTCCAAAAATATAACATACGGGATACCAGTTTAAATTAGATATATTTATTTATTTTATCAAATAAATAACACGAACGATAATTTTATGATTTGACGGGATATGTAACTATAAAATTTAAAAAGAAAAAAGAAAATTTTGAACCATCCGATTTAAGAGATGTCAAATCTGATGATATGGGACATAGAATGAGACAAAGGAATGAAACATAGGATTCCATAGTTATAAAATTTAAGTACACATTCATAAAAATTGAATCATGACCCACATGTTGAAATTCGTCCAAATTCACCCAACATGACATGATAACTATAAAATAGAATTCATGACATACTTAAATTTATAACCATCGAATCCTATGTTTCATTCATTTGTCTCATTTTCTGTCCCATAAATTCACCCAACATGGCATGACAACCATGAAATAGAGTTCATGACATACTTAAATTTATAACTATCGAATCCTATGTTTCATTGTCTCATTCTCTGTCCCGTAAATTCACCCAACATGACATGACACCATAAAATAGAATTCATGACATACTTAAATTTATAACTACGAATCATATGTTTCATTCATTTGTCTCATTCTCTTTCCCATAATTCACCCAACATGACATGAAAGCCATAAAATAGAATTCATGATATACTTAAATTTATAACTATCAAATCATATGTTTAATTCCTTTGTCTCATTCTCTGTCCCATAAATTCATCCAACATGACATGACAACCGTAAAATAGAATTCATGACATATGGGTTGAACTGCCACCCGAACCATTGGGCTAGAATTCAGTACCATATGATTTAGCCAAAATCGGAATATATATTTTTCACTCTTACACAACGCCGTGTTTGCACACGACTAAGTTCAGGATGATTGAATCTAAATATCTATTCTATCTATTCTATTATATTAATGGTGAGGGGTAGATATTAAATGGTCTCTAAAATATTTACAATTTAGCCTCTCTATTTCTAATTTATTAATTAAACAATTATCCTACCTAAATTTTTAGTTAATACTTATATTCCTACTCATTATTTTCCTTTTATATATAAAAATTATATTTCATCTACTAAACATAAATTATAAATTTCAAAATTAAAATTAAAATAATTATATTTTAAGCACACGCATAGAGTGGGCAGATAGTACTAGTACGTGGAATGTGGGACAATTGCGGCTTCCAATGGAATTAATTCCATTGGCTTGTGAATTCTTTAAAATTAACACATACTGCAAGAGTGTTTGAGTTGAAGTGCATTCAACCCATCTTTAGTTAGAAAATGTAAAATGGTTCATTGGTTTTTAATTTTATTTTTATTTATATAAATGTGGAGGAATGTAATATATTCCATAATATCGGGGTCCAAAGTGCAAATAGTAGAGTTGTTTTAAATAATTTTGAAGGACCCCACCCAACCTATTTGTTTTCAATGCCCATTATTAGTAATTAATTATTCAAATTAACAGCGAAAATTAATTTGGTTCGTTCTTTCTCTTGCCAATTAGATTATGACAACCAAACTCACTTTTATATAAGTTCATTGCTAATCTATGTGTAAGATCTATCAATGCCGTTCGCTTTTTCTTCTCACAATTAACTATTTACACACGTTGATTAATGGACATTGCAACAAAGTCTCAGAATTATTCTTATGGAATTGTATATACAACATTTTTTCCTCTATGAATAATTGAATAATTCGTATGTAATTCTTGTCTCCCTGTCGTTGGAGCGTGAAATCCACGCCTTATATCCTTTACCTTTTTCTTATGATGGAGAATTAACTACTCATATTCCCTCAAAGCTGATTAGCGACAATTATATATAAACTATTAAATTATATAATTTACCATAGAACTCGTTTGTAAATGATGAGGTTTTGCAACTACGTACAAGTTGTTCCAAGCGATGAGGTTTTGCAAGTTGTTCAAACACTCAAAACAACTTTATCTCATTTCCCCTAATAATCTTTTAATTACTTTTACTCGTAAAAGCCCATTTCTTGCAACATTTTACTATGCATATTATATTCATTGTTAAGTACTTAATACGCACACACGCCTTGTAAAGACAAGAAATGCGTGATGGACCAATAATCTTTCTCATCTTTACATTTCAATTTTAGCTTTTGTTGCTGAAAGATAATATAACATTTTTCATTAAGCAAACAATAAATAAATAGAGGTGCTTCAACTTTGAAGCCACAAATAGGGCTGAAGGACAAGCCTTTTTGAGAGTGGGGTATATATCTATCTATGATAAATATATAGTGTATAATATAATATAAAGAAAGAAAAATGCCCACTAAGTTATAGGTGTCCCTTTTGGCTCAAAGAAATTGTTGGGGGAATGATTGTAGGCTCTGAACACATTTGTTAGTATGAACCATGCAACTCTTCCCTTAATGGGGCATTTTACCTTTTTATTTATTTTATTATTTTAATTGAAAAGATGACAGATAATTTCCATTTCATCCTCACCCTTCCTATGATACATCTATATGATCGCGTGTTTCTTGATTATTACCACCCCACAAAATAAAAGGAAGTTTTAAATTAAATATTCCTTTGGTTAATGTACATTAATCCTGTTAAGAATAAGGTCGTTGTTATTAGCCAAAAGGCTAAGAAGATGCCTTCCTAGCTTAATTATTGCACGGATTTCATATTCTTGGAGAATATGCTCAAGAAATAGAATACTTGGTTCATTTTATCCTTTCCTTGGGTTGATTTTTCACATATCCACGCACATCACCGTGGCGTAATCCCCAAACTCCAATTAATTTCCGTATACATACCACAATAATAAGTATTTTCTATATTGTGGGTAACAAATTTCCATATTAATATTGGATCAAAGTACCATACTATTTAGGCCCATTTAAGCCCATTAAAAGCCCATCACACAAGTTCCAATAATTACGAAATAGTACAATTTCAAATCACTGCGATCTCATCCTATTAATCTGATTCAAAGCGGGCTGCAAAATGTTATACAGAACCCAAACGATCGCCGGCGCAACGACGAACAGCAGAAGTTGTCCCCTATTGTCGCTCGCCGCCGCCGCCGCCTCGGCGAGGGAGGCGATCTCAGACGGCATAGACGACGCGGAAGCGTCCTGCGGGGCGAAAAAGGCCGAGCCCACCAATCCGCCGAGCCCAACGCCGGCGACAACCCCTTTGGTGGTCCTCATCCTATTGATCTGATTGAGCGCCGGCTGAAGGATGTTGTAGGCCACCCATAGAACGGCGGGGACGATAGGGAGCAGAAGGGCAAGCCCACGGCTGTCCCCTTCGGCTATCACGGCGAGCTGCTGGGCGGCGAAGGCCGGCTCAGCGGCTGAGAGGGCGGAGAATACTGCGGCGCCCACGGCCGTCCGTGCTAGTGGGGCGGCGGCGGCGAGGGATTTGGGCGAGTCTTGGACGGTGATGAGAGGGATTTGCTTTGTGGGCTTTGTTGAGTTTTTGTTGGTTAGGCATTTTGGGTTGAGTTTGAGCGTGGCTATGGTTGTTGCCATTGTTGTCGACGCCATCTTTTTTTTTTTTTTGCTTCTTCGTCTATCGTTCTTTTGGGCACTAACAGTGGAATGTAATAACGTTCACTCGTTCAGTGTAATATTTTCTGGAATTTTCTTGTGTTCTTATCCATAAAGGTGAGATTTTGGTGAGATATAGACCTCATGTTAAGTGCCCCACCTTGGATTTTCTTATCCTATGTATTGCTCAAAATCGAATCTTGTTAGTTCTTCGTGGTTAATAATGCTACTCCAACTTTAATGGGTTTTAAGGATATACTAAAGTGGGCTTATATTGGGCCGGAGTTGGCGTGTACGTGTTGAAGTTGACACTGAATTTATTAATGTGCATTGCTAATGGCTTTGGCTTATTTTTAAAAACCAAATAAAAACGTAGGGTAGTTGCATAGCTTAGCTAGTGTACAGGAGATAATTAATAAAATTGCATATTTTTTTTAAAAAAAAATTAATTTATTTGGGAGAAGTTTTATTTGTAATTTACCAGGCCTACATTGGGTGTCATTTCGTGTCGTGAAAGGCAAGATTATGCCAGCTCAGCTTTTCGTACGTTTTATCCCAAGGGAATACTGACGTCATAGGGACTTTAATTGTTAGTTTTCTGACGAAAAAAATTGGATAATTTTATTCACACCCTCTAAATTTTATTCATACCCCTTATTTATTATCATCATATATTAATCACATCCCTTATCTATTATCACGCTGAATTTATTATAAAAGTGATTTGTTCAAGTTTCAAAACCATCAAGGTGGTGTTCGATCCAATCTTTATGCTTAACTACTGTACAATATTATTTATTAATTATCATAAATAATATGGAGGATGTGATAGCCATTATTTAGATTATTCTTTCTAAAGATAAAGTAGACAACTCTCTTAGATCACCAATATTGCTTCGGTCGCGGGACACAATAGTGAAATTTAAATTACAAATCAATGTTTTTAAATATATATTTATCCTTAGATAGTTGTTTCTATTTTTGTATTTATTTAATCTATTTGTACAGGGTGATAAGAAATAAGTGTATATATTATAGGAATGTTGAGTTTAAGCGTGAATTTGTAAACCAAAACATATTGAAAATTAGTAAATTAACGATTGAAAAATTGGGTTCAATAAGTGACGTTGAATTGAATCCAATGTAAAAGTTGAAAATAATACTTAAATTTAATGTTGATGAATTAATTGTAGAAAACCAAATTTTAAGAATATTCAATTTCCAATTTTAAGAATATTCAATTTCTTAATGTTGATGACTGTAGAATCGCATGACTGTTAGTTTGTATTACTGCGAGGCTGGTCGACTTATGACTCCGAGGCTGTACGACTATGACATGAGGTACGCCACAACAGCAAGTCAGCAAGGCTTGTATAACTATGGCAATAGTAACGTATAAATGTTCCAGCAACAGTAACGTATGATTGCGGCTTATACAAATTTCTTAGAGGCTTGAGTTGAACTCAATTTTTTAATATATTCCTTATATAGGTCTGTCTCCCAGAATACTGCGGAAGAACGTAACTTCGTCGTGCACTGAAGAAGTCACCGACGAACTTGAATATTTTATTTGAACAGTGAATATATGGCTTGATTATTTGTAAGGATTTGTGTATTCATCTCCCTGAGTCTCGACCTTTAATAAAAGGAGAAGACAACTTTTTTTGAAGAGGCATAACTCTCTTCGGACACGCCTTTTGATTCAAACTGTCATGGATTTCCGCCAACAGTTGTGTAAACGTTCGCTTAAGGTGTGTGTCCGTTTGGCTTTAAAATAAGTTATAAATAGAAAAAATAATTTATTTTCTTGAGAAAGTAATAATCTGGTGCAAAAGGGCGGGTTGATCAGGCCCGTCAATTCCACACACGAGTCAACTGAATTTGCACCCCCTGCCCGTGCACGTGAGGGACACATGTGTGTCATAATTTTACCTATTTATTTTAAACAAATAAAACACACAACCATATATAAGGAGGTGAAAATCTTGTGTTCTAACCAATATGGGACACTTATTCTTTTTCCATTTTATTTTCCACAATTTTTAAGCCCAATCTCATTCAAAGTCATACTCATTAACTCCAACAATTATAATAAAATAGTATGACATATCACGTATATGTTATTTAATATTTAAAGTATTTTTTTTTTGCCATGTAGCTATCCTCACTTAACGCAACAGTAATCTTCATCCCCACAATGCGATTAAGTTCGGTCTGAATTGGATCATAATCTCATCGTCAGCTTTGTGACAACCATGGCTTCTATCCGAACTAACCCGGTCTAACCCGAAGATCCCACAAAGTACGACAGTAAAGGTTCCCAGTCGAAATCGAATCCCTTGACCTTTCACTTAAAAGTCAGGGATCGACCCACCGGTTCAGTCCCTTGGGGGTAATATGTAAAGTTTACTTGGTAGTTTTGGTGGTGTTAAGGTGAAGGTAGAAATTTATGTGTTTGTATTTGTAATGTTCTCACATAATGGATTTTCTAAGACTTTGGTTGTCGGAAAGTTTTTTCCTCTTGCTTAACAAATAATTTTTTTCCGCGTGTGATAATTCATGTGTGGATCCCACGCATTCCGATCTTTATAAGAGCATCTCCAACCCATCATAAAAATAGTTACTTGTACAGAACAGTTGCTACAGTGCTTTTACTCCAACCATACTCTATTTTCTACACCAATTTTCACTCCAACCCATTAAAAAAAATCAAACTCATGTTTATTACTATCATAACTGACTTATTAAACTTTATTATAATGATTAAAAATGTCAGTATAATTATTAATATTTAAAATTAATAAATTATAAAACCGGCACATTATTTAATTATAACTTTATTAACCAATAAGAAAAATATCAATTAATAAACGAAAATTAATATAATATATTCATATGTTATTATTAAAATATTTTTTATCAGTTAAAATATAAATAAATAGAAACTGCAATTCTTTTTTTGTGTTGGCAAATAAAGCGTAGTCTAGATCTAAAGTTATCCGCTGATCAACACAATATTTGTGTTAAATATAGAGTCATTAGAGTAAAAACGTACTCTATTTTTATACTGTACACAAACTTGAAGTACCAATTGAAGATGCCGGCGAATTGCACAACGGACCCATGTAGAGTTCACAATCACACCCTTTCCAAGTGAGGTTAGATTATGGATGTGAATTCGGAGGGGACAGATATTCGCCAACAATATTTGCTCCGATTGATTCTTGGAACTATTTCCTTCATAACCATCGACTTATGTTTACTTAGTTTAATTTGTATTGCCTGATTTTCTTATTAGCATTTATGGAGTTTATATTATGTCACAATCTCTTGTAATTATCATAGCCATTTCTTAAAGACCAAAACGGGCTTCACCACCTTTCGAGAGCGGTGCATTTCGTGTCAATTCGATCAAGAAGATCTGGGCTTAATTTCGAATGTTGCATAAGAAAATCATATCATGCTATTCATTGCAACACAAAATGCCGTCTATATACATACATATATTCATTAATGTATAGTGCGATATTAGGAATATATAATGAATGTTTGATTTGGTAAATTTTTAAATATTGAGTGGCTGTATATGTGGTTAAAACATATAGTGTAGAGTAGAGATAGGCGGATGAGGCGCAGCACAATCCACCAATTATTGTAGTAAATCAATTTCGTCGTTTATCTTTATTTAATCTTCCGCCGATAGGGGTTGGGTGGTCATGTGATTGAGTCGTGACATCTACTAAGAATATAATTAAGTTTGATTTCAATTGGTCAGTCTTAAGTATCGATGTTTTCTGTAATTCCGAATAATACACACAAAATAGGAGTAATCTCCCTTCGAAAGATCGTTCTCATAGCCGGAAATTAAATTCAAATCCAATTACTTCCATTTATTTTATTTTTAAGTGCTCCTTAGGTGATGAACTTCGCTTTTTTTTTTTTTTCGATTTCCTAGAAAATCATGGCTCTTGTAGATACATTTCTTCATTCGGATTAGAGTAGACAATTAAGTATTACGATTTTTACAGAATCTCTTGTTGAAGAGATAATAGATGAGAAGGTTGCAAGTAAACGTGTGCAGGCAGACCGCAATGCCGAGGCAAATTGACCCCATCTATCTCAGAATTGCATTCCTTGTAATAAATAGAATAGAGAAAAACAAATGCCATGTAAAAATTACATCATATCCATCTTCTTCACGCAGACTCTCTCTCTCTCTCTCTCTCTCTCTGTATTAATAATTCCTTGACAAACAACCCACCATTTATTTCCTGCCTTTGTCCAAGTCATCAGCTTCCAACGATCAAAGGGAAAACAATTGTCACCCTAAAGAACAAAAAAAAAAGGAAAAATTACACCTTTAGAGAGGTGCCCTTTTGATCAGCTGTTTTCTGTTAAAATTCCTGTAGCAGATGTAAATTAAAGAGCTTCAGGAATCTCTGACTGCTTTTCATGTACGATTTTCTTCGTGGATTTTTGTTTCTGATCAGTTTCGTGCGTCGGAACGTAAAGGATCAAGAGTGTCCTTACATATTCTATCTTCTGTTTTCTCCCAATTTATTGTAAAATTGTACTCGATCTTTACTCCGATTGACGAGATAAGCCCATCGATTGATCAAAACAGATCTTTTACACACAAGGGTTGCTCCAATATTCGATTTTTATGGTCAATCGATGCTCAAAGATCGTCCGATCATTGCAAATTCTCGTAAATGCTTTCCCATTTTCTGCGCATGTGATATTCTTTTCTCCTTCTGCGCTACTTCTTTGATATGAGATTACCCTCTGTGGAGGTTTCTTTCTCCATCTCTGCTAATTCTATTACACCAACTTTTTCTGGGTTTTTTCCTTCTTGCCACATTTGATCCTTTCTCTTGTATGGGCTGATTGTAATTTTATCTTTTTGCTTCTTTCTCTGATGATCGTCGTCCCCTTTCACCGCAGGCTTTTGGTAACATAGCAGTCCTCTGATCAACTCATTCAATAGCTCCCAAGGTTGATCGATCACAGCACAGAGAGCTCATCTCCTCAAATCAACCTCGTACTAAACTAACACGTCGTTTGTTGCCCTCGAAAGACAGGGCATTCTCTCGTGGGCCCCATGGATGCTACTGCAAGCGGAGCGTCGAGCGTTCCTTACCATAACATCGTCGCCGATCAGCCATTACCAACAGCCTTAGTTTCACCTCAGAGAAACCAGCGCCACTGCTTCGGCGACGTAACACCTGGCGAATTCCCATTGGCCGCAAACCCTTCTATTGTCCTCCACGTCCTCACCGCTTGTAGCCTAAATCCCGAGGACCTCGCCAAGCTCGAGGCAAAGCTATCCTTCTATAACGATGCTTAGTAAAGCGAATCGAAAATTGAGTTGTTAAATTGTTTTTTTTTTTCTTGCATAGGCGACTTGCAAGTTCTTCAGGCAGAGTGCTCGTTTTCCTCCCGACAATGAGCTCTCGCTGGCCGAGCTCGCCGCCCTCGATATGTGCGAGAGGAGAGCCATTTTCAGACCGATGGCGGCAGAGGAAAGGCAAGAAATGAAGAAACGGTGTGGAGGGTCGTGGAAGCTTGTACTCAGGTTTCTATTGGCCGGAGAAGTGTGCTATAGGAGGGAAAAGTCTCAGGCTATTGCGGGCCCCGGCCACAGCCTCGTCGTCACTTCTAAAGGAGAAGTTTACTCGTTCGGGTCGAACAGCTCGGGGCAGTTGGGAAACGGGACTACCGAAGAGGAATGTCGGCCCCTCTTGATCAGGTTTGTTTTGGGCGGTGGATTTTTCAGGCTTTGGAGGGGTGGCATTATAGGGACAATGAATTGAGGGGGGTGGGTGATATTATACGGACAATAACTTTCAAATTTAAGCAATGCTGGCGAACTCATGGGGTGACATTATACGGACAATAACTTACAAAATTAAGAAATTTTGGGACCAAATCTAGGATTCCGACATATAGCGTACCTAAATTGCGTAATTTTGACCCCCTGAATTCTCTGTCCCTTTAACGTTACTCCCTAAATTACAAGACTGAAAAAAATATCCATCCCATGTTTTCAACGCAAATCTAATGCCTATCGACGTGGTTCTTGGACGCAATCGAATTTTTTTTTCTTTTTTCGTGAAGATCGTTGGTAGGAATACGCATCATACAAGCAGCAGCTGGGCCGGGACGAACGATGCTGATAAGCGACGATGGGCATGTCTACGCCTTTGGTAAGGAATCCTTCGGCGAACCCGAATATGGGGCTCAGGGAAATAAGCTGAGTACAACTCCCCAGCAAGTCGAGTCTCTGAAGGACATATTCGTCGTCCAAGCCACCATAGGAAACTTCTTCACGGCTGTTTTGTCTAGAGAAGGAAGGGTCTACACCTTTTCTTGGGGGGACGAGGAAAAGCTCGGGCACCAAACCGAGCCAGCCGACCGCGAGCCGCGCCCGCTCTTGGGCGCGCTGGAGCACGTGCCCGTGGTTCAGATTGCCGCCGGGTACTGCTACCTCCTCGCACTGGCCTGTCACCCTCATACCATGTAAGCAAGTGCCTTAACTGTATTCGAAAAAAAGATTCAATTTTTTGGCTACTTTTTCGATCGTGTAATTTAAGGGGTGACATGTAGTGTTAGAGAACCTAGGAGGCGACATTATGCAGATAATAACTTTCAGATTAAGCAGTTTAGGACGAAACCCCTAGAAGTTATTGTTTGTATAATGTTGCCCCAGTAAATTTGCCGTATGCCTAGACTATTATGGAACCCAGAATTTGGGATCAAATCTAGGGTTTTAACACATAAGTCCATAAATTGCTTGATTTTGAAAGTTATTATCCATAATATCACCTCCTAAATTCGCCATATCCCTAGATTGCACGCCAATACCCTTTAATTTTTGAAAAAATCTAGAGTATTGACGTACAGTGTTCCTAAGGTGCTTAATTTTGAAAAATTGCCCGCACTGGAACCATGCAACACTAGAATTTGGGGCAAAATCTAGTGTTTTGGAGTATAATGTTCCTAGATTGCTTAGTTCTTTGAAGTTGTTCGTATAATGCCACCCCTTATATTACAAGACTGAGACAATTATCAACCTTTTTCTTTGATAGGTCGGTCTACTCCGTGGGCTGTGGGCTCGGCGGGAAACTAGGGCACGGTGCTCGAACCGACGAGAAGCAGCCGAGGCTCATACAGCACTTTGAGACCCTAAAGCTCCAGCCCGCGGTGGTCTCGGCCGGCGCATGGCACGCAGCCGTGGTGGGCCGGGACGGGCGGGTCTGCACTTGGGGCTGGGGCAGGTACGGCTGCTTGGGCCACGGAAACGAAGACTGCGAGTCGGTCCCTAAGGTGGTCCACGGCCTGAGCCACGTTCGAGCCGTCCACGTAGCCACGGGCGACTACACGACCTTCGTCGTCTCCCACGAGGGAGACGTCTACTCCTTTGGGTGCGGCGAGTCGTCGAGCCTCGGGCACGGGAACGGCTCGGGCGACGAGCAGGTCTTTGTTTTTTTCCTTTAGAGGGACTTAATCGTAAGTTGCGTTTTCGATTGGGGAGCTAGATGAAAACGCGATGTATTTTTTTAGGGAGGGGGCGAGCATGCGAACTTGATGAGCCCGACGCTGGTGAGGTGTCTGAAGGAGAAGGACGAAAGGGTTGTGCAGATAAGCCTTACAAATTCGATATATTGGAACGCGCACACGTTTGCGCTGACCGAGTCGGGCAGGCTCTATGCGTTCGGGGCGGGAGATAAGGGGCAGCTCGGGGTGGAGCTCGAGGCGGGCAGGAGCGAGCGGGCGGGGCCCGAGCTGGTCGACGTTGATCTGAGTTGACATGTTTCTTATTTATTAGATGATGATGATGTAATGGTTGCATGTTGTTATTATGTGGTGTTGTTAGGTTGAATTGTGTTTATATTGATTGGTGCTGTTTTTATTTAGTGTGTAAAATAGGAAGTGCATTTGTGAATAAGGGCAGGGAGGGTTTAGGAGCTGCAGAAACTAACCTTCTTCTTTAGCTCTTTTACCTTTTAAACCAGGATTTATGATTATTCAAGTATTTGTCAGTGTTCCTTCTTTAATTTTTTGTGGGCAAAAGCCTAAAATGGTCCCTAATGTTTACCTTGTGAACCAAATTGGTCCCCGATGTTTCGCGTGGACTAATTTAGTCTCCGATGTTATGAAAAATGAACCAAATTGGTCACTCCGTCAATTTGATAATCAATTTAAACTGAATATGTCACGTGTCGTGCACATGACGCCCAACTTCCATGGAAAAAACAGAAAAAAAAAAGTAGAAATAGATTAAAAAAAGTAGAAATAGATTAAAAAATAATTAACTTAAACAATAAATAAAAAAAATTTAGAAAAGATAACTTCGAATTATTGGAGGTAAAATTAGACAACATCGAACCCTAATCCCCAAACACAAGCATTCAAAAAAATCGCCCTGAAGAACTAAGAGAATTTCTGAGATTGCGACCGAAAATCCTCAATGGCTGATGGATCTAGAGGTACTAATCCATATTTTATTTCTGGCCAGTGTCGTTTTTCGTTAGTGTTGTTTTTTCTGATTGGGATGTCTTCACATATCTGCATTTCTAGTGGCGTATTCACTTTTTTTTTTAATTTACCCTACCCGTAGGTGAACCCTTGCTTGGTAGTGTGTGGGTGAATCCAGATGACCCTGAAGGTGATTCTGAGGGTGTCAGACTGGATGATGACCCATCAAGTGATGATGTAGATGAGTGTGAGGAATTTTATGACAGTGATTTTAATTTTGAAGATGATGAGACATTCTTAGATGCTCATATTGATCAAGATTCTGGAAATGTGACCCTTTAAGTAAGGGTAAGAATGCTGTAAATGGTCATCAGCTTGTGTCTGAGGACATGTACAATAGGTGCAAATATTGAATCTACCCAGTTAATAAAACACCCGATTCGATCAAAGACTATTCGAAGAGTTTAGTTAGATCATCATTTGATTGTGTGTTATTTGAAATTAGATATGGTAGTATTTTAGTTAGTGTTAGTACTTAGTAGTGTTGTCTCCCATTTGGGAGTAATTGTCTCCGTTATGGAGTGTCTGAGTCCCTCCGTGGGGTTTTTATCGAGTCCCTCTCTGTTGGGGGGTTTGGTCACCAAACATTTGAGGATTTTGGTTGAAAATTTGACAAATATGATATCGAGTAGATCTGAATTAATAGCCATTTTATTCATGGAGTTTTAGTTCTGATGGTCCTTGCTTATCGTACTATTTTTTTCCTAATCCTTAAATTTTCCTCCCATTTTGGATCAATTTTTCTGGTTAAGTTTTCAATCAAGAGGCGTATTTTCCTGACCGGACGCCGGTTGTAACCCGAGGGACTTCGTTGGCTACTTAGCCATCGTACTACTTCATGAAACGAGAAGCTAGATATCGTTTGAAAAAAAAATCGAAGATCATCATTATTATGATACTTTTGATAGAATATTTTTTTTCCTCCGAAGGTAAACTGTATTACTTCTCACATATATAGATCTTACATATAGATGAATAAGGAAAATATAATAGCATAATAAATGAAAATCAATTATACTAAATGAGGAGCTAATCATGGGATTTGAGATTATCTATATCGATCATTATCCGTTATCAATTATCTGTTATCAACTTCCATTTCATTGATAAAAAAAAAAAAACAGAGTTTGGATTTCAATTTTCTTTTCTTTCCTTTCTATGACATATGTAATATTTTTGTCATGCAGTCAGAAAATCTAACAAATCCCATGCAGCATGCGCAGATCAGAAGACGAACAAAGCTCCAACAAGACCGAAAACGCCGAGGGCGACCGTGACTCGAAGGGCTCCCACGCCGCTGTTAGGGCTCGGAGGGGCGGGCGCAAGGTCGGGGAATGCGTTGTCGGGGACGGGCCCGCCGACCGGGGCAGCATCGGTGGCTGCCCCGCTGACCGTTCCAATCACGTTGTCGTACGCATTGGGTCCCGGGGCGGGCAGTTCGGGCAGTTCGGGCAGGTGGGGCACGGAGGTCGTCGGGCCCTCGGCTGCTTCGACCGAGCCAGTGGGCGCATTGGAGTCGTCGGAGGCCGCCGAGGCTTTGCCCATAATGACGGCGGAAAAGAAAATAAGGGCAAGGACGAATAAGGTTGTTTGTTTCGCCATTTTTTGTTCTTCTCTTCTTTTTTTTTTAGTATATTGGGTTTTCCTTGCACTTTTGCTTTCCTTTTTCTTTGGCAAGAATCTTGGGGAAGTATATATAGGTATTTGGGGTTGTTTTGGATCGTTGTGTTCATTGTGTAAATAACGTATATTTCGGTGGTCTGAGGATGTTTTGGCCTTGAGATAGTCTAATGGTGAGAAGAATCATCCCCTCGTTTTCTCTTTCCTAAATATATACACTCTGAAAGAAAACCATCTAATTGTGGTAGTTTAAGAGAATCCTATCTATGTTGTTGTATATTAGTATGTTTTAGCACAATCTGAGTGCAAATCTATAAAATTATTTTATATTTTGAACACTTTATCATAAATTAAAAGTATTATGAATAAAAAAAAATATAATTAAGCAATTAAGGATAAATTATAATTAAATTATAAAAGGATATTTTTATTATACCGTTCTTGCTCACAAGAACCTATTGTATCATGTATGAGACGAATTCTTGCCATCCTCGTTCTATAATGAATGGGTTTTTTTGCTGCATTATAATTTATATAGCTCGAGAAAATTGAGACGATTTATCAATTTATTTTGGTAAAATATCAACTTTTTCATAAGCTTCTAGGGCGTTTCCATGTCAATCTTCATTCTCACAAAACCTTGAACTAGCATGCATTTTTATTGACAAAACACATATCATAGCATTACACTAATGATCATATCACAGTCACCTATACTTCAAAAGCCCTTGTTCTAAATTACGTGTGTTGAATCTTGATCTCTGTTACAATTCCTTGTTTTCCCAGTCGACTAATTTCCCGGAGATTCGCATCTAACATCATATTCGGAGGACCATTTCACGGACACGTTAAACGTGAATACGCATATAAAACCAAGAGACATGACTAGAAGTATTTATTCATCAAAGTAATCAAGAGCAAAGCTCGAATCGTGCATTTTGCTACGAACACGCATTACTCAGTCAACGTTGTGAGTAAAAGGCAGCCCTTTTTGAATCAGCAATTCGAATGTCACGAAAAAAAATAAGTAACTTCGATTGACTGCAATAGCAATCCAAAGGGTTAGGCCAGAGAACCTTTTTCTTTCTGCTGTTGATAAAACTCCTCTTTCGTTCTCCTTATTTCAGCCTCTTTCTCCGTCCTCTCCTTCTGCAGAACAGAATTTCAGAAAAAAACATTTCAAGTTTTAGCAGTAGCAAAATAAGATTATGATCCTCTGACACCTTAAATCTGAGTATCTCAGTCATCTCTCATTTGCATTGAGAAAGAAAAGAACCACATAAGTTCCATTCACACCTTACTCAACTCCAAGACTTAAAGACATAGCCAACATTCAGAGGCTTTCAAAGCCTTTCAGTATATACCAGCGAACCCGAAATAATTTCATCAAACAAATCTCAGTTCTTTCACTTCCCAATTTTTCGATTCTAGGACAAAACAAAATTTGTGATCGGTACGACCCACGCCAATAAAAATTAGGCCAGAAATACCCAGACAGCAAACGAGAATCGCGACAATTCCGCTTCTGAAGTTCCAGCTAAGATTACGAATTGAAACTAATACCTTCTCGTCTTGGTGAAGGGCGATCCATACGTGGACTTTGTCCATGGTTTGCCAGAATAGGAACGCCCCAAACGACATGCCAAAGAACGTTGCTACTTTCACCATTAGGGCAAAAACCTACGTCGTCCAATTTTCAGCTCCGATTTAACTCTTTTTTGTCGCTGTGCTGTGAGTTTCTGTTATTTGTTTCCTTTCCCCCAACCCAACTTATGTGTTAAATACCGATATTGCCCCCCATATAACGTTTTCTTCACTATTCATCATAGCATATATGTCCAAAACAGAGCAAAACAGAGCACGGACCACAGTTCTACATCAAAACTCTATCCTGAAAAAAGAGAGAGAATATTTAAACAAGGCGCAGAAAATTTCCCAATAAATCCACTAAGTAGACTTGATTTCAGTTGAGTTCAGTGGCTGTGGTGATTCCTCGCATTATATGTCTTTCATCGTTGCCATATAAGCGTACGCAACATAATCTTCTTCAGGCCTTAAAAGGTTAGCAGCTTTTACTTCACTAAGAGGACAAACTGCACTTAACACACAAATGCATTCATCCAATCTGTGAATCGAGAGAAAGCCACTGTTCCATTCAAAGAGGTGAGCTTTCTTGCTAGAGAAAAACACCATGGAAAAGATGCCATCTTCAATCCTGGGAATGATGTCCTTTTCTATTGCGAGTTTTTCTTGATTCTTTACCTCGTTTTTCTTGCCCATTGACAGGGAAATACTGACACTTGATGATGTCGAAACCATTGGATTACGAGAATCTGAATGAAAACGTGAAGAAATGTCAGTACGCCGTCAGAGGTGAGCTCTATCTTCGGGCCTCCGAGCTTCAAAAGGAAGGGAAAAAGGTAGGAAAACATGCCTTTCTTCGATTAGATTCTGCGACCCCTTTTCCCAATACACACAAAGACATTCTTCGGCTTGCAGATTATATTCACCAATGTTGGCAACCCTCACGCCTTAGGACAGAAACCTCTGACTTTTCCTCGCCAGGTATGATGTCTTAAACTTATAACTGCTTCACTTCGAATGCATCATCTGCTCTGTCATCATCGCTAAAGCACTGATGTTTTCTTGTTAAGGTTGTTGCCCTTTGCCAAGCTCCATTCTTATTGGACGATCCAAACGTTGGGCTTATGTTCCCCGCCGATGCAATAGCAAGGCCAAACACTACCTCTCACTGACCTCGGGCGGTCTCGGTATATCATTCAATCCATTGCATTTTCGCCGTAGATTTTCTTCGCATCGATACTTGCTGTTACCTTCGTACCGTTATTGGCGTTCTTTTTTCTTTATAGACTTTGAAAATCCTATGTTTCAATAGGCGCTTACAGCGACTCAAGGGGGATTCCTGGGATCAGAAAAGAAGTCGCCGAGTTCATCGCAAGGCGAGATGGATACCCCAGGTTTTTTTCGCACGTCGATCAGTAACCTCATTTTCGTTGTAAATATTCGATTTTTTCGCAGACTAACAAACAAAATTCAAATCGACGAGTTGTTTTGCAGCGACCCCGAGCTCATTTTTCTAACGGATGGTGCAAGCAAAGGGGTGATGCAAATATTGAACGCCATCATTCGCGGTGCAAGCGATGGGGTAAAAAAGTCCATCAAGATTCAACCTTTAGGCCATACTTTTGACGATTTCTCGTTGTCTTTTCTTTTCTTTCGAGTAGATTCTCGTCCCCGTCCCTCAATACCCTTTGTACTCTGCTACCATATCGTTGCTCGGAGGCTCTTTAGTCCCATATTACCTCGAAGAAACTGCAAATTGGGGCCTCGACGTAGTTAACCTTCGCCAATCAGTTGCTCACGCTCGTTCTCAGGGAATCACCGTAAGAAAATTCTTTCGTTAACTTCTTCTCGTTAAGAAGTTGTCTGAACGATCATCGTTTCTTTGTAACAAGGTACGAGCAATGGTTATTATCAACCCTGGAAACCCGACGGGGCAGTGCCTAAGTGTAGCAAATCTTAAAGAAGTACTGAACTTCTGCTATCAGAATAACTTGGCCTTGCTCGGCGACGAAGTCTATCAGCAGAATATATACCAAGACGAGCGCCCTTTTATAAGCGCGAGGAAGGTATGCAGTATTACGATAAGAATTATACGTTTATTTCGATTTTACGTTTAGACGTGACAAATGTATGATTCAACCAGGTTTTGATGGACATGGGCCCGCCGATAAGCAAAGAACTGCAGCTCGTCTCTTTCCACACGGTGTCGAAAGGCTATTGGGGCGAATGTGGGCAGCGCGGCGGATACTTTGAGATGACCAATCTTCATCCCCGTGTACGAATTCGTCGCTGAAATAATTCTTGCGCGCCCTAAGTGTAAGAAATGATGTCTTTCATTGTTTCTTGACGATTGCAGGCCGTGGAGGAGATATACAAGGTTGCCTCAATAGCGTTGAGCCCAAACGTCCCTGCGCAGATCTTTGTAAGAATTTCGATCTTAATTCTTTTGCGATAAAAATTCGAACTTTGTGTTCTTTTAAGAACATCTTTTCTTGCAGATGGGTCTTATGGTGAGCCCTCCTAAGCCAGGCGACATATCTTACGATCAATTCGCTAGAGAAAGGTACGTCGACGCCTATTTGTCTCAAAGCAAAGAAGGGTCGTGAAAAAAAATTCACATATTTCGGTTTCTGTTTAATAACAGCAAAGGGATCCTCGAATCGCTGAGGAAGAGAGCCCACATAATGACCGATGGGTTTAACAGCTGTAGAAACGTCGTTTGCAACTTCACCGAAGGTACGTACAACGTCGCGCCTTTACTAAAAGTTCGAATAATAGAAGTTCGAAAAAATAAATGCGCTACGCTTTTTTTTTTTTTTGCAGGGGCTATGTATTCGTTCCCGCAAATACGCCTACCCCCGAAAGCCATCGAGGCTGCGAAGAAAGCTGGGAAAGTTGCCGACGTTTTCTACTGCCTCAAGCTTCTAGAAGCCACGGGAATTTCGACTGTCCCGGGTTCTGGCTTTGGTCAGAAAGAAGGGTGAGTGATAGTTATGAAGCTTCGAACAAATTCTGGGAATTTTCTTGTTATTACAGAGACTGAAAAAAATGTGGACTTTGTGTAGAGTTTTCCATCTGAGGACAACCATATTACCAGCCGAGGAAGACATGCCTGCGATTATGAGCAACTTCAAGAAGTTCAACGATGAGTTCATGGAGCAGTACGAAGATGATCGCAAGGGATATTCGAGAATGTGAGGAAAACGACGAGCAAATTGCTCTAAAACTTCTGAAATCTTGATTTTCTTTTCTTTCTTTCTTTTTTTTTTTTGCTTTCGACTGCTCGTTATAAAGTGTGATGTATATGAAGCTTATTGGTATTTGATGTTATGAATCTTCGGTGGCGCTTGTTTTATGCATGTAAAAAAGAATGCTTCGACAGGGAAAAAGCAAATATTTTCACAGGATAATAGACCAATAAGACGTTCCATTTTAATCGACGTAAATTGAGAAGGAAGGACTAAATTTGATCCAAAACCGACAACAGTAGAAACTAAATCGATTCAGGCGAAACATTGAGAACTAAATTGGTAATCGTTAAATATTGGGACCATTTTGGATGTTCTCCCAAAATGTATTTCATGTTTCAAAAATTTCATTGTATGTGGGCACTAAAACCGCGACAATGTGTCAATGTTTCATTTGTGTCCGGTCCGTTGACTTCAGTACAAAGTCAACTCAATTTCTGTTTAATAATAATGTATGGTGTTGAAATGAAATTTAAATGTCGTCTAACTTACATGATGACAGATCATTACCATTGAACATTTCACATCATCATTGAACTAATTAATTATAGCAACAGGCGATAGTTTTTCATTTGATATTTTTATTAAGTTTCACGATGTTGGCGTTGTCAAAAGCATATCTTAAGGCTTGATAGTTGTCAGGTATCTTTTGGAGAAAGCCGAAGAATTCAAGCATCTCTTGCGGGGAAACTGTAAGAAGAGATTGGCTGAGATGTAAGTGAAAGTTGTCTGATATGCTTGGTTGGTGTTACCCTCGGTTTTCACCGATACCGCGGCAAAACACTCGGTCGGTTATATCTAACAAGCTAAAGCCCCTCGAGACGAACATGGCGCGGGGAGGCATGAACCGTCGCCTCGAGACAGTAACCCCTTGGAAAGAACCCGGGACACGAAGACATGCCAGGAAATTACCGCACAGGGCCGGATTTGGGCCTGTGCATCCAGGCCTACCGTACATGGCAACAAATCCGGCCGAGTATAATAGTTAGTAATAACAGTGCCGCATCTTAAAAAGGGGCTGAATTTTTGAAAATATATAAATAAATAAAATAGACCTAATTTTCCCAATAAGGTCACACGTGTAAAAAAAACGGGCCTCCATAAATTATATAAGAATTGGGCCATTGAAATTAAAAAACCGGCCCTGTTAGCGCATCGCTACCACACGGTTCTGTTATGCTGCGTTTGTACTTTTTGTTCATTAAGAGCAAGTTAAATCATTGAATGGGACGTGGGTTTACTACATAGGTGTATTCAAGTGTAGTGAAGGGGTTTATTTGTAGTTATGTGATGTGTAGGAGTGGTTCGGTGTAATTAGCACAACCATAGAAATGCGACTCTCTGTCTACTCGCTAAAGCGCTGAAAGGAGAACACGACTGTCGTGGTATAAATTTTGTTTATTTCTCTCTTTTTCTTTTCCTCATTCGCTTTGCGCGCACGCGGAATTTTGTAAAATGGCGGGATCGATGCCACTGATCGACTCATGGCAAGTGCAATACGCTCGCTTCGTCATCGACGACACTTTCGTCGAACATCCTTTTCTCGAGCGTATTTCCCAAAAAGGCCTCACCGCCAGAGGTGGAGGCGTCTGGATCTCCTCCGCCGCGTCGGCATCTCTCAGCATTGTCTACCAGACTTCGTCCGCTCGATCGAATGATCCAGTGCTCGTCGTTGGATCTATTAGAGATCGTGATCTTGTGAGCTAGATAATTCCATTTTTTTTTATTTTGTTTTTATGTAGTTTATGCTCATGTGTTATCGATTGGTGGAATTGCTTAAGTTTAACTCTGCTGTGTTAATATTTCTGCTTTAGATGTTTTGATTGTCGATTTGGAGTTGACGTGGAGGTACGTGGTTGTGTATTTCGAGCATTGGTTGTTGTTCATCCTATGAGATTTTTTTCAAGTGTTGATTGATTGACATATTTTGCTTCTTGTATCTGATAAGTGTCGCTAGGTTGTTTTTCTGTGGAGCTTGATTTCATACCCAAGTCACTCTGTTTAAAACCTAGAGGGTGTTGAATGAATTTTGCTGAAATATAGTAGGTGGCAGTATCAAAATCAATATGTGATTAGATGATCATTACACGTAAAGTTTTCTTACTTGATTCATTTCTTTCTTTAATAATCGATATACTTAGATATCATAAAGGATTGAGTTAATATGATTTTTTATGAAACTAGTTTACGACCCATGTGTGTCATTTTCTGATTATGGTAAACCATTTTGAGTCATTACAGGAGGAGCACTACATCTCTAGCTTGCACTTCTCTTGGCCTCAAGTATCGTGCGGCGCTGGGTTTTCGCCGAGGGGCACCAAGACTGTTCTCGTGAGCTACAAAGATGATACTGGGAAGGTAATCTGTTTGATTTGTTGCAAAAAATCATTTCAGCTATATATAATTGCTTTTTTTTCCGTTGTTAGGAGATGGTAACGATGTGATACTAATTGTTACAAAGATGAACATGCTGCAGCTTTCTACATCTTTTCAGAGCCAAGAACAAGCAGTATATTATTAAACCAAGCATGGTTTGCTTGGTTCTTTCCTCTCATGAGATAAATGCTCTGCAGTTTGATCTTTTTGCATGATTTGTGAGTCAGCCCTTCGTGATTTGCAGATCCAGAAATTTGCATTGAGGTTTTCCAATGTTGTTGAAGCTGAAAAGTTCATAGATACCCTCAAGGTGCAGTTTTTTTTCTTTCATTTCAGTATTTGTTTCTTTGCAACGATAACTTCTCAATCAATTTTTGCCCGGAAACTCTTGACGAAATAAGGATCAGCTGGCTGCTCAGAAACTACTGACAAAAGCAAGTCCACTGCAACAGCTCCAAGGCAATGAACTCAGCAGCACTGAAATGTCATCCCAAGCTGAGTTCTTGCCGTCAGATGACGTTTACAGGTAAAGATATTCGTATTCAGGGAGGTTTCATTTTCAAGCAGATACGAACTGAAATTTGGCAAGCTTCATCCATCTTCAGGCCTGTGGATTATTCGCCCGGCACTGGTCCAGTTGATTACAGTTCGATTGTTCCAATCTCTCAACAAAATGCTGCTGCTCAGAATTCTGCGTCACATCTATATGAAACTACAATGCCTGTGGAAACTTTGCCTCCCAGCTTCACTCAGCTTCTGAAGAATTGTGTACCTCAAGTCGAAGGTTGCTCCCTATTTCTACCATTTTTAGTTGGTAGCGTTAAAGCATTCGCCAAATATTCTACTTGACATGTTTTACAGCAAAGCCGAAGGAACCAGTGGTAGATATTCAAACCCAATTCGCGGTATGATCCATTTTTTCGTTCAAATCATTTATTTCATACAACATTTGAACGTCTACTTAACATAGTTAAGTTACTATATTGTATTGTGCAGAGATATCTTAAAGAAGCTTCATTCACAGGTAATAGAAGTCTTGATCACAATAGGAAATAAAAAATTGGTAGTTTTTAATTGACTTTTCTGAATGCAGAACTTCTGTCAGTTGTGGAGAACGTCCTCAAAGAAGCAGGTGATGATTTTGCGCTGTAAAAACCGATTTCATTCGACCACATTTTACCTGAATGTTAAAAGCTAAGGCTACCTAGCTATTCAACTGTCAGGATCATACCACAAGATAATGAGCATATATATACATTTTGTGATAATACCCCACTAATTTTACATATATGATTTACGTAAGTTTCCGTATAATGAGGCCGATAGTAGCCACTTTTCTGACATTTGTCTGTTTCGTCGTCTTCTAGAACATCGGGAAACTAGAGGATAGACATTTTTTATTCACACATGAGTTTACATGACTAACTTTGCATCTTGTTAATGATGTTTGAAGTTTCAAAGCTTTTTCTTTTTAGTAATAATAGGACTCTAAATGATTCAAGTTCGAGCCGAATCTTTCGACATCCATTAATGCTCTAGCTTCGAGCTCATCCAGCTTGCAGGCTCGATTAGGTATAAAAAAAAAAAAAAAAAAAACGAGCTCGATCACTCACGAGAAACCTCGAACTCAGACAATTACAGCTCGAATTCGATTTTCATGATGAGCGGGCTCAACTCATTTGGCTCCTATATAATAATCATCTTCTTTATTTATTGTTGGCAAATATTGCATGGGATGATGAGCTGAAATTGTTTTTTCTTTTTTTTTTTTCCGTATGGGGCCGATGATGATCTCCACCCAATGCCTATTTTACAGCCCAAAATAGGAATATTGCTCCAATGGATACTTAAAACCTTACAAAAAATGAGTTTAACGTATTTTCTCTCACTTCTATACTCAAATTTGAGTCTGCACTATTCATCTACTATTAAGTTTTAAAGTCTTACAAAGTGACCCCAATAGAGTTATAAATTAACTTTTAAAGCATACGATGTTTGATTGGGACAAAATCCACTAACCTTTTATTGACTCTTCGAGAATTTTGTTGCGTGGCAGCCATACAAAGCTGCAAACCATTTAACACGATATTCAAATAATTTTATAAGCAAAAAGAAAAATTAATGTTACAGAGTATTATTATTTTTTAATGATCACATTTTCTAGCAAAAACTCATTCCAAGCAATCAAACTCCTCACAATAACAAAGCTCACAAACTCCTCGTTATAAATTAAATTTTACTATTTATAATATATTTATTTAACTCAATAGTAATTCAACAATAGATTTAAAAAAAAATATATCCTTGTTTAAAATAATTGTTCAAAAAACAAATCAATATCCTTGTTCAATAGTAATTCACAAACTCCTCACAATATCCTTGTTTGACTCAATAGTAATCAAACTACTTGTTTAAAAAAATATCCTTGTTTAAAAAAAAAATCCTTGTTCAAAAAATATTATTGAATTTAAAATAATATCATTGTAACATTATTGAATTTAAAAAATATTATTGTACAATAAATATAATATTATTGTACTAATAATTATGAATTTAAAATAATATCCTTGTTTAATTTTTTTGGCGTAGTTGTTGTCTACTTTGTAAAGTTGTGAAATGCATGGGTACTATTGAAAAGTTGTAAAATTTGGTATGGAAAAGAATATACTGAGAATATTCTTTTGAGTTTGAAAATGAGTTTAATGGTTGGAGAAGAATTACTTTTGATGTGACATTTACTGTATTTTGGGTTTGAGAATAGGTTTTTCGGTTGGAGATGGTCTAAGGCTAAAAAAAAATCACACCACCGGAGGTCGAGCCGACCAGTCTTAGGTGTAATGCTGAATACGATGAAAGATAAAAGATAATAACCATTAAAGTTCGATTTCGAGCTAGACGATGAGACAGCCTACTGATCGTCACTCAAGGCGAAAACAGTTCCATCATCTCCCCCTTGTCAATATCCATCACGAATATTCAAATTCTACCCAAAAAATTTAAAAAGAAGAAAACAGACGAGTAACAACAATATTTGATAGAATGAATCAAACACAGACACATTTCTTTCCCCATGCTATATATATGCTCACGATCAATTCTGATCCACGACGGCCATGCAATTATCGACGTGCTTCACAAGATGCCTCTGCATCCTAACGAAGGGAAACATGGCTCCAAACTCGGCCATGGCGTCCTGACAATCTGTCCCGAAAGCCGCGCTCAAGTGCGTCCTAACCGTCCCGATATCGTTCTGGTCCAAAGCCTCCAACGCCGTCTGAACGTCGTCGACGGTCCCCTCAAAGTCTTCAACACAAGTCGACACGATCGAGCCTCGGGTCTGAGCCGGGAGGCTAGCCAGGGCCGACTTGACCATAGGGACCAACCCTTGGAGTTGCTTGGCTACGGTTATCGTGGACCTATTAAAAAGAATATAATCAGAATAAGTAACTCACATGTGACTCACATCGATTAGTTGAGGAGAGGCTGACTAGCATATAAGCAGTGACGGAGCCACATGAGATTCAGTGGGGTCACTGCACCCCTCTGGAATTTAATAATACAGAGTAATTAACTAATTATAGTGTTAAACTTTAAAGAAATTACACCAATAGCTGTGAATTTTTTTAAAAATATTGGGATATGAGGTCCAATTTGACTGGACCCCACTAAGACAACTTTCTGCCACGCCACTGCATATAAAATGATGGGTCACTCCACATATTATCAACTGATTTTTAGGATGAAACTCCATCAAGCGTATGTAGGTCAATCATTCTCATGTGTGGACCCACGGGCGTAGGCCCGATAATAAATTTAACAGGACCTCATGGCATTGGCTGCAGCGTCGTGGGGGTTGGTCGCACCGCCGACCATCTTTGTGCATAGTGGCTTGTAGGTGGCGGTTCGACAGAATTGGCTCACTTTTGGGTCCGCGTGGGCCGAGCCGGCTAGGAGGAGGAGGAGGGCGGCTAGGGTTATTTGGAAGAGATAGGAGAAGTTATTATTAGTTGGTGGAGCCATATTTCTTGGTTTGAGTGGCTCCTTTATGCTTTGAGTTTATTTTCGCCTATCTCTATTTGTTGTTTTGAAGGGAAGGGAAAGAGTGTTGTTTTGAGGGGAAATGTGTGTTATGTAGTGATGGGTTTGTTTGGAGATGTGTGGTTGTTAGTTATTTTTGGTGTGGAGGTTGAGAATGAGGGGTTGGTCGTTCTTGTCCGAGAGATACTTGATTGACTAATTATAACTTGGAAATTGAGCGTGGATTTAGCTAGTTTGCATGGAAGTGAGTTTTTTTCTTTATTTGTACTTCAAATAAAGAAAGACCTTTTTTCTTCCAAAAAATGTGATGTCTTTGGTGGAGTGGATGTGTGAAAGCATTGACACGGCACGGCAAGCGATAGAATTCCTATATTGTTTTATAGAGTCAGTGACTCATTTTTATTTGGATACTTGATTTTTTTCGATTAGGTTGGTATCCCCACACAACGTCACCGTAGTCCCACACTCCGACTAAGTTTAATCTGAATCAAATCTGAACCTCAATGTCGGCTATGGGACGACCACGACTTCCAGTTGTACTAATCCTCCCTGATCCATGGGACCTAACCCATAATCCCATAAACGACAGTCACAGGGTTTGAACCCATGACCAAGATAGAATCCATCCTCCCAACCGCTAGGCTACCCATGTGGAGGAATTTGGATACTTGATTGGCTTGTGTGAATTTTGAATAAAAACATGCAGAACATAATATTAATTTCGTTTATAGTGAGAATCATTTTGTACCAACAATGAAATTCAGATTTGTGTGATTGCTAGATACCTCGACAAAGAGATTTGCTATGGCGCCCACCTACTGTGAGCAAACAAACTTAAGAATGTCTCACGATGGTTGCTCATGAAGGTGGGCACCAGCAAATATATACTATTATTATTCTAAAACAGAGAATAAGGCCGGTTTAATATCAAGTTCTCAGCTGTTCATTGTCCGTTGTCTTATGTGTGGGATACTTGCATTTCTCATTTTCCGGTGCAAGAGTCGTTTTATGTGACACAAACAAATGGTTTGTTTGACCAATATAGGGTGGTGGAAACATGATAATCCATACTTGTATATTATATATTTTTTATGCCGAACCGAGCTTTTCGAGCCATGCTCGTGCTCGACTCGGCTCGTTTTCAGCCCAGGAAATAATAATGGTAATAGTAGATGAAATGGTCGCGGACGGGGACATGGTGGATATTGTGGTCGCGGACACGGCCATGGTACACTGAGGTCGTGGACGAGGATACTATGGTGATGGTTCTCATAATTTCTAGGGTGGTCATTATAGCTATCGTTGCAGTCATCAAAATATTCCCAAGAAGAGAAAAATTTACGAGAACAAAGAAGATAAGAGGTACACCGAACAAAAGTGTAATGATGAGCAATGCAATCGTTGCGGTGGTTTGAGCATTGGTCACGAAATTGTTGCGCTCAAAGATCTTGTTGAATTACATCAAAAGGATAAATGAAAGAATATTGAAACAAATCTTGTTGTGGGTGAATTCACCTCAAGTTGTGGTGTCAAAGATGAAAGTACTTATTTTGAGCCGCAAATTTCTGATTGATATGATATGATTGTCTTTACACATACCAATGTTTTTAAGTCATTTGTATGTTTCCATGATTTGTCATGTGCTTGTTATTAAGGATATTCATACAACGGTTACGAGCATGAGCAATGGAGAATTATGTCTTATAGACTGTGCAACGACTCATATGATTCTGTTTTTCTTTTTGTAAGAAGTCTACTACTTCAGGCGATTTTCTTGTAAGAATTTCAAATAGTAGATTCCCAAAACGATAAACATCGGATTCTTGCAAAAATTTCGGAGTAGTAGTATTCCCAACTCTAGGGGCATAAATGAGTGCACTTTCATGAGTTTTGCAGATGTAAGATTCCATATGCATCCATACCTTTCTCCATTGAGAAATATATTCGACGATTTAACATTCCCATGTACAAGATTTTGTAAGATTCCATATGCAAAATATTTGGGGCCGATAACTCGGAACAAACCGCACACACACTCAAGCCGCCACAGTTTCAAGCTTGATAGAAGACAGGAATCAAATTCCTTTACCCACTTAGTATTTTGTTCAACGGGAGAATACGTCTCACATATAAGCACATAATCATGCACATAACGTCAAACAAACACGCACGTAATGCAGTAAACCTAGTTTGCCTACAAGAGGGTCAATGTGGACTATTTCTACTCTACGACATTTTATATTACATAAAAATGTGTACAAGTCTTCGGGGCGACTCCAAGTCCTCGATCAACTTCCATCATCAAAGTACCTTCCCGTGTTTGAACCTTGTTCCCGTACGACCACCATACTTAAACTATTTTTATCCAATGAAATAATAAAGTACAACACGGGAAAATCAATAGTCCCGAACAAGCCAATAAAATAAATTCAACCCAAGGGGACCTTGTCACCCTTAACATATCATCCGGAGAGCCTAAGTCCACGCTAATGCCTTAAATGTATCATACACACATAAAACATGTATGCGACAACAAAACGTTCAAAGAATCCGTGAAATTTGGGCTTTGTCCTAGACCAACGGGCATAATAGAGTATCTAGTTGGGCCGAAACTAGTCAAGCCCATCATACTATATTTTGGGCCAAACCTTTTAGACCCATTTAACAATTAATTTTTTTGTTGACTAGACTTCTATCCCACTAGTTTTTTCTTGGTAAGGTTTTAACGAGACACATCTTCCTAAATACAAATCAAAGGGAGAGAATTATGAGCTGAAAATAAATATATGTATTTATATTAGTTGTTACAATAAGAATGATTGTAAAGATAAGAATATGGAGGTTGAGAAGATTACTAATTTAGTTTAAGTATTATCATAATAACATTCTTATAATATGTATTATAAAATCAAAATTATTCTTAATATAATACTTACAACTATTGTTATTTTTACAACAAATTCTTTAATAATTAAATACCATTAGTTTTATAGGATACTTTCATTTACTGATCTTAATCAGTCAAAAGTCCAAAACTCACTATTCTTTATTATCAAATCTCATTAGAAAATATCAGTGAATATTCTGTCACACAATGATATAACCATGTAATGTAACAAGTCATAACATCTATATATTAGTGATGTCATGCCGAATGCCAAGCCATAACAAAGTACGCCTTCATTCAATCATGTATTCTCCAAACTCCAAAATAATGTTACACCGACCACTTCTCATACTAATCATAACATTAATCAACTTGTACATGGCGAAAGGTGAAAGCTCCTTGAGACAGCACGATATATTCATCGTCAATGATCTTCCAAAAGGTACAAGTCATTTAAAAGCTCACTGCAAATCTAAGGACGATGATCTTGGCGAGCATACGATTGACCATGGTAAATTATACCACTGGCATTTTGAGAGTAATTTCTTTGGGTCGACACTTTATACGTGTAACTTTACATGGGAAAATTTGGCATTGAGTTTCGTCGTGTTCGATGCTAAAGATGGTGGAACTACGTATCATACGTACAATTGGGTTGCAAGAAATAATGGATTTCATGAGGGCCATGACAGCACAAATCATCTCGCTGGTTTGGTATTTAAGAAGCCATGGACACTTGGCATGGTGACAAACTAGTATTCTTTAAAAATGAAAAATCAATGTATCATGTGATGCTATTTGTGCCTTAAAAAGGTTTTAGTGTGCTTTACTTTTGTAATAAGCGATAAAAATGCACACACTTATAGAAGATAATATAAGTAAGTGCAGTTTGGGGCCATGTCTATTAGGTAAGTGAACAAATCATTGCAATTGGTTGATTGCCAAAAGAGTCATACCCTTTAGGCTTATCCTCTATTCCGAATCAATGTTAAACTTATTTATCAATCATATTCATCAAAATTGTATGTTTTTTTGTGCGTATAAACATTCGATATATGGTGATATAGAGGTGTAACGATATTTACGTTTAAACACTTGGTAGGGGAAGGTGTAGCGATTTTTTCGAAGTTGGAATACTTAGTGGAGCACCTAGTGGAATAGAGGATCACATACACTTGGGAATGGCAACATTTTCGTATCCTACCCATACCAAGATTCTATCCGCTAATAACGGGTATGTGTATATCCAATTAAAAATAATTGGGCAGGGATCAAGCCCAAACCCAATAAAATTAATTGTGGGTCTCAGTTGGTATTACCTATATACCCTTTTAGTAACGTTAAGCCCAATTATTAGAAATGAAACGTAGTATTTGAACTCTAAATAAACCATTTAACCCTAAATCATATGCCGAAATCCAATTTGACGGTCAAAACATAGTGAGAATACGTTGGAATACAAAAACCATTATCCTTAATTTAATTGGGAACGTGAGAGAATCTCGTAGGAAATAGTTGAACGAGGACTATAAAGAAGTCCAAATACAACAGATAAAAAAAAAAAAAAGGGAAACAACACTAGTCACATCACTATGGCAAGCAAAAATCCCACCGAGAACTAAGAAACAAAAGTTGGAAGTGATTGATGAACTTGTTACTATATCACCTTCGCATTCACTTTCACCTTATTTTAGGACAAACAAACGCGAGCCTCGTTGCCAATTGTTTAAAAATCTGTCTGTCCATCTTCTATCTTCTTCCAAACAATCTCCCAACCCAACACGACTCATTAACTACACCACAAAGTTTCCACCCACTCACTTCACCTCCCAACAACAATAAATACTCGATAAAAAAGTGGTAAGCAGTTTAAGCATTCTTCAAACAACAACAATGTCCGTAATACCATCACAAATGAAGGCATGGACTTACGCCGAGTACGGCGGCGTCGACGTCTTAAATCTCAAAACAGACGTCGCCGTACCTCAGCCCAAAGAAGATCAAGTCTTGATCAGAGTCCACGCCGCAGGCCTTAACCCCATCGACTACAGGAGAAGAAACGGACTCTTCGCATCCGTCGATTCACCTCTCCCCGTAAGTAAAAAATTCGCCGACCAAAATCGACCCTTTTTCCCTTCTTTCAAGTAGGACTCAACCCAATTCTCTGCTTGCCATTGATTTTACTCAATTTTATTGCAGCACGTCCCAGGGTACGACGTGGCTGGCGTGGTGGTCAAAGTTGGGAGCCAAGTGAAGGAGCTGAAGGCCGGCGACGAAGTGTACGGAGACATCAACGAGCACGCGCTGGACCAGCCCAAGAGATTTGGTTCCTTGGCGCAGTACACGGCGGTCGAGGAGAAGCTGTTGGCGCTGAAGCCCAAGAATCTTGATTTTGTCCAAGCTGCTTCGTTGCCGCTCGCCATTGAGACAGCCTACGAATCCCTCGAAGCTGCTGGCTTTGGTAAGGGCAAATCGATTCTTGTCTTGGGAGGAGCTGGCGGCGTTGGCTCGCTTGTGATTCAGGTTTTTTCGGAAAAAAAAAAAAAAAAAAAGACTCAATTGCTTGTTTACATCTTCAAATACTATTACCTACATACAAACAAACTTCTCGACTAGTGCGTCATTTTTAATTCTTATATATTATAAATATAACACTTCCCTTTACGTATGTATAGCTGATTTCTTTATCACCTCGATTTAGTCGTTTAATTCTCTTAGCGTTCGTAAGGATTAGTAGCGATGACCTCTTTGATTCATGGGCTCTCTGATTTCGATATGAAAATTTCACCTAAAAGCTTAAGCGTGTGGAATCTGTCATTTTTTTATTCTTATATATTATAAATCAAATCCTGGTAATAATAGTGAAGCATATTCATCTTTTCCGTACTGTAATTTAGATGGGGTTGCATTGTATTGTAGGATAACGAAGCAATGTTGGGACATTGTATGTAGGGACCCTTAATTTTGCCCCAAAGTTTAGGTTTCTAGCGTCTAATCTAAGGTTTGGGCGAATTTAGAGAGTGGCCTTGTACAGATAATAACTTCCAAAAGCAGGTGATTTTTTTGGACATCTTTTTAGGTTTACGCATATAATGTACATAAATTTTAAAGATTTTATTCGTATAATGTCAACCCTAATTCTGTTGTTCCAATAATGTCACCCTCCCTATATTACAGGGTAAAAGAAATAATTAACCCCTGTAGTAAAAAGTCGCTCTTAAGGTGGTTATAATGTTATTCAGCTTGCAAAAAACATATTCGGAGCTTCGAAGGTAGCCGCCACGTCGAGCGCGTCGAAGCTAGAGTTCCTCGAGAGCTTGGGCGCAGACTGGGCAATCGACTACACGAAGCACAACATCGAAGATCTTCCCGAGAAGTTCGACGTCGTCTACGACGCAGTAGGTTAGAGAAAAAAGAAAAGGGAGTTGGTTACTTTTTACCTTTTCGGTGGTTGTAATAAAGTATCACATTCATGGAGAACTCGCTAACTAACACACACTTTGAATCTCAGGACAATGCGATAGGGCGGTGAAGGCGATAAAAGAAGAGGGCGGCGTTGCAGTGACCATTGCCGGCCAGGCCACCGAGCCTGGGTTTCTGTTCATCGTTATTTCCGACGGGAAATTGTTGAAAGAGCTGAGTCCGCATTTGGAGAGCGGGAAAGTGAAGCCAATCATCGATCCCAAGGGACCTTTTTCGTTCGAAAAGGCGAAGGAAGCTTTCGAGTACCTCGAAACGAGTCGGGCTATTGGGAAAGTGGTTATATATCCCATTCCTTGAAAGAATTTGTGTGTGTGTGGGCGCGCGCTTGATAATGGAGTCTTGGAATGAAATCTTTTAGTGTGTATTAGCAAATAGATGTAATAATATGGTTTGGTTTGAGAAAGTACATCCATGAGAAGAAAGAATAGGTTGCAAGAGCCTTTACTACTACACACAAATACAAGAGAAAAGAAGAGATCAAACATCATTATTCTTACATACTTTGACAAACGTTGCTTCATATAAAAAACTCAGAAGCAACAAAGTCGACCAGCTCTTGAAAAAAAACTCGAGCTTTTTGTCGCAGCAGACAAGCAAGAAAGTATAAAACAAAACAATGTCTATATACAGACAAAGATGTTCCCATGGCAATAACTTGAAGAAGAAAAAAAAAAAGATCCCCTCCAATTATTACCACGCGCGAACAGTTTGTTCGCTATGAAAATCAGAAGCAGCCCTAAAAACCCCAGGCGAAGGAGGAGAAGAACCCTTCTCGTCAAACTCGTGTAAGATCCGAATAACCGAACCCGCTCTCTTTTTCGACCCGCCCGACCCGTCGACGAGCATGGAGTAAAGAGAGCCCATCAAAGAATGGTTCTTTGCCAAGAAACGAACCACCACGTCTTCCCTATCGTTGACGCACAGAGCGAGCAATAAGGAGACGCAGTGCTCCTTCGCCGCCGTCCTTCGATCGTCGGAAGAAGGACCGCACAGTATCTTCACCGCGACGTCCAACGTCCCAGCGCCGACGACGACCATCGCTCCGTCGATTTTTCCGGCAAGAGCGGCCAAGACGGACAGAGAATCTGCAATTAGATGCTCGTCGTCGTCGGCGGATGACGCCAGCAGGTGGGTCAACGCCGGGACTAGCCCAGCCGAGAGGAAGCCCCAGTGGATCTCGTCGGAATTATTCGTAATTAGCAGCCGCCGAATTGTGACCAATGCGCTCTTCTTCGTTCGATAGGGCTCTTCGTAGAGAAGGCCCACTAGGCCTGGGATTATTCGGCCCTGAACTTCGCCTATTCTTTCTCTGTATTCGCCGACGGAGGAGAGGTGGAAAATCGTCGCCGCTGCGTCTTGACGGGCTTTTACGCCGAGCCCATCTGTTAGAACCTTAACTATCTGCTCTAATCCTCCGTTTTCGACCAATTTCTTCTTGCTCGGCGAATATCTAGAGAGATGGAGCAGTGCCGAGGCTGCGTTTTCTTGAATCTCACGGTTGTTCGAGCGAAGAACGGCGAGAAGATTAGGGATTACATTGGCCTCGACTAAACAAGAACGGTTTAAATTGCTTGTCTTGGCGAGGATTCGAATCTCATAGGCCGCTTTGTTTCTCTCTCCGTCGGTTTTTCCGGCGAGGCGCTGGACGAGAAAATTTGAGACAAGCGCCATGGCTTGCTTGGATGCTACGGTGGTGCTGTAAGAACTACTAGCCAAACGCGGTCTTGAATGTTTTACAGATGGGATTCTTCCATGGTCGTCGGCGAAGTACAGAGAGATGAGGCGCTCGACGGCTCGATTTGGGACGAAATCCAAACTTTTCAGACGTTCGCCGGTCTTAGGGCACGTTTTGTTGCCGGAACCGAACCATTTAAGGATCGACGGCCGATCGTATGTGTGACCGCTCGATAGAGTCACGGGCTCCTTCATTACCTCGAGCGTGATTGGACACTTGAAATCGTCGGGATTCAGACAGCTGATAGTCTCGCCGGAGAATTTTCCGGCCGGAGACGTTGACCCACGTGCGGTGGCATGGTCGTCGTGGAAGAAGACGACGCATCTGCAGTACGTCATGTATGATGTGAGGCTGCTAACAGATCCCAGTTCGTCTTCCTCGCATATTCGAGCTAATTCCTTCTCCAAGAAATCGATTTCTTCATTACAGTCGTCCCACGTCGTAATTCCCAAGTAGTCGACAACCCTTTTCAGATCATTACAGTCCGGCGAAAGCCCATGTTCGAACTGTTCAAGAACGCGAAGAACTCTTCTTACGGCCCTTTTGTCGTCTATCTCCACCTCGAATCTCGTCTTAAAGCACTGCCTCCTAACGAACTCTGCAATCTCCTCAACTTCGCCGGAGAGATTTAGGGTTTTCAGAGGGAGGACGGCGTCGTCTAAGGCCGCGGCGACGGACCTCATCAGCGCCTGAAAATGAGCCGAGACTTCGTCTGAGTTCATCAGAAGCCATAACCTTGCGCCGTCTTTGGTGCAGTCTTCTAACAAGAAGCCAACTTTCTGGAAGGTGACGTGGAGCTCTGACAAGCTCGAGGACATGGAAGCAGCTTCGGGGTGGAATGAATCGTCGATGCTTTGAGCTTCTTCGAGGAAGAGAATTAGGGTTTCGATCAAATGGATGGAAGTTTTCGAATTTTTCTTGTTGGTGAAGAACGGTCTTGATTTGAAGCTGCTTATCGATCGTCCTAGGTTGATCAAGGAGGCGATGAGGGTTTTGTAAGAAACTGATTCGCAGGGACGAATCGCCGGAAAATTCAGAATCCGGCGAGTTGTTTCATTCGATTTACTACTTATCATCGAACTGAAAAAAGGGCAACTATAAGACAAAACAATAATAATGAATAAAGAGGATATAGTTTAAAGAAGCTATACAATGACAAAGAGAAAAGTTTAGGAGCAACTTTTGTAGTACTAATTTGTTTCTTTGCTCTTGGATCGGAGAAGTAGGCTATCTATGACTTCATTATATAGGATGGCCGTTGAATGATGGTTATGGGGACACGTGTTAGCTTGTGGCTAAAGCTTGTAATGATCGTACGGTTGATGATGATGATGATGATGATGTTTATAAATGATATGTGGATCTCAATTAGAAGAGGGACTTTCATGGAAGTTTGGTCAACACGTGAATTTTTATTTTGCGAGTATTATTATGGGCAGATATATAGATAGATATACATTAATTGAATGAAGGGATGAGGGAACATGTATTGCAGCCGACACTTGACTCGTTTGACATTATTAGGCATGGAGCTTCGTGTAAGATTTAAGATAACGTGACGTGGATTATTTATATTCATGGGACGGTACGCCAGTATTAAGAAGATTAATCGGAGTATATGATAATATATTTATTATTTTCTCCAGGCTAACAAGGCAATAATGATTTGATGAATTCTCTCAACTATACATAATCGGATACATATTTATTTATTTTTGGTTTATTAGAAGTTAATTATCAATTTAAATACTGTAATGCAAAATATTATGTTTGTGGTGTGGACGTGTGAGTTTTGAAGTTCTTTTATAGTCTGTGCCACGTGGAATGATATGTATTGGCGTTTCTGCCAACCTAGAAGACATGGAATGTAATGAAAGACGTGTGTGTGGCCAATCAAATATCGAATATCGATAATTATAATTGGTATATTATTTAGCAAAATTCAGAAAATAAAACACAATGGCCCCAGTTATAGATAGAAATAGATAGATCTTTGGGTTTAATGTTGATATATAGATGGCCCTAACCATACTTAAAAATTAATTTCGAACACTTAACCGTGTATCAGATATTGTGAAACAAATGTATCTATCTATGCACATGAAAGAGAGACCAATAACGCTAGTCACATCGGCAGTATGCACATTAGCGTGTGTTATATAAAAAATGCTAATATTAATTATAATAATTACTAGAAAGGTAAATATGACAATATCCAAAATGCATTGTAGTGGGTGAGTTTTGATTTAATATTATTATTTTCCTTTTAATTGACAAACCAAACTTATGGTTTATATCAGCTCTGACATTTAATAAAAGAGTATAGATGTTGTCAACATCCCTCTTACTAACAAAGCTAAGTCAGTTATATATGATTTGTTAAGAAGTTTAAATGAGATATTCTAAGCTATAGAGAAGCCAAGTGTAAAAAGATGTGTAAGGGCTCAATATTGGGCTAATTCGTATGGGCCGAGAGTAGTAAGACCAGTTTCTTCGTCAAGCCCACAGACACTGCAACTTTATCTACTAATATTTTAAGCACATCCGATGCAAGTGCAAAAATTTTAGTATCGCTATATTTCTTTAAATTTTAGAGTTATTTTCAACTGAAGTATTAATTTATTTTATATTTATAACTATATATATAAAAAATTGATTTGAGAATATAATTATAATGAATTAAAATATAATTGTAATTACAATTGACATACTAAGTTGATTGAAAGGTAGTTATTTTGTGTTGCTGACCAATAATAAAATAGATAGATAGATGTACCTCCACATTTGTTTGGAGAATTTGCACAAAGCCACTTGGGGAAATTGCTTTATATATATTTTTTTCGTCTAAGTTTATGTTAATTTGAAATTGCAAAATAAGCTAAAAAAGTTGTTTTGAAAAAAAAAAAAAAATATTACGATCAACTAAAGCATAGATTCCAATTTTCAATTGAGGTAAAAAAAAAAATTAAAGGAGTAAGTACTAAAAACAACCATGATAATCATTAAACAAACACAAATATTACGATTAGTGAAACACCTATTTTGATATAAGACCGACTAATGACATGCAAGTGACAGCTCATCAAGCTCTATTATTGATATTAACTATTTTTTTTTTATCAATATAGTTGATTCTTAGAAAGAGCATACTCTTTCTTTTTCACGTGGACGTCCGAGTTTCAATTTATGGAGTGGCGTATTATTCACAGCTAATGCATGTGAAAACAGCGGTACGATGATAATGTACGTAATAACTTATATATTTGAAAATAAATAATAATAAATGACATAAATGCCAGCACCGTCCTATAATGTATGATTCGAAACTCTAGGCAAATATAATGGCATGGGAGTTGTTAGTTAATATGGTCATTTTGGCTCTCAATAATATATTGAGAGTGTAAATGAGTCGAATTGAATAGAATTAATTTTTTTTCTTCTATCTTAAATCAAGAAAATCACAAGTTAATGATGAGTTTATGAAATATTCAACCTCAATTTTCATCACAATAGTGTCTTCCTCACACTTTTGGCCGAACCAAACACAAAGAAAACATTCTCTAACTTTATCATGAAATTTCGTAGTTTTTTTATTTACATAAAAAAAAAAAAGAAAGAGAGACAACAATACAGCCAATTCAATTTTGTTAATATATCTTTCCACATCATCTTTCTCATATGTATTAAATGAAAGTGAATAAAGAAGTTTCAAGACGAAGAAAGAATCATCATAAGGATAGTATAAGATATTGAAAAAAATGTATGTTTGTATATCAAGTTAAAATAATTCCCTACAAAACTTTTGGATGAATTATAATAAAACATGGCATTAAAACTCATGTCAAGAGGTACAATATAACGTCCAAATTTAAAAGGTAAATCCACGTGGAACGTTATATAAGACAAAAATATCAGTTCCCACTGTGATAGACTATTGGAAATAAAATATGAAATCATGATCTAACAATGTAATGATAGTTCGTGGGGTGTCCCAATGACATCGGTGAAAAACGATCATAAATAACTAAAGAGAAGAATCCTAAATTTGTCAGAAAAAAAATCTTATAACACTAGTACGATTTTCGTAGGTAAAAATTGAAAATTAAACAGCATCAGAGTAACGGGCGGTACCTTTCTTAGACCACAACCATATTTTCGAAACGGAAAAGCTTTCGCCTTTAGCCCCACCGTTAATTCTCTTCCCAATCATAACATCGCCATTAGCAACGCCGTCTTCTCCTTCTTCGTTGATTGTCAAATTACGCAAAAGCCCTCCTCCCATCCCATCCACGCGCCTCCCCACCCCACCGCCGCCGCCATCCAACGCCACTTGCAGATCCAAACTAGCCACAACGTACTGAAAAGAGCCCATCGAATAGCACCTCCTACCGTCCAAGTTGCCGTTGCTCGTCTCTCCACCTTCGCCGTCCAGCTTCTGGGCGGCGCCGCGGCAATCTGCGACGACGTTCTTGAACTTCCCCAGCCTCACGGAGAAAACCCTCTTCTCAATCATCGCCGCCCCGCCGTTATCCCCTTGCCCGGGCCTAAAAACCCCAGCAGCGCTCGACGCGCCTCCCAGACCCAGACCATCCTCCGCCGCCGACGCCTCTTCCTTGGAATCGTCGCCGAAGTAAAAAACAGGGTTTTCGAAGGAAACCCCAGGCGAAAGAAGAATCGCTCCCCTGCAGAGAGGACACGTGGAGTTCGACAGCAGCCACGTGTCGATGCAGCCGACGTGGAAGGCGTGGCTGCAAAGGGGGAGCAGCCGTAGGTTGTCGTCGTCGGAGAATTCGCACAGGCAGACGGCGCAGTCGAAGGGCTCCTTAGAGCCGACGACGTCCCTGTAAGAGAAGAGGGGGAGAGCGTCTATGTGTGCTTGGTCTATGCCGGCGTCGTGCAAGTGAAACAACTGCTGCAATTGCCTCTGAAAAGCGCCGCCCGAAGAAGAAGAAGCTGGGATTTCCGTCGAAGAATGTGGTAATAACCTAATAGATCTCTGCTTCAGAAGGAACCTTATGAGCAGATGAAGAATAGCTGCTGTGAAGAAGACAGCTGCTAGCGATACTATGACGAAAAGAATCACTGGGCTCGCTTTAGAGCTCAACCAAGACATTGTTGATCTTTCCTCTCTTTTCATCAGCTGGGATCTTTCGTCATCATCTGAATCGAACTACTTCTGTAATAAATATCCCAAATTATGAACTGAGGATTCAAGAAAATCAGTGTAAGAGAATCTTGAAAGATAGTCAGGTTAGAGGGATAAACAAAAGGGGGCAAATGAGCATTTGCACTCAATATCACGAAAAGCTTGGTTTGGGCCACACAAATACACACACACAGGCTTAACCCACAAACGACAGACACGTTTAAAGTATAGACGATGGCTTTTGGCAAAGAGAGAGCACTGCCTAAATGCTACTTGGGTTGGGTTCCAAAGTTAAAACAAAAGGTTAAAGAAAAGAAAAATTGACACGAGACAACATTTGACTCGAAGGTTTAGCTTCAGACAGACGAAAGGGGAAAGCACGAATCATTTGAAGAACTCACTTTATACTTCACCACTGAGGTAGTAAGGTAAACGAATGATTAAGGGCCTTTAGTGTACTTGGATATGTATTGTTCAAAGGCCTGAACTGAATGAACGAACAAATGGGCCTCGACTGTTGTATTGTATATCGCAGTTCTCAACTCAAGACTGATAAAATAGTCAAACTATACACTCGGATCATATCAGATCATTTTCAAGCACCACAAGTTAGTAAGAGTGAGGATGAGGAGCCTTGCTCAGAGCAAAACGACGCCGTACGTGGGCATGATACTCGCCACGACTGCTCAGGTCGGACTTATCATCATCAGCAAGAGAGCTTTTGCCAGTGGAATGGCTAATTACGTCTTCGTTGCGTATTCCAATTTTCTCGCCTCAGTCGTTCTGCTACCTTTATCTCTAATCGTTCATAGGTATCGCTTGCTTCTGATAGTAAGTTATCAATTGGGGGAATTCTGTTTTGACCGAATATTACCGTGGTGGTTTCTTTTTTGCAGGTCATCGAATAGGCCTCCACTTACTTTCTTTCTGGTTTGTGGGTTCTTCTCATTAGGTGTTCTTGGGTATGTTTGTAATCTTTCTTAATCATGAAAAAAATTCGATTTTTGATTATCTTTCCTTAGATTTTCTTTTGCCTGCATAAGCATATGTGATCACTTTTGCGCAGATGCTTGGCTCAGTTAACAGGCTATACTGGGATTAACTACACTAATGCTGCATTTGCTTCGGCGATGCTTAATCTCATTCCTGGCTTTACCTTCATTCTTGCAGTAATTTTCGGGTACTCACTTATTATATTTCCCTAATGAATAGCCTATCTTCTTGCGACATTATCGATTTGATTGACCGTAAACTTTCCTACAAAGGATGGAAAGACTTGCTTTTAGAAGCTCGAGTTTTCTGGCGAAAGCCCTTGGGACAGCAGTTTCAATCACGGGCGCCTTTATCGTAACTCTATACAAAGGTCCACAAATCTTGAGTCTTCACACTTCAATCGAAAGGCTGAACGACCTTCATTCTACACAATCGAGCTATGTCATTGGAGGGTTGTTCCTCGCACTTGACTGTGCCTTGTCTTCGGGCTACATAATCGCACAGGTAAAGAAACAGGAAGGAAAAATATTGATGTAAGAAAATTGTCCGATGTAATGAGATGATCTTTAAATCTCTTACAGGCATCGATTCTCAAACGTTACCCAGCAGAACTCATCATAGTGTTCTTCTACTGCTTATTCGCCGGCATTCTTTCGGCAATAGCTTCTCTGATAGTTGGCAACGACCTCAGCGCTTGGTCATTACAGCCTAAGATCAGATTATGGTCAGTTCTTTATTCGGTAGGTCCCATCGATTCTGTTTATTTGTTTCCAACATATCATAACGTAAAAGAATCCCATTTATTTTTTCTATATTTCGTCGAAGGGTATCTTTGGTTCTGCTTTCCAAGTAGGCGTAGACGTATGGTGTCTGCACAAAAAGGGCCCTCTTTTCGTGGCAATGTTCCATCCTTTAGGAATCGTTATTGCATCTTCTATAGGGATTGTCTTCTTGGGCGATGTTATGTACCTCGGAAGGTGATTTTCTCGCAACTTTCTGTTCTGTTTATTATCTGCTTATTCAGACTTATGATGTTTTTAAGGTTCTTACATGTTATATTATGCGACAGCTTGGTAGGTTCGGTTATTATTGTTATTGGGTTCTACTCTGTGATGTGGGGAAAGTCGAAGGACGGCAAAGTTGTCGAAAACAGTTCGATCTCTTCGGAGGATAGAATCCCGTTTTTATCGATCGAAGACGGCGATGGTCGAAGTTAGTTATTTCTGGTAAATACGCGGTGTATGTTTATTTCTTTCTGCCGAATACCTTGTTGTAGTATAGCAGCATTTTTCTTTCTTTCTGTGTATGGACATCATCAACGCAAGTGGTGTTCATTCCATGAAAAACATGCAACTGTATGATTGTTTTCTTTTCTGTACACTTTTCCACAGAATCCCTTGCAAGTATTAATTCTTAGTTCTTACTTGGGAGGTTGATTATTTTATTGAATGTAATGCATATTGTAAGTAAGAATTGTCCAACTTGTTTCTGGGTAATTGTTACTTATTTGTTGTTTGTTACTTGGTTCTCTGTGGGTGATTTTACCAGCCCATTTAAAAATACCGTAAAACCCGACCCGACCGTCTAATATTCTGAAACGGGCCAATGAGCCCATCCATGTACGGGCCGATGAGCCCATCCATAGACAGGCCGAATGCTTTTAATGGGCCTTATTAGGAAATGTAACAACCCAAAACTAAAGTCTCAATGGAGCTCAGCTAAGCGAGTTTGTGTCTGAATCTCAAACAGACAATTGAAAAACCTTTAGTTCAGTTATTAATAAAACCCTTCGGAGGTCGAATTCCACACAGAAAATGGCTTCAATAATCTCAGAGAATCTCCCTCGATTCACCGTCGAAGCCCTGAAGGTCGCAGCCAAACAATCCGAGCGATGCCACGTCGTCCCTGTTCGTCTTCGCCGAGCTATCAAAAAGTACCTCAAAGGTAAAAAAGAACACTTCCAAAATCGTTGAAATTGCCTTCATATCGTATTTCCAGACGAAGATCAGTATCAAACTTGTCTGCAATCAATCATGTTTCCATGGCTCGTGCTGATGCAGAGCAAGAGGTTATGCACATGAGAAGAAAAGTCCTGAGCTTGTCTCAGTCATTCAACGGAATCAAGGACTTCAACGTAATGCTCCCTAGCTCGACGTCCAAGCAGCTCGTCGAAGATCCCATGAAGGCGGCGGTGGAACGTTCGCAGAGGTGGAAACTAACGACTGCTTACGGTGACGTCGGACTTAAGTACCAACAAGATCAGACAGTTGCTTACGTGGCTGCACGTATGCCTGCTGTATATTCTGCACTTTACCGTGTGCTTAGCGAGGTATTAGAAAAAAAAAGGAACATTTACCTTGGGTTTATTTTATGTATGATGAAATGATACTTGTTTCATTACGACTTTTTCGATTGGATGAAATCGTTGGTTCTCAGGTTAAGAGAAGAGTTCCAGATTTCGAACCTGCGAAGGTGCTAGATTTCGGGGCAGGAACTGGTTCAGCTTTGTGGTGAGGAGCAATGCTTTTGATGATGAAGTTTATTATGATTCGGTAAATGCATATTAGTTATACGTTGTATCGACGAGTAGGGCGATGATGGAGGTATGGCCTGGATCTTTGAAGCGGATTAATTTGGTTGAGCCTTCTCAATCGATGCAAAGAGCTGGACAGAGCCTTGTTAAAGGTAAAAGCCACTGCTTTTCTAGCTTTCTCTTGCCATTGTAGAATACGATTTCCTACTAGACCAGTTTTCAGTTCTCGCCGTGAAAACAAACCGACATGTTTTTTTTCTCTTTCGAAGAGTAATGAGCTGTAAAAAACATCCCTGGAATCAGGTTTAAAAGAATTGCCATTGATTCAGAGCTATGACAGCATCCAGACAATGTCCAAGGATATCAATAAGTCTGGGAGACGACACGATCTTGTTGTTGCAGTAAGTTCCATTCTCCTTTACTCTAGATAGCTTTCGAAGGTTTAAATTTTGAGACCCTTTCATCAAGTTGATTTTGTAGTAGGTTAGCTAATCAAGCAAATCCCCCCTAATTAAATAGAATGATCGTATAAGCTAATATAAACTGTTTTGTGCAATCGGATGAAGTCGTATGTACTCGGGGAAATACCATCGCTCCAGGACAGAATAACTCTTGTTCGCCAGCTCTGGGATCTTACCGGAGATACATTGGTAAGTTTAGTACAACTGAAGATGTCTGAATTAGCATGTAGCTTTTGTTTTCCTCATATTTAGTGACCGACCATAGAGCAGGTTTTAGTCGAGCCTGGGACTCCACAAGGATCAAGCATCATATCCCAAATGCGATCCCACATATTATGGATGGAGAAAAGGGTAAAAGCTTTTCTTACAGAATCAGATCATCTTTTTGGGGTTTTTCTCATGTGTATGAGCGCTTGTTTTTTTTTTTTCCTCAGAGAACTCGTAAACTGCAGAACGCAGCTAAGAAAACCTCTGATAGTGTAATGACACTGAAAACCGGCGCATTTGTTGTTGCTCCCGTAAGTCGATGGTTTTCCTCTCTTTGAGCTTTACGTAGATTACGAGTTTTCTTCTTGCCGAGCTAAGTGATGCTGCAATAATGTATCCATAATGAGTGTGATGGTCCGTTGCAGTGTCCCCACGATGGACCTTGTCCATTACAGAACACTGACAAATATTGCCATTTTGTTCAACGCTTGGAGAGGACATCATCTCAGCGAGCATACAAGGTTGTAACAGTGCTTTATGTGTTTTCCCAGTTCTTACATAGGCTGCTATTAACATTACATGGTCTTGAAGATGAGAACTTCAAACTTCTTCGTTAATAGTATCATATGTTCATGAAATCAATTTGCAGCGATCAAAGGGTCCTCTGCGCGGCTTTGAAGATGAAAAGTTCACGTACGTTGCTTTCAGACGTGGAACCCGTCCAAGGTAACCTACCTTCCAAATGAAAATAGATTTGTTACTTACGAAATTCACTATCTTTCACTTATTTATCGCTAAGTATTCTTCTAATAGGGAATCTTGGCCATTAGAAGGTATGAAGTTCGACACACTCAAAGAGATGCAAGCCAAAAGAATACCCGACGACCTCGACATCGACGTTGGTGAGCCTCCTTCATGTCATAACTTTTTCCCTTGCCAAACGTTAGCCTTTTTCCCATTATTACGTTACGCCGTGCATGTAATAAACATCATTTCAGAGACCCAATTCGCAACTGAAGAAGCTGCTGACGACGAACAGCGCGACGAAGTGAACGACGACAAGAAAGCGACCAAAGCGGTGCGATACGATTCGGACATATCAACCGACGAAGATTCAGGCGAAGATGATGACGGTGATTATGAAGAAGACGAAGAAGAAGGAGAAGTAGAAATGACCCCAAGAGCTGATCTTGGGAGCGGTTGGGGAAGAATCATATACATGCCCTTTCGAAGAGGTAATAGAGTCGAAATGGATATTTGCAGGGCTACGAACGACGAAGGCAGTGAGGGCTCGTTCGATCGAGTGGTGGTGACTCAGCGTAAGAATCCCGCCCTTCATCACCAGGCGAGGAGGTCTATGTGGGGCGATCTTTGGCCGCTTAGGAGCGGAAAATCGTCAGGTTATTTCATGTAGGTCAATCATTAATTAACTTGAATAGATGGACCAAAATAGGATATCACCTATTTCTTGTCTGAATTGGTATGGGGTTCAGACATTTTCTAACGTTGCATTGAAATGGAAGTGATGAGTCGTTTGATTCAGAACTGATGTGTGTCGTAGATGGCAGTCATTGATTGAATGCGTTTGCTTGCACGGCTATGCTCTTTCTAGATTAAGATTGGGAAGAAAATAAATAATTGCAGAGATTGGCTATTAAAAAAAAGGTCGGTAGGATGGGACTTCTATATTTAGATCATCTAAAGTTCGTCTTGAAACTTGATTTGAATCCGAATTAGTCGCAATTTTATAATTTTTACCATTGCCATATCAGTGCGTTATAAACTGTTGTAATGAAATGATCCGTCGTTTTTCTGTTCTTTTTAGTCGTTGATTTGTCTTTGGCTTTGGGGCCTATAGTTTCACAAAGTATAAATTAATTGTTCACACAGTTGAATTTCTAGATTTGGTTTGTCGTGTGTTTTTTCTCCACAATTTTAGGAGGTTTTCACGTTAATCTTTCGATTGTTATTTTCTCATGTTAAATATATCCATGACATATATTAACCTCTTGGCAAACTTTTTTAATTAATTAGGAAAGAACTACTTTGGGGGATCAGATTCCCTTCACACTTTTTGTCGCACGTTACATATCTTTGGGAGTGGCAAATTCAAGGGTTAAATATTTTTTTTTGGTGTGATTTATTTAAAATTTTCTAATTACATATTCACCCAAATTTTAAAATCATAATTATTTTATTTGATTTGCATGATATAATCAAATGAACATATATAATTTATTTTTTGTTTCATTACGATCAATTTGATATACAATTTTTATATTTTCCGATATTCGTAACTATTATTTTACTTTGTATTTCTAAATCGTGGGATATAAAATGAGATATGATATATGTTATGTCTTCCTTTTTATTAACCTTATATAATTCTTAATCAACCAAACATAAAAATTGATTTCGTACCATTTCATTTCCTTTCCATCACAACTTGCACAAATTACACACTGATTTTGAAAACTAAGTAGAAGATATTCTTGAAGAGTTGGGAGTTAGTGGGGAAGTCCATTTTGAACATACACCTCTTTAGCAGCCACACGAAAGCATCAATCAGCATCGGTTAGGCCTCTACAAATTTGTTTGTATAATCAGCATCAAAGGTTATCACGTATTTATTTCCAATTGAATAATCAACTCTTAAAATAATGATTGTAGTCCACTTATTCTTTTAATATATATATTGGGATTTGGTAGCGAACCACTTTTCTATCTTTGTCTATTTGGCTGGCGTGCTTTGGATCGGTAGTCTATTTAATGTTTCTGAGATGTGATTATTAATATCTTCAAAATTTAATGCATTTCTCTACGTATTCACTTGTGTGAAAGTGTGGCATGGTACGGTGCGACATAATCCTCATTTCTCACGGTCATTGATTAATGAAATAAAAAAAATATTTTGACAATTTATAGATTGTACAAGATTAACAAGAGACCGCAATAAAAAATTTTAATTTGCCCCTTTCAGCTAGGGATCGCATAAAATGGCTCGAGTTTGGTTCCATTTGAAGCTCGAGTGGTTCAATAGTTGGTAATAATCTTCATATTCGTATAATATAGGACTTAGTTTATGGAGCGCGGTGAACTAGGAAAAAAATTACGAGACTTACCTTTCAATGAAATGATTGACACTCCATGTTGGTAATAACCCTAATCTCTGTAATGAAAAATGAAATAAAACTTCATATATATAACCCTAAAAATCAAACTCTACGGTCTTCATCTGCCACGTGTCATTCTACTGCCACCACAACTAGGCAATGACCCATAAATGACGACATCCACGAAAACGAACGCAAACACACCAATGATCACATTTGATTCTAACAGCTTAAGATCATCACCAAAGAGCTTTTTAATTATTGTTTTATCGAAGAAATTTATTTATTTTCACTAATTATATTATTACAACAACAGTTCCTCAGATTCTTCTAATAACATTTCAGATTAAACAAGTTGAAGATACTCATCATACACGAAGTCCAAGGCACACGCCTCCTCGTCATCGCCGCCGTGTAGCAGAAGGCGCATAAGAATATCATCGCCAAAATCACCGCCGCCGTAATCAAAACAGTGACTACTTCCCGGAAACTCAAAGGCCGGCGGCGGCTCCGCCACGTCTCCTCCGCTGCTCGACGCCCCACTCGCAAGGCTGGCCAAGCTATCCGTTCTTGGTAGATGATTAAATAGAGTGGAGGACGACGATGACGACACTCTCATGGGCTTGGGCAAGTAAACTTTAACCTTTTCCACCTCGTAATTAGAGGTCTTATCAACCTCCACCTCTTTATCTTGCTTTGACCGAACTTGGACCATCTCCTTATTCTTTTTCTTGGTGGGTTTGGGCGAGTTATTTTCTTGATTGAGTCCTTGCAGGTTAATCTGCAGTTTTTTGAGATGGGTATTCCAATGGTTCTTGATCTCATTGTCAGTTCGACCCGGCAACCGACCCGCTATCAGGGACCATCGATTTCCGAGGAGAGTGTGCAGCCGTACGATGAGATCTTCTTCGTCTTGGGTTATGTTTCCCCTTACTATTCCTGGACGGAGATAGTTCATCCACCTCAATCTACAGCTCTTACCACACCTCAACAAACCTATAATTAGTGCACATATTCTTCCATGTAAGTAAGAACACGAGAAAATGAGAGTACAAGGATGCAAAGCGCAGAGTACAAACCAGCTTTCTTGGGAAGAGAACGCCATTGGCCTTCACCATGTTTCTCTATGTAATCCGTGAGCAAAGCGTCTTCTTGGGATGACCATGGACCTCTCTTTAGTCCCACCTTCGAGCAACATGGAGCTCTTCCCATTGTAATAAAACACACACGCGAGAAAGAGCAAGGGAGAGAGGGAGACTGTTTGGAAAAACAGACGCAGTTTACAAATGGGGCCGTGACTTGGGTGCATTTATAATAGCTACTAGAGGGATGATATCTACGGGGAAATTAATAAAAAGAAAAACAAATTACCTGGCAAATTAGGTAATGGACTATGGAACGGCCCCATTGACTTGAATAATGATGAAAAACAATGACACGTTCGTTAGGAGAAATCGACATAATATGAACACGGTGCAAGGAAACAACTCACGTGACTAATAAGGTTATAAAAATAATGATGAAACTAAGATATTTTTCTCCTAAGGTTGTCCATTATTTTGGTTGTACATTACGAAGATTGTATTGACTCAATGTCGTTCAAATTAATGTGTGAAGATGTAGATCGTCACATCATGTCGCCATAACGTTTACAATGATACAAAACTTTTCCATATCCTCCGTTGATTGTGTCGGAAATATATATAAATAAATAAAGGCCAACTCTTTTAACCAAAAAAGGTCGTCCACGTTCTTCATGCAACTATTATACTATATATTTTTACTTCTGAAAATTTCAATGATGATTATCTCCAACTTCTAAGATCTGAAGCCACGACTAATTATCTCAAAAGATTCATGTGGGAATTATTGATTATACGAAATCCCATAATCTTTTTCGAATAGTAAAATGACAAGTAATGGAAAGAAAATACGTGAATAAGTACGAGAAGATGCAACAGCATGTGACAAGATCACTTTCCAGCTACAAACTTGGATCTACCATCATATGATGCATTTGTTAATTCCTTTTTTCTACCAAACATCTATCACGTTTATGTCAATAAATAAATAAATAAATACTGCAGATATGAATGTGCTAAAGAGATTCCAGTCTAGGTAGCAATTTGCATTGCATAATTCCAAGTCAAAGAAAATACAGAAAAAGGGAAGCTTCAAATTAATGAGATTCCCTTTCATAAGAATATCAATGGCCATGGATGTCTTTATATAAAGTCACATGGCAGTAAGCAAGAATATACTAGCATGGAGTTCAACATCTTTTTTGAGCAGTAAGCATGTGAGTTGTGTATTGAATGTAATATAATTCTAGTTGTGTACTAGTGCCGAACGAACTGTAATGTACCATCCATCTCATTACTCTCACTTAATCGAAACTTGGCTTGGAGGCATTAAGTCTGTACTGTATGTTTTAGTTCATTTTTGGGAGGAGATTTTGAACAAGACGACGAAAGAAGATCATGTTTTAGAAATGATCAACGAATTGTCATGGAACGCTCTTCTAACATTGCGATAATTGTCATCATGAGATATGAAGAAAGAAAATACCTGCAAGTCAAGCTGGTGAACGTCGAATAAGATATACGTATGCGTCTTCGGCTTATTTGTTTGGGCGATAATTGCTGGAGATCGTCAGTTTTCACCTGCACAGCAAAGAAAGATCGACGTCTGAGTGAGGTTTTATCGAACATAATCGAACACATTATTACTTACACTAAAGTTAAAGAAGAAATCATCAGATACATATGTGAACAGCTCCATACTCGACATTGAAAAGGCAAGAGTTCTTTTCCTGAATCAGTTCTCGCAGCTGCAGGGGAACATCTTTGACTTCTTGAAGACGAGGAATTGCTACAGATTGAATGAAAATGTTTGTCGAAAACTTCAAAATAAGGAATAGTTTTAAGTTTGCTATCAAACTCATCGACATTGTAGTAGTTCGATCGAAGATTCAATAGGTATCCACAGATTTCCCTCTAGGGATTGATAGAACAAGAGGTCTGATGAGGAAACTTTTCATTCTAATCCGTAGTAAATCCTCAAATCAAAGAATCGGGTATACAAATGCTACGACAAAATTGAATAATCTGTACCGCGATTGCCCCAAAAACCACATATCCAGCGAATTTCATCACCAAAAATTGCATATAGAAAAAAGGCGGGAATCCATGAATTTAGCTGATTATTTGTCGTTGATAACATCCATGATTCTCTAGACATCGTCGACTAGACCTTGGAGCTCATCATCATGCCCGCAACTCCCTTCAATTGCCTCCTTAATTTCATCTTTCGCTTCCTCCATGTTCTTCGCGCGTCACTGTTCGCCGACTACTTCATTAGATGGGCTCAGTTAGTTTTACTAAATTGGGCTTCGGTGCCCAATTTACCGAAATATCGACGAGAAGGGTGTTTAATACTCCCTCCGATTTTTGTAGTTGTCGTTTAAGGTTTTTACACTAATATTAAGAAAGGGAATAAAATTTCTAATATACCCCTATTTAATAGATTAAGTGTATTTAATATATTTCATTTAATAGTTGTTTGATCATTAGTACTCACATCTCACGTTTCTATGTAAGAGTTGGCCCTCATATCTCAGCTCATGAAGTGGGTTTGGGAAGACTTTCCAGTTCACATGGCATTAGACGTGTCCCACTCAGAATTTTAATTGCAATGAGAGTTAATATACATTGGAAGTAGTAACATTGAAAATCACATAAAAAAATGGTAAAACTGGAAATATGATAAATATTTGTATTGGAAATATGTAAAACGACATCTAATTAGAAACATAATTAGAGAGCTAAAACGACATCTTAAAAAATTGGAGGGAGTATGTAAATATATTTTATATTTTGAGTTTTTTTGAAATTGTTTAAAAGGAAAGGATAGAACTATATTGAAATTTTATTATTTTGATATGAGAATTCAATTACGACATAACTAAAATCAATCAAATTTAAATAAGTAGAAATAAAAACTAAAATAGTATAGTTTAAGTGAGATGTCAAATTTATTATAGACACTAGTATGTTTAGCACATCCAATGTGTGCGCGCATATATTAAATTATTTATACTTTGTTACATTTTATATTATTAACTAATTATTTAAAAAATGAAAATTTTAATTTGTTGCAATAAATTAAATCAGTACATTTTTTAATTAAGCATGTCAAATTGGCAATCAGTTTGACAGTTTTTATTAGCCATATGCTCTTTATGTAAGAGCATAGATATGTATCTATATCTTTGAGGGGTGTCCTTTATATCTTTTGCAACCCGGATTTTTAAATTAAGAAAACGATTTATTTGATTTCTTTTAAATGTATAGTAAGCTATTGGATCATTTAACCTAACCATCCACTCACTCACTCACGCACATTATACTCATCATTTCATCATACTTCTTACACTCCTTATCTGCAATTTTCTCTTATAAATTATCTTAATATTTTACATTAATTATATATAATCAGGACCGTGTATCTAAAAAAAAGAAAAAGAAAAAACATGAGGTGATTTTCATCAGGGAAAAGTACGAATTAGTCATTACATAAAAGTTGAATTAGTGTAAGCATGAGGTTTTCAGATGAACTGTAATTAACTCTTATAACGGTTAGAAAAGAAAATTCATATACAATTGGAAGTTTTCAGACACTTGGATCTGATATCTGTAGTACAGTACTGCTACTAGCCATAAATGGTCGTGACCACTGCACATGATATGATGAAAAAGCATATATTATATCTTGTATAATTATGCAAATGGTCTCATATGGTCGCATCAGTCCCATAATAATTAATTATAACTAATACTTTTATGCACACATCCGATGCGTATGCTTAAAATATAATTATATTGAAATTATTTTAAATTTTAAAATCATAATTTCTACTGTTTAAGATGAAATATAAATTTTAAATATGTAGAAATAAATTTAGTTTTAGAAGCATGAGTACAGTAAATAAAAAATTAGAAGTGATATGAAAATTACTTAATTAATTAAAATATAAATGAATGATTAAATTGCAAATAATTTACATACCAAATTGGGACAGTTTTTATCCACCCCTCACCAATTATATAATAGTGTAGATGAATTAAAATAATAAAACATGAAAAACTATCAACTATAACACTATCCAAAATAGTTATTTATTAATATAAATAATTATAAATAGTTAACACCGTGCATTGCATGAGTAATAAACTAATAGTAATATATATATATATATATATATATATATATATATTATGGTCTTTAAGGAAAAAAAAAAAAAAAAAAAAAAAAAACTCTTCTATCTACAATGTCCACGTGAAACCAATACAACATGCGCACATTATATCGAAAACTTCGCAACTCCCATGACATAAATGTGCGCCTAAAAATTGTCTTGAAAATTAATAGAAGTAATATAAGAATTGCTCTTTTTGAAGAAGTCTACAGATGAGTTAGACGAGTTTTAAAAATGGAAGAGGTTAATAACGACGTCAAATGGTGAAAAGATAGTCGCCACCACCATTGCCTCTTCAAATTTCATTATCACCCGTGAATAGAAATGCTAATTTGCTTATTTTCAGTAGCTCTAATCATAATTTGGAATCCAGAAAATACTCCCTCTTCAATCTCAAAAAATTTTCCTCCTCTCGTGGCAAATATATTTCATATTTTTAAAATGGCGTGAAGTGCCCAGAAAGCATTTTGAATAAGTTCGATGGTCTTGCGAAACATTTGTCGTTGCATCTTGAAAAAACGATTGTGGTACGTATTCCCTTGTCACCGTGAAGGGACAACAAATAAATTCTTTTTCTTGAAAAAGTAAAAAAAAAACACCAAACACGTTAGCAATACATAGATCGATTACCATCCATATATTTCTCGCAACTATTAATTTTAAATAATCGCACTTGCGTTTGGATTTGTCTAAAGAAGCTGAAGATACTCATAATACACCAAATCCAAATTGCCCACGTCATCATCTTCCTCGTTATTACGACGACTAATAACCAATGGCATAAACGACGACGCATCGTTATCGAAATGATCACTGCCAGCAGCAAGGAGACCACTATATTGACCATCAACAGCAGCGTCGTCGTCGTCCCAATAAGCAGCACCTCCGACGTCAAACTCCGGCGGCTGACACGCCATCATCTCCGCCGTGTCTGCGCCGCCGCCGGACGCCAAGCTGTCCACGCTGGCTATCCTCGGCAGGTGAATACTACTGACGACGCCGGATGAAGAAACCCTCAAGGGCTTCGGCGCGTACAACACCTTAACCTTATCATCTCCTCCTTCGCTCGCAGCGTTGACTTTGCCATCTCTGTCCTCGTTATGACCATCCGTTGACTTAACCCTATTTCGCCTCCTCCCTTTACGGACCGAATCGCCGCTGTTGTTGACGTTTTTGGATTTTTTCTTGGTGGGTTTGGGCGAGTTATTTTCTTGATTGAGTCCTTGCAGGTTAATCTGCAGTTTTTTGAGTAGATGGGTATTCCAATGGTTCTTGATCTCATTGTCAGTTCGACCCGGCAACCGACCCGCTATCAGAGACCATCGATTTCCGAGGAGAGTGTGCAGCCGTACGATTAGATCTTCTTCGTCTTGGGTTATGTTTCCCCTTACTATTCCTGGACGGAGATAGTTCATCCACCTCAATCTACAGCTCTTACCGCACCTCAACAAACCTATAATTAGTGCATATATTCTTCCATGTAAGTAAGAAAACGAGAAAATGAGAGTACAAGGATGAGAAGCGCAGAGTACAAACCAGCTTTCTTGGGAAGAGAACGCCATTGGCCTTCACCATGTTTCTCTATGTAATCCGTGAGCAAAGCGTCTTCTTGGGATGACCATGGACCTCTCTTTAGTCCCACCTTCGAGCAACATGGAGCTCTTCCCATTGTAATAATAATTTCTTGTTTAAACGCCGAGTTTTATCGTTTGATTGGCGCAATACTTGTGTAGTGAATATGCCTTTTGGCTGTTCGGCTGCTTTTAAATAGGAAAATCGCATGTTGTTGGCAAAGGGAATTATTATTCTTATTATTACGATGGTTTTATAATAATGTCTATTATTTTTATTACACACATCGGCTATTACGTTAAAGACATCAGTGAGAAAGAGAAAGGGTGTTTTACAATTATAGGCACCTTTTATAGGGTGTTTTGTAAAATTACAAAACTATGCATAATTACTTTTCAAATTTCTTTTTCTTAAGTTTTTAATTGCTTCTAAAAATTTCTGGTATATTTTTTTATTGAAATTTGTTGTATAAATTTTTAGGGAGTTCGTAGTTTGCTTAACGGATCGAACCGAATACCGAAATATTTTGTTCATTTAGAACAAAGAATATTGATTTGATATTTATTGCAAGTTTTTATAACCTACTGTTCCGTCTGAAACCGAAAACTAATTTTTTTGCATTTTTTGATATATATATATATATATATATGTATGTATGTATACAGTAAATCTCTCTAATTTAATGACATAGGGATCATTAGATTTTATTATTTAGAGAGATATTAATATATCAAAAGAAACATATTTTGGTAAATTATCATAATATGACAATTTATGAATTATAATTTTAGAGTTCTCAAGGGACCTAATATCTATAAAGAAATTTTTTGAAGGATTATTATTTATTATCATATCGGATTTGATGATATTTGACAAAGGTCCAAGTCGGGATCGGAATATTTTATGATTTAGAGAAATTATTAATTTATAGAGTATTAATTTATAGAGGTTTTACTGTAGTAAAACATATGATATTATATATTTATAACTATATATATTAAATATTATTTAGTTTTATATTTTATACTAAAAGTTCCATTTATCTAGTTAACTGAATTAGAGAAAAATTTGATAAATACCAAAATCAACCAAAAAATTTGATTCGGCATATGCTTCGGTCAACCGAAAGTTCGCCTCGATCCGGTTCACTTTTTATCATTTGAATTTCTCAGATTAATTATGTTGAGTTTAACATAAAAAATAGGTCCTATCGATTTTGGTTTTGTGCCGATTCTACCGATTTCGGAGAAAAAAAAAAAGAAATTTAAAATTCTTTGGAGATTGGTTCGGCCAATTTTGACATATTAAATTATTTATTAATTATATTTATATATTAATTCATAATAAGAAATCAGAATAAAAATATGCCATTTTTTGACAAGTTGTATATAATAAATAATTAAGAAAAAAGAAAATAAAATAAAAGAATGCCTCTTTTTGAAACAAAACAAACACAACGGCACACTTGGTGAAGTGCCTACATTGTAATTTGTAATTAACTGAGCAAAACCAAACAACTCTCGTTTCATGCGCGATTTTTTTAGTGTTTATTTAATACGAAAATCAGCGTTGGTCACGGTCAGTGAATAATTTATTATTATGCCACATGGAGTAAAGGCTGTTATGCATTTCAATTTCAATTATAGCGAAATTGTTGGAGAATCTAATAGCGCAGCAACTTGCTTTATTTTTTTTTTTGAAAATACAAAACCATAATCAATACCTATCTCTTGGATTTTCAAAAGTTATTGCCAGCCAATACTGAGATGGACGTTTATATTTCTCTTTTGAAAATGGGTTGCTACGTACATAATGATAAAGATAGTTACATATAATATCAATTTATTTGGTCATCCTGGCTTAATCAGAGATTTAATTTATCTCAATTTTGTATTGTAGTTGAAGCCCACTCCATTGCAAGTTGACATGAAACTCGCATAAAAATTCTCATTTTGTGAACTTTTCTTTTTTTGCAATTGCATGTCTAATTCATCTAACACGAGTCTACGCTGATTTCTTTCTTCTCCAGACTTAAGACGCGTATTTGTTTTTCAGCATGGACATGATTAAAAGCTTGAACTAGGTGAGAGTGTATCAACTAAATTTAAATATTTTACTTTTCGACAAAAGTTCACAAGAAAAAAAAAAGGAAAATCATTATAGAAAAAAGTTATATTTGAAATTAAATTGCTAATTATTTGAATAGAAGTAGTATAGGGATAGGAATAAATGAAACCCTAAACGCTAAAAAACAGAATAGCACTGGTCAACATGTTAATTGTTAACTGATCTGTGAACCCTGGCATACTCCATCTGTAAATTAATTTAATATAGTGTGAAATTATTGCATTGACAAACCAAAAACCATGTAACGATCGATTATGACAAAATGTAATTCATTGAATATCTCAAGTTGCTAATGTGGTTCGTTCATTTATTTGATACATATAAAAATATAATAAACGAGAATCTCGTGCACTATGTTGCATTTGTCAGGATAATTTAATACGAGCTTATTGAGTCCCCACCATATAGATCTTATTTTCGGATTTTAAAAGGTGTTGCCAGCTTGTTAATCTGACATGACATGCATGCATATAATTCAATAATAAAAACACCTTTTTTAAACTTATATGATAATAATTTGTACTTCTGTATGCCATCATATTCACGAGGCGAGCTACAGCTTGTTTTTCTTTTTTTTTTTTTATATGTCTGAAATCCCTTACCTCAATGTCTCTGTGTGATAATAACAACTTCGATTTACTATTTACACCCTCTAATATTGCCATCCTTCTTATCACTTCTTTTAAGTTTTAACAACACTAGTTGTTGCCCCGTGCAATGCACGGGTCTATTTTTTCTTTGTTCATTTATGTTACGGGAGGTAATATTTGGAGTTTTAAAAATGTGTTGTGATAAGGTTGAAGTCTATGAGGTAATTTATGGTGATGCATCATATATAACATAAATTATTTTGTATCTGAAACATGCATGAACTTTACATAAAAAGAACTGAGCAACTGGAGCGCCCAAAAAGAGATCCACTTTTGCATTCACTTCTGTAATTCACTTGTAATGACCTAAGAACATCGTCTAAGGCCGTGATCTTGTGGTCGAATCATTCCTTTTCAACATAAGCTCTCTACTACCTCGATTTTGGTGAGCCTTCAGTCATTTCGGGAACAAATAGTACCCAGTCGGTCATTCATGCACAACACCACTAATCTTATTGCATATATATAATCTTGAACCATAATGAAAACGTGGCATTGGTACTTAGAAGAAGGAATGAGTTGAAGAAAAGAAGAAATATTATCAGGTGGCAAATCGCTAACGGGATATCTAATGAATCTGTATCTTGGTTTGGTTGGCCTGTTGAAGCTGCATCACAGAAAGATTTGAAATCAATGGAGAGATAATTTGTCATCTTCCGCAATGATGCCAAATGTTTCAGCTGTTTCTTGAACCATGGAGCCATGGATACCTCTGTAAGCAGCTGTCTTACAACGCAAAAATCATGACTGAAAGAAAAAGTATGTATGAATAACCCAGCGAAAACTTACATAAATTCATTGCTAACCAAAAAGTGGATCTTTACCTAGAATAATCGCACCATGTAGGCCAGAACTCTGGAGCGGCTTGGCCAACTGATCTTTCCTGCAAGACCATTGAACACATGGAACACTAAGTAGTGTCGGGCGTATGATCCGTATAGTACGCCAAAACAAATTTTGACAAACCCAATATTCTTCAGAAGTTGTTGGGTGGTCGATTTCCAACTTTCGTGCATGGGCTTAAAGATTTCAAATCTGAAGAGGTTCAAATACAGATAACTTTGAGCCTTGGCCTACTGCAATAATGATTGTATTCTGATTTTCAAACAACAAAGAGTGACAGAGCAAATAAACTATTCTGAATCGCGCACCAAGAAATCACCAAAGATTACAGAATAAGCGAAATGCAGTCACTTGCAAAACTCTCCAGGCAAATCAAACAATCCATTTTTCTTATGCTGCTTTAGGGACATACACTTCTTCGACCGTTTTGCTCCTTTTTTCAGTGTCGCGCTATGGCCAGCAGTAAGCATCCGAGTCTTATCAACATAATTATAACGAAGAATAGTGCTCTCAGTTTTTATGCTCTTGGATCCCTGCATGTACTTCCGTGCAGTAAGCAAAGCATTCATGTTCCCTGCAATAAAATAAAACGATTAGCTAGAGGACTAATGGAATAATCTTATCAATCACATACGAACCTCACTCAGGCTCTCCTCAGCTTCACGCTTTGATAGTGCTGCCGTGAATCAAGGAAATGGAAAAAACCAAGTCAGCATAACATCCATCTATTCTTTAACCATGTGTTGATTCAATTGATGAGAAGAATGATGTGACTTAAGTATTAACAAAGTCCAGTAATCATATGTTTCATTCTTTCACCGATTCCTTTTTCTTGAACTCACTAACCTAACCTAAGCAAACATTTTTGTAAGGAAACAAGACATAGTTTACATAAATACTTACGACCTTGGCACATAGAGAAGCATGCTCTTTTCCTACGGACACAACTTTTTTACGTAGCGTGTCAACTTTTCTCAAGACCTGTCCATTTAAGAGGGATTCCAGAGTAGAAGAATGGTTAACATGACAGACAAGACTATCAGAAAACTATTACAATTTCACAGTGAGCCACAACTGAGAAAGGCTTGGCCTATCTCATCACGAAAAAATAATGTCGCACCTCAAAAATAGCAAATTAAAGCAGGCTTGAAATCTACTCAAATATAAGGAAAATGAACACTTCATCGATACCTCTTCATAGTTTCCATCCCCAAGTGTCAACTCAACCAACGATCTTTCGTAGGGGTGCAAGCTATTTCTGTTGGGGAAGTTCTCTTTATATGTTTTCAGTGGAAGCGAAGTTCCTTACATCAACAGAAACAACCAAAAAATCAAACAGAGACCGAAACAAAACAACAATACGATCACACATATGTGAGAGTTCACCTTCATAAAAGCATCAATCTGTTTTGCCCCTTTGTTTCGCTCACGTTTGGCAGCATGAGCAATTCCTATTTCAAGTTCATCACGTAATTCAAAAATGAAGGAAGACAAAAAGAAAAACGAATTGGCATGTGAGGGTAAAAGAAGATAGCCGTGAAAGCCGACCTAGGCATCCTCGGTGTGAGCAGCTTCGTTTGTCGACGACGAAGAGCCCCCGTCGTTCTTCTTCTCGTTTTCGTTGTTGATGGGTGCGCGTATGGGTCATTTCCGATAGTGATCTTGCAGGTATAAAGCGCCACACTGCTACCGATTGTTCGCCGCCACGCAATCCTTAGCTGTTGGTCGCAAGCATGATTTGCCGGCTGAAAGCTAATTTAGGGTTGCTTTTGGGGCAAAAGAAGAATTTTTCTACATAATATTCATCAGCTGAGGTACTAATCGAGGGAGATAAACAGACGCTTGAATACTAATCGAGGAAGATGAGCAGACCAGACTCACGTTGAACTTTGAAACTAACGTAGTGGGAGAGCAAGAGGCTTTTGATGAATTAAATGCTATGAGGTTAAATCGTTTATTCGAACACTACTGTTTCGATATTTCAATGAGGTAGTTTAGTGAGTGTAGATTATTATTATGATTTGACGTATCCCAAAAGTCTCGTATAGGTTTCTTTTATAACATTAAGGTGAGTGCTTCAACTATTCAAGTCCATGTGTCGCAAGGGGGACGTTTACTCGTCCACGTGGCGCGTCAGGAGAGTAGCTATTTATCTTTTATATATATAGATTTATTGAACATATCACAGCTATTTAAAAAACTAAATTCACGAGAATTTTGAAGGTTGACTTAGTTGATGTTTTCCTTTACTTTTTCTTTTGCTTTTGGCTTTCATAACTGTATATATATAATTTTTGTCTTATAAAAATAACATATATACTGTATATTAGTGATGACGAATCCAATTAATATTTTAACAGAGATAAGTGGGGATGAACCGAATTAATGTGAAATAAATTGACAAGTTAATGACTGTTAAAATATGGTATACATGTTGAAAAATGTAAACTTCGTTGGCCATCGGCCCATCAGTGAGTAGTTTCGCAGCCAAGTAGTTGCAATAAACTACCTAAAGAAAACTAGTCGACCGTATCAACAATAATATATGATGACATTCATCAGATAAAGGAGCATAATATTCGAATATGTTATAAAAATATTATTGTGATGGATATTTATATTATGATAATTATGATAGTATAATTATAGAGAGAAATATTTAGAGAGAGGAAGTATGAATTTCAATACTTTGGTGTGTTTTACAATACAACTCAAGGTGCATATTTATTGGCACAAAATAAAATATTACATTCTCATAAAATAATCACATCTAATTTATATTCTTATCTATTACATCCTTGTTTAGCCACCAATATAAATAATATACATATAGTACTTATTCCATCCTTATCTTATCAACCACTTCATATAATATACATCCACTATAATATTTCATAATACTCTTTCTTGATTGTATATTTAGGGATATGTCTCGTTAAACCTTACTAGAAAAACTCAGTGGGATAAAAACATAGTGAAGTATTTAATGATTTTCTGTTCTTCTTTACCCTTTCATACGATTTCATAGTGAAGGAAAAACCAAGTATTTAAAAAAATAAATTCACTAGAATATTGAAGGTTGACTTAGTATTGATGATTTTTTTTCTTTTTTCTTTTTTGGTTTTCAGATCTGTATATATATGTTAGCAAATTCACAAGACAAACTGTCATTTATATAATATGCTTTTACAGTGTTTACTAAAGAAAAAGGAAATTTTTGTAATTTAAATGAAATATTCATTTCGGTTTTTATGCAAAAGAAACATTCATATTATAGAAATTTGACATTAATTCAAGCTTGAGATTAAAAACGTAAATTTAAATTAACATATAAATATATGAAAATGTAAAAATATTAGTATACAAAAGAATTATTCTTTTTTATCTAAAATAAAGTACTCTCTAACTTAATAACATTTGGACCTTTAAAGTTTATCAATTTATAGAGATATTAATATATCGATAAGTTAATATTTTATTAATTAAAAGAGAAACTTTTTAAATTAAGCTAATTTAGTATTTCTATATGTTTTATCGATTACATTAATCATGTGTGTAACTAAATAAATATTAATGTATTATGTTATTTCATTGCATACAATTAACAATGATATTCATGGACATCGAAACTCTTGACTGCAGTTTAAAAGGTTAGGGATGAAATACAATTAGATTTAAATTTTTAGAAACGCTAGTAACAAAAGATTCATCTTTTAGCAAATAATCAAAATATTATAATTGCAATATATATGAATTATTAATTTAGAGTTTAATGGGACCTAATATTTATAAAGAAATTTTTTGAAGGATTATTATTTTATTATCTTATCGAATTTGATTATCTTTTACAAAGGCCCAAGTCGAGACCAGAAAATTTTATTATTTTTGAGATGTTATTAAGTTATCGAATATTAATTTATAGAGGTTGTACTGTACTAATTCCAAGTTCAGTATAATTAAACTAATATATAAATTTATAAAATAAATAGAGATTAAATAACTGATGTTGAATCGAACTAATAAGAAATAAAGTGACTAATTAATGACTGTTAAAAATACGGTACACATGTTGAAAAATATTTACTTCATTGGCCATCAGTGAGTAGTTTCGCAGCCAATTTGACAATAAACTACTTAAAAGAAAAATATAAATACAGTTCAAGTCAACCGTATATCAACAATATGATGGCATTCATCATATATAGGAGCATAATATTCTAATATTTGTTATGACATAAACTTCATTGGCCATCAATCAATGAGTAATTTCGCAGCCAAGTAGGTTTTTTGGACGTTGCGATTGGAGTACTTAAATCGCATCGATTTCAGATCTGAATTCATCAATATTTATATTGTGTTTAGAAGTCTTTGCAGCGCAGACGTTATTAATTAGTATTAACTAACGGCAGGCATAATTGGGCTGTCTTAATTGTTAGTTAATACGGGAATTAATAAATGTCATCTGATTTTATAATTGGGTATATTTGTTAGTTTCATGTTTACGATTTTAAATGAAAATTAACTGAAATTGGAACCATGTCTCGGAAAATTCGAATCAAGCATACATCTTGTTGAAAAAGGGCCTTCTAATTCAATCTCAGGCCACTAAAATATCACCCCAAATATCAGCCTACCTAAAACATATTATTGAAGACAATTATAGCAAATAAGTGGTGGGACCCTTACATATGTTAGCTACTTCGACAGTTGATCGTGGCATCACTTACTTATTTGGAGATTAAGAAACTTTGGACAATTATCTCTACTTATGCGGCTCAAGCAGACATCAAGAGAATGATGGTTCCATGTTTCCAGAGTTGATAGCTGGACTTTGAAGACACTATGCATGCTTGAGATGAAGATGTCAATCGCAGAGAGCCCTCGAGGGGATCGAAACCATCAAGGCCAATAAGATCAGATACAACTTAGGAGAAACCGTGCACGTTATTCTCGGGGCTGTTCACGCTTAGGGACAGCAAAGTGATCGCACGCTCACCTCCAAGACCAAGTTCGCAGCTGCTCTTCTCCTCACACAACACACACACGGAAGCAAGGACCAAAGGTGGGGGCTGCTGCAACAAGGAGCTGAAAGGGCTGCCCCTTTCATCAGACGCACACCACGTGTTCGATCAAAAGCACTCAACGAAGAATGGGATTAACCGCGGAGTCGAAATTCAGGGAAGAAACATGTTTTCCTCTTTGTTATTTACGCTCCTCGTTGTGTTAATGTTTCATATGAGTGGCTAACTTCCTTAGTATTTGAGATTAGATGAACCCTAGCTAGATCGACGTATGTTTTAAGTATTGTTGTTTTTTCTGCTATTATTACGACTCAGTTACGAATTATAATATTGTTTTGATCATGTCTATGTGATTGAGATATTTGTTGGAAAATCGTAAGCAAACCGCTCGAGAGAGGGGTTGGCGATTAGACCACTCGTAGACAATGCACCACTAGAGATAGGTTGGTCTACCCCGTCAGATTAGAGTCAAATCTAATAGTGAGATTCATTGTATTTAAATGCGGTCTTCGGTTAAGTAGTGAGGGAAGCTTGTCCGACTCCTTAATTCGCCTAGTAGTTGTTTACGAGTCTTGTGTGATAATTCGCAGTTTTCTCACGATCTAATAATTAGTAGAAACTTCGTTAACATTTTAGCAAACATGATTGTTTCAATGGTTAGTACAGAACGAGGAGACTACTGTCCAACTGAAGGTCATTGACCTAATTAATCACCATGTTTAACAACTCTCCCAATACCTACTACTCTTAATCTCTTCACAATCTCCCACATCATGATTAGCCTTACTCATCAACATCACACTCTTATCATACCCTTTATGGCCATGCATTGCAAAAGTCTTGATTTCACCATTCATCGGTCCATTCATATGGAGTTCAACTTGGTCGAAGGAATGCTTAGCTGTATAGTTTGCACACTCCCATGCACTGAGCTTGTTAAGACATGGCTGATGTTGTTCTAATGGAACGGCACAGTTGTAGTAGCTGCAAGTACTGCAATAATTATAATTAGTAGAGGAGGTTTCGCAGTTGATTAAGGGTTTGAAGACCCTAAGTCGAGCTTCAGCCTCGAGCCGAGCGGTCTCCCACTGAGCCATGTGGGCCAGGTTCGGGGCGGACCGATGGTCCTTGGGCTTGTGGGTTGTCGGGTCAATGCCCATGCGGGCCAGGCGTTTCTTGAGGTGTGTATTCCACAAGTTCTTTATCTCATTATCTGTCCTCATTGGGAGATAAGCTGCGATTGATGACCACATGAGAAAACATGATAGTTATTTGTATTATGCCTAGCAGGGTTGAATATACATTGAATATCTGTAGTAATTTTTTATTTGATGAATAAGGTTTTTGTTTTCATATCGGGTTAAGCTCGGAATAGGGTGCATGGAAAAATTACATATGACTTGCCACACACACACATAAAATATATATGTGATGTTTATCTGCATTCGTACATCTCAAAGTGTTAAAAACAAAAACATCATCATATCAAGAACCATCAAATTGTCGCCTCTTCGATGCAAGAACCCTAATGTTGACACACACGCGCGCACACACACACCCACATAGTATGTAAAAAATTGTTCTTTACCTGTTGCCTAACAGAGCATGAAGTCGAATAATTGTTTTCTCTTCGTTTGTGCTAAACTTTCTCCTTATAATGTCAGACCTTAGATAATTTGTCCACCTCAATCTGCAGTTTTTCCCACACCTTTGAAGACCTGCGCCGTAGAGAGTAATCCATGTTATGCCGATAACCCACTCAACTATATATATACATACACACACACATATATATATATATATATATATATATATAGACACACACGCTTAGTCTCGTAAGTGCAAACTTTTGAATAGGTGGTCATTCATTCAACATTACCTAGTTTTTATAAATCGGCATTTACATTGAAATTAGGGAAAATTAATATACCAGCATTCTCTGCGAGTGATCGCCAGTTTCCAGGGTCGTGTTCATGAATGTAAGAAATAAGCTTTTGATCTTCCTCCTTAGCCCATGGCCCTTTCTTCAAAACCATCTCCTTTTCATGACTGCTTCGACTTTCCATAATTAGGGTTTCTAAAAGAGATGCTAATACTTTCGAAAATTATGTATTCTACATCTCTTACTCTCGAAATATTGCTCATGTGTTGTTTGTCTACGAAAAGATGATGTATTTGCTCATCTAGCATGCATGCAATATATAGGCGTGGCGTGAATATATGTGATCGTACGTTGCCCATTAATTATTTTTGATTCGCATGTCACTGAGAATTGCCTAGTTTTACCGATCAGCTAAATAGTTGCATTTTAAATTTCCTTATGCTTTAGCTATATCTGATATATACATATTTTATGCACTCGTTTCAATTCTTTTTTTTTTTTGCTGGACTCATTTCAATTCTTGTTATCAAATCTTTTCATAATTAAACATGACGATCTAGCTAATGTTCACGTCAGTTAGTTACATCCAAATATATTCAAAACCAGGCAAGTTTATTATCTTCTTTTGCATGTAGAGTTATATTCCTAGAATTATTACCAATCCTGTGAAATTGCGGATTAATCATGTCGTTACAGAGCAACGAAATGATTCTGTGACGTCAAAATATGACACGTGTGTAGGGGTCTGCTTGAATTTCAGGAATCTAAACAGTGTCTTGAATGCATTCGTCAAAGAAGGAAATAAAGGGAAAATAATAACACCTTGTACTCTTCAACTAAATAAATAGCAGAAACTAACTTTTCAGGTTTGTAATTATGATTTACCTGGACTAGTTGCTCTTTCTATTAATTACAGACATTCATTTTCAGGTGATACCTTTTGGTCGTATTATAATTCCTTTCGCATATGTATAATAGTAAATGAGCTATGTACTTTCCAATCCTTTTATTTCTACTGTTGGACAGTCCATTGGATAGGGCAAATGTGACAATACAGGGTAATTCCCGGAAATATACGAGTTAGGTTTAGTTATATGAAATTGAAATCCTCTCGAGTTAGTTTATCATTATATTGAGTGGAGTAACAAACCTATGGTGTATGTGATAGGGTAAAGTTTCCGTGTATAGAGAGAGAAGAATATTATGGTGCTCACGTTATCTGAGCACCTTATGTGGGCACCTGTTGATGCGGCACCGATTCGTGCCATTTCAACATCCTACATCGACATATAAGGTTATGTCATCTTAATTAACACCTTCTAGGTGCCATTAATCGACGTTTCGGATGCTGATGTGAAATATTTACGCCTTACATAACATTTTACGTGCCAATGAAATATATCGCGCAAATATTCCACATCATCATCCGAAATGTCGGATAATGGCACCTAGAAAGTGGTAATTAAGACGACATAACCTTAGATATCGATGTGGAATGTTGAAATGGCATGAATCTGTGCCGCATCAGTAGGTGCCCACATAAGGTGAGCACCATAAAATTTCTATATATCTAAATATTACATATATACCGAACATATACACACCACTAGAGGTGTGCATGGGCCCAAATGTGCAGGCTCACAGGCCAAGCACGCGGACCCAAGTGACGTGCAGGTCGTGCTGGGCCCGGGTCCACTTATTGTGGGCCGTGCCGTGCCCGGCTCCAAAATCAACAGCTTTGCCCGCATCACGTCGTGGCCTCGTGCCTTGCGGGCCGGTCCCAGGCTTGTCGCGGGCTTCGTGCAGGCTGAGCAGAAAAATGTTTGTAACTTTGGTATTTTATGGAAAATAAATAAGTGACATATAAATGTAGGGATGTCGGATGCAGGTAAATGCACGGCCAGGCATGCGAGTTGTGTGCCGGACCGAGTCGAAAAACCAACTTGGTGCACGTCCAGAGCACGCCACCCATGAAGCGACTTACGGGCCGGGCTCGTGCCTGTTATGGGTCGTCCCATAGACGTGTCGGGTCGGGCCGCCCGCGTTCTAGCCTGGCCCGTGCGCACCTCTACACACGACATGCAAACTTATTTTCTTTCTGAGGCGAGTAATGAATGTTGTGCCCTTATAAACGATTAGAGATCGATTTCTCTGTGAGAACCGATTTCGATGATTAACAAAGCTGAAATACTAAACTGTAAGGAAACAAAGGAGTGGACTAAAATCGCATCGAAATGTATTTGAAGTGACATTGAAGAACGACGACAAAGGCTGAACTCAAAGAGTAAAACCTGTATTTGGACAGACTCAAAGTCGAGATTTAAGACATAAGACTGAAAAACTGAGACCTAATATTGGTCTATTGGGACAACAAAACGGACAACTAATTCGCTTCATTTAGTTAAACACATTATTGTATTTGTTTAAACCACTTAGAACCGCACGTGTGATGTGTTTTTTCATAACTGTAATTGCAGAATTTTTTTAAAAAACCGCATATATCAATTTGGTGTGAAATTGGAAGAAAACCATTAATAACAGCACCCCGAATAAAACATGCGATGGCTATTTCGTACTTTTTTAGAGTTAAGGTAAGTGCATGCCACAACTGTTATCTCGTAACCATCGCCTCTAGTAAATCTTTGTATTTATTCATTTATTTACTTAATGAAATTGTAGGAAAAAATACAAACTGTACAACTGTTAAAAAAAGGGGGACTAAATATTTAATAAACATAAATATAGGGTGCAAAATGTGCTTTCATGCATTGGAAAAGTAAAGAACTTGGTAGGTGTCCATCACGACAACGTCCACGACCACGACCGCGATGTCCATCTCGACCACGTTCACGACCATTACCTCGACTATTATCATTATTAAAATTGACTGCATTCGCTTCAGGGAGTGAAACATACCAGTCGGTCGGGATTCATGATTTTTCAAGAGCAACTCATTGTTTTGGTTAGGCGCTGGATTACTCGGTCGAACCAATTACTCGGGCTAGGAGGCCGACTAGTCGGCCTAGGGCCAGTTAATCGGGCTAGGCGGCCGAGTTCTAATTTTTTTTTAAATTTTTTCAATACAAAAAAAATATTATTAAGAATATTATTTCTATAGATGAATAAATTAAATATATATTTACTTTGGTATATTAGCATATAAAATAAAAAATAAAAAATGAGTCTACCGTCTAATTTCCGTCTAGAAACCGCCTAGTCCCCGCCTAGACCGCAGGTGCTAGGCCCCCCTCAGCCGCCCGACTAGCGGCTATCAATTTTTACAACATTGTAAAGGAGAAAAATATAGTTACCTTGTTAAACGCATTAAATGACATCCGGTAACTACTAACCAGTAGCCAATGAGGCTTAGCTCTAGTGGTCAAGTTGAGGCACTCAAAGTTCATGACTTTGGGAAGTCCCCGTGAGGGTTATACCCCATAACTATCGATGCTGAGACGGGCTTGGGATGTCATCTGGCCCCGATGATTAGTCCCACCATCGGAATGTGTGGCGCAAGTAGCCCTCGTCCAGATCTGTGGCATTAAAAGAGCCCATGACTGGCAGGGCTGGCCCATAGCCAGACTTGTGTGAGGAAGGGGATACCGCGGGACTGAAAAAAAAAAAAAAAAATATTAACCAGTAACTACATTCATAATGCTTATAATATAATACCCATTCCTCAAATTATGGATTTTTTCCACCGTCCCATCAAATGCTATATTACCCAATCGTCACCTTCGACTACTCACTATCGTCTCTAATTTCTCATAAACCCTAGATTTAATTTCAAGCGACAAATGGGCGACGTAGCAGACAAATTAGCCTGTTTCCAAGCCGTCACCGGCATCGACGACGTCGATTTGTGCACCGAGATCCTCGCCGCTCACAATTGGGACCTGGAGCTAGCCATTTCATTGATTACGTCAACTGATAACAGCAACAATGGCGTCGATTACCACCGTCCCTCAGTTTCCACGGCCACGATTCCCGAAGACGACGGCGGAGGTCTTATCCTTCGACCCAGCAATAACAATCTCCAAAATCCGAACTTGGCATGGAAGCTGATTACCCTGCCGTTCTCAATCATTTCGGCTAGTTTGGGGTTGGTTTTTGGTGCGATTGGATTGGGCATGTGGGTTGCTGGTGGGGCTCTGTCGTTTTCTCTTGGACTTTTGGGGATTCACGGTTCGAATCGTGGCAGGACGCCGTCGTCGGCGTCTCAAGCTCGTCAGTTCGTGGATGAATTTGAGAGGGAATATGGGGGTTTGGGGACGAGGCCGAATTTCGTTGCGGAGGGTTTCATGGACGCTTTGCAGAGGTCAAGGCGCGAGTATAAGTTGATGTTTGTGTACTTGCACTCGAGGGAGCATCATGATAGTGAAACGTTCTGCGAGGGGACTTTGTGCGACGAGAGGCTCGTTGCGTTCTTGAACGAGAATTTTGTAATCTGGGGCGGGAATGTGAGGTCGAGCGAAGGGTTTAAGATGAGTCACAGTTTGAAGGCATCGAGGTACCCATTCTGTGCTGTGGTGATGGCAGCAGCAAATCAGCAGATCGCAATGCTGTCTCAGGTACTGGGGGGGGTTGTTTTGATTGTGGTGATATGATTGTGGAACTCTTGTGGGGATATCTTGAGTGATTCCTAAAACTTTTATGCTTATGTTCTGAGCCTGATTGGATGCATCTAATACTTTCCTCTCTGTTCTTCAAGCACTTTTTTCTTGATTAACATAGATTACTTGAATAGAAACTAAAGAAACAAGAATCTAATACTCGTTGGTATAATGCACGGTACTCTTGTGTGTTGCTAATTGTCGTGTTAGTTCACGTGTATCTGTTTTCTGGTTTCGCAGGTTGAGGGACCAAAATCACCTGAAGAAATGATAACGATACTTCAGAGAGTCCAAGAGGAAAGTGCCCCTGTCCTTGTTTCAGCTAGACTTGAAGCCGAAGAAAGAAGAAACAATCTGCGCATAAGGGAGGAGCAAGATGCAGCCTATCGAGCAGCACTCGAGGCCGATCAAGTAAAGTCGTTATAGTTATCATTTCATTATTACCTGCCCATTCAATTACGGCGAAAGGCCATATGTTGAAACGTGTCTTATCATTACCTATGCTTTCTGCCAGGCTCGAGAACGCCAAAGGAAGGAAGAACAGTCAAGGCTCGAAAGGGAAGCTGCTGAAGTTGAGAGGAAAAGGAAAGAGGAAGAAGAAGCTCTTGAAAGAGCAGCACTTGAAGCTGCTGAGAGAGAAGCTTCGCTAGCTAAGATACGTGAGCAGAAAGCCTTATCGCTCGGGGCAGAACCTGATAAAGGGCCTGACGTTACTCAAGTAATGCCCCTTGTCTTTTTTACTTCCCTCCATACATCGACCAGGCTAGGGTGGTGTTGTTAGAGCCAGAAAGATAAGAAATAAGTTCGTTTGTTTTTTTCAGGTTTTGGTACGATTTCCATCTGGGGAACGCAAAGAGAGGAGGTTCCCTTGTACGGCGACAGTAGAATCTCTTTATGACTATGTTGATTCCTTCGACCGCTTGGACATCAACGGCTATAACCTCGTGTCTAACTTTCCTCGTACTGTGTATGGTCACGACAAGCTTCCTTTGTCCCTGAAAGAAGCAGGATTGCATCCCCAAGCTAGCCTTTTTGTGGAATTGAATTGAATTGAATTGAATTGAAATTAATTTACTCTTGGAATAATGTATTTTATTTTCTCAGCTTGGTGTTTCAGTTATCAGAAAGTTAACAACTTAATTTTGGTTTGTGTGAAAGATCCACAGTTGATAAATAAACACGTTAGTGCAAACTTAAGTGTAGACTATGGAACAGTAAAGAGAATATAATTATTTCACAAAGAGACCATACTACAGGTTTAATAAGCATCTTCACATAAAAACCACACTGATGATGTACACTTATTCACAGGCTTACTTGATAATCATGTAGTTATATAATACGATGTACAAAAACCATGTAGTTCGTCATCATCTTCATATAGCTTATATGCACAGAGGAGCGAGCAAGCAGGCACATATTTCCAAGCAAAGAAATTAAAGAAACTCAAATACATTCTTACCAGCTTTTTATGGCCGGAATCTTCAGCTAAGAAACAAGGAGTTCTTTGGACCCTATGAACGATGTTGTCTGCTTCTTCTATGATAGTTGGTCGATAAATTAACGAAACTGTAATGATGTGAACTTAGTGATAGAAAGAGGTAAAAGTAATAGATAACGAAGCAGACAGAATGAGCAAGTGTAAAAGTACTCACCCAAAAACTATACAATGCTTTTGGAGGTTTGCGTTCGTCAATCCCCGTCACTAGCATAGACGGTGTTTAATCGTTGTTGTAACTGCCAGGGAAGGAAAAATGCATCAATCAGAAACAGATGGCAAAGAGAGTACTACGAACGAAGTAAGCTCAACGTTTCTAAATTAGGCAAACAATCTAGAAGAAGCTCAAAACAAGAGCATGCATTGATCAGTTTGTGCAATCTCATGAAAAAAGAACATGTGTGATAGATGGATGGATGGATGGCAAGAAACTCACTTGCATGTACTTCCGTTTTTCTGCATTCAATTCATCAGTTAAGCCATTCATCCTGCAAAAAGATGAACGACGCAACATGAGGATGTTACCTTTCTCCACGAGAGAGAGAGAGAGAGAGAGAGAGAGAGAGAGAGAGAGAGAGAGAGAGAGAGAGAGAGAGAGAGAGATGCTTAGCAAGAAATACAATCTAAAAGAGGTCGATGATAAAAAAGCACACCTTGACTGTAGTTCCGAAATCTTCAGAAGCAGCATACGCTCCCTATCCGATACATTTGATTCCACCTGCGGACAAGAAAAACCAAGTTGTTGCTACATCAGGGATTGCTTCCACAACCTCATGCCACTTAGATGGATTGAACTAAGATGATGTGAAAATGTCTTACACTGCCATTGCTTTCCAAACCAGGGGATAAAGGAGGTGGTTTGCTGTTTTGGGAAGCTGAACGAAATACAGAAACATCAATAAAATCCTAAGTAATTTTTATGCAAAGAAAAAGACACGCACAGAGCAGCGGTTTTAACCCACCGTTGTCTCCTTCCACTGGTTGCAAGCTACTCAACAAATTTAGGATAAGGTCCTGTATTTAAAATAATAAGAGGCTTGTGGAAATTTTTATAACTATGTATAACGACGACATAACGCTGTAACAACAGCTTTGCAGAAATCATCGTACTTGTTGAACTGATGTTTGTTGAAATAGGTTCTGCAGGTGAGGCATGAGAACTGACGCAGGCACATTACTATTTCCAGTTCCTGCTGGTGACTGAACATTGTTGGGCTGCAATCCAAGAATTAGTAAACTTCCAGCCAAAAGCAACTAAGCAAGAATTTGCTTGAAAGAACAAGAGACATGTAATAAAAGGACTACAAAAGCAGAGTTGGAAACAGAGAGAGTATAAACAAACCGTTTGCTTAGAGTCAAATATCCAGCTTCCAACACTAGCAGATTTCTTCAAAGATGATTCCTAAGAACCATGTCAACAAAAAATGAGATCAGCTCATTTATTATCTTCACCCTTTTAATGAGTTTCTTACCTGCTGAGGACTTCGGCGGGACACTGCCATCAGAGGAATATCCTGGAAATGATTTTACTGTAAGCAAACTTATAATGAAAAAGGAGGATCACAAGATTTGCAGGTGTACCTTCACAAGATCCACATTTTCTGATGTTACTGAGAATCGCCCTTTTATTTGTACCAAATTCGTTTTCGATTTATCCTCAAAAGAATCTTTGTATCCTGGATAAGAGAAAGAAGGTAATGGTGTAATAAATATGCTTCGAAGAATAGTCCATCAACAGAAGCATTTAGTGAGCTACCATGAAGGTTATACAACGATGATTACCTCCTGAAGACTTTATTGGAGCTGAAAGACTATTTCCTGAAGCTCGGTTGGGAAGGTTAAGGGGACCACTAAAACTGGGAGCTCTTCGTACTCGGTGAAGCCTCTCCCCACCAAGGTGGGTTTCACTATCAGACCTGATCAATGATGGTTCACCATTATCTTAGTAAACGTTATGCCTTTGGATATTAGAAAAAGAACAATCAGTAAAAATTTACTCTTATACTTGCATAGCATTCGGACATCAGAAAAAGTGCAGTATGTCGCTAGAGAGCAACAAACTATAAGCATCTATGAATCTTGTACATATAATGAGTAACAATAAAATAAAAAGGACTATGACCTCAACCTACTTCTACTGTCTCGAGTCATCATCAGCTATCCAGAAAAACATAAAACAAAATAGAAGCAGAAAAATGTAGAGATGGTAACTGAATGACAATGAGCAACATTGCCGTGTCAGGATCACTAACAGTAAAGACACATCCATAGAGCAGAAAACGCCATCTGCTTATGCTCTCTAAGACTATAAATAAGCAACGGAACATCTTCTACATACATTACTTGCAAAACTCTTTTCAAATGGTATCCCAACACAGAATATCATGCACATTAATGCATCAAAGAACCATTAGAAACCTTTCAAGGCTGCTTGTTTTGTCTGATAACGCATTGCTGGGTACAATATCAGGCGGGAGCGGTCCACTTTGACTTTGACGAGGCCTTTGTCTGGCCTTGCCTTGTGTTGTATCATCTTCTAGTAATGCAGGTGCCAACTCATCTTTTGAACCACTCCTCAATCCATCCTTTTCAATAGTTTCCTGCTCTGTTATACCATTTTCAGACTCCTTTTCTAACCTTGGCTGACTCTCGCCTATAGACACCTCATCAAAACTTGTTTTATCTCTGAAACAGAAGGAAACACAAACAGTAACTTGTTCAGAAATGTGGTTGGTTGAGCGAAAACTGAAGAAGGTTAATCGTGCGTCAAACCCCTCGAGAAACAAGAACCAAACAATCTCAAGATTCAAAAAGTGTTCGTCCAAGGTAATCAGGAACTTTATGACTTACTAACAGAACAGACAAGCATAATTTTAAAGTATTACTGTTTATCCACGTGCATGAGTTTAGCTAAGCATGAGAAAGCTTAACTATTAATATTATGGGTATTAATGTAAAAATTGATCACAGTGCATGTTAACAACCATAAAAGTTTAAAATAGTACCTCTCAATATCCAATGAAGTCATTGGTTTCACCTCGGAACTAAATGTAGACTGTGAAAACAGGGGAACTTTGTCAATTACCTCCGTGACAGACCCGCAATGGAATAAACACATCATAACATAAGACAAGAAAAGCAAAGTTAAAAAAAAATCCAACTTACCTTATAGTTCAAGTGAAGTTTTAAATTGTCGTCTTCTTCCTTGATTTCTTGTATGTCATTATCATCTTGCATCTGCAAAGATGAAAAAGAGGCAGCATGCCTTGTGAAGCCTTATTATTGTTGAAATGCTTCTAGAAAAAAGAGAAAACTTCCGTGGCAATTAATTACCAAAGATGCTTGGTGCTTCAAATCCTCAATATCAAAGTTCCACGCACTAACTCCTCGTTGATATTCGCTCTGAGTGGTAGTAATAATTGAGTATGATACCGAATAAAAGGAAAAGATTCTAAGAATTAGGCAATTAGCAAATGACGTATTCTTATTTCTCAGCAGCCGAAACAGATGAGATTAGAGAAATGAGAAATGGGATCTTCAAACCTGGGATTTAGCCTCTTGTTCTTCTGCTGATGGCATTCTTTTCAAAGCAAGCTGTGCTGCGTCTTCGAGCTGCATGCAATCGGCACAATGTGAATCAGTGTTCAGTAAGCAACAACAAAATCAGCTAGTTGCATCACTATGTACTACCTGCAGATTTTTCACACGCTTCCACAGAGGAGGTAGATTAGCAAATAACTTTTTCACAGAAAGTTGTGGAGGCTTGGCGTTCTTGAAAAATGAATGCTTTAACAATTTCTCTGCAGTTGGTCTCTTTGTTTGATCTTTCACCAAGCACATGGCAACCATTTCTTTAAAAGACTATTTAAAATAGAATGCTTAATAACACAGTAATGACATAAAACAACAGAATACAAAAGGCAATTGTAAAAATCATAAACCACGCGTACCTTGGAGAACTTTTTATCCCGGTCATAATCCAGACCAGGAGGAGCATTTTGTATGGTCATAAGCAGAACCTATGGTAAGCGGGTAGCAAAAGTTTAAAGGGTTCAAGACATTATGATCAAAATAGAACATTGACATTATCCATACCTTCATAGGTGGATATTTAGAAAATGGTGCATGTCCATGAGCCAACTCTAGCGCAGTTATTCCAAAAGACCATATGTCAGCCCTGCAAGTTTAAAGAATAGAGCAAAGGTATTAATTCAAGAAGCATATATAAATGGCAGTTTAGCAAGAATGCCTACTTTAACTAGCCTAATTTAACTCAAACTGAATAATCGGTGAACGATATTAGCATCATAAATCATATCTTAAGCTGAACAATAGTCTTAGAGTGTGTAGGTGATCCAGAAATGTAATAACCATTTATGAATAAATGACGAACATTAACTTCAATCTTTGCACCTCCACAAATTTCCTACACTATGCATGAAAAGCGATCATTGTAAAACTACCAAAAAGATGACAAAATGATGCAGGACTTACTTGAAGTCATATCCAGTTCCAGGCTGCAATACTTCTGGTGCCATCCTGTACAACAATATAAAATGGTATATCGGCCAATGAAAAAAGCACTAAATAGAGAGGGAAAGGAGAAGTACCAGCATGGAGTCCCGACAAAGGTGTTCCTCGAACGCTGTCTATCACCTCTATCAAACATAAACGCAGAAACACCAAAGTCAGCAAGTTTCACCTCACCATCACTATCCAATAGTATATTTCCCGCCTGGAGTAAGAAGTTGGCAGAAAATTGAAATGTAACTCGCATATTATAGGTAACGAAAGAATGCAAATCTGAAAGGACGTCCACGATAAATTCAATGCAACCTTTACATCTCGATGGATATGACCATGTTGATGAAGGTACTCCAAAGCCTTCAGAGTTTCTTTTAAGATAGATGCAATTGCGGATTCTTCAAATCCTTCCTTATATGCTGTCTTCATCAAGTGTAGGCAAGAACCTTCAGCCATATAGGGCATCACCACCCAAAGGTAGTGGTCCACAACAAACGAACAGAAAGCTCTTATTATACCCGGGTGATCAATCAAACTCATTGTTTGTGCTTCTCTGCGAATATCGTCCTACAAACGGAAATTTAACTGTTAATGAAATGCCAAATAATCCATGTTCATTTTTCTCGCGAAAAAGAGACCAATCGCACTAAAATGCTGGTTCCTTTGCAACATGATAATTTTATTTCAGGTCATGCACGCAACCATTCCAATCTTTAAATGATTATTGGTAAAAAAGGAAGCAAATTGGATGAGTTTGCCGTTAAGTCAATTACATGTAAAAACCGACGACCCCCAATCTTACTCAAAGAAGATGATGCATTATCATATCTGAGGATTGAAGCAAGAATTTCAGCTCCCTAATAAGTAATTAATAACATCAATGGACCCCAGACAAACACAGCTTTCGTTCTTTTCGTGTCCATGCTCCAGGAAATCAGTGATAACTATGCTCATCAAAATGCTATGGCAAGAATCATATTTCATACTAATGACTAGTCTTACACAATCGTGTAACTCTAACTAAGCCAAATCCAATCAATTTCTTGATTACCAAGGATGGACCCTTTTAACTTACCTTCACTCAAAACGGTAAGGAGTCAAACCCATCATAGAAAAGACCACATATACAGAATTTCAGCTGAGGCTTGTACCAAATCACTTCAGACTAATTCATTTATTAAAAATAGAAAGGCAAACAAACCAGATTGCTATTGCATCTATCGAGATCCAAGCACTTGACAGCCACGACTTCGCGGGACGGCAAATAAATCGCCTTGTACACAGTTGCGCTCGCGCCATGCCCAACTTCTTCTTGTAACTTGTAATCATTCTGATTTGCCGAGTAATTTTTCGCCATTTTTTTTTATGATCAAACCATACAAACACTAACAAATCATGAATCACACACACATACAAACACCTCTATCGATCAACTCTCAAAAATAAGCTAAAGAAAATTCATTTATCGTCAAGGAGAGCTGAGAGAGTATACATAGTCTGCCGTGGACTTTGTTGGACTTGATTGCACTGTGTGTGATTCTCCCCTTGAATGCAACGCTCAGAATTTTTCCGATATACTCTCTTTTTTTTTTTTCCAATTTCCCCCTTCATTTATTTTGTGGGGATTGGAAAATATGCGTTGACTGTCATAGAACATTATTATCTAGTTCACGTGCGGTTAATTTTATCACACTTTTTCATTTTGAGCGTCCCAATAATTTTATCACATTTCCTTATTTAACAAAAAACTATCACAAACAATCAATATAATAATATACGTGTTAAAATATACATTTTTTACCTTTGCTGGGACGTATCGAGTATTTATTTATATGAAAGACAGAACAAGAAAGACATCGCTGCTCTTTTTTCACCGTTTCATTGTGATTAAATTATGAACAATAAATTAAGAAAGATCCATATTTCCAAACGATTATGTTTGTAATTAAATTATGAACAATAAATAACTAACCACCATCGTAATTGACTGACTTTGTACATAAACGATGACATTCTTTTTCAACAAGATTGTACCAACACCAAATTCATCAGAGCATCTACAACCGGCAACTTAAAAATAAAGTTAGCGATGCACAATATTACACTTGATACAATATTTAATCTAAACTCTATTTTATACTCTTAAAAATTAAATATATATATTAAACTTTATACAGTAGAAACTATTAAATTTATATAGTTGGGACCGGTCAAATTTATTAATTAAAAGCGTTATTAATTAATTGATAAATTAATAATCGATAAATTAATATTTTATTAATTTATAGTGTATATTACCTTTCAAACTTCCCAAATATCAAATAACTTTCAATCTCCTATGTCCTTAATTAACGTCACATTAAGGATCAAACCTTCAATCTCCCAAGTCTATAATGAGCTGATAAAGATGATGAAGATGATGCTGAAAGTTCTACCATGGAGCCCCATTCGCGAAACAACGCTATAAAAGCGGCCATCACATTGAATAATTTCTTGTTGACCTATGAGAAAACGCCAGAAGTTCTTAAGGACAATTAGAGACAATATGCAAGGAGAAATTGATTTCAACAAAAACAAATCACAATTGATCATTTTTCAATGTAACAGGAGAATATTTTATGGAATTATTAATTTATAATTTATACGGGACCTATAGAAATGATCAAAAGTCTATTATCTTATAATCTTAGAGAATTATTAATTTAGTACATTATTTCCGAGTCGGGACCGACCGAAAATATTATGTTGTAGAGTTTATTAAGTTATCGAGTATTAATTTATAGAGTTTCTATTGTATTATCACAATTAAAAACTCATAAACTAAATAATTAATATTTAAAAACTTAGCATATTACTTAATTATAATTTTATTAATTAAAAGGAAAAGCAACTAAAAGGAAATTATGATTATTTTTACCAATTAATATTATAAGAATATCAAATATTTAAAATATAATTAAAATATTTTAATTAGATAAAATATAAATAATAAACGTACAACACAATTTTTATGTTGAAAATGTGTGTACTCTACATCTAAAATATTCCTGTTAATTAATACAATATTAATGTTAGATCCACATTCTCATGAGACGTACACAAAATAAAATATAAGTTGGAGATGCTCATATCGAAATTCAATTATGTGCGACAGAAAGAATGAAAAAAAAGGTAGCGTAGAGATTAGGAAGTTTTGACCCCTACGTGCAAGTCTTAATAGCGTAGGGTACAATCCCTCAGGCATGAGGGTTGGTGAGCTTGCCACGTGGATGATGGGAGACAACGGGCCACACGCCACGTGCTGCCGCCGATTAGTGAAATCGAATATTCGCCCCATTATTGGATTTCTTAGACCTTTTCTAAATTAGAAATTCTTTTTGCCAAGAGCCATCTTCAACAATAATTAGGAAATTCTCTTTCGTTACCTTTGGAATTTCAAAATTCCTTCTTAAAAACTCCTCAAATTATTTATTTCTGATCAGCATCGATCCGTAATTTGGTATATTATGGCATGGATTGTAACAACAAAACTCGTTACCAACAAAATAGATATTATACCAGCCTTGTAGAAGTTATACCAACCGCTTCAGTTATTAAAATAAATGTTATTATAATTAATATTACAAATAAAATTAGATATTATACCAAGTTGTGGTTATTGTACCAACAGTTTGGTATATTGTTTAATTTGGTTGGTATATTAACGATAACTACTGGTATAATATTTCAATTATGATGGTATAAATAACGACAACATGTGATATAATGTCTAATTTTATTTGTAATATAAATATAATAACTTATCTGTTGATATAATATTCGTTATTTGTTGTCCAATTTTAACTATAAGCTCATTGATTGGTTCATTTGGGCTTGTGGCGTGTCGGGTCGTGGTGGATCTCCGGCCTCGACTCGACCCAGCAAATATTGGGGATTTTAGACCCGTCCTCGATAATTGGGGCTGAATTACGACCCCACATATTTTCTTTCTCTACCATTGGAGAGATTTTATAAACACAATAGTCGGTAATACAACTATATAAAATTAAATAAAACAGTATAAAAAAGGAGAAAGAAAAAACACATGAATACTTTTCATAAAAAATGACAAAAGAGACGACCATGAACCGACCTAGACGGTTTCGATTCTGGTTCCAAACCTTTTATTTATTGGTATTTAACGTTTTCATTCAAACGTTATATAACACTCCCACTTTCCCATTTATTCGTGGACATTGGAATTTGGCACGGTTTTAAAAAATTAAATATTTAAATAATTATAGTGCAAATAAAAGGTATATTTGACACGTCTTTTTAAGAATATTTTATATTATTATATTGATCGTTGTTATAGTTTTTTGCTAAATTAGTATTGTACAAAAGCTGGCGGACGTCCGAATATAGTAAAATGTAGAAAAATTAATGGGACGGAGGGAGTAAGAAAAAACGCTCCAAAAGTGATTTTTGCCTATTTAGCTTCTTGACTATTTTTTTCAAAATGTTTTAATATATATTTGTATATTTTTAAAAAATGTAAACCGGCAACCAATGGTTTTCCGTTTCGCTCCAGTTTTTTCTCGATATTCGGTTACGTCTCAATGAAAAATAAATTAAATATTATATTTTTTTGATAAAAAAGTTTAATTAATGTTGTTGAACAATAACAATTAATGTTGTTAAATTATTTCACAAATATCTATTGTGGAATCAATGATTAAATAAAATGACGTTTATAAATTCAAGGATTTTTCGGTGGTGGGCATGAATAGTAGGAACAGTTTAGATATTTGCCTTAAAATTCCACGTGGCTTTGAATCAAAATAGTAGTATACATGTGCTATAATATATGAATCAAAATTATATATTATAAAAATAAAGGTGGAATAACTAAAAATAGTAACTAAAGGTAGTAGGTGGTTTTTTATTTTATTAATTAAGTTTTAAATAAAACTTAATTTGAAAGACTATCGACGGTTTATATCAAGCCCTCACGCTTAATAAAAGACAAGTATTTCGGCACATCATGTGTGCAATAAAATAAAGTTAAACTGTTATTAAATAGTTTTAATAAGTAGTATACTAAAAATAGAATTGGGAGTAAATTACATGTTTAATAAGTCTTTTTTATAGATATGGAAAAATCTGATTGGTCAATTGATATAGACCAAATCATAGCCCCTCAATCTTACTATAATAGAATAGATTATAGATACTTTAAGTGATAAAGCGTCAAGTTTGGTCCGTCAATAAATAATAATAATATTAAATTAAAAAATCATCCACAACCTTTATTTTTTTTCCCAAATTACCCTTCTATTTTTAGTAATTATTCATCATATATTATTAGGGTACACTCAACCTAATTTATTCAATTTATTAAGAAGATATAAATTAGAATAAAAAGTTTAGTTTTGAAAATAATGTCTGGAAAAGGATGACAAATGATATGGCCGGATAAAATCGTCTGTCCCACTTTTTGTATCCCATTTTATGTCCCAAAATACTAAAATTAAAAATTAGTGATTCTTACTAATACAGAAAAAAATAATATATAAATATCATTTTAATCGTCATAAAATAACGAATAAATTGGTGAGCTTTATATGTTTTTATCATAATAATAGTGATTTTGTGATTTGGTGAATTGTGGAATTAAAATAATTTAAAATAGAGAGAAAATCTGCTAGGCCCTAGATAAAAAATTCAATGGCCGTGATTAAATGGGACAGGGAGTGGGACAAAAAGTGAGACATACGATTTCATCCGGGGATAATTTACCGACGCTAGTAATCTTTAGGAATAAATAGTATTACCATGGTCCGCAAAAAGAACTTATTTTGAAACCAAGAAACTTTCTCAGAAATTTACGAACTATTTATTATGAATGCTAAAATGATATTTCCAATAGTTTGTGTCACGAATTGTGCCTGTTAAAGAACATCTTTTCGCCATTCAGTCACTTGAACATAGCTAATTATGTAGTTGGTTCTTATTTCTTTCAAGGGAAGAATTCAACCTTCACATTATTACTTTATTTTACTTCGTTCTATAAAACAATATGTAAAGGAATATATATCCCTTGGTCAATTAAATAATCACAGAAGATGAAGGGAACAGGGGGCTATAGCATTGAAAAGATGGTAAAAGTAAATATTTGCCAACATTCTATGTCAATGTTTTTTGAGAATCTTGAACAATTCAGGTCATAAAGTTCATAAAAAAGCGACAGAAAACTTCCTATTTTCCATACATGTTATTTATATATACGACGGTAATGATTAAGAGACGCATTATTCAAATCGATATCACCATGAAATAAAAATAATATTCGGTTTCAAATCATTCTTACCATATTGAAAATCCAAGAACTGCCATATCAATCAACTCATTCATCCCTATCAGAAAGTTGCATTATTAGCATATTTCTCGACCATGAATCAAAGTCAAACCTCTCTCTATATTCTATCGCCACCTTCTCATGTATGCAATACGAAGGCATTTTGACATATATAGTGAACTATCAAATTCGTGTAGTTTTTATTTTATGTCACTACTATATATGCATTGACTGACAAAAAAGAAAACGAAGATTTCAACTGTTTACACCATAAAGAGGAGAGTAACATCATTATTATGGAAATTCCAAATACCATTGTGTCCGATGGAAAAAAAAAAAAAACGATAATCGCAATTAAACGTTATTATATATAAAAAAAATGAATATCATTTGTGGGTGTGTACATGTCAGACTTAGCTGTCTTGATTTCTCAGTCATTATAAAACGTCATAATTTAATGCTCATCATCAAAAAATATTGTCTTGCACATATTTAGGTGTAGGGCATTGTGTTTATGGCTTGACTTCTATGACTCCTTTTTTTCATAAGAAAAAATAAATAATGTCTTTGTTCTTCATCATCTTCTCTTCTCCTTTTATATAACAACCCATCTCACACTTTCATCTTCTGTTTTCTCTTAATTAAACTCACCCACTCATAATAAAAATATCTGCGTTGGGAAATTATTTTCTTGAGGGGAATGTTGTCTGGCTCGAGGCGCAAGATTTTGTGATGTAGCATTTAATTTAATTATTCTGAGTCAAATAGAATAAGTGTGAAATCACTCCTCGGACCAGGCTTCATTCGCCCTAAGGCTTTGATAATATCTCAGATACGTTCATTTTATATGGTGTAATAATATTCTTTTTACATAGGTTTACGAACATTCTCTCTTGAGGTACGTACTATAAATATATGTTTTCTCTGCAACTTTCTTTTTTCCTTTTTGTTGGCCATTTCGCAGACAAGTTTGGGAGACATGCAAGCGCAGATTGGTGTAATGATTAAAAAAAAAATGAATTTTCATTAATTTCTCAAGTTTCAAAGTGAGCAAAGCTAACGCATTTTACTGATCAGTGATGAGGTATTTTGTTCGCTTCAATTATTACTCCTTCTGTCCCAGCAACTTTAACACATGAGTTGGTTGGCATGCAAATTAAGGTGGTATTATTATAATAATACTCCTAGCACAATGAAAAGGTAAAAAAGTGTATATTTTAACACGTCTTTTAAGAATATTTAATATTAATATATTGATTGTGTTGTGATGGTTTTTTGCTAAATCAGAAAATGTGATAAAATTATTGGGACGCCCGAATGGAAAAGTGTGATAAAATTAGCTGGACGGAGTGAGTATTATTTTCTTGTTTGTCAGTTAATGTGTTACCTTACGGTCCTTACTCCTTTTCTATCATTATTAAAACTATATGACTTTCGCAGAACCTAACCCTTTCTATCTCTCTCAATGACATATAATGATTGCATAAATCATACTCCATCTTAGAACTGTCAAAATGGCCCGCAGCCTGTGGGCCGCCCCGCCCCGCCCTGCCTTTGGGGCGGGCTGGGCTGGGATTTTTAAGGCCCGCAGAAGGCGGGCCTAAACGGGCTAGCCGCGCGGGCCGTGGGCTAGGCGGGGCGGGGCGGGGCGGGCTGGCCCGCCATATATATTTTTTTAATTTTTGATATATTAAATATATATTTATTTAAATATAGAAATTAATTAATGATTTCATTTATAATTAAAGATGCATTTATTAATTAATAAATAATTAATATATATTTAAATATTATAATTAAATAATTAATGATGCATTTATTAATTAATACAATTAATGTATATTAAAATATCATAATTACATAAATAATTCTTTATTAATTAAAAAGTTTAAATAAAAAATGTAAAAAAAAAATATTAAGGCGGGCCGGCCCGGCCCATTGACAGGTCTACTCCATCTTATCCTAAATACAAGTCAGTTTCAGTTTGAAGTTTTACGAACTTTACCATTTATCTTAAATAAAAATAATTAGATTAAATAGAATACAATAATTAATTAAGAATATAATAGAGATTTTATTTTATTTCTCAACATGCGTACAATTACCTAGCGACTTGTATTTAGGAACAGAGAGAGTATTACTTACCCGCCTTTTTATTCTTTTATATTTCTCTATCTCTAATGATCTAATTAGGGTTTAGTTGATAGCCATATCTAAAGACAACCAAAAGCCTAAATACCAATGATAAGTGTAAACCTCCTTGATGGAAGGTCAGGGGTTACAATTTATTAAAATTCCTTGATTATAGGAACTTTAGCTTTAATACTAAGATAATTCCTTGATCGTCTCAACCCAAACAACAGGAACAAAAAAAAAAAAGAAAAGAAAAAAAAAGGGGTCACAGATCATAGCATAGAAGAGCAATTATTTTACTTTACAATAAAAGTAGCATATGTAAAACTAGGCAGTGTTGTATATAGTGGTTGCCTGTCTCAATAAGCCGAGGACTTGGGTGGTCTGTTAGGGCGAACGGGCGTCTTCGATGGGCTAACCCTGTCGTAAAACGTAAGAAAAATTCGTCTGGTAAGTTGTTCGAAAACAGAAATAACTGCCATGCATTTCCGTACGAATTATAAGATTACAGAAATAAGAAAAAAAAAAAAGAAGATACCTTATAGGCAGTGAGCCCAAGATCACACCACTGCAGCTAAGAGCAGCTATTGCACTTTCTGCCTGTGTAAGTAATGTAAAGAACATATTAATGTAAAGAACGTATGTTTAAGGACTAACTTATGTGATTGTGAGCGTTAAGGCAATAGTTTTTTGCTTAATTATATTTTTAGTCACGTATGCTTGAGGATTGCGTTTTAAGGACACTTAAATTAAGGATGATTTTAGTCCTATAAGTATCAAAATTGTAGCAATTTAAGGACACCTAAGATGTTGAGGCAATTTTAGTCCTATAAGTATCACAATTGAAGCAATTTGGGGACCCTCAAACCTAGAAATAAAATTTCAACCCAAAATTCATACACGTGGCGCCAAAGAAGTTAACCTATACTAAATTTATTCTCTTCTCCAAAAGAATCACATCATGTGTAGAAACAAATAAAATGAGCTTAATTTGAGTAAAAAGAACAAATTTAAGTTTTCTAAGTCTCAAACTTAAAGTAGTTTTAGAGCAATTAATAAAAAAACCTCTAGCCTGAAATTTATACACGTAACATCAGATATGCTAACTTGGAGTATTAGGTGGGCTTGATTGGAGGATGGAGAAAATAAATTTAGTCCAGTCAGTATCTTCGCCTCCCCGTGTATAAATTCCGTACCAGAAGTAGATAAAATGCTTTAATTTGATAGTTATAGGACTAAAATTTAACCATAACTAACTCATGTGTCCTTAAATTGCCACAATTTTTGTTTCTTATAGGACTAAAAATTGCCATTGTAAAAATTAAGTGTCCTAAAAATGCCACCTAATCAAACATATCGGACTAAAACTACTAGCTATTTACAGGGGCTGTAATGGTTACATGGTCGTTAATCGGAGGTAGGAATAAAACAGATCACTTGTTAGGAAGGAAAACGGAATTTTTTTACCATAGCGAATTCCACGAAAGCAATGCGAGTAGGATGGCTGTAGTCTCCAAGCAGCCTTAGACGATAAACCTAAGACCAATCAAGTAAACTGAATCTTAACGAATGATAAGCTCTTGCTAGAGTCCAATATCTGGAATAAAGATAATCGAATACCTCTCCACAGATTGATTCGAAGAAGAGCTTTACATCACTTTGAGTAATCTGAGAAAGAACGAGGTAGCATAGTTAGTGCCATCTCCAAATTGAACGAATATGAACAGATAAAAAGTACAACCTTCTTGTCAATGTTTGTGACGTATACTGTCCTAGCGCACATCTCCCTTTCATATTCCGTCTGATGTTCAGAGCAAATTTGGATCATAATCAAGTTAAGAAAAACGCATTTTTTAATGTTCTAATTTACAGAAATTTAAGCAATTAGAATGCAAAACCTGAGGCAAAAGCGTGGGATTCACGGGCGCAATAGCAGTTTTAGAGGGCTGAACCTTCACGGGGTAATACCCAAGAATGGTTCCAGACAAATTTAAAGCAGCAATTGCAGCCTCTGCAAGAGTTTTGAAGCTCATTACATTGCTGTCTTAAAAAAATCCGACGAGTTCTAACCAAAGAATAAGATGGTTCTTACCCTCATCAGTAAACTCGACGAAAGCAAAACGAAGCACGGATTTAGGGTCTCCACAGACTCGGCAGTCAACAACCTTAAAACACGAAAGAGCAATTCAAACACAGACTTACCGGCAAAAGAAAATATTTAATCACACATATGAATCACCTGGCCACAGCCAAGAAAAAGTGTAGCTAATTGCTCCTCAGTGATCTGTGTATCCATAAATGGAATCGAATCAAATATGGAATACAAGCCATTAATGAGGAGCTAAGCTAGTGTCAAATTAAAGAGCTACCTGATTGTCGATATCAGAAACGTAAACTGTTCTTCGAATAACATCCTCACGTTGAGCTTGGCTAGTTCGGCCATTCATCCTTCTCTTGTTCTTATTCTGACCATTCTTCTTCTACATCGAATCACATAGATCGAAAGGGAACGTTACATAAACACTAACAACGAAAATGTACACATCAGAAACCACTTTTTTCAATAGAGTTTTAGGCAAGGAAAAGAGATAATACCCCTCTTGGACCCATGCCCATACCAAACTCGTTCAACCACAGATTATCAAAAGATCCACCACTCTTCAAGCTCATTGCAGAGCTAGAAAGCGAAGGCGGCACGAATTCTTGAGCCATGGGGTTGAGATTGGAAAACATTTCCTCAAGCTCTCTGATCTCGGAACGCTCTTGATCATGACTGTTATTAATGTTCTGACGATTGTGATGATCGCCGCCCTCGTTGCTCTGCCCAGAGCTAGCTGATGACTGATACTGATTCTCCATCTTCATCAGCATCGATCGATCGGCGCGGTTCTCCACCATGGCCATGTCTCCTACATACAGAGGAAAACAGAGGTGAGCACTAAAAATGAAATAATCGAAGCAACTTGTGTGGGGTTAAACCAAACTTCGGTAAAATCGAGCTGATTCTTGAAAATCGGCTTGATGATCTTCGACGCAACGTACCTTTTGGAGGAGAAATCACGAAATCTGTAAACCCAGCTTTGGGCTGTAGGCTAACACAGAGGATATGATGTGCGTGAATATAATTTTATCCTTTTTTTCTATGGTTTTGGTTTTTGATTCAGACAGAGACAGCTACGTATTGTTCGGGTAAACCTAGACTGGTTTTTTTCTACAAGATAGCTGTTCAACTGAAATATAGTACTTTTATGGGTACCGTTTAAAAATTTCTAAAAATTTAGGATGCCAAAATAGTAATTTCGTGAGATGTTGGGCCATAGTAAATCGGACAATTTTCGACTTTTATTATATTCTTCGCCTGTATTATAATACTTCAGGAAGCTAATTGCATCGGTAATTTAGGGTAATAACAATACGCTTGATAATTATCTATCACTTAAATACCATCAAATCGGACATAGACCACCAAGAACTTCATTTTTCCCTAACAATAAACCGAAGCTTAAATCAAGAAAACAAAAAGAAAAAAAGAAAAAGCTAATCGCCGTCGAATGACATCCCAGAAAACAAAGGGACAAAAGGCAAAGATAAATCAAGAAACAACAGAGCTAAGAACTGCCTCCTCCCCTCTGAAGAATCGCCCTTCGATTCGTACGATGAAAGAACTCAAGGATCGTCCGAGGATTCAGTAACATCGATCTACAGAGGGGACAAGTAATCTGCCCCTCATCGATCCACCCATCCAAGCAATCTTTATGAAAAGCATGGCTGCAATTGCACAGCTCCCTTATCTCATCCCTCGCCCCAATCATATCCAAGCAAACGGCGCAACTCCCAATTATTTCCTCAGATTCGCCGCCGCCGCCGCCGTTATCACGGCGGAGGACGGCCGGGAGTATTCCCTCGATCGCCGCTTTGACGACGTGGACTGGGACGGGGACGAGGGAAGGGGAGGAGCTGTCGACGATGAGGACGTGTCCGTTGAAGGCGTCGGCGTTTTCTTGTTCCGCCGCCGCCGCCGCCGCCGGTTTGTAGAGGCCGAGGTGGGTGAGTGCTCCGATGAAGAAGTAGGCGGCGCTGGCGATTGTGTCGAGGAAGTATGTGAAGGTGAGGAGCTTTGGTACTTTGATGGCGTGGTAGAGAAGACCCATTAACTTACTACTACTACTGTCTTTTTTGTTATGCTATGCCTCTATTTTTTAGAAGCAGTAAATGTAATTTGTATCTTCTTTTTCTCTTTGCGAGAGAAAATAGAGTGAAATCTCTTCTCTTCTCTTCGACTTATTTAAAGCTATTTTGAGTTTGGTGGTTATGTATAATATAGTGTGGTGCTGTCTTGTATTGGTCCCTACCCTTTAGCAAGTAGTGGTAGTGCTGCTATTCGAGTTAAGAATTATTTAATTATATGACATGATAATAAAGCGACACGTGTCACAATACATGCGTTTCTATTTACCTTAGTGCAACTCGAAACACTTTCGGTTGTCTGCCATAATGTGTTTGTAATTATAGATTCTTTAATAAGTGGGGTTCGATTTTTATTTTTTTTCAATTTCCACTCAATAATAGTATTTTGCTACCGTCCAATAAAAAATTACCGTTTTCCATTTAATGTCATGCTATGTTACCCTTACAGCGTATGCCCTATGGGCCCAAATTAAATACAGCTCGACATTGATTATCGAACCAGATAGTATTGGGCTTTCACAAAAATAGCTTTGATCAAAGTGATTGAAATTCAATGCATAACTTAGTGTGAACACACTTGACTAAAGAAAATATAAAATTTTAGTATTATTAAATTCGTATGCATATTTATTTGATTTCCAGCTTTTATGGACAACCAATCGGCGTGGCCCAGCGTATGATGGAAGAACGACTTTCGTTTATAGCATCTCTGCTTATCTCTTTAATTAGTGGTTTTATTTTACCAAACGTTGCAACAGTATTATTAAGGAAATTCAATTAACTTGTAAGCAAGACTCTTATCTGATAACAGGCGTTCCATAAAATTTCAGAAGTATCAAAATAGTATATAACCGGTAATCAAGAACCCTGAATAATATGAGGTTAAAGTATTTAAAATATGAGGTGAAAGTATTTTAAATCTAGTTTCATCGGAACATTCAGCAATAAGTGCTGGAGAAATTTGTATTGTAAGAAAGCCCCAAATAAAACTCACGAAACGTGATGACATATATATATATATATATATATATATATATATATATATATACGCATACTTATCTTCATTCTAACATTCAATGTTTCGCAGATTCGAAAGGGTCACTACGTTAATAAAACTTACGTCTTTTATATGTATAAATATATATATCCGTGTGTATATATATATTATATTTATATTTATGTATAATATGTAAATGTATATGTTGGATTATAATATCTAACAATGTAGTTTGACTAACACAAAACTTGTTATTATGTTAATAACCATATTTAATTAAGTGTCTAGATGAGCTTGGTTTGAAATACATATGTAAATATGGCTCAAAGCGAAAAACTAGGTAGGCCAACTCCCGATCAATGATGGTCAACCGGTTAGGACTGGTTCGGTTGGTCGGTTGGTACTGCTACTGGCCGGTTGGTCGATGTCAAGTCAGATACTGGTTCGGACTGACCGGTTAGGACTAATACTGTTTGATCAGGATTGACTCAGTACCTAACTGGTCGGTCGGGCGATAACTGACTGGTCGGTCGGGCCATACCTCCAGTGACGGAACCAGGATTTTCATTTGGGGTGTCGAGAATACTATACTAGTACGAGATAAATTGAGAAATATTCAAGTTTTTGGTACAATAATCACGACTTATTATATACAAATAGATAATATTAAATTATAATATGTTATAGTGAGACCTACATCTTTAGGTAACTTCAAAATGCTTCATTTCCAACACTTTCATATAATTATTTTTTATAAAACATACAATAAATTTGAGAGGAAGTTATCACAAATCTTGTGTAGACTTCTCTTGATCTTTTCAAGGTAACAGTTTATTGAAATTATTAGCCAATATGTCAATATTATTAGACCTTGACATCTTTTATATATAATAGCAAGTTATTGAAAATTAAAAAACAAATTTGTAGCCCATTAAGGCCATCTCCAACCATCAGTCGATATACGTTGTTATAGGATGATATAGATTTGAACAGTAACAGCAAACTCCAACATCTCCCTTATATTTTAATTGTACAGAATATTTTAATAAATTTCGTTATAATTGGCTTTCTATTATCCATTTTATTATGATTTAGATAATATGTTTTATGAAAACTCAATTAAAAAAATCATTACCAAAACTAAAAATACTAATATCAATTTACTTATAGGTAAAAAATTGTTACATAAAATTTGAAATATTGCATTATTGTTGAATTTAGAACTCTTTCAAAAACTTTTTGTTACTATTTACGTAAACTAATTTTATACACTTTAATTATCGATGGCAAGTTTTGCAATTTTCATTAAAAAAATTATGGGTAGAGTAGTAATTTCATAGCTTTCCCCAATTCTCAGTCACATTCACGCATCCATCGTCGTCTTCATTCATCTGCCGTAAATAGAACTCATTTTCTCTTCCATCAAACACTTGAATTTACTCTACCAATCTCTCCTCAAGCAACCATATCTACACTTCTACCCTCTAGCTCCGGCCACCGGAGGGTCGCCCGACCCCTCTGACCCCCCTGTGGTTCCGTCGCTGGAGATACCTCACTAGTCGGTTAGTGCATGACCGGTTCTGGACTGGACTGGTCAAGTCGGCAGCACTGTAACTGCTAGCCAAACTGGTCAACTCGGTCAACACAGATCAACTGTTGCACTGATGTACAAGCCTTCTACTGCAGCAAGGTACAAGCAGATGACGCTCAGCATTGACCAAGTCAATTTAAAAGCTTTCAACGGCTCTTTAATGTGCCTAACGGCTATATAAGATTGGTAGACGATCAGCACAAGAGTAGAGCAGAAATCATCAAGATCTTAGAGCAAACACACACAAATTAAAGAGAGATCCGGAGAAAAGAACAAGAGCAAAGAAAACAAATCAAGAGAGTTCTTCTCAGAGTGTGAAATACGAAAGATAGAGAGCAACAAATTTCAAACCCACACAACACACGGAATGGATAGATGAGCGAGATTAGTTGGGTGAGAGTCTCAGCACAAAGACGCCGTCTTCACACAAAGGCATAAAATAAGTATTTGTAGTCTACCGTTGGATTGTAAAAAGCTGAAGGTAGATCTAAACAATTGTCGAGTCGGTTGACCTTGAAGGGCAATGGAAGTGAATTCACTAAAATAGCTAAGTAGGTCTTAGCGGGTAGGTTACACGAGTGTAATGTGTTAATTGAAGTTCTAGTGAATCCTCTTTGCGAGGAAGAAGGGATGACGTATGAGTGTTGAGACTCCGAACTTTCATAAACAAATCGAATGTTCCTTGCATATCATTCATGCATATCTAATATGTGCATTGTTGAAGCATTTTAGGTGTTCGATAAAATGCTTCAATCAAAACAATTTCCAATTTGCACAGTTTTGAAATGTCTTTAGAAGACCCTCAAACTGATTTCAAGAGGAATAAGTCGAGTGTTTTCTGTTTGGTATCCGCTTAATCTCTCGATGCTTAAATATTTTCAAGAACACAAGTTATTGCAACTCAAATATTTTTAGAAGTTTTAAAAGTGTTATACAGCCCTCTAAATACTAAATCGATCTTAACAGTATATGTAGGGATTAGTCTATAGTGAACCACCATTAATAGCAGCTGATTAGTGGAGGTTGTCTCAGAGATAGCCTACAAATCTCCTAAACAGGGATTATGGCCTCATTATTAAACCTCGTTTGAGATCCTAAATTGAAGTATATAATTAGATTTTTGATGTTCATAACTCTTTGAAGAGGCTATAGCTAGTGATGAGTAGAATTATGATAATATATAGATATATATGTTCCCACTGGCCACTTGCATAATGCATGCATATGTTTGTAAGTTTTAAATTGAAATAGAACAATAAAGTTAAAACTCGAGATTAAGCATACTACATATCCTGACTTGGATAATTTCTCAAATTACCCATACAGTATCATACTGGCACAGTTACTAGTTATTTTTCCCATTATTAATTAGCATGTGCTAATAAATTATTTAATGGTATAGGATAATTTAATTTATTAATCAACGGTGTAGTAACATTGCGAACCTTGATGCTTTCTAGGTAATATTCCGTAGAACGTGTGCCTAATACTCTGTAGGGATAGATGACCTAAATCACAAAAATAAACAAATGAGTCTACTTGTACGGACATTAAACGGTCAATGACCATACTTTGTTTAACAACTGTTAAAAACCGTCTGTATATGATGCTCTAAACTAAAATTATTACAGCTTTCAAAATATATAAGTTCACATATAACTACTCTTAGGAAATTTAATCATATCATACAAACAGTTACACTCTTCCAAGATCGAGCTACAAAGATAATAAATAGTACGCTAAACAATTATTATTACAGCAAACATTAAGACTAATTGATCATATAATAAATAATAATACGAACCTCTCTCTCATCATCGATCATATATATGGTCCCCAAGTTGCGAAATCAACAACACAATTAGAGCTCTCGTGCTATGCCAAACAGCTGGCCTACATAAATTTGTATATATGCTCACTCGATCGTACTATGGAATATTAAACTACTCATACATTACATTTGTATATATATACATATATTGCCACTCACATAATATATATAAACTTTATCGTAGATAATTACTCCATTGCAATATATTATATATATGCCAAGGACGAGCTCACTCATGAACCTAAGCAGATAATTATATGGCTCCCCTCGCTTTCCCTCTATACGGATAAAGGTATCTTTCTCTCTAGTTACAACTTACAAGAGAAGAGAGAGAGAGAGAGAGAGAGAGAGAGAGAGAGAGAGAGAGAGAGAGAGAGAGAGAGAGAGAGAGAGAGAGAGAGAGATTAATAAAGATAAAACTAAATGGGAATTACATTTGCGAAACCTTGAGAAGCTTCCTCCCTCCATACTCACTTTATATTATTGCAACTCTCTCTCTCTCTCTCTCTCTCTCTCTCTCTCTCTCTCTCTCTCATAACCTTCAAGTTGGAGAAAGGGTCAAAAGACATTATAGAAGAGCTTAGCTTTGCTTTGTTTCTTCCCCGAGCTCTAGCTCTTTGATCTCCCATGGGAAGATGGTATTCTCTCTTACGAGGCCCTTGTTGTAATAAGATAGACAATTCGGCTAAGTTATCAGTACACGTACCGACCCTCATATTCTATTTCTATGATAATAATTATTTTTCTCAAAATTTTCGTTTCTTTGCCTTCCTCATAATAATGAGAAAATTTTCCTTCCTTTCTTCCCTCATAACCCTAATTATAACCGTCTTCTTACACGCTCTCAGCTAGCTATCTCCTTGTTCTAATTATAATTCGCTGAAAGAATTGCAGAGAGGTTCAACTCAAGCTTTGTCAAAATCAACAAAGTCTTTCCTTCGTTCCCTCAAATCTAACATCTTTTCAATCAATCAGAGAACTATCAGATCTGTCTCAGAGTTTCAGGTCAAAGCTTCGTGTGCCAGCTCCCATGAATTTCATGTCGAATTCACCATCCTCTCCCTTCCAGCTCCGCCGACCCACCACCACCACCACCGCCGCTGCATCGCCGCCGCCGGACACAGAATACGCCGGAGAAGCAGCAGTTGGGCTTTTGGAAAAAGAGCATATGTTCGACAAAGTGGTGACCCCAAGCGACGTGGGGAAGCTCAATCGCCTGGTAATCCCCAAACAGTACGCAGAGAAGTACTTTCCCTTAGACTCATCAACGCACGAAAAGGGTCTTTTCTTGAACTTCGAAGACAGAAATGGAAAGCCATGGAGGTTCAGGTACAGTTATTGGAACAGCAGCCAAAGCTATGTAATGACGAAAGGGTGGAGCCGTTTTGTCAAGGAGAAGAAGCTCGACGCAGGCGACATAGTTTCCTTCCAAAGAGGGTTGGGAGATTTGAGCAGAGATCGTCTCTTTATCGATTGCAGACGCAGGCCAGATGACCATCTTCTTCATCAGATACATCCTTCTTTTCCGTTATTACAACATCATCATCATCAACGGTCTCTAATTCCATGGACAAGTACTTGCAGTTATCCCAGTTTTTACAGCAACGGTCCCATCGTTAATGGAAACCCTTGTCCGCGGGGCTCAAGTATGTACTTGAGCGAAAATTGTCGGTTCGATTATTACGGGCCTCAGCAATACCTGGGAATTTCTCAGATGCAAAGGAGAGGTTGTAATAACGGTGGAAGAAATGAGCAACAGATAGTTTTCGATTCTGTCCCAGTTGTTCAGGGAAGAAAAGAAGCACCGAGGAAGAAGAAGAAGAGGCTAAGGTTGTTTGGCGTGGACATGGAGGACTATTGTACAGTTGAAGAGTCCGAGGAATGTAATAATCTTTGCTTTTCGTCCAAGAACACAGCTTCCGCTTTAGCGCCTCATCACATAGCAGCTCCATTGATGCATAGCTATGGAGGAGGGTTTGATATTTCTTCTTCGTCTTCTTCTGTTCCTTCTCTGCAATTAAGGCCTTGCAATGATGATGATGACATGGAAGATGGAGATAAAGGGAAAGGAGCTTCGATGTCTTTGAATCACTTGGATATCTGAAGTCTAAATGTAAGAAAGTTTTCACGAGTTTGCACCATGCTTGGCCCGTAAATCAAGGTAATTAACTAACGCTCGAATCCATCATATAGATCTATAAGAGTTCATTGCAGTTGCTGTAATAATTCATGTTAAGAACTCAACAAGCTCATACTTAGTTTGTTCGATCAATGGTTGCCTGAAAGTAATTGTGATTCGATCAAGTGGCAGATTAAACACTTAGATTGATATGATTTCCATACGTTGATTTGTAGATCTAATCGAGCCCGTTATTTTATGCTTTCACCTGCGTAATGCTGCCTGGAGATCCATAGATATCATATCATCTCTTTCACACTAAATTTTTGGTATTCCGATATATTATTACACTGATCTTTATGATCATGAGCGTTGGCCCTTTAACTTGTTTTCTTGTTTTGAGCAGCAATGGTGCGAGGTGTATAATAACTTGTGACTTATATATTTAAAACTATTTAAATTATTAGGTTTGTTATTTGATCTTTCTTCTTACTTTCGAGCAAGAACTGAGGCAGCTTCAAAAGGTAATGAACGACTGCAATTTGCAATAAACACCTATATTCTTTAGTTACTTCCTTGCATTGGCTTCATTTGAATTGAATTATATAGAAATTTATTAAAAAAAAATTCAGGGATAATCTCTTCAACTCAGGTTAGGACAACAAGAGCGGCGCACGCATGAAGAAAAAGGGGTGCGCAAGGATAGAGGCATAAAGTGAAGATATATACATAATATTGGAAACACATTTAAACCTACTAATAATTAATTAATTTAAGTGTCTATAGTATGAACCTCTTTGGAAGTGTCTTCATTATCATCTTGAAATTGTATCCTGGTCCCTATATAGATTAGAAATCAGCCAATTATGTTAATGGTGTTTATATCTGATATACGCGAAACTTATGTCTAGAGAGTTCGTTTGAATTGATAAATAATTGATGATGCATTGTAACGGAAAATGTACTGTTTTTAGGTTTTTCACTGCACATATATTCAAACTCTCAATGCTAATGTAGAGTTTCTTGATCAATGCTTGCTAGAGTTATTAAATGACGGTGCGGTTAAAAAGAATATATATATTGTAACACAAGTATCAGCGATGCTCGGGGGACATCTATATGAAGTACATCAAGTGCGAAAAAATAATTTTAATAGCTTCTTAATTAGATTCAAACAAGAGATGTCGTGATCGGGCCAACTCCACATATGAAGGAGATGTGTGTGCTATTTTTCTCTTTGATTATGTTATATTATGCAAGTACTTTTAAGTTATACTTCTATATATATTGATAATTATTTTCTGATGTATAATGTTTATTTGGTAGACGTCTTTCTCTGACTGATAGATGGGTCCCCATCCTTTATACACACGTATAGAGCCTAAACCCTATTCTTCTTAGGTTTCTCTCCGCAACTTAATAAATAAATGCCAATGCCAGCCCATTGAGATAAAAAAAAAAGAAATGATTTATTTTATATATGTATATTCAGAATAATAACTATATAAAGTGTGAAAAATAGAATAGAAATGGGGCCACTGTCTGATATCTAACATATGAGATCACCAGACAAAGCTAACGGAACTCATTCATGACAAAATGATAAAAGGAAAAGAAAAAAAAAAAGAATTTATTACATCAACTTTGCACAACTGTCTTTCTAATCTTCAATCTGCTCTTCCACAGTCTGAAAGTTACTTCACATCTTTGGTCAATCAGATTATCCGATTATGAATTATTGTCCCCCCCCTCAATACTTTTATTATGTGAGTTCATTGCTACAATACCAAAAGATTCAAATTCAGCATAATGAGATTTTGTTCTGTTTTTCAGGTTAGATTATATGTACCACGAGAGTTTGAAAAGCATGTGTAGTTTTTCCTAAGATTATTTATGCACATAGTTAACGAAACATAACTTCTGTATAGATTAATATATATATCCTTAATTAATGCATAAAATCAAAGCCCCAAAACGTTAAAAATAACAAAGATCTGCAAAAACGACTTAAATAAACCATTGCCTAAAAAGAGTAATGGAATATAGGGTTATATATGTTTGTCTACACCTCTATTTATTAATATAAATATGATGCAAAGAAACCCTGCAAGTCTATACGATGGGGTTCTCAGAAAACGTTCTTACAGTAGACATTATTTCATACCCTACGTGTGGTAGACTCTATTAGGCTCTTCAGGGTGTAATAATTATATATAAAATGAAAATGCCCCTATAAAGAACGGTAACAAGATGGCTACACACACACATATATATATATATATATATATGTAGGCTTATATATTTAAACACATATAGGTCATACCTTAGCAGACAAGATAAAGTTAAATGTTGGTAACTTTGTCAATATTTAGTACTATGTACATTCTATATATATCACGGGATGACAGCAAAATAGACCACAAGATCACAGCTTTCCATATGTTGGATGTGGTGAATAAATACTAATACAAACGAATCTTTAAATATATTTGCATTAATGATATGGTCATGTCCATAAATTAAGTATTTGAGGTTTAGTCACACACTATTAAATGTACCGTAATCACAAGATTAATCAAGAAATTAATGTAATAACACATAGAAAAAAAAAACTCAAATCGCAGCAAGGATGGTGGAAACTGGAATGGACCACTTTTGTATTATTTGCATCGATTTAAAGACAAATTAGTACCAAACTGTGAATCATCGTTTTCTCACACGCTTGTCCAAGTTTGTACCGTCTTATCCCTTCGGTTTATAATTTGATTATTATTAGTCTTAACTTACAACAAAGACACACAAAAATTGATGTTATAGGGAATTGTGTACAAGAGGGAACACAAAGGGGATAATGAGGTTACCTTTTTTTTTTTTTACCTCATTGTTAGGGTTGCAAACGAATCGAATCGAGTCGAATACCACAATATTTTATTCGTATTCGGATGACAATCGAATACGAATACAAATATTTGAATATTTAACTGAATCATAAACTCGATTCTTATTCGTATTTGGAAATATTCGAATCGAATATTCGATACTCGAATATGGAGTATATTTGAATATTTATCTTTATATATAATAAAAATATAAATATATTACATTTAAAATATATTTTTAAACTATATATATTGAATTGTAATATATTATATATGAGTGCTATTATTGGCACCCCCTTTGAGGGTGAAAAAAATATTGAAAATGGTATAATTTCTTAGAATTTTGTTCTCCATCAATAACAATGTAAGTTTTAATTTATTACATTTTATTTCATTAATGCAGACGCAAATTATTTACAGGTTTTAAGTAAATATTAATTTTACAATTTATGGTTGAAGTAAATTCTACTCTTACCACTTAGAAATAAACAAAATTTCTAAATTTATAAATATAATTCTTTGGTTTATTTTTAAAAATCTTTGTTATACCGTAAATATGTCATATTAACCTCACAAATAGGTCGAAGTAAAATAAAAACAAGACTAAAGACCTAGTCATAAATTTATTTAATAAATGCATAGAATTAAGTAAAAGTTGTAAGGTGATAATTTAATCGGGTGAAAGAATTTAATAAATAGTTATAAAACCTTCAAAATTATCTATAGAATAAATAATGGAGAGGATTAACTAGGCATAATTTAACTATTAGTAATAAAGATTGGATTGAATGAACGGCATCTGCTGATATTGAAAATTGAAAATGTTACTTTATGTAATTAGTTTAGTGTTATAATTAATTAGGGGGTTTATACAGTAATTTGGGGGTGCGTATAGGATTTCCCATCATATATGTTTTTGATTTAACAAAATATAATGTTTAAGATAGTTTTGAATTAAAATATGTTTATAAGTAATATATACCGAATAATATATCTTATATTAGAATAGAAATGTAGGTGCCCTCTAATGCTGCCACCTTTCCGCGATAATAATTATTTATAAATTTTAGAAAAATATAAAAGATATTCACACTACCCACTATCCCATGTTTATACTATATAACTACCCACCCAAATAAAAAAATTAATATCTTATGTCAGATAATAATTATATATGCTTAATACCGTGCATTGCACGGGTAAAAACTAGTTATATTTAAATATAAATGCTTGTTGCTTTCTAAGTTTAGGCTCTAATATTCTAAACATTCTTAGTGGTTATTAATTACAAGTATTGATAATATATTAAAACTTATAAATATATATATATATATATATTATTCAATTATTCAAACCGAATAATTCGATTAATATTCGAATTGAATATTGTGACTTCATATTCGTATTCAGATATTTCTCGAATAAAAAAAAATATTTTTATTCGGATTCATATTCTAAATAATCGAATATGAATCTTAAAATTTCAAATCGAATTGCGAATGGAAACAAAATGTTCGATTCGTTTGCAACCATATGCCTAGGATGCAAATCTATAATATCATAATAAATTTTCAGTCATTTTTTATGGATTGATCTGTAACAGGTTGTTTGGTTATGTTCGTTTTAAACTTTGCACATTATTTTTTCGGTTTGTTTTTTCTTTGTCGGCTTGCGTTGTTTCTCTCTACTTGAAATTTTTGTTATCATATAAGTCAAGGGTTTGATTCTAAAACCACTTGGTAATAATAAATATGGAGTTAACCATTAAACTCATGATATGTACGTAGATCACAAATTTTATATAACCGATGCGAAGTCGAGTCAACAAATCAATCGATTGAAAACGAAAAACCAGTGAACTAAAAATGAAAAACGAAAAACCCTGGGGAAATTATAAAATTAAGTCATTAAGTATACAAGTTTTTGTTTTTGGGTCACTATGTTTGATAATTGCAAAAGTAGGTCACTAACTTTTCATGTGAAAACAATTTGAGTCAAATTTTAGGTCACTAAGAATATATTTTTTCGATTTTGCGTCACTAAGTTTACATTTTTTTCAATTTTGAGTCACTCATTTGGTACTAATGTTATAAACATAGTGACCTAAAATTGAAAAAATCTAAACTTAGTGACCCAAAATCGAAAAATTATATTCTTAGTGCCCTAAAATTGAAAAATCCCAAAAATTGTTTTCACATGAAAAGTTAGTGACCTAATTTTGCAATTATCAAACATAGTGACCAAAAACGAAAACTTTTATACTTAGTGACCTAATTTTATAATTTTGCCCAGTTTCCCTTATGATGGCTCTTAATAATACATAGTCCGAAATTATCACAATTAGCTATTTATCACATCGAACTATATACAAACATAAACAGGCATCATTAAAAACACAGTCGCGTTGGTGCAGAATAGATTGTATTGGGGGGGCGTTTTTGCAATTAAACAGTGCAACACAGCACATCTGCTGATCGATCCCATAACAAGGAACATAAGAAGATCAAAATGCATATAGAATATATATATATATATATATATATATATAGAGAGAGAGAGAGAGAGAGAGAGAAGAGAGAGAGAGAGAGAGAGAGAGAGAGAGAGAGAGATAGATAGATAGATAGATAGCAACTTTACGTTGGATCTATGGGTTTTGTTAAGTTATTGCACAGATTCCAATAACAGCCGTAAAGATGATGATGATGATCATCCACTCCATTCCATTCTTGTTAATTGCTTACAGGCATTTATAAATGAAGTGATGTTATTACATGAGAAACAAGTGCAGTACTATTTACAACAAGTGTATACAGAGAGGTCCCCCCCATCAATCATGCCTGCGATGGTGGTATGGGGTGTTGAAGAAGATTGTGTCATTTTTCATTTTTATTTTTTGTCTCGTTCGAGGGAATGACTGCATGAATTTTTATTTAATATGAGAGTTCACTTCATATACAACCCATTTATACTCTATATGGGTCTAAACTAATATGGGGTTGATTCGTTATTTTAATTGGATTTAGTTTTCTTCTAGATGGGGCTTTTTTGGGGAAGCCATATATGTTTTTTGGCCCATTCTTTCCATCCCAGTGATACTGATATACAAAATCGAAAGCAAGAAAACTACAAGGGGAAAATGCACAATTAATTGTTCCTTCTGAACATTTATTCATTCAATCATCATCATCATCATCATCATCATCATCATCATCATCATCATCATCATCATCATTTTGTGACGTTCTCACCACATTCGACTTTGACACCTTGAAACTCCTTTGTCTGAATATGATGATGATCTTCACAACTGTTCTCCATCGCTTCCCTCTTTTGCAGCATTATTTCTCTGTCCTTACCCCAAAGCATCACATATAGTCCCACGATTACAATCACCGATCCTATCAAACTGAAGCACACAATAAGAGATTTATTTAATACACACACCATATATAACATGCAATACTGAATTTCATAGTGAATGACATTGCAAATCTTTCCGACATCGTTAGTTTATATTGATTGTACCTTCCAAGATGAAGTTGCTCGTGTAAGAACGGAACCTCAATAAGAGCCGCCATTATCTGCACAAGAGGGCTAAACGCCGCCGTAAACAGAGGCCCTCGTTTCTTCACGCACCACGACATTCCCACGTAGCACAATCTGTTGGGAATGGTGGTGGGCCCCGCGGTGGTCAGTGGGCCCCGCAGCGGAACAGGTCCCGGTTTGGCTCGTTACGACGATCGGGAGAAGTGGGACCCACGTGGTAAATTTGGTGGGACCCGCACGGTAACTACCACGGTAAAAATAAAATTACCGTAAGGTAAGAAAGAACACCAGAATTTTAACGTGGAAAACCCTCTGTTAACGAAGAGGGAAAAACCACGGCCGAGTCGGCAAAATCTTCACTATAGTAAAAATTACAACCCTCGAATTTTTACTAACTCACTTTTACCACTCGTGTATACCTCACACCTCTCTGTGGATGTGGAACCCTATCAGTTTCTGCCTGAACTGATAACCTCACAATTCACTCGAACTACTTCTCTCTCTATATAGTAAAACTCGAATGAGCTTGTGATGATAATAACTGAAGAATCCTCAGCCTATTTATAGATGTCTTCAGCTCTTCTGGACCACTCGAAACGGGTGGACAGGAATCCGCCGCGTCGCCCTTCAATATAAACCTTTCATTATTTTATTATATATATAAAATAATATTATAATATAATATTAATAATATTATATTTTTTTTTTCTTCAGCTTTGGTGGGCGTTCTTCTTTGGCTGGCTACAGGTGGCTGGACCAACAATTCTCCCCCTCCAGCCTCATTCATTATTTGCGGGGAAGATCTCCTACGCCTCAGCGATAGCCCATGCCGGCTTGCCCGGCGCAGAACTCTGTCTTCTCCTTGGGAATAACCTTCGTCAGAATGTCCGCAACGTTCTTGTCCGTGTGGATCTTCTGCAGCTTGAACGCTTTTTCCTCAATAGCTTGTCTGAGCCAATGATAACGAACGTCGATGTGTTTCGTCCTTGAGTGATACATAGTATTCTTGCTCAAGTCCAAAGCACTTTGACTATCGCAAAATATTATGTATTCCTCCTGCTGAATTCCCAACTCCTGAAGGAATCTCTTCAACCAGAGCATCTCCTTGCCAGCTTCCGTTGCTGCAACATACTCCGCTTCAGTAGTTGATAAAGAAACACATTTCTGTAGCCTTGACTGCCATGAGATAGCTCCCCCTGAGAATGTAAATATGTATCCCGACGTTGACTTTCGGCTGTCGAGATCACCGGCCATATCAGCATCTGTATAGCCTGTAAGAAAACATTTACCACTTCCAAATGTTAGGCATAATTTGGAAGTTCCTCTCAGGTACCTCATGATCCATTTCACTGCTTCCCAATGTGACTTCCCGGGATTCGATAGAAATCGACTCACAACGCCAACTGCGTGAGCGATATCTGGCCTCGTACACACCATGGCGTACATCAAACTTCCGACCGCCGATGAATATGGAACATCTTCTCCGTCTTCGTTTGTTGATGGACCGGATTTCTTTTGCAACTGAAAGTGCGCGGCAAGTGGCGTGCTAACTGGCTTAGCATCCTTCATATTGAACCTCTCTAGAACTCGTTCAATATAGCGCTCCTGGGATAACCACAATTTCCCAGCTTTCCGATCTCGGGTAATCTCCATTCCGAGAATCCGCTTTGCCGAACCCAAATCCTTCATGTCAAACGTCTTTGACAAATCTTTCTTCAACCTGCTAATCATCTCTGCATCTTGTCCGACAATTAGCATATCATCAACATACAGGAGAAGAACGATAAATTTACCGTTAGAGTATCTCCGGACGTAAACACATGGATCTGCATCTGTTCTCTTGAACCCCTGATGCACCATGAAAGAATCAAATTTCTTGTACCACTGCCGTGGAGCTTGTTTCAGTCCGTACAAGCTTTTCTTCAACCGGCAGACCATGTCCTCTTTACCTCTAACCTCGAATCCTTCTGGTTGTTCCATATATATCTCCTCATCAAGATCACCATGCAAGAATGCGGTCTTCACGTCGAGTTGCTCCAAGTGAAGATCCATAGTAGCAGCTAGTCCCAATATGACTCTGATTGAACTCATCTTCACGACGGTGAAAATATCTCGTCAAAGTCGATCCCCTTCCTCTGAGTGAAACCTTTGACCACTAATCGAGCCTTGTATCTAACCAGCTTGCCATCATCCTTCTTCAATTTGTACACCCATTTGTTCTTGAGTGTCTTCTTTCCTTTCGGCAATCGAACTAACTCGTACGTATCATTCTTCTTTAGAGAATCCATCTCCTCTTGCATGGCCTTTGTCCAACAATCTTTGTCCCTACAAGATTGTACTTCTTGGAAGCTCTCTGGCTCCCCCTCGTCAGTAATCAAAATATAATCAGAACTCGGATACCTCGTAGATGGTTGGCGTTCCCTAGTTGTCCTTCTCAGCTGAGGATCAACTGCTTCTTGCACATCTGAAGGCTCCCCCTGCTCAGTACCTTCAGTGTGTTCATCTACAACAGGTTCATCATCATCAATGGCTGGCTCTTCTGGTTCAGGTTCTGATTGTTGCATTCCTTCCTCCGTGGCACCGTCATGTGGAATGCTAACTGGTGTATGATCGTCTACACCGCCACCTGTGGATTTCGCCACATCCACATCTGAGTCTCCCATGATCTCGTGCTCATGGAATACTACATCGCGACTTCGAACAGTCTTCTTCTTCTTTGGATCCCAAAGTCTGTAGCCGAACTCCTCGTCTCCGTACCCAACAAAGATGCAAGGATTTGATTTATCATCAAGCTTCGATCTTTGCTCCTTGGGCACATGCATGAACGCCTTGCAGCCAAACACTCTCAAATGGGAATATGAGATATCTCTACCGGTCCACACCTTCTCTGGTACATCGAAGTCCAACGCCGATGAAGGTAGCCGGTTGATAAGATAGACTGCAGTGTTGACAGCTTCCCCCCAAAATGACTTAGATAGATTAGCCATCTTGAGCATCGCTCGGACTCTCTCCATAATTGTCCGATTCATTCTCTCAGCGACACCATTTTGCTGAGGAGTACCGGGAACTGTCTTTTCATGCCTAATGCCATGCTTCGTGGAATAATCTCTGAACTCCCGAGAGATGTATTCACCACCATTATCTGTGCGTAGACACTTTAGCGGCATTCCAGTTTCTCTTTCCACCATCGCATGGAACTTCTTGAAATAATAGAAAACCTGGTCCTTCGTCCGCAACAGATATACCCAGGTCTTGCGAGACGCATCATCAATGAAGGTCAGAAAATATTTACTACCTCCCAGAGATTCGACTTCCATGGGTCCGCATACGTCAGAGTGTACCAACTCCAACTTCCTCATTCGCCTGGTTGAGCTCTTCGCGAATGAAACTCTATGTTGCTTTCCAAATAAACAATGATCGCAGGGGTTCAGCGCTTTCTCCTTGGCTACTGGTATGAGGGACTTTCTAGCCAAGACATTCAACCCCTTCTCTCCTACGTGCGCCAGCCGTCTGTGCCACAAATTTGGAGAAGCATCATCTTCAACTGCGTTCAGTTGGTTAGCACATATCGTTCCGTGCATCTTGTATAGCGAGCAGCATAGCTTTCCTCTCGCTACCACCAACGATCCTTTGGTGAGTTTCCAGTTGCTATTCGCCATCTCGTTATAGTATCCTTCGTTGTCCAGCACCTTTACAGAAATCAAGTTGAGCCGCAGGTCTGGAATATGTCGCACATCTTTCAGCCGTAATGTGCACCCTACGCTCGTCTGGATACAGATATCACCGATCCCCACTATTTTAGAAACACTTTGGTTGCCCATCTTGGTAGTGCCAAAGTTTCCCGCCTTATATGTGGAGAAGTATTCACGCCTTGGAACACAATGGTAGGAGGCACCAGAGTCCACTACCCATTCGGTGCTTGCATCCGCAACATGACAGCAGTCTGCTTCATTCACCAGAGTAACCTCTCCAGCATCGTTGGAGGCGATTGCAGACGTGTTCTTGTCATCGTCTTGTTTCTGTTTTCCTTTGAGAAGTCTACAATTTCTTTGTAAGTGGCCAATTTTTCCACAATGGTAGCACTTCCTCATCTCCCTGGACTTGGATCTATCTTTCGACTTGTCGTATCCTTTTGGGCCTCTACTCTTGCTCCGACCCCTATTCTCCATGACAAGGGCCTGATTTCCCGTACTGGTACTGGCAGCATCCTTCCGTCGCAGCTCTTCATTGTAGAGTCTGTTTTTCACCATCTCCATCGTGACTTTACCGCTTGGTGCCGAGTTGGTAAGCGATACTACCAACGTATCCCAGCTATCAGGTAGAGATCCCAATAGTAGACATGCTTGTAGCTCATCATCAAGGACTAGACCGGCACTTGTGAGTTGAGTTACCAGCCCTTCAAAGTCGTTCAGATGTTCAGCAACTGATCGTCCCTCGTTCAGCTTCACATTCATGAGTTTTCGCATCATGAATACCTTGCTCAGCGCATTTGTCACCTCGTACATACCCTCTAATTTCGTCCAGAGTTTGTAGGGGTCTGTCTCATTTCGGACGTGGTTGTAGAGGCTAATGTCCACCCATTGGCGGATCACAGCTAGCGTCTTTCTTTGCAATTTCTTCCAAAGGTCAGCATTCCCGCCTTCGGGCATCTTGCCTCCATTTTCGATTGGATCATGGAGGTCTTTGCAATAAAGGTAATCCTCCATCCTTGATTTCCATATGGAGTAATTCGTTACTGTCAGTTTGATCATTCCTCCGTCGTTCTCCATGGCCGTCAAAATTACCAGCAACCTACTAGTATCTTTTCTGATGTGGAAGATCAGTCAAAGCTGCAACCACAGAGCATACTCAGAATACTATCAGGCTCTGATACCACTTGTTGGGAATGGTGGTGGGCCCCGCGGTGGTCAGTGGGCCCCGCAGCGGAACAGGTCCCGGTTTGGCTCGTTACGACGATCGGGAGAAGTGGGACCCACGTGGTAAATTTGGTGGGACCCGCACGGTAACTACCACGGTAAAAATAAAATTACCGTAAGGTAAGAAAGAACACCAGAATTTTAACGTGGAAAACCCTCTGTTAACGAAGAGGGAAAAACCACGGCCGAGTCGGCAAAATCTTCACTATAGTAAAAATTACAACCCTCGAATTTTTACTAACTCACTTTTACCACTCGTGTATACCTCACACCTCTCTGTGGATGTGGAACCCTATCAGTTTCTGCCTGAACTGATAACCTCACAATTCACTCGAACTACTTCTCTCTCTATATAGTAAAACTCGAATGAGCTTGTGATGATAATAACTGAAGAATCCTCAGCCTATTTATAGATGTCTTCAGCTCTTCTGGACCACTCGAAACGGGTGGACAGGAATCCGCCGCGTCGCCCTTCAATATAAACCTTTCATTATTTTATTATATATATAAAATAATATTATAATATAATATTAATAATATTATATTTTTTTTTCTTCAGCTTTGGTGGGCGTTCTTCTTTGGCTGGCTACAGGTGGCTGGACCAACACAATCCCGACCCCACCATACCCTTTTTCGTATCGAGATATCGCAAAATCACATTAACGAACATTAACAAACATATTGAAAGTTATCACCTTTACGTTCATATGTAGCTTCAAAATTTAGTGTTATTTTCATTTTTGAGATTTATAATTTTTAATGTTTAATAGATGAAATACAAGTTTTAGATATATAAAATGAAAAATAACGTGTAAGTACGATGGTATGAGATCATCTACTCCACTAGGTATTCTGCTAGGTATTCGAACTAATGAAAAATAGTTACACCTCCCCCTAGCAAGTGTTTAAACTCCCATGTTACACATATATATCATTACACCGAATGTTTAAACACAAAAAAGAAATATATAATTTTGACGAATATGAGAGAGAAATACATATAATATTGATTTGGAATACCTAGTGGAATGGAGGATCCCGAGCGAAGTACAATAATTAAATGGTTTTTATTGACATGATAATTTTTTAATTAACTAAATTATAATAGGAGTTAAATCGTAAATAATTTGACAGACCAAAGTGTCAGTTTATAGACGCACATTACCTTAGTATGATAGAATAGATATCTCAGAAGCAACTTAACACATAACACCTATTGGTTTTAGTTCGAAGGACTCAATTTCTTAACACGTACGTTCACTTACTGCGTAAAGTATAATGAAGACATCGGACTTCTTCTTGAGAACCCAAGCGGAGAAATCATCCCCCCTATCGAGCGCCAGGCCGAAGACCGCCGACTGAAATGCGCTGAAGTAAGCCATGATCGCAGTGCTCGTATACTGACAAGGGTACTTATTACCGATGTCCGACTGTACTAAGAACCACGAAGACCAAAACAACGTCCCCGCGAACAACGAGGCCGAACCGAGGGCCCACCTTTCCGTCGATGAGCTGGCGCGCTTGGTATTATTATTAATAATGCCGTTGGGCCCGACCGAGGTAAAGTGAAATAAAGGCATTCCTTTGTAAGAAGCCAACAAGATCGAACCTCCTAGGCACGTCGCTGCCCCGAGGATTTTGGTCACGCTAACCGTCTCCAAACTGTCGGAAAATCAAACAAAAAGGTTCGATTTTTGGGGATATATATTTTTTTGGAAGAAAACTTAAATAACGAACCGAAAGGGAAGGGCCATTAGAAACGTAAGGACGGGAATCATGTTGAGGAAGGCGCAAGAGAACGTCGCCGACGTATATTCTACTCCGAGGAGGAAGAAGAACTGTGGGAGAGATGCCCTAATAATATAGTTGCATCTTAATTAATTTCAAGAATATTAATTAGTATCAATAGGAATCAAATAAGCTTACCCCAGAATAGCACTCAAGAAAAGGTGGAATAATACGCTTAACGTAAGCGCCGGCCTGTTTCTTCTGCACCAGCAGCAACAAAACATTTTCAATCAAATATCATTATTTCGACAATAAAACGTGATTTTCGTTCTATCTTTCCATGATGTAATAAGCCAAACTTAGATGTTACGTTATAAAGATCAAACCTTTCCAAGAAGAATGCTAAAGGAGTCAAGAAAAGCGCAGAAATCGACTGGCGATACGTTATGAACACCAAATGGTTGATACCATCCGAGACAATCTTCTTGAGAAGTATATTACCTATAGCAAAAGCTTGATCTATGGCTAACATTACGAATATAGGATGCCATTTTGAGAAGCTCGCTCCTCATTTCAATCTAGTATATATTGATACTTGCTTCTGCTTGGGTGGTCTAAGAAGAGAAAGGGGAGCTCCTCTATATATAATAACAATGCTTTAATGGGTCATTTCTTCCTCACCATAAATTATTTAAAAACGTGGGAGAATCAATGCAGGAGACAACTAGCATTGGAATTGAAAGGCAATGCAAAGTATCGACCAAGAATAATCTATCATGGTGGTTGGGGTTAAATATATTATCACGTTTTGGTCAATTTTACACTACAATATGCCACCACATGTCGACCAGCATCATATCATAATCTTACTATATCAAAAGGGGCGATGAGTGTTTAACGGCTCTCAAACTTGTCGAATCTAATTCTTGTTTTTTGGCACGAGTATTTATGATCTTATAATATGAAGATAATTGAAAGAGATCAATCAAGTCCTTGTAATACGGTGGTGCTACTGTAATTGGAAAAAGGTTAGTATAAATAGACATGCAATTATCACATTAGAGTAGCTGCTCTCCCAATTTGGTATGTCAATTTTGATGTAATAATTATAATTTAGTCCTTTATGTTTTATTAATTTAATTATATTCCTTAAATTATCTTTTTTTGTTATATTTCAAAACATTCCTTTTAAAATTTAACTCAAATAGTCTATATTAGTGATCAACTTATTAACCGTATAAGATTCTATATTATATTTATTGGGGGACACATTCGAATGTGCTTTAATATACTAGTATACTTAATTAGTTTGTCCACGTTATACTATTATTTTCGAAACGGTTACTACGTGAGTTTCCTCTTTAATATGTAGAAATATATTTCGTAATTTCTACAATCGTCATGTCCACTTAGAGATGATCCGCAACATGTGAATTTAATATATTCCATAATTGTTTCATTATCACTAACTTTTTGGTATATTTGTTAGTCCATCACTCAAAGATTGAATTTAAACTTCAAAATTTTAGGTTATTGGGAAAACCCCGCGCAACGCTATAGTAGTCCACACATGTTGGCTAAGTTCGCTCTGAATCGAATCCGAACATTAAATAATCGGCTAGGGAACGATTTTTATTTCATCGGTGCTATCCTTTTCGCATGTGTTTACCGTCTAAAGTCCACATTGAAAACTTCCTGACATGCTCGAATACTAGCAAGTATATTGGTCGTGCAAGTAGTACAACGGACGAAGTTCACAAGTATTGATCCACGATGACAACTCGATTAATTCTAAGATATTCCTAATTCTACTAAGATTATTTTTCATATTTTTAATAGTGACTTTGATGTATATATGTTGAAATAATAGCGATTTTGACTATTACATAAATTATGAGTAGATATCTTAATTTTTTTAAAATAAATTATTGTACATATTATTTACGAATATGATTCGTTGTACAAATATTACATAGAAGTAAAACAGTACCTATACTTTATGTAATTGGTTTAGACGACTATAAACTGTCACATTTCGTTTGTCATGAATATTCTATTTATCCTTTTTATAATAATTTAATTAATTGAACAATTTTCATATCAATTCTAATTTTCTATTTATTGTACTGGTACCCCTGTCATTATTTTCTTTATATATTTAAAATTTATATCTCATCTTTTTTTTTCCCGAAACGATAGCTTGCATTGATAAACAAAAGTACATGGACTAAATAGCCCAAAGGGTCTCTCCGGTGACATCATTATCCGGTAGAGAACAAATGCTCACATAGGAGCACACACAAAACAAAAGTGACAAAGCCACAGAAAACGAGAAAACCTCAAACTTGAACCAAAGAGCTAGAGAACCTACGACAAAAAAAGGCTATTAAGCCAAATCCACAATACTCTACACTTTCTTTGTCCAACGATCGAAGCCCTCGTCTTCATCGGAAGGGGCTCCCACAAGGGGAGAAAAGACTCCACAAAGGGAGAAAAGAGCTCCCGACCCAATAGCCGAGAGAGAGAGACTAAAGAGAGAGAGAGAGACTAAAAAATAAAAAAATAAAAAAGAACAAATCCAGCTCCCCAACCTCCGGAGGAGGAAGGCCAAGGCGGAGGTTGGGGGAGGAGGAAGGCCAAAGAGAGAGACTAAAATTAAAATACTATTAAGTAAACTATATTTTAAGCACAAACATAAAGTACATGTTATTAGTATATAGCGAGGTATTACTATTAATAAATTATTAAATATTAAAAGTAAGATTATTAATAAAATTTAATTTATTTCCTTAGTTTAAAGCTTATCCTCGAATAATGTTTAGTAAATTAATTGGGACGGGCCAAGGTAATAGTTATAATATTTTTCGAATACAACCAAATAAATGTTCAGTTCAGCCCAGCAAGAGTTCAATTTAGGGTTCTTTTCTAATCTTCCTCGACACGAATCATCATCTAAATAAAGAAAAAATATATCAATTTCGACCCCTCTCTGATTCCATTGCTGGACGTGAAGCTGTTGTCTGTTGGTAAAGGAGCGATGTTCGGAAGCAATCGTAAGATGGCTCTTCTTTTGCTAATTTTGTTAGCTGATATTGCCTTTTATAATTTGCCTAGGGTTACTTCTGGTAGAAATTCCCAATTGTTTCCGTTTCTTGGATATTGGAATGTATCGTTTTTGCTTCTTCAAATCGATGTTGCCTTTGTGTGCTAACTTCTCTGTGCTATTTTTGCAGCTTTTGGGCAATCATCCAGTAGTCCCTTTGGATCTCCATCGGTTTTTGGGCAGAATAACAATGCAAGTAACAATCCGTTTGCTCCTAAACCGTTTGGTAGTACGAGCACTTTTGGTTCTCAAACTGGGAGCTCCATATTCGGTGGTAATTCCACTGGCGTATTTGGAGCTCAATCTTCTCCTTTAGGCTCAACTTCTGTTTTTGGAGCTTCCTCTTCGCCTGCTTTTGGAAGTTCAACGCCTGCATTCGGTGCTTCCACAACTTCCGCCTTTGGCAGCACATCTTCTGCATTCGGTAATAATTGCATTTTTTTAAAGTTATTGCTTCCGTTAATAGTGGTCTTGATCTTGAGGTGCATTTAGTTTGACATGAGTCTTATTTTGTTCTTCTACTGAACTGCTGGTAAACGCAGGTTCGTCAGCGTTTGGCCAAAAGCCTGCTTTTGGTGGATTTGGAGCTAATAATACCCCTCAAGCAAGCCCATTTGGCAGCTCGTTTCAGCAATCGCAACCAGCATTTGGTAGCAGTCTGTTTGGTTCGTCAACTCCTTTGGGTGGGCAGAGTCAATCTGTTTTCGGTTCATCAAGCACCCCTGCGTTTGGTGCGGCAAGCACACCAGCGTTTGGGGGTACCAGCACTTCTGCCTTTGGTGCCTCATCAAGCCCTGCATTTGGTAGCGGGGGCAGTGTGTTTGGTGCATCAAGCTCTCCTTTTGGATCAACCACTCCAGCATTTGGTGCTTCTTCGCCAGCATTCGGTGCTTCTACTCCATTGTTTGGTGCCACAAGTAGTCCTGCATTTGGTGCCACTAGTACTCCTGCTTTCGGTACCTCGAGTACGCCTGCTTTTGGTGCCTCAAGCACACCTGCATTTGGTGCTTCAAGTGCTCCTTCTTTTGGCTTTGGATCGTCTACTCCTGCTTTTGGCCAGTCGGCTTCTGCATTTGGAAGCAGCCCTTTTGGCACGGCACCTTTTGGAGGTCAAAGTTCGTCATTTGGTACGTTGCTGCGTATCTTTGGACTCCCAAATAGTGCTCGATGAGGAAATTAATCATTTTTCTGGCTGTTATGTCCGTCAGACTTTAAAGTTATTCAAAGAAGAATTTGCTCAAAGGAACAGTTATAACCTCAAATTAAAGGCAAATGTAAACTACAATAGATTATTGTAGAGACAGATATGTATTGCAAAAATATCTCCTATATTGACTTCATCCAAATTTCTTTATGTGAGTAATTATTGTTTCGTCGGGATTGCCTTGTAGTTTATGACTCTTACGTTTTCTTGATCCTGTTGCAGGTACGCAAACTACAACTCCCAGCTTTGGTGGCCAGCCCCCTTTTGGAGGACAACGAGGTGGTAGTAGGGTTGCTCCTTACTCATCAACGCCTGAGGTAGATGGGGGTACCGGCACTCAGCCGGCTGGTAAACTTGAATCTATCTCAGCTATGGCAGTTTACAAGGAAAAAAGCCATGAGGAACTAAGGTGGGAGGATTACCAGTCGGGAGATAAAGGTTTGCTTATCGATCACTTTTCTTGATACAATGCAAATGCATACAAAGCAATTTTGTGATACATATTACTAAGAGCTTTTTCTCGTTAATTTCAGGTGGGCCTGCTCCTGCCGTTGGATTTGGTAGTTCAACCTTTGGTTCCACCCCTACCCCTGCATTTGGTCAATCTCAATCCGCATCCGCAAATCCCTTTTCTTCAACCACTGCAGTCAATCCATTTGCGCAGAAAACGCCTGTATTAAACACGGGCTTTGGATCTACGACCACCTCAGCATTTGGCTCTTCACCCTTTGGATCGACCACAGCTAGCCCTTTTGGTTCAACACCATCATCGACACCCTCCTTCTTTAGTGCGTCTACTTCACCTTCGATTTTCAGCTCAAGCTCATCTGCTTTTGGATCACCTTCTCTTTTTGGCCCATCGTCTTCACAACAGACTACATCTCTATTTGGTAGTGCTTCAGCATTTGGAAACACACAATCTTCCCCGTTGTTTCAGTCTACGACACCTACTTTGGCGCAGACCAGTTCTTTTGGACAAGCATCTTCTCCTTTCGGCCAAACAACGCCCACACCTGGGTTCACTCAGTCTAGTTTATTTAATACACCCTCTAGTGGATTTGGTGGCAATATTTTCTCAATTTCATCACAAAGCAACACCGGTTCGCTTGGTTTTGGCCCAACAACAGTATGTATCATGAACTGATCTCCTATGTTTTGTATTTACGTTCTCCAATTTATGATTTGATTGTGAAGTCAATAAACCTCTAGTTGGATATATATTTAAATGGTTATATGGCGCTTTATCTGATGGGCTTTATGTAATGAAGAACATGAACGTTATTCATTAGTTTGCTTGTTCAAATTGCCATTGTTGTAATTTGATCTCTAGCTGAGTCCTCATATAGATTATAAGGGTGATGGTATTTATGGATTCACTTTAAGCATCGTAATCGCAATTATCCTATTTATTATCATTGATTACTTTTGAATTCCCTTATATGGAAACTATTGTGGCTTTCTTTGAAGCCTTCTCTTACCACCCCATTTCAACCGGCTCAACAATCTCAGAGTTCTGGTGGCTTCGGTTTCAGCACCTTTGGCCAGTCACAACCAGGTAACTCCTCGATCGGCTTTATTGTACTTTGGTGCCTATACTATTTTTCTCTATTTTTAGTTTGCTCAGACGTTCTTCTTTTGTGTTTTTTGGCATAGCTTTTGCAACTGGGTTTGGTGGCACCCCTGGAATGTTTGGTAGTGTTGGAATTGGACAACCGTATGCCTCTTGCTTTTATTTCTTTTTCTTTCAGTCATCCATTTCTATAATGTGTCTAAATTTCGACGTCTCCGAATGGTTTTGCATTTCAAATTTCAGGTCTGGTACACAGGGCTCTGTGACAACACAGGCGGCTCAAATCAAATTACAAACCCTTTTGGGAGTATGCCAGCTATGCCCCAGATATCTATCAGTCGCACTGGCACTTCTCCTTCTGTGCAGTATGGAATTTCTAGCTTGCCAGTGAGTCCTCATACTTGTTATTAATCTTTCATCTATTTTTTTCTAGTTTAGGTCAGCAATGCTTATAATGTTTCTTAAGTTGCTTTATTACCTTGGAAATCATGTGTTTCATTTTTTGTCCAGGTTGTAGAAAAGCCTGCTCCCATCAGGATCTCATCTCTTTTGACATCTCGACACCTTTCTCAGAGGCGCCTAAGGGCACCTTTGAGGAAATATAATCCCAAAACTGATGGTCCAAAGGTGATGTCAACATTTTATGTGATGGTTGTCTTTTATTACCACTAGCCTATCTGTGGCGTTGTATAACAAGTCATTGTTGCTGTCGTTTTCTTCAACAGGTTCCCTTTTTTGGTGATGTAGAAGAGACGCTAGGTACACCTAAAGCAGATGCTCTCTTTGTTCCCCGGGAGAATCCAAGAGCATTAGTAATCCGACCAATGGAACAGTGGCCTTCAAAACCGAGTTTGGAGAAATCGACCCCATCGAATGGTACACCTACACCTGTTCACGAGAATGGTAGGTATTAAGTTTATGTTTTACTTGTGAGTCTTTGAACCCCTATTACTCGCTGACTCCTTATATGATTGTTAATCAGGTAAACACAAGGAAGATGCTTCAACGAATGGGGATGGCACCAATGATGGAAACAGTAAGTATTGTCTGACTTTTCGCTAAATGGCCATGCTTAGTAATTGATGCTGTTTCTTAAATTCAGTTAAGCTGACAAAAGTAGCATCCTAAGACATACTAGAATCTTATTTACCATCACCCATCTCCATAATAAGCAAATTTCTTTATCGCTCTTTCGTAAACTTTGCACTGCTCCCAACCTTGTATTCAAACACAAATCATCTTTTTATGTGCTGCAGATATCTTGACGAAAAAAACAGTAGGAAATGACTTGCGTAATAAAGAACAAGCTGACGCAGCAAAAGCTAACAACCAAAAGGCAACAAATGGGGCCCACGACGCTTCCCCTCCAGAGAAGGGAGATTCTTACATCACACTGACAGGTCACCGTGCCGGCGAAGCAGCAATTGTGTACGAACACGGCGCCAACATCGAAGCACTGATGCCCAAACTACGCCACTCAGACTACTACACTGAGCCACGCATCCAAGAACTAGCTGCCAAGGAACGAGCCAGCCCAGGCTATTGCAGGCACGTAAAGGACTTTGTTGTAGGGAGACAAGGCTATGGCTGTATCAAGTTCTTCGGTGAGACTGATGTAAGAAGGCTCGACTTGGAATCGCTTGTTCAGTTCAACAATCGCGAAGTTACGGTGTATATGGATGAGAGCAAGAAACCTCCCATAGGACAAGGACTAAATAAACCCGCCGAGGTTACACTTTTAAACGTAAAGTGCTTCGATAAGAAAACTGGTCAGCAGTATACGGAGGGACCAAGAATAGAGAAGTACAGAGAGATGCTTAGAAGGAAAGCCGAGGAGCAAGGGGCTGAGTTTGTTTCTTACGATGCTGTGAAAGGCGAATGGAAATTTAAGGTTGATCATTTCAGTGCTTATAAGCTCGAGGAAGAACACGAACTTGTCGAAAAGGTGAGGAGTTTCTAACAGCGTTGAAGTGTTTCAGGAAGATTGTGGGTTGGAATTGAATGTTTTGTGAAATAGGAAAGTGGTACTACTGTTGTGATTTGAGAAATGCTCGTTATGTATAAGTCATTTTGCAGTGTTCTTTGCTTTTGTTGGTATTTCTGGTGGCATGTGTATTTTTTTTCTTCGACTTTGATGTTATTATATTAAGTATTTGCTACTCTGTTTGTTTTAATGTTACTTTTGTTGAATGTTTGTTTTGGTAAGGAATCATTTTAGTAAAGAAAGTAGTTCATGTTTTTGCATGGAGGTTAAAATGTAGTTTTTGTCACTAGATATAAAAAGGAGTTTAGGCAAAAAAATTTGACTTCGGTTTTTTGAGATGTGATCGAAAAATTTACACACTAAAGATGTAGTAACTTAATCCGAATGGACTCGGTGTGTATAGATCATAAAAATATATTGAAATTAATGCATCTAATTCAATCGAGCAAAATTGGATTTAACCGTTTCGAAGTTTAATTGTCCGATCATGCATAGAATTACGAAGAGAGATAAATGGATTAAATCTCGGACATCATCACTTCGACAATAGACACAAACCACTATTTATTTTCAGTTGATTATGACCTCAACTTGCACGACGCATCTGATTGAATTGAACGTAGACAGACAACTATACAATAAATATAGTATATAAAATATATTATATAATTAAAGAAGGGGCCCTTGGTTTCACATGTTCAAAAGTGCTTCCTACAAAAATACAAAATCAAGAGAGCCCCTTATTGACTTTCAGTAATTTTGTCTTTTGATTATCGTTACATATGCGTGTATGTATGTTGGTAAAGTATGTCATACTATCATGCATCGTAACATCTGTAAACTAATCTTAATATGCTTAATATATATATATATATATATATAGAGAGAGAGAGAGAGAGAGTAAATAAACAAATAAAAGAGCCAATGATGGAGACAGTGCATTATTATTTGTCGAGTTTCATACCAATCATTCAGCTCTAATTATAGAATTTCCTGAATTTTACGCCAGAAGCACATAAAGCAATATGTGACATTATTTATTTATTTATTAGTCAATTTTCCCAGCATACCTACTAAAACCCGATACTCCCGTGATATTGCAGATAATACAAGCCTTATTTATTTTATTTGTCTATTAACAACTTGCCTTTATATAACAAACCTCTTAAAAATCGCATTATCACCTGGAAAATAACAAGGCAAGTTTCATTCAATGCAAAGAAGATCATCATCACCATGTCCGAAGATCCCTCTGATATACTTGAGTTTCACATCAATGGCCAGCAAACATTCTTCATTTCTCAGGTGAGTTTAGAACCAATTTCATGTCAGAATCAAATTCTTGACTGCCATTGATTGTAAAGTTTGCATCTTTCTTTTCTGCAGAGGGTCGCCTCCAAGTACTCATCTAAGCTGCGAAAATTAATCAAGCGAATCAAGAATTCAAGAACAATCGAGATTGACGATTTCCCAGGCGGCGCCGAGGGTTTCGAGCTCGTTTCAAGATTCTGGTACGGCGGCGGCGGCGGCGTCGACATCACCGTCTCGAACGTCGCCGTCCTCCATTGCTGCGCCGCGTTTCTTGAGATGGACGAAAGGTCTTCGAAAGTCAATCTCTTGCATCAGACCGAAGTGTTTCTTGAAGGGATCTTCTATTGGTCGTGGAGCGACATCCTCACTTGCCTCAAGAACTGCGAGCCCTTATATTCGTTTGCAGAGTCATCTTCCCTCGTTGAGAAGCTTATGGCTTCTCTCATTACCAAGATTTCCCAGAACTCAGATGTTAATTTCCTCTCAGTTTCATCTTCGCCGTCGTCTTCTTCCCCAGGGACAGCAACCTCATCGTGTAATAACAACAACAACAACGATAATGTCCCATCGCCGAGCAGAAAATCTCAAGCTTGGTGGTTTCAAGACATGGCAGCGTTGAGCCCAACTACAGTAGAGAAGTTCTTGAGGTCTTTAGGAGCTTATGGAAGCGAAAATGACAATCTAATCCTCACGAGGTTTCTACTTCACTACCTTAAAGTTCACCCTCACTCTAAAGGAATCAAGAATTGTTCAAGAGATCATTGCTACGCCGGCCTAGCCGAGACTGCAATTCACGGGGTGGTTTCGAATTCGACCAATAATGGATTTTCTTGCAGAGGGCTGCTATGGATTCTTAAGATCGTATCTGCTTTTGGGATTAGCAGAGAGAGTAAGATGTCTATTGAGATGGTAATAGCGAAGTTGCTCGACCAAGCAACCTTGGACGATCTGCTAGTGTCTGGTGATTATGGAGATGTAGGATGCTATGATGTGAACCTCGTACTTAGGTTGATCAGATTGTTCGTTCATTACAACGATAAGCTTTCGCTGCAGAAGATGAAAAGGGTCGGGCTTTTGATCGATATGTACTTGGTTGAGATAGGGCCCGACCCGAGCCTTAAGCTATCGAAGTTCCTAGGTGTCGCCGAGGGTTTGCCAGATTGCGCGAGGGATTCGTACGATGGAGTTTACAGAGCGATTGACATATATCTTCAGGTGAGAGTTTATAGAGTTCTGTTTCCATTACAAGTTTGTGTTTCTTGATGGCCTTTTTTCTTTTTCCTTACATGATTGTCCCCATATTTCTCTCATCATCATCCTCTTTGGTTGGTTCATATGGTAGTGTTTGTTGTAATGGGTTGGAAGGGACAACAGCTCAGAAAAGCTAAAAAACAATGATAAAGACGAAGACTTTGACTTGAAACTGCAGCGTGTTCTTGAAAGTTCAAATCTTTTTCAAATGGGCAGTTTGATTCCAGTGTGTCCATATGAAAAATGGTGCACACATCATATATTCTTTTCTTTCTAAATAAAATACTATTCCATTTCTTAACATTATGCGGATAGGATAATTGTCTGAGAATGCAGCATGTTTGTCTCTAACCTGTGTCTGCTTTGTGAACTGTACATTGATTAGCTCACACAGAATCTTGACAGGCTGATTATTATATTTAATCAGCGGCCAACATATCATTCAAACGCCAGCTTTCTAATAATAAACAAAGATTATTCAGAATCATATGGAATCTTGAATTAATAATGAGCTCTTCTTTTTGCAGTCTCATCCATCCCTTCCCATGCAAGAAAGATCAAGATTGTGCAGATGTATCAACTTTGAAAAGCTAAGCTTAGAGGCATGCAAAGACCTTGCAAAGAACCCTAAAATACCCCCTCGAGTATCAGTTCAAGCTCTATCTTCTCAGCACAAGCTCAACTGTAAAGAGAATGCAGAAGAAGGATATGACCATATCGTCCCTAGCCCGCGACGCAGAAGCAAGAAAATCACTAGCGATAACCATCGTATGGAAATGGTTCTGTACAAAGAACGTAATGACGATAAGGAAAAGCGGGGCGACGAGGACTTATTGCCTGAAGATCTGAAGATGAACTTAGAGGGCATGCAATGGAGAGTCGTTGAGTTGGAGAAGGTTTGCAGAGAGATGAAGGGCCATATTGCGAAAATAAACAGAGTCGCGCCTCATTACAACAGGGCGTTGCCGAGATTGTGCTGAACAAAATTAAAGAAATGCTTTTTCTTTCTTACGTCGTGTTCTTACATTACATGTTTCTAGTGTGTATGTGTGTGTGCTTCTTGGAAGCTGTATGTTGCTTCCATTGGAGAGGAGATTGCGATGTCACCTGTAAATGATTTGGATTTCGACTGAAAATAAAGATAGCAGATTTGGGAATCGTTACATATGTATACTGTGTACAAGAAAATTCATCTGATTGATGTTCGATCGACGACACGGAAAATCGGACCATGGTTCACAGAAAGCAGACTCGAGTAAGAACCCGAAGAACTATCTACGAAACCACTGTGCCATTTGATTCTGTAAGAACCAAAGGGAAATGATGAGACATCGAGCATCGAAAAACAGAACCCTTGTCTGTTTTCATTTAAGTCGAATTTTGCGTATTCGTTCGCCATCAAACTGTCTCTGCCTTCAACTCTGCAACGAGCCCCACTTATCTTTGAAGAACTTATGTGTCTCAGAAGTTTCTCGTTAAGGTGAATAGTATCGGTTATTTCTTGTTCTTTCTCCTTTGCATTAGCCTTTGAATTCGGTTCTGCATTTTCGATCGTCGAAGCTTCACAGTGAAGAATGCAGTGGACTTTGATCCCAGGGACTAACATATCATTTGGTAGGTTTCTCAATTGAAGACACATGGTTAGAGAAAGGTGGGACCCACAAGAAATGGATGAACCTTCGACGGGTCGACCCTCTTCGTTCATCAAGAAAAGTTCAGCCGAAGCACTGGGCCTGAAAAACACAGAGCAATAGTGTAAACTTACTGAAATAACAAGAAGCACAAAAAGTAGATAATTGATAATGTTTTTAGGCTTTCGACATACTCCTAAGATTCTAATGAGTTTGTTCAGAATTACCTCACTCTAAAGAAGCGATTGGGCGTTCTGAATGGGATCAACGTACATTTCGAGATAACATTCGACAACAGCTGCAAACAGTCGTTGACTATTTGACTTACTGATTCGCCATTATGCTCTGTGCTCATTGCAAGGTTATGCAATCTATAAATCTCCCCAACAGCGTAGTCACAAAGCTTGTTTAACATTCTCGACTCATGAGAGTCGCAGGAAATACGAGTCTCAAGCTGTGGCGATGAACCGCCCTTGAGAGTTTTAAAGGAGTTAAGAAGGATAAGAACCTTTTTCTGCGTTTCGCACCTCAAACGTCCAAACAGATCTTCAATTAGAGACACTTGGGAAGGCTCCTTCGAACTTTCATGTTTGGCTTTTATAGACATTTCGGGACTACACAACTCCATAACTGAAAAGGCAAAACCGAAAGTAAAAGCCATGAGTGAGCAGCTCAAGGCAAGTGATGAAAGACACCCCATGCTTTGTTTGTCCATGCCCGTAAACGACATCATAAGTAAATCCAATTCTCGAGCTACGTTCTTCATCTGGCATGATATTTCCAGTGAAGAGTAAGCTAAGGAGTCGAATGCCCGAGGTCTGGTACATGGATGCATAGCACCTCTACTTAATTGCTGCTCAACATTCAAAGTGATATTTTGAATAGTATCAGATGTATATAGTAGATTCATCGCATCATATGCAGTTTTCAGAGCCTCGATCCTGACCGTTAAAAACCATCTCTGGAACCTGAACGTGTGATGTGTATCAGATGAAGAAAGAATCTGTTCTGCAGAAATAATTCCATTACAGGCACCAAGTAATCTGTCTCTGAAATTCCCATGCTTGGTCTTCGAGGACATGGCTTCAATTTCAACAGCCATATGCTTAGAATTAATGAAAGGCATGCATCGATTGGACAATTGAATTCGTTTCTCTGAGGATGAGAAAATTGCCAAGCTTTTTAACCAGAAGGAACACGACGAAGAATCAAAAGCTGCAGTTAGCTGTTCGAATATAAAAGCAGCAGTAGACCATGCTCCATGGCGCATAGCAGATATTCCAATTTTATAAGAGAGCCAGTGATTTCTTTCTCCTAATAACGTCTTTGCCGAATCGAGGGCAGAATTATCAGATTGGAGAATGAGATCGGCAGAAGACTCACTTGACTTCTCATAAAGTGATGCAGAATCTGCATTTACTAGCAGCATGCTGACATTGACTTCATGCAGCAAAAGAGCATAAGTCACGCCAGTGTAATTACCAAAATAGCTACCGCACTGACGTATTTTCTCTGCGTTTACTTTGAATCCTTCCAAAAAACTGCAGTTTTCATCATCATTTCCTTCAAAATTTCGCAAGCAAGCTACCATTATTTTACATAAATAGAACATGACTTTTGATAATAAGGACTTCTTTACATCCTTTGTATTCTCCAAGCTAATATCTTTGTCAAGCATCTTCACCAAGTTATCTATAAATAAGAACACTTGATTCAACACTAGGGAAATGAGATATGGATGTTTTCCCACAGTGTTAAGTAAAATGCTGAGCAAGGCTTTAATCTTTAGCTCAGAAGATGAATCAAACTGAACCTCTGTGTTTTGTGTCACCAGAAATAAGATTCGGTCAAAAACAAAAGAGACCAACTGTAATGCCAGAGCTGAAGCTGTTTCGCTAGATATCACATCAGCTCGTCCAAATAATTTACCAAAGAGATCTGTCAAAACACTGACAACCATAACTGTGTATGAAGTATTAGGTAAGAATTCCATGCTTTTAACAACCATTAAGAGCCGAGATATCAGAGAGCAAGGTATGGTTGGGATAGTAATGGAAAGGATCTGCATCAAAGACACCGTTAATCAGCTACGTGTTTTCGCACGAGTCACGAATGATGAATAAGAAGTGCAGATATATACCTTGTGCAAGACGCTTAAAGCATTGATATGAAGTGGCTGAGATTCGGATCTTTCGAGCAGGGCAAATAACTTATGGACTAAATTCATATTTGCTGAATAAATACAAACTCCTCTTGGTAAGAGCAAGTGGTGGCATTTCAAGGATGTGACTTGCAAGTGGAGAGATCGGTCTTCTGTTAGAAAAGAAGAAAGCAACTCTACCTGCATTAAAAAGCAGAGAAGTCTATCTCAAAGTTCGAGTAAATAAATGTATTCTTTGGCAAACAACTTAAAAATGGTGGAGCTCGAATCATTAGGATATGAACCTGAATAGGGATTAGAAGAGTCCATCTAGAAGCAATTCTGGAAAGTGACATTAGCATCGCAGCTGAGAGTTCATCGTCTGAAGGATTCATCAGAAGCTTCGAACCTATCTATAAAAGTACTTCTCAGAATCGTAGCATAACAAGTATCTAATCTAAACAAAGTCCACCAATGTGAATAAAGTTTGTAGCTTAATGAACATATTCCGGGAAGTATATAGTATAGGAGATCCATTTTTACATAATGATGCTTTTAAACTTTCATAACATCGTACATATTCTCTTGCAAACTATTCTATATTGAGTTTTCTTGTCAAGCTGAATAGTGGGGTATATATATCTAAAAAATGGAGTGGGATATCAAATTAAAAAACCTACTAGATATGCATGCAAAGAACAACGATAAGCAAGCTGGTGACCTTATATGCCTTATCAGCAAGTGGAAACGAGCACGACAATTTCGAAAATACCCTTGCTCCAGCCAACTTCACCTCCTTTGACGTATCAGCTGATAACAACATTGAACTTAACAACTCCAAGAAAACATACGGGAAATCTTCAGTTAATTCACATAAGCAGCCTGCGGAAAATAGAGCAGCCTTCACCTGCAAAAAATGTGACAGCAATTTTTTATAATACAAGACAGTCTGCCTAATCCATCACGTAAGAGAAAACTTAAGATAAAAAATCTACCACACCTACATTTTTTGCATTTCCATGATCATTAAACACAGAGAAATCCAACAAAAGCAATAAAAACTTATGGGATCTTCTCACCTCAGCGTCATCACCCGACACAATACTCGACAACAAAATATATCTCACGTCAGGGCAATCGCACCCAAACTCTGCCCAGCAACCGAATAAAACAAGCGCCATAGCTCGTTCCTCAACATCTCCATGGTCTAACACTTCCTTAACTCTCCTCAACAACTCCAAGTAGTTCTCGATTTTACTCTTGCTAAGAACACCCTCCACACCACTTCTTTTTCGACTCTTTCTGATCTTCAAAAAACACCTGACTACACAGTTTTTTATCTCCTTATTCACTAACCTAAACGCATCGGCCAGGCGCAGGAATATCGAGTTAAGGAATAGCTTATCTTCGCCGGGGGTTAAGCCATAAATTTTGTGTTCGGGAAACGTAATGTCAGGCGATCGATTCCATCGCTCGATGTGGTCGCTGATTTCGGTTATAGCTTCGAGGGACTTGCCTGGTAACACTAAAAATTTCAATCCAGGGAAAGATACGACATAACAACGAGCATTTATCATCTAAATCAACACCTAAAACCGGCGAAATAGTGCAAAAAAAAAAAGATCAAAATTCTACTTAAAAGGCATCCATTCGAATTCCAAAGAATTCATTACATAATCGAAAAGGGACCTTCTATCATATAAACTTCTTCATCCTGCCGATAAAAAGGCATTGTTTTTTTCTCCATTCTGATCCACTTCAGAGATTAGAACCAATATATTTGACATTACCCTATAGAGCAAGCTTTTTCGAAGTATGCTGAGAAACATCGTATAGCTAGCTAATCAAGGTCGATAATCATAATACCTGGCTTTTTGGAGCGAAGGGTTTTCTCTAGCTTAACGCTCCACTCCATGCCTGAAGCAGCTGCTGTTTTCTCCATTACCGAATCCAGCGCTATGATAAAAACCTGAAACTGCGAACCTAAACCCTTTCACTACATATATTCAACAATCTACAGTATACCAAGTATTCTTTTTCCTTTTTCTTTTTTTTTTTTTTTCATTTTTATCGTTCTACATATATAGTGTTACGTTTTCTCTATTATTGTAGAGAAAGGTAATTTTAATTTATCCGATAAGATATGGGTTAGTTAGACAATTGGGCCTATGAAAATAAAAAACCCCAAATAGAATAAATTGAAAATGGCCCAAAACCCCAAACATGGATGGGATAAGTCGTAAGACGTCACCACATGTCAGCCAACATAAGCTATATCGAAGTCCACATTGAGAAACCTTCTCGTTTGTTTCTTCTCGAGGTATCCTTATCTAACAAGACGAGTAAACGCAAGTTTTTTTTGTTTCCTTTTACTCACTTGTAATTTTAGATAAATGTTTTTTGCTATTTATTCACTTGTAATTTCTTTCTTATTTATAAAATCAACAATGGGTAAACAAAAAACACGGTATATATAGCTAAGAAAAAGAACCACCATGTGCTTTGTCAACTAAGTACACGCTTCATTTGACTTCACAAGTAACACGGTATAGCTAAATAAAAGCTAATAAAAAAAAAAAAGAATGTCTTTATAACAAGAACTTCTCACATGCAATGCAATAAAAGCACCCTTTTATGATAGCATATAGTTGACATAGATGGGACTATGCTCATTCCACAGGAAAGACTTTCTGGTACGACGACAAATTAAAATACATTCACATAAAAATATTCATTCAGAATAATAGAATCCCTGTTATGCCCTCATTCACAACAATAATACAAAACAGACTATACATTTACATGCTTAGCAACCATTTAGATAGGGAAACGAAGGGAACGTACTAATCGAACATATACTAGTGTATTCCTTTGTTCATCCCGAATATATGTACCTCTCCGAAAAATATGCTTCCTACAAGATTAAAAGAACCAACAAAAAAAGAAAACGATAGATAGGGAAGCGAAGGGAACGTACTAATCAAGGGCGGTTTTGATTATCCAGCTCATAGGCTTGGGAAGGCCGTCGAGGATAGGCCGAGCAATAGCTGCTGCAGAAAGACCTTGAAAATCTGGCTTCAAACTCCACTTAGACGTCGCCCACATAGAAGACAGCAAACCGTTGTTGCCACCATTCGAATCTTGAAAAAGAGGCGTGCTCGACGATTTCCTCACTCCATTGGATAGTTGTGTAGGATACGAATCGCCGAAACTCAGAGGAATAGCTGTGCTAGGATTTGGCACGTTTACTTCACCAACTGCTCGGTTGGCTGACTTGGGCCTGAGGGCCAATGGTTTGCCTGTGATTGCTGAAACTTGAGAAGGGTTGCCACTGCTTTCTTTCTTCAAAAGCTTCTCTGGGCTATGAAAACCATTTGCTGCGCTTTTCGATTTACGATGATGACTGAGAGGTATGAGGTCAGAATTGGGAAGAGGCACTTCTTCTGAATGGCGAGGATTTTCTTTACGGTAGTAAACAGACATTTCGCAGCCCTCCGAAGAAGCTTTTGGTTTTTCGGGCTTAATGCAGTAATAGCCTCGAAGGCTGTTCATTGCTGGGGTGATCTTACGCTGCGAGGAAGGCGATCTCAGCTTCAGCGACTGAAGAGAATCCATAATGTCAGAATGCCTGCGATTGATCTCTGTGCTGCTGCTTTGCCTGCGGGTTTATTCAAATATTGATGATGTGAGTGTTGCGAGCATTTGGTGCATGAAGAAATCACATTACTCGTCCCAGTTTAGGGAATAACATTAACAAACAAAAAAAAAACAGTAAGAACATGTGCCTAGGATCATAGCAATGGAAAATCGGTATATTTGAGTTTGGCATTTGGAAAATGATCAGATACTAAACATTGCAAGATGAACGAAAAAATCCCTTGAGCGTAGTAATCTAACAAATCCATCAATCAGATCATAAAACTCGTATGCTTCACAGAGCCCACCCAAGAATATCCAACTAGCAGCCATGGTCACAAAAAGACAAGCAAAAAACGGATAGGAAAAATCATTTTGACGCCAAAATCCCAAGCATTCAACTGTCTACTGTCAGAACCCATCAAAAATTAAAGGAAGCGCCAAATGAAGTAAAGCTGCATCATGATGAGTAAATTGTCGAAGAGCGAATTTCCGAGCAGCATTCAATAGACAATATGGTCCATCACTAATTAAGAGTAAAATAAGGATCACCATAAAAGAAAAAAGAAAAAAACCTTGTACCATTTAGGATTTTCCTCTCCATTTGACAAGATCGGAGAAGGCGGGTGCCTCCCAGGCAACGGAATTTGCAGCGCCTTAAGAGCAAACATTTGTAGATCTGTCACCAAACCATTTAACCTCTTGATATCTGCCACCTAAAACATCCCAAAAAAATCATGTAAAACACACTCATATAATATACATGACTGTGTCAACTAACGGAAAGTCGAAACTGATGAACCAACATTCACAAAATCGAAAGCATCCATGTTATCATTCAAACCTATCATTCGATCGCAAACGTATGCTCGTATGCTGGAAGATATTGATAAATATACCAATTTTAGGAATAGATACAAAAAAAAAACCCCATGAATAAGCACCTACCACAAACACAAAATCTACAAACAAACAAAATGGAAAGAGCGATAACCTCGACCCCGTATTTGATTGCAACGCCAGCTAGTGTATCGAATTTGGTGACAGTATGGTATATGTAATTGACGCCACCACCATTAGCGCCGACGCCGACAGCTGATGGCGGAGCTGAAACTTGCGCCGATCTCGACTTTGACGATGACTTCTCCTTATCTTCTTCTTGTTCTTCTCCAACTCCATTACCATTAGGGAACAAAAACCCATCTCTCGCCATCTTCTCTTCAGCAGCAAAATGAAAAACAAAAAGTGAACGCCAGATAGCAAACGCTGCAGAACAATCAGAGGCGAAATACAATTCTGTTCGATATGTTTGCGACTTGCGAGTATCAATTCAACGATTCAAGAAACAAGCTTGGGGAGGTGTTCAGATCTGCTTGTGGGGGACAAGACAAGTATATATACTGCTGAGCTCTTTTTTCTTTATTATTTTATAAATTTTTATCGGGTCGAAATAAGATATTTTTCATATTTTATTTGTTTTAAGCAATTTAGTCTTATATTTTTAACGTTGAAGCAAAGACGACAAACGGTTCATCTCGCATGCGGCATTTGGAGTTTTGTACCCAAAGAAATGATTTTAAAGCTATACTAGCAATATTTATATTCTGAAAATATGATTTACATCTTGATTTAAGAGTCAAAAGTCAACATATTATTGCTTTGATTTTAAAACAATTGAGGTTTTTTTGTCCTTTTACGCTCCCACCGACAGCTTTACGCGTCGAGAACTTGCGATTCTATTCGCAACCACAAACATAACGAGCCTCCTCTTTTTCATTTATTTATTATATTTCATCTTTTATAAGAAAGGAAAACTATCATCATTGCATTTATTTTATCCCTTGCCCTCTCACATTACCACGGTGTACTTTATAGAACACTCGATTTATAGAACACTCGAGCGTGCTATAATATATATGTATTTCATGTTAATCTTAGCAAATAATAAAGTGGTAAAATAATAATTAATTAAATGTAGTGATTTGTTTCTCTTTAATTTTATTTTTGGATTAATTAATTTTATAGTCCTTTATATATGAGATTGTGGCGATTCGGGACACCTTAATTAAGCGGAACATTTTTAGTCCTCTAAGTTTAATAAAAAGAGCAATTTAAAAATAATTTAGTCGGAATTTACACGTGTGCTCCGGAATTGCTGATTTGGACCCAATTTTTTCGCTATATCCAACTTTACGCCACTTAGGTAAAGAAAAAATTTAAAACAATTATAGTTAAAAAAAAATAACAACTAAATACTAAATAATTAACAATAATTATTAAATAAAAAAACCTATCAAATGAGGTGAGCGATTACAAGAAATGAAGAAAAATAAACCAAAAATCGCTCACCTTGGAATCTCAATATGTAATCGACAACTAGGATTCTTTTTCGTCCATAAAGTTCTCAATCTTGCGAGACTGCTACAATGACATACAAGCCACTTTGGATAGAAGATTGAGACATATCCACACATAAACCCTAAAATTATGATGGTAATGAAAATGGGGTTGTGAGAACAAGGATGTACTCTTTACCGATGTGAATGACTTGATTTGTTTGGGTTATAAGATCGATTCGGACTAGGGGTGGTTCGGTACGATATATCGTACCGAAACTGTGATACCGTATACCGTACCGAAATTTCGGTATCGAAAAAAATCATACCAATCCATACCAAAAATTTCGGTATAGCTTACATTTCGATACGGTATCATACCGAAATTTCGGTATGGTATCAGTATCATACCTTCTATACCATTCACACCTATGGTTTTTTACCATGCGTGTCTTGTAACTCGTTAATTCGTTGTTTCGAATTTTTAGTCAATTCAAACTCCTTAGGTCCCATATTTTTTCAAATAAAAAGACTTTTAATTCATAAAATAGCCTTAAATAATCTTAGAAAGTTGGGTATAGTTAATAATTTATGGGTTAAATAAATTTATGAATATCCTTATAGCATTTTTATCCATTTCATATTTTTTTGAAATAATATAATATACGTAGGTATGTATCCATATATATAGTATTAAAAATTTAGTATTTCGGTATAATGGTATACCTAACTTTTCGAATTTTCATACCATTACCGTACCAAAAATTTTCGGTACTGTATCATACCTTACCAAAAACTTCGGTATACCAAAATTTTCAATATTTTCGGTACGTTTCAATATGATAAGGTATATCGGTATATTTCCCCGGCCCTAATTCTGACATAGTTTTGGAAGTAGAAATGAGTTCTTTCATTTGAAGAAAAATTTCAAGATCGTGTGTTTGGTCGTTCTTGAAAATAGGTTTTTAACTTAATAATTATTGTTAGTTAGTTGTTATGGTTACTATGTAATTCTTATTGTTTGATTATTTTATCATTTAATTTTTACGTAGATGGCGCTCACTTGGATGGTAGAGAAAAAAATTGAGTCAAAATCATCATCGGCGCACACGTGTTAATTATGGCTATACTGCACACGTGTTAATTACGGCTATAATAGTCCTTAAATTGCTCTTTTTATTAGACTTACAGGACTAAAAAAGCTCCGTAATTAAGGTATCCCGAAATCGCCACCACCCCAATATACAAGACTAAAAAATTAATTAAGCCTTTATTTATAATTACACTAAAAGACCAATTAAGAGCCTACCCTTCAATACATTATTCTTTATTGAACTATTTATAATCTTCATTCAAGTTGGTATGTTGTCACTTCTTATTACACTTGGAATCACATTTTTACTTCGACGTTCGAAAGTTAGACGCGTGTGTTCCTTTTTCAAGCAACCTATTGTAGCGGGTCCTTCATGTTCATTTAAATACCCTACGTGAGAGATAAAATGACATATACTAACCAGGTATGAGTTATACAGTAATTTCGTTTTCTAATTTAATGCTGAAGCGTACAAACAATTTGAAGATCGAATGGCATCATAAATACTGGTAACAGATATGGTACAAACATCGTCAACTGTAATAATAGTTGAAACTTTCACAAAAAAACTAACCAGGATAACAATATTAGGACATATTCATCAACTACTTTTGTTATTCGCATAATATAAGATGTAATGATTCCCTCTCAAGGAAAAAATTATCCCTTCTACAGTTTCAGATGTATTTGTATCTCTGATACGAAGATAAAAGCTAAATAAAAAACATTCATTCGTTTGCCAATTACTTCACCACAACATTTACCCAGCCAAGAACTAAAAACTAGGTCAAACATATGATCATTTCAATGCGTGTCCGAACAATTTTCATTTGCAAGATGAAATGAGCCAAGAAAAACACAGAATTGATGGTGTCACAATCACCGTAAACAAAGCTATATTACGGACATAAAACAAATAAGGAGAAATAACCCACCCTTTATTACCTTTGTGCATACGTGGTGCGCCACTGATCATCACTGACAAATCTCCTCGAACAGTTGTTGGAGCGTATTTTCTTGGAGCAACTTCTGCAATTATACGGTGTAATGAAGCTTCGACATAAGGAATATAAGAGGCCTCAGTAATCCCTTTCAAAAGACCGAAAAATTTCACAAGTGCGGATTGGAACCAACGGATATTTCCAACTAGCTGTTCGAAAGGAAAGACAACGAAAGGATCATACAAAAAGGAAACAAAAAAATCATTTACTATCTGCATTCTTGGCTATCAAATGCACTAGAAAGAAAATGTTCACTTTGCAAGGCGGAGATTTTGTTCGTTGTCCAGCTTCCCTATGAGTAGATCCACAATCTGAGAGAATATCCTATTTTAATGATGCCAAATCAACAATTAATTACTAATCTTAAAATAGATAACATGGTAAAACTTTCCATCCTAGGCATTAGTATATAAAATGGAGACACAGTAAATGAAAATGGCCATACAAACTCAGCTATCTTAGAACTTTACTATATTACAATGACGAAAGAGTAGACATACATAATAAACTTAATGCACACAATATACGTCACTGGCAGTCCCATATTTTGCGCAGTCGATAGCTGTCATGCCGTGATCAAATATAGGGGACATCAGTCGTACGTACATTGAAGAGCGTTAATCGATTGAAATGCAAGTTTTGCACTGGAATTTTGCAAGGAAGCTTGCCTCTCTTTTTTCTTTCTGGGCAGAATCAATAAGACTTTTTAAGGAAAGAAACAACTTCAACGCATTTGCGCTGAGTTTTCGAAGCATTTCCAATTTGCCTTTCGGAAGAGAATCCCACCAATAAAATATAACAAATGATAGCATGCGTCAAACATCGACTTTTCTGCTATTAACTGCCCCTTACCATACACCATAAATGTAAAAGATTCTCAAACAAGAACCCTAACAATATATACCCTGAACTTAATGATGAGCCACTCCAAGCTCAAGGCTTAAAGCCCAACCCCTCTAACCAGTTATCAGAATCCATACACCTAATAAAATCAAAACCCAAACCAAAAGCACACAGAAACAAACATTTAGAAAGAAGAAAAAAGACAAATAACAGAACAACGAACAAGATTAAGCACGAAAACCCTTAATCTTAGTCTCCCACACTCGATTCGTTGTTCTTGCTCCCCTTTCTCGACCCGCTCTTACGCCTCCAGGCCATAACTCAACTTCAATTTTTTCAAATTTTTGTTCTTTGTTGAAATCCGACAGAATTATAAGAGAATCAGAAAGAACCCTACTTCAATCGCAAAAGGTAATGATTTGTGCATCTAAATGGCGCCATGTTGAGGCTTTGCCGCTTCGATTGTTAGACCATCGACAACGGTCAACCGCCAACGCAAACGCATTTTGCAGTAACAACCATAATATGCAGTAATTCTTCTCCAACAGTCAACTGCAAACTCAAACGCAAAAGAATATTCGTGTAATATTCTCTTTCATACCAGTTTTTATAACTTTTCACTATCACCTCTATATTTTACTACTTTAGAAACTAACACAATATTCTTTTAATTTTGAAGTCATTATTTATACATATTAAAAACATAAAACAAAATGTTTATTAAAAATATCGAAATTACACGACATAACAAAAAAAATATTTATTGAAATATTTTCAGATTACTAATTTTATGATGTATTTTATTTCAGTACTTGTTTATATTACATTTTATTTCATTGTTGTTGTTTTATTAGTTTAATTTATATGTGTGGTATTTTTTTTATGTTTTTATTGTGATATTTTGTAAACATTAAATTCTATATTTGCGGTCAAAACAATATTTAATTATGTTACATATAAATAAATATAAAAATTAAATAAGATATAAAAAATTACTAGTAACATAAGTGTCAAGGTTAAAATAATATTTATTATATCAATATAATCATAGTATACAATTTTCAATTCTTTAATTTTTTATTTATTTTATAATTTTTATATGTTTGATTTAATAACTCAACACAAGTAAAGGGCTTATTTGCAATTTTGAAACATCAAACGCATTTTTGCATTCAGTTGCAAATTTGCGTTCGAAACATGAGAGAGAATGCAAAAAACGCATTTTGCGTTTGCGTTTGCAGTATTATTGGAGCAGTTTTTACTGCATTTTGCTTTTTGCGTTTGCGTTTTGCAGTACTATTGGAGATGGTCTTAGACGATCTCCTCTCTAGTGGTAGTTATATGTACGCACTTATTTAAGTAATAAGGGTTTATATAAAACAAATTAATGGGTATAAATAAAATGCATATTTGATTAGTGATATAAATATAATATGATTGCTTGGTTAGATATGGGTTTAATAAATAATTTTAGCAGAAGTATATTTATACCCTCAAGATTAAATTAACAACTATCACGGAGCATCAAATCAGCATCTTTGCCTTTCAAAAGAATAATAATAAAAACTCGAGCATATTTTCTTCCTATCTAGAAAAAATCGAGCATCTTTATCACCTCCGTCACCCTCAAGACCGCTGTCAATTTGAGGGTGGAGTTTCGTCCGTGCGCATGTTGTGTGCCTGAAATTTCAGGGTTAATATTGTAAACATATGGTGGGTTTAGATTAACCCACCTGAAGCGTGGGTTTTCTTAAACATGTATTTAAAGGGTTTAGAACTGTATTATATAAACCTATGTTTTATATAAAACTAACTACCAAACACCCAAACATCTAATAAAACCAGTTTTAAAATAGCTAAACATATGTACCAAACACCCCTAACTAATACCTATAATCAGACGCAAACATAAAACAATATTCGGACAACGCTCAAACGCATATCCAAATGAATTTTATGTCATTTTCTCTCTCCTATAAATACATACATGCGTTTTCATTTAATAATTTTTATCTCACAAGCAACTCATATTAAATTTAACAACAGATTTTGTTACATAAACTACTATCATTAGCTTTTTTATTATTTATTTAATTATTTTATACCACATGAATAGTGTTCAAATTGTAAGTAAAATATTTAAAATATTTATTACAAAATTTAGTCTAAGAAAATATAATTTATTTATTTATTATGTGGGTAATATTGAAAAATTATGACATATGTGGATCGTATTGAAAAATTATAGAAGTTGATCCAAAAGAGAATATTGCAAAAAACATCTTTTGAGTTTGCGAATGAGTTTAATGGTTGGAGAAGAATTAGTGCCTTTTGAGTTGGGGATGAATGCGATTGGAATGAGTGTTGGTTGGAGATGGCCTTAGAGCAATTTCAACCAAAAAGCAAAATTAAAACAAACAGTTAACTCAATTTTTTTTACTAATTTTTTACTTCAATCCATTAACACTATTTTTTACAGATAAAACTAATATCTCTATTTAGTATATCATAATTAAAGTAATAAACTTTATAGTATAATTGTCGCAAAAAAAATTATTATTACTTTATAGTTGGTATATTACGTAATTGAATTTTTCTTAAATTTATAATAAAAAAATAATAATAATATTAAGGTTATTTTATATAATAATACACCCGTTCCTAAATACAAGTCGTTTAAGGTAATTGTACACATATTAAGAAAATAACAAAATCTATGTTATACCCTTAATTAATTATTTTATCCTTTTAATCTAATTATTTATATCTTGATGAGGGGTAAAGTCGTAAAAGTTCAACTATTTTTCTTGAAAAATGTAAAAACACTTATATTAAAAAATAAAAAAGAAGTCTAAGATTGACTCTTTTTTTAGGAAGGGAGGGAGTTTGAAATATACTAACAATAAGTTTTAGAATCAAAACAAGAATAAAAAGATAAATCATAAGACTATTTTAGTGTTAAAAATAGTGTCCAACAACGCTATATAGCAGTACAATGTGGAGTCTCGTTGGAGTATAGTGTTTTACACCAAAATAGAGTTCCCATTAAAAATGCTCTTACACAGCAGACAAGCACATTGCAATTTTGAAGATTTCTTATCTATCGTTCAATCCTTCACGGTAACCGTCATGTAATTAAATGGTATGCCAATAAATTACAATTTACACATTTATAGTTTCAGTTCATTCCAATTATATTCTAAATCAACATTTTCTAAATATATGCTTATCAATAATAAACATTTACAAATAAAATTTCGTTTAAAAAGTTCTTACATGATGTTTAGTTTTATATATCCCCGTCCAACGAGTGTGCTAAAATACTAGCTTTCATTTATACTATTATATAAAGAGTTTAATGATATGTTTTAATTATAATTTTACCTTTTATCTTCCGATTTATTACATTTTATCCTTAAATTGAACTCTTATTTTTTTTTCCCCATAATAACTTAGTTAATAATCTAACATCTTCAAAGATATAAATAATTTGTGATACACAAATGTGTGTGCTAAAACATACTAGTTTTTATAATGGCCGCCCGATATGCGATCTCAGTGGCTATGGGCAGAGGTTGGCCGCAAATTACTATCGAGGGGGACCGCCTATCTATCATTCAGATGCTTAACAAAAAGGTCTCAAAATCGACTGAAATGGATTGTGTCATTGAGGATTGTCTATCTTTGGCGACGTCTTTCTCATCTATTGGTTTTTCTTTCGTAAGGCGTATGGGAAATAAGGTGGCGCATTACCTAGCTAAAACTCTTGGGTCATGTGGTGAGGGTCGTTCCCCTCCTACCCAAGCGATGCATGATATTCTGAGTGCGGATTTGTCATAATTAATATATCCGTTTTCCGTAAAAAAAAAAAACATACTAGTTTTTATTATTACCTTAATTAGTTGCTTAGCTAGTTTGAAAGATTATTTGTCTCATCGTGTATATTATTCCAATGAGAATCTTGACTCACTATTGAATACGAGTGAGACATCGTCGTCTGTACTCAGAGGCTAGTCACATTTGTCGAAATATATGATGTAAGCTAGTAAACGATTAGGGTATAATTGTTAGGATCGGTAAATTCAATCACCAAAATTATTAATATGAATATTTAAATTCACGATTTCTAGCAATAATACTTCGAGGCTCGAGATAGAAATAAAATGGTAAGAATAACAATTGTAACGGAGCTCTCAAACCATAAAATCTTCAATCCACGTCTTTGTTGAATGATGTATACATTGATGTCATTATATTAATTGATTAAAATAAGAAAGTATAGTTGGAGGATCACACCCACTCCATCGGATATCATCGACCAAAATATAATAAATAAATACCAAAACCATCGCCGTTCTCGCCAAAATCCATCATTTTGGTCCACAACTTAAAAAATTAAAGCTATTAATATCGTTAGGCTTTATATTCATCAATTCCTAATATCAAGTCGGCCCCTCATCACACGTATTTAAACACAGACCTAATGCTCCACATTAAATTAATGTATAACATTAAAAGGAAGCAAAACAAAATATACACGTCGGATAAAAAGTTGTAAGAAAAAAGCAAGTAAACACATCTAAGTATCCAAATGTCCCGACCGTACAAAGCACACGAACACATACAGGAAGAAAAGGTAAGCATGGACGTGTTTTTATTTTCTTCTCCTCTCCAACAAACCTTCTAAAACAACTCTTTTCTTGTACTCTTTGGAATCAAAATCGACTTGGCTCGAGTTATTTTTCTCCTCCCTTTTCGCTATTAAGGTGGACGAACTACTATCGATTTTACTATTGAAACATGGTACGATGTAAAACCACGTAGCAGCACATAATATTGCGCAAACTTTGCCCCAAGCTAGCATGAACAATAGCACCACGGAGAGGATTAGGGCTCCCACGAATGGCTCGAATTCTTCCTCGGCAATTATTTCGTTTCCGTTTTTACCCTTCTTCGGGGTGGTTTTCGCCCTTTTGAGCTGAGGCAGCTGCAAAGAGAACGAGAGTGGCGGCCTCCTTCGCTTGCTCTGCGTTTCGAGGGGCGTCATTGTCATTTTAGATGAATCGGGCTCGGGGGAGTTTTCGGTTAGTTGGCTCGTATCCTAAATAAACGATAGAACAAATTTGTAAGTTGTTGATTGAATAATAAAAGATGCAAATCAACTTCAAAAATCGACTCGTTCATAGGGAGAGTGATAAATATTGACACTTTAACCCATACAAACGAACAAAAAAGGGAAAATAAAAAGAACAAAAAACGAAGCCTAACCTTGATTTCCATTCTATGGCCTTGGTAAGAATATTGAGAACTAACGTAAGAAAAGAAAGTAAAAAAAAAAAAATTATTACAAAAACAAAACACACGGACCCTAATCTTTCATTTCCAAACTATGGCCTTCTTAAGACTATTAAAAACTAATACAAAAGAAAGAACGATTTAAAAAAAAAAAAAAAACCGGACGACTCTAATCTTGATTTCCATTCTTTGGCCTTCTTTCTCATCAAATATACATGTATATATATATATATATTAATCAGACAATAAAATAATACAATAAGTATAAATTATTAATCTCACCTGTCTATCCTTAACTCGATGATGATGATCACTGTTCATCGTCTCAACGACATGAATCTCCTTGCTCGGAGCAACGACGCAACTATTCACGGTCAACGTGGAATCGTTGACCTTAAAAGTCTTCGCTGGGAAAAATGATGATCTCTTACTTCCGTGCTTGACTGACTTTGTAATATTATTAGCACCTGCGAAATCATCTTCGATATTGTCGGAAAACCCAAAGCAGCTCTTCAGAGATAAAAATTTGATTTTTTCTTGTTTTCTGCTTTTTTTCTTCCTTTCCACAGATGACGCAGCCATGAAATCCAAAGAGTTGCAGAGTGGTTTTGCAGTCATGAATAAACTTATATTATATGTATATATATGTGTGTATTAAGGTCCGTTGAGAAACAATAAAAAAACATTAACGATTCCTATACTTCGGTTCATACAATGTTTTTATAGTATAATGTATTGTACATCTGTACAAAATAAACTCGCTATGTATGTGTACCAATTCGGTTTATATATTGTCTGCAATTAATAAGTAGGAAAAAATACCATTTTTTTAACCAAATTATCACGTATAAATGGATTTATTTCTTTTAGACGTAAATATTTCTTTGTTTAATCCTTGGGTGAACTCTGATATCATATAACATGACTATTTTAAATGGAACGTATAATATTTTACTTTTGTAAAATTTACTTCCAATAATAATATGTAAATCCATCGAATTTCGAATGATAAATATGCATACTGTTGGGAAAAAGAAAATTCTAATTTCCATTTTATTTTGGTTTTGTCTAACTACTTAACAAAGACGTTGCGTATTGACTTTTACACCAATCGACGCAGTCTTTGAAAAATCTCACAGTTTAACCTTCTCCACGTTTTCAATAAAGGTGAGAAAAATAAAAAAGATAATAATATGATAGACATATTTGAGTTGATCAACTAGCCTAGATTTAATATAATGAAGCACGTCAGTTAGTAGGTGGCTACTTTCAGTTTAATAAATATTGGAATTTTCATTACCTATTTAATGTGTGTTTCCATTTTTCATTAGCATTTGCAACTTTCCCCATCTTTGCAACTAATTCATGAATCTTCATCGTAAAATATCATTGACCCACGTCCGTACTATATTCAGGCCCAACTGTCGGCCGGGCCAAATATTCGAATGATATGGCTTGGGATTTAACCACACCCTTTTCCATTTCTTTGTGCACACCTTAGTTTATTTAACTGCTCTTCCTTCTCTTTTGAGCTTAATTACTGATAAAGGATAATCATCAATACGAATAATCTCAAATTCCATAATTATTTCTCACTATTATCTCCATATTTTTTTCATTTATGATAATTGATTTTCATTTGTGGTGTAATATATTTTCCTTATTTATTTCATATGTAATCTCTATATTTTGGAGAAATAATAACGTCTGCGAGGAAAAATATTCTATCATGATAGCAGCCTAATACTACAATTAGAGCAGTCAAAACGGGTCGGCCCGTGGCCTGCCAAAGCCCACCTCTGACGGGGTGGACGCGGTTAAACCCGCCATCTAGCAGGCCTGGATAATGAAGGCCCGCCCTGCCCTACTGGCTGGTAGCAGGCCTGGCGGCCCAGCCCACCCAACATGAAAAGGGAAAAAATGAAAAAATATTAAAATAAAATATGTAAGTTGAATTACTCCTAATCAAATTAAAATTTATTTAATAAAAGTGAAAAAGAAGAAATCCCCATTATAAAAACTAACACCGTATTGGTTACAAACATCGAATGAACGCATATATATATACACACATATGTATAGTATAATATGTATATATTGATGAATTTCCGAAAACTTAATTATCATCCTAGGAGAGACTTCGTTCCAGGCCAAACACGTTTTCGATACTCTCCAAGCGCCCACAAAGGAAATATATTTCTATACTGTGCGAAATGCATCATGCAGTTCTTCATGTACACTCCCGTGATTTCCTATACAAAATCAAATTAAGTAAATATTTTTATGGACATATAGAGAAAAAGATAATCAATTTGAGTTCGTTTATATTAATTAACCTGTTGTGGAAAGTCACCATCGCCCATTTGAGCATTAATCAGCAACTTCGCCGCTCTATGTAGAGGCGTGGCGTCTCTCTCCGCCTATATAAATTTAATTCAATATATTTTTTTGTAGAATGAAAATAAAAACAGAAACCACATCAAGAAAATAACATGTAACATACAACATGTACATATTCAGGAATTTCTTACCTGTCCGCCATATATAAGGCCAAGCATTGCCCATGATGTCTGCACAAGATTTGTACGATTCCCATCTAGTGGTGTGTATTTCTATCATCAAAGTACAAAACATATATTAATACAGTTTAATGTAAGAGAGAAACCACAATATTTTTCAGATCAAGATTATTAAGGGTGGTTGATGTATATACCATGCTCGGACAAGATTCGAGGCTTTCGCCCCAACCCCCTTCGCCGTTTTGTATGGACAGCAAAAATTTTACGCCTTTTCGAATCGCTTCGCTGTTTTCGTACGTCTTCCCGGCGGAAGCTATACCTCGGAGCGCGGAGAACGTGCCGTATATGAAGCAAATTCCCCAATATCCGTACCTTAAAAAAGTAAATTAAAAGCGAATTGATTGAGAGCCCGTCGAAAATGATATAAGTTGGGAGAAAAAAAAAATCAACCATGAGCCGTCGGGCCATTGTTTATGCTCCAAGAAGTGTAATGCTTTGGACACGGAGGTTTCGATCTCTTCCTCTCTATGGCCGGGATGAAGACGCTTGAATAAGAGAATCGCTTCGACTATCGACGCCGTGCATTCGACGTGCCTATCAGTGTAAGAACAATCGAATTAAATTATATTGTAAGAATCGTGTTCGCACGAACAAAGAAATGTTGAGGACTAGGTTTTGAGTTATCTTACTCTTGCTCGACGACTATATCTGCGAAGAGCTCCGAAGGGTTCAAAACCTAAAAGAACAAATTGGAATCGCGGTTTAAGTCTGCTCGGATATAAACCCGAAAAGGTTACTTATTCGTGTTAATCAGTTCTTCACCTGCAAATATGGCTGAGGAATTGGTGGTTCCCATAGAGCAAATCCACCACTCTCTTGACTCTAAAGTGTAACCATAATATCAAACATTCTAAATTTGTTATTACAATTAAAAAAAAAAAAAAAAAGAAGGTATATACATACTCTACATGCAACAATTTTAAATAGGTTACCTGCAAGTACAATAATACGTTCACCGCCTCGTACAAGCGCTCGACATCTGGTTTTTCGCCGGAAATCTCAGATGGCATTTGCGAGAGAAGAAGCAAACACTGCACAAATAATAAGAAATTCAGTAGTTTTCGACAGCGCTCGCTCGCTCGCACGCTCGGGATGAAGTTTAATTTAAAATTATGTATATATATAATACATACCTTGAGAGCTTCTGCGGTGCAGTCCGATACAGCCCATCCTTGATCTTGATCGGAGAAAGTCCACGCGCCTTTGGTAAAATGACGGTACATGGCCTTAAAGTCGCCCCTCGGATTCTCCTTTATCTACATTTTTCAAGGACGTGAATTAAAACTCGTTCTAAGCCGAAAATTAAGTAAAGAACGGCAAGTCATTTCGTTTTTAAACTTTTCCGAGATCGAAAACCTGAGATTCTTTGACGAAGAAGTGGGCCTTCGCAAGGCAATCACCGTATTCGTCGACCATCCCCGTCGCTATAACTGCTTGCGTGGCGAGCGTACTATCCCAGATTTGACTTCCAAAGCTCTATAAAATCAGTACCGTCGTATCAAGTCGCTCGTCAGTTTCGACTTATTTAAAATCGTATAATTACGCTTTTAATTATTTCAGTAAATCATTTCACCTGCATCTTCATTCCATCTTCGGCAAGCCATAGATAATCTGGGACTCTAGCCAAGTGATGCTTAAACTCGTCGCAATTAGGGTCGTGCGCCCACCAACACATCATCTGAAGACTCTGTAATAATATAGATAGAGTCGCGCATGTCATAACGTGCTTACATTTCGTAGTATATAAACATATCTACTTTGTACGTACTTTTTCCACGCATCCCATGGTAATATAGCGAGCCTCCTCGGCGCCATAGCGCATGTATTCTATCGTCTTATCCATAGCCTTTTGTCTGATCTTTTTCAAAGGCCATCGCCTCATGAAAGGCTCGGTGCAATAGTTGAGAGTGTCCCAGAGCAAATCTTGGACGAAGGTGTGAGGGTAGTATAGATCTTCCTGCATTTTTAAATGTCGAAAAAGAATTAGCGCCTTATTGGCAACTGAGAAATTTTAAGAATTGATTAATGTTCGTGGCGAAGAAGGCTGACCTTGCAGCATTCGTGTCGAGCTTTGTTCCAATCAATTCGATCGTAGCGCACGACGTGAATTTCTCGACGGAGGGACAAAACTAGGTCTGTGATTGGCCCGTGGAACTTTCTGCCGTAGAGATACGACATCGGCATGTATGTAGTGCGACAATAGCACCACATTTTTGCTGCAACATTATTCTGGGGTTATATATACTTAGTGTTGTTTATTTAGGTGACAAAAATTTTAAATATTTTCCAATGCTCGACGGGTGACGACCCGCCGAGTTTATAAATCCGTCTCTATTCCTGCCAAGAATGAAGGGTTCTCCGACGCAAGAACGGGACGCCTTGCGACTGACGATTTAAAATGTAAAAATAGTTTAATTTGCTTTTTTATAGTTAATTTTACTTGTATATTTTTGTATATATATATATATATTTATATTTATATTTACCAGGATGAAAAGGTAAAAATGATGGAAAAAGCCAAAATTCTGGTGGCAATGGATTGCAGCCATCCCAATCATACACTCCCAAAACCTGACCAGGCAGAAAAGTTGAATTTGTGAAGGAATGCTGAATTGCACGTCTAGAAAAACAAACAATTTTGGAAAAAAGAAAATAATAGTAGCAAAATTAATACCCAAACTCCGTAATATTTTTTTGCAATTTTTTTTTTTGTTTATTATTCACATTTTTTTTTTCCCCAAATGATGTAATACTATTACCGATAAATAAGTTTTTCCCCAAGAAGGTATCCCAGTGGCACCGCCGTGATCTAGGATCCATTTACGGGCCCGCGCAACTGCGTGATTATTACCGTCTTCGGACCCAGCTTGTCCTAACAAGCGCAGCGCTATATAGCTAAGCGCCGACCCTATCATCGTGCTGTGCCCTTCGATGTAAAATCCCCACCCGCCGTCGTCGTTCTTTCGAAACACAGTGCTTGTTTTAATTAGTACGATGATTATATATGTATGAAGGCGAATAAACGAGTTTATAAGGTACTATGTCAGAAAATCACTTACCTGATGGTTGTAGATGTAGCGTATCATCTCCTTTTTGTGTTCCGACGTAAGGACAGTGTCGATTTTGCCGCTTATGTACAAGGCGATTATCTGTATCATAGTTCGGTGTATAGCTAAATCGGATGAGTCGCACTACGAATTTTTTCTTTCTTTCTTTCTTTTTTTTTTTTTTTTTTTTTGTCTTGTTTCAAATGAATCAGTGCTGTTTGAAATATAAATATATATTGTTTGACGATATACTCGCTATAAGTGTAAGTCGACGTGGTAACAGAGTTTAGGCAAAGAGGTCGTCACGACGACCACCGAGAAAAGTGGAAAATCTACTCCTAGGGTTATATAAGAAAAGAAATCGGCCTAAATATGTGGCGTTTTAGAAGAATTGATCAATCACCAAATTTGAGAAATGATTATCATTCTTATATGACCTCTCCAAAATTATGAATCAGAAATAACAAATGAAATAATATGTTGTGTATAAAGAGGGGAATATATACACTTACGAGTGGAGGCGTGAAAAACATGGGGCCGGCGTTTTCAGCTGGCCAGTGGCCATCTTTTGCTTGAATGGCTCTATTCAATCGAAGAGCTTTCTTCACGGCGACCGTAGCTTTCTCATACGTAACTTCTTCTTCTTCTTCCCCAATTCTAACCGGCGATATGCTTACCAAATCGATCCCACTTTCTTTCTTCAGCTGTTATTCGAAATATTAAACAAGTCGATAACGATTGAAGAGGGGAAGGGGGGAAAAACACTGCAATAGAAGTATTGAAAGATACCTGTAGTCTCATGAACAAATCGCCACATGAATGAAAACCCTTTTTCCTATTCTCTTCGAACTGCTGTCGAGCTTCTTCGAAGGCTCGACGCTCTTCGAAAGTTCCAGCGCTCGGATCATATTCCCATATCTGTCGCCCGACGTAATTGTTGGTGCTGTATAGATATGGGCCGCCTCCTTCGGCTATCTTCAGCTTCCACATAGTTTTATTTTTTTTTTTATTTTTTTATTTTTTTTTTCTGTTGTTTTTACTTTTCTTTTTTCCTGAAATAATTCTTAATATGATATGACGACTAGCAGGAAAGCCGACGTTTTTTTAGGTTGTTGATATGTCTACAAGGTGCCTGGAGATGAGAGCGAGAAACATGTATGGTATTTATATAGTCTTGAAGCAAACGAATAGGTTGGTGAGAAAACAGAGGATGCATGCAATGGGGGAATTTAGTTTAACTGAATTATAATATTTATATTATTACTGTTTATAAGGATGGATTTGATCAATTTCCAATATTGCGGGCTACCACAAAAGGTAAACACGTTCATATAATATTAAGAATGAAGGAAGGTAAGTCATAAAAAAAATGAGTGTATCAAAGGTGAATCTATAGAAAAATATCCAATTGGATAAAATTTTTACACATAGGTACCCATATCAGAAAATTTTATAGATAGGTACCCGATTTAATTTTACCAGTTTCTTTAGTCATGTCGTACATTCCTGTGTGTATATTGCGTACCATAACACGTTGATATAGGGTACCTAAATATAGCATACGTCGTACCTACGGCATACCTGTGTGTTACATAGGGCGTACCTAAATATAGCATACGTCGTACCATTTTATGTTAATAGGGTACCCAAATGTGTTGATATAGGTACCCAAATGTGTTGTATGAAAAAAATCCTGACAGGGTACTAAATTACAAGTTTTTATCCAAATAGGTACTTATGTGTAAAGCCCCCTACTTTTAATAAAATATAATAATTTAAGGTTGACTGACGCAACAATTGTTGGAGCACTAATTATAAAAAGAAGTTAATTTATAGAGGGAAAACAAATTCGAAACAGATGAAGAATATTATATTATCAAAATTAACGAAGTATATAAGGTAGTCATTGTTGGCGTGGCAGCGGACCCGGTCGAGTAATACCGCATTTACTACTTGAGCAATTAAAGATAAAATGTGGTCACCGAGATTTAACGTAGAACACCCCCACACAAATCGGGGTAAAAACTACGGACAAGGAAGAAGAATTCACTATAGGGAGAAATATAGGAGTTACAACCTCTCGTACTACAAAGAAGAAAATCCTCAATATCTCTCTTTATAGTCGGAGAAAATATCCGACAAACTCTCTATTTCTATCCCTCTATCTCTCACCTCTCTTCTATCCGTGGATGCATCTCGCTTGCTTCTTCAGTGCCTATGTATAGACATAGATTGAACCCCAAGGCATTATTTAGAGCTGTCAAAACGGGCCGAGCCCGTCGTGTTGGCCCGCCCTGCCATGAAAATAGGCGGGTTGGGCCAACCAATTCCCGGCCCGTTTAAAAGCGGGCTGAAACGGGGCCAGCTGGTTTGGGCCGCGGTTTGAGGCGGGTCGGGGCGGGCTGGCTCGCCGGTAATTTTATTTTTTTAAAAACAATATTATGTATATATATTATAAACATTTTTGTATGCTAAATATTAATAAATAATATTCATTAGTAATTGATTATAATTGATTTAGTTATGAACTTATACAATTCATAAATGATTTATGAATTTTCGTTAATTACTCCAACATACATTATTAATAAAAGTATTATTTAAAAAAAGTCTAATTAAAAAAAATAATAAAAAAAATTAGTGGGTTGACTCGCCAACCCGATGGCAGTCGGGGCGGACTACTAGCTAGTAGCCCGTTATGTTGGGGGACTGACCTGCTCGCCCGTTTAATGGCGGGTTGAGGCGGGGCGGGGCGGCCCGTGGCGGCCCAGGCATTGAACAAATGCACATCACGTTGCATGCCTTAATATAATATTTATTTTTTTATTCCCTTGTCTTAGAAAGCATGCCATGACTTTTTCAACGTTGGCACGTTTATTTTGCTGTCATATATGTCTAAAATCGTTGTGTCCTTGTTTCTTGACGTTCGACGTTTAGTGAGAAAGATTAAGACGTATAAGGTGTCCTCTTTCTTTCGGAAATATAGTCTCGTTTTTTCTCTAACAAAACAAGTCATCAACATATGTAATGTCTAATTTCTCAGCAGTATAATTTAATATATCAGATAAAATATCTTAAAGTAAAATATGATAATGCTTCCTACAAAACCTTTTAGTGAAGTAATTACTCAACATTAAATCAGAGTTGAGACAAAGAAATTGTGTATGAATCCTTATGGACACCATAAAAAATTCACTAATAAGAAATATCAGTCCAGACTGTGATGAACTTGTTGGAATATATATATATATAATATATATATATATATATATATACACACATATATATATAATTTATATGAGATATATTCCGTCCAAACTTAAACTTTCTAGGTTCCATGTTGGATTATAATATTTAGTAATCTAGTTTGATGAACACAAAACTTATTATTGTGTTTATTATTTATTATGTAATTTTGAATCATAAATTCACATATTCTGTTAATTACTATGTGTAGAAATTTTTATATGAAAAAATATCTTTTTTTTTATTTAGATAAGAAATAAAAAATGATTTTGAAAAGATAAAAAATAAAAAAATGGATGCGGATATCCGATTTAAATATCCGAATAAAGTGGATATCCGATTAAAATCGGACCGGATACGGACATCATTTTTTGATATCCGAAAATCTCCGATTTTCGAATATCCGAAAATATCCGGTTTTGCTCACCCCTACGTGGCAGGTAGCAGGCCTGGCGAGCCCAGCCCACCCAACATGAAAAGAAAAAAAAACGAAAAAAACATTAAAATAAAATATATAAGTTGAATTACTCCTAATCAAATTCAAATTTATTTAATAAAAGTGAAAAAGAAAAAATCCCCATTATAAAAACAAACACCGTATTGGTTACAAACATGGAATGAACCGCATATATATATATACACACATATGTATAGTATAATATGTATATATTGATGAATTTCCGAAAACTTAATTATCATCCTAGGAGAGACTTCGTTCCGGGCCAAACACGTTTCCGATACTCTCCAAGCGCCCACAAAGGAAATATATTTCTATACTGTGCGAAATGCATCATGCAGTTCTTCATGTACACTCCCGTGATTTCCTATACAAAATCAAATTAAGTAAATATTTTTATGGACATATAGAGAAAAAGATAATCAATTTGAGTTCGTTTATATTAGTTAACCTGTGTGGAAAGTCACCATCGTCCATTTGAGCATTAATCAGCAACTTCGCCGCTCTATGTAGAGGCGTGGCGTCTCTCTCCGCCTATATAAATTTAATTCAATATATTTTTTTGTAGAATGAAAATAAAAACAGAAACCACATCAAGAAAATAATATGTAACATACAACATGTACATATTCAGGAATTTCTTACCTGTCCGCCATATATAAGGCCAAGCATTGCCCATGATGTCTGCACAAGATTTGTACGATTCCCATCTAGTGGTGTGTATTTCTATCATCAAAGTACAAACATATGTTAATACAGTTTAATGTAAGAGACAAACCACAATATTTTTCAGATCAAGATTATTAAGGGTGGTTGATGTATATACCATGCTCGGACAAGATTCGAGGCTTTCGCCCCAACCCCCTTCGTCGTTTTGTATGGACAGCAAAAATTTTACCCCTTCTCGAATCGCTTCGCTGTTTTCGTACGTCTTGCCGGCGGAAGCTATACCTCGGAGCACGGAGAACGTGCCGTATATGAAGCAAATTCCCCAATATCCGTACCTTAAAAAATAAATTAAAGCGAATTGATTGCTAGCCCGTCGAAAATGATATAAGTATGTATATAGGAGAAAATGCGTAGAGAAAAAAAAAATCAACCATGAGCCGTCGGGCCATTGTTTATGCTCCAAGAAGTGTAATGCTTTGGACACGGAGGTTTCGATCTCTTTCTCTCTATGGCCGGGGTGAAGACGCTTGAATAAGAGAAGCGCTTCGACTATCGACGCCGTGCATTCGACGTGCCTATCAGTGTAAGAACAATCGAATTAAAATTATGTTGTAAGAATCGTATTCGCATGAACAAAGAAATATTTGAGGAGGTTTTGAGTTGTCTTACTCTTGCTCGACGACTATATCTGCGAAGAGCTCCGAAGGGTTCAAAACCTGAAAGAAAAAAAATTGGAAAAAAAGTCGCGGTTTAGGTTTTTGTAAGTCTGCTCGGATATAAACCCGAAAAGGTTACTTATTCGTTTTAGTTCTTCACCTGCAAATATGGCTGAGGAATTGGTGGTTCCCATATAGCAAATCCACCACTCTCTTGACTCTAATATGTAACCATAATATAAAACATTGTTAGTACAATTAAAAGAAGATATACTCTACATGCAACAGTTTTAAATAGATTACCTGCAAGTATAATAATACGTTCACCGCCTCGTACAAGCGCTCGACATCTGGTTTTTCGCCGGAAATCTCAGATGGCATTTGCGAGAGAAGAAGCAAACACTGCGCAAATAATAAGAAATTCAGTAGTTTTCAACGGAGCGCTCGCTCGGTCGGGATGAAGTTTTTTAAATTATGTATGTATATATATATATATATATAAATATATACCTTGAGAGCTTCTGCGGTGCAGTCCGATACAGCCCATCCTTGATCTTGATCGGAGAATGTCCATGCGCCTTTCGTAAAATGACGGTACATGCCCTTAAAGTCGCCCCTCGGATTCTCCTTTATCTACATTTTTTCAAGGACGTGAATTAAACCTTGTGTTAAGCCGAAAATTAAGTAAAGACAAGAAGTCATTTCGTTTTCAATTTTTTTGAGATTGAAAACCTGAGATTCTTTGACGAAGAAGTGGGCCTTCTCAAGGCAATCTCCATATTCGTCGACCATCCCCGTCGCTATAACTGCTTGCGTGGCGAGCGTACTATCCCAGATTTGACTTCCAAAGCTCTATAAAGTCGGTACCGTCGTATCAAGTCGCTCGCCAATTTCGACTCATTTAAAATCGTATAGTTACGCTTTTAATTATTTCAGTAAATTATTTACCTGCATCTTCATTCCATCTTCAGCAAGCCATAGATAATCTGGGACTCTAGCCAAGTGATGCTTAAACTCGTCGCAATTAGGGTCGTGCGCCCACCAACACATCATCTGAAGACTCTGTAATAATATAGATAGAGTCGCGCATGTCATAACGTGCTTACATTTCGTAATATATAACATATCGACTTCGTACGTTTCCACGCATCCAATGGTAATATAGCGAGTCTCCTCGGCGCCATAGCGCATGTATTCTATCGTCTTATCCATAGCCTTTTGTCTGATCTTTTTCAAAGGCCATCGCCTCATGAGAGGCTCGCTGCAATAGTTGAGTGTGTCCCAAAGCAAATCTTGGACGAAGGTGTGAGGGTAGTATAGATCTTCCTGCATTTTTAGAAGTGCTCTTAGTCGAAAAAAAATAGCGCCTTATTGGCGACTAAGAAATTTTAAAAATTGATTAATGTTCGGCGCTGCGAGCGAAGAAGGCTGACCTTGCAGCAGTCGTGTCGAGCTTTGTTCCAATCAATTCGATCGTAGCGCTCAACGTGAATTTCTCGATGGAGGGACAAAACGAGGTCGGTGATCGGCATGTACGTAGTGCGACAATGGGTTGTGACGCCATGCGACTGACGATTTTAAATGTAAAAAATCGTTTAATAGTTAAAATTGCTTTTTATGATTAATTTTACTCGTATAGAAGTATATTATTGTATATGTAGAACATTTAATATATATATATATATATATATATATATATATATGTGTTTATATTTACCAGGATGAAAAGGTAAAAATGAAGGAAAAAGCCAAAATTCTGGTGGCAATGGATTGCAGCCATCCCAATCATACACTCCCAAAACCTGACCAGGCAAAAAAGTTGAATTTTGAAAGGCGAATGCTGAATTGCACGTCTTAAAAACAAACAAATTTGAAAAGAAAAACTAATAGGAGCAAACTTAATACCCAAATTCGGTAAATATTTTTTGCAATAAATCACACAGTTCTTTCTTTTTTTTTTTCAATGATGTAATAAAAACAATTATTACCGATAAATAAGTTTTTCCCCAAGAAGGTATCTCCGTGGCACCGCCGTGATCGAGGATCCATTTACGGGCCCGCGCAACTGCTTTATTATTACCGTCTTCGGGCCCAGCTTGTCCTAACAAGCGCAGCGCTATGTAGCTAAGCGCCGACCCTATCATCGTGCTGTGCCCTTCGATGTAAAATCCCCACCCGCCGTCGTCGTTCTTTCGAAACACAGTGCTTGTTTTAATTAGTACGATGATTATATATGTACGAAGGCGAGTAAATGAGTTATAAGGTATGTCGGAAAATCACTTACCTGATGGTTGTAGATGTAGCGTATCATCTCCTTTTTGTGTTCCGACGTAAGGGCAGTGTCGATTGCGCCGCTTATGTACAAGGCGATTATCTGTGTTATAGTTCGTGCATAGCTAAATCGAATGAGTCGCACTACGAATTTTTCTTTCTTTCTTTTTTTGTCTTGTTTCAAATCAATCAGCGCTGTTTGAAACATAAATATATATTGTTCGACGACCACCGAGAATCGACGTGGTAACAGAGTTTAGGCAAAGAGGTCGTCATGACGACCACCGCGAATCTACTTGTAGGGTTATATAAGAAAAGAAACCAGCCTAAAGATATGGCAATTTAGAAGAAATGTTTGTTTTAACGGTCTCGAGGTATCCCCATACAACCCGGCTATCGGCTAACAGCCACACACTCTAGAGGTGGGATTAATCCCCAAGGCCAGGTGAATACGTCCCAAACCCACCCAACATGATAGTCATGTGCCTTATACCCACGGGGACTTCTCAAAGGAAATGTGAGAGGTGAGATTCGATCACTTGGCCTGTTAACCACATGACTTTTGAGACCTCCCTCTCAACCAATAGGCCAAGGGGTCAATTGACGTTTTAGAAGAAATGATCAATCACCAAATTTGAGATATGATTATCATTCTTATATGACCTCTCCAAAATTATGAATCAGAAATAACAAATGATATTATATGTGTATAAAGAGGGGAATATATACACTTACGAGCGGAGGCGTGAAAAACATGGGGCCGGCGTTTTCAGCTGGCCAGTGGCCATCTTTTGCTTGAACGGCTCTGTTCAATCGAAGAGCTTTCTTCACGGCGACCGTAGCTTTCTCATACGTAACTTCTTCTTCTTCTTCCCCAATTCTAACCGGCGATATGCTTACCAAATCAATGCCACTTTCTTTCTTCAGCTGTTATTCGAAATATTAAACAAGTCGATAACGATTGAAGAAGGGGAAGGGAAAAAAACACTGCAATAGAAGTATTGAAAGACACCTGTAGTCTCATGAACAAATCGCCACATGAATGAAAACCCTTTTTCCTGTTCTCTTGGAACTGCTGTCGATCTTCTTCGAAGGCTCGACGCTCTTCGAAAGTTCCAGCGCTCGGATCATATTCCCATATCTGTCGCCCGACGTAATTGTTGGTGCTGTATAGATATGGGCCGCCTCCTTCGGCTATCTTCAGCTTCCACATAGTTTTATTTTTTCTTTTTTTTTTCTTTTTTTTTTTTTTTTTTTTTAATTTTCTGTTGTTTTTACGTTTCTTTTATCCTGAAATAATTCTTAATATATGACGATCTTAGTGTGTAATAACTAGCAGGAAAGCCGATGTTTTCTTAGGTTGTTGATATGTATACACGGTGCTTGGAGATGAGAGCGAGAAACATGTATGGTATTTATAGTCTTGAAGCAAACGAATAGGTTGGTGAGAAAATAGAGGATGCATGCAATGGGGTGGGATTTAGTTTAATTGAATTATATACATATGTATTTATATTATTACTGTTTATAAAGGATGGATTTGATCAAATTTCCAATATTGCTGGCTACCACAAAAGGTAAACATGTTCAAGAAATAATAAACGTTTTAGTATTAAGAATGAAGGAAAAGGTAAGTCACAAAGAAAAACGAGGGTTTACTTTTAATAAAATATAATAATTTAAGGTCGACTGACTAGCACGCAATGCGTGTATGTTGGAGCATTAATAATTATAAAAAGAAGTTAATTTATAGAGGGAACACAAATTCGAAACAGATGAAGAATATTATATTATCAAAATTAACGTAGTCATATATTTGTAAAATCTTTGTGTCCCTGTTTCTTGAACGTTCGACGTTTAATGAGGAAGATTAAGACGTACAAGGTGTCCTCTTTCTTTTGGAAATATAGTCTCATTTTTCACAATAAAACAAGTTATATGTCAAGTTGTCAACATATGTAATGTCTAATTGTCCAGCAGTATAATTTAATATATCAGATAAAATATCTTAAAGTAAAATATGATAATGCTTCCTACAAAACCTTTTAGGGGGTGTTTGTTTTGGGGTGATCTTCCAAAACATCACCGTGATCCTCTTGTTTACCACTTATCACTGTGTTTGTTTAGTCTAGGTGATGAGTCATCACCGGAATGATGGATCACCTAGGTGATGAAAATGGGGTGATATTTCATATTTCAGATCATCCCAAAAAACATAGGTGATCCAACATCGCGGTGATGAGGTGATCTATCTAACTTTTTGATAGACGAGAATACCCCTCATATTTAACATTATTACTTTATATGCCATTATAAATATAATTACATGATTAACATAATTAATCTTAAAAATATTTCACTTATTTAAAAATATTAAACTTATATTAAAATAGTATAAATTAAATCATGCTTATAAATTAAATGCATATTTTAATATATTAATGATCATCACATAAAATATCACCTTAAAAACTTTAACACATTATTTAAGTCATATGTATAGGGTCAAATATGACATTTATACAACGTCACCCTACACATCACAGTGATTAAACAAACAGAATACTTCAATATCACGTTGATCTGCAAAATGAAATATCACATTAAAACAAACACACTGATGACATATCACCTTGATCCACATTCCGGTGATACCCACATCACCGTGATGTGCGTATCACCGTAATGTTGGATCACCTGAAACAAACACCCCCTTAGTGAAGTAATCATTCAAACATTAAATCAGAGTTGGGACAAAGAAATTATGTGTATGAATCCTTACGAACACCATAAAAAATTTCATTAATAAGAAATATCAGTCTAGACTTGGATGAACTAGTTGGATATTATATAAATATATATATCTAGGTTGCATGTTGGATTGTAATATCTTACTAATCTTGAACACAACACTTATTATTGCGTTACTAACATATTTTAAGTGTGTTAATGAGCTCGGTTCTAAAAAACAGATATCAAATATGAGCTCAAGGCGGAAAATCGGGTCGGTCAACCACTGGTCAACACGGTCAACTAACAGTCAACCCGGTCTCGGTCGGTCTTGGTCTCATGTTGGACTGGACTGACCAGTCTCGCTCCGAACTAGTCGGTCTCAGTCAGTATTGGACTCGGTCGGTCTCGATCTGGACTGGTTAGGTATCAGATGGTCCGATCAATGACTGGATTGATTGGTCAACTAATGCACTAAGGTACAAGTCCCTTACTGCAGTAGGTACAAGCAATTAGCTGACAACATTGACCATATGTGGACAATCAAGAGAGTTTTTCCCAAGTGTGTGGTCAGAAAAGAGATAGTGCTAAAATGTTCACTACACACACCACTCACACAAAAGAGAGATGAGTTTAAGTAGAATAGTTGAGTGAGAGTCGCACAAAGACGTAAAACTATGTGTTTGTAGTCTTTGCACATAGACGTAAAAGAAGTACCTTTCATAGGGTCGCGACCTACGAATCGTAGAGCGAAATAACTCTATCGGTGGACTTTAAAAAGCTAACGGTAGAGAGACGCTCCACTTGACTTTAATAGTGGCTGAAGTCGGTGGACTCTAAAAGGCTGCCATAGTTGAGTGCTAGGAAGTTTAGTTAGCGGAATATAGCTTAAGAAGTTATATTGTGTAAGTCTAGATATCGAAGATTGTACATCGTAGTATGTAAACCGAGTCTTCTAGTGAGAGCCTTCCTTGCGGGGAAGAAGGGGAGACGTAGGATTATTAAGACTCCGAACTTGCATTGTTTTTGAAGTGTTTTTAAGTGGTTTTCATAAAATCAATTTAAAGAGGATTAAGACGAGTGTTTTCCACTTGGTTTAAAACCTGAACTCGCTTAATCTCTCTATGCTTAAATATTTTCAAGAGCTTGAGACATTGCAACTCAAGTATTTCAAAAGCCTTAAAAATGTTTCTTTTTTCCTCCCCATCTAAACACATAACGATCCTAATAAGTGGTATCAAAGCAGGTTGCTCTTGAAAAAGCATTTAAATCAGCTTATGTTCGAAAAATCACTTTAAAAATCATGTTTAACACTCATATGCAAAGTTGAAGTTTTTTGGCAGATTGCACAGCATTTGGAAAACCGAAATAACTTCGACCTCAGGTGTCCAAATTCCGGTCTGTAAACTCTGCTGAAATCTAGATTTGTAGAGGATCGCAATGGTATAATATTTGACATCCGATCATGGTTAGAGAAAACCAGTTTATTCGATGAATTACATCTAGTCGTCCGCTGAAGCAACTTCACGAGAAATGGAATTGCTTTGTGCTCAGATATCCAAATTCAAGTCCATCAAATTAGTTGGAAACTAGACTCGCAGAGGAACACGACGGTATAAATTTAATAGCCTAGGTTTTCCCGGATGAAAGCAGACTATTCGACGAAGTTCAGCCTTGCTGCCCCGTTTTAAATTTAATATAACTCTTGCTTGTGTTGAATTTTTTTAACAATAAAAGCCATCTTGATTATTTTAAATCTTATGGGAAGAATGAAAATTTAAAAGTTATTCATTCATTTTTTCTTAATCCTTCCACTCATGAATCGTTTTCAAATCGTTGATAGATTTAGGGGGACCTCTATTTATTTTTGAAATGGGGAATGCCTCTATTTTTATGAGAAAAATGGTTCTTTGATTATCACAAAATGGTGGAGAAATATGTTAAGTAGATATGCTTTCATTTTGAAGTTTTGTGTTAATCGAAAAGGGGGAGATTGTTGGATTATAATATCTAGTAATCTAGTTTGATGAACACAAAACTTATGTATGTGTTAGTAACATATTTAACTAAGTGTGTCGATGAGCTCGGTTCGAAAAACAGATATCAAATATGAGCTCAGGGCGAAAAACTGGGTCGGTCAACTGCCGGTCAACACTGATCAATGCGGTCAACTTACAGTCAACCCGGTCTCGGTCCTGATCTCAGGCTAGACTAGACTGATAGGTCTAGCTCTCGACTGGTCGGTCTCAGTCAGTATTGGACTGGTCCGGTATCGGCCTGGATTGGTCCGGTCTCAGGTTGGTCCGATCTCAGACTGGTCCAACCAATGACTAGACTGATTGGTCACGTATTGCACTGAGGTAAAAGCCCCTAACTGGGGCAGGTACAAGCGACTGAAGCTGACAACATTGACCATATGAAGGCAAAAGCTTCCAAACGGCTAGTTTAATGTGATTAACTGCTGTATCAAGTTTGGGAGACTATAATACACAATAGAAGGTCAGAAAAACACAAGAATCCAAGAGCAAACAAGCACACATTAGAAGACAGATCCAAGAGAGAAGAACAAGAGCAAAGAGCACAAAATCAAGAGTGTTCTTCCCAAGTGTGTGTGTTACAAAAGAGAGAGCCACAATGTTCAAACACACACGCATCAGTCACACATTAGAGAGATGAGCTTAAGTAGAATAGTTGAGTGAGAGTATTAGCACAAAGACGTAAAACTATGTGCTAGAGAAGGTGATGAGAGGATAAAAATCTTAGTTTTTCCTCTCTTGAGCTCAAATTTCGAAAATTAGCTTCTCTTCTCTTTAGGATCTCGAAAGTCCTATTTATACCACTTTTGTCCAAAAATAGGTTGAGGTGGTTGGAGAACAAATCACCACACCTCCCCTTTTACCAAGTCTTCGTTTTACAAAGTCTTGAATTCAAAATTCAAACTTTAAATTTAATTAATTAAATATCTAATATATTAATTAATTAAATACTATATTTAGTATATTTTAAATATATAATATTCAATAAATATATTTAATAATTTTTGAAATTTTATCTAGTAAATTTGAAACTTATATATATATCCGATATATATTTTATTTAATTCCAAATTAAATAATGTTATTTCTCTAAACCAACAATAAAGATTTAAATCTAATTTAAATCATATACTGAATATTAAATATCTAATATTTATCTCAAAAATATCTCATGAGGTGAAAAGACCATTTTACCCCTCACTAGTCAAACTTAGTATTTTTGGCCGGTAAGGGTTCTAGCCAAGCTCCAAACCGTAATGTCTCAATCTAGGACCTAGCTTTGTCTCTCTCTGTGATGATGTTGTTGTGTAGGTTGCCCTTTTTAAGCCCGACTCTCTTGGTTCGTCTCAACCGGCCTAGGAGGTATCTAGGAGTTCGGTGTTCACCTAGTCAGCCCCGTGGTACCGAATCCCAAGTTGAGTATGAATTGATCTAATCGTAATCTACGAACCGACTATAGATTTTCGTCATACGTATAAACCCTTTATGTTAGTCCCGATCGAGTGAAAGTCACGCATAGTCAAACCTACAGCGACTCTATGTCGTTCATGTCGGTGAAAATACCTAAACTGCCCTCCGCAACTACCGCGAGTGAGTTATATGCTCTGGCCTGGGACTTGGATAAATTCCGGCACATTAAACTTGCCATAGGACGTTAACCTCGTATTTAATCAAAGACCGTAAATTCCGCTCCGTGGTTCAACGGGCAATCGTATCAAAAAGTCAAGACCGCATTTCGCCGCTGACCCATGCCACCGGCAAGACGGGCCTAGCAAACTAGTGACAAGTCAACCCCAAGTTAACCCTTTCGATCAAAGGTTCATGCAGACTACTACAGTCAATCGATAAATCAAGGACAAATCCAAGCGCATGATCGATCGATTACGAGTCAGTGTCCAAATACAGATAATCCCCTTATTCATCTTGTATCATAGTCATGGGCTCCCACTTCCCAACTGAACGGTTGACACAACCATATTTGACCCATCGACAAACAAGTCATACTTGTCGATCGAGTCATACTACTGGAGACTTAGACTTGTGGATTAATTTTAATATTGCAGTATCTCAGCTTACTGGTGACCTCTCCGTTCCCACAGAATCAGTAACTGAGCTGCCAATATTTGGGTTTATTTGTCTTATTCACCTAGACTGCAAGGTGAAATCTTTAGACTAATTAATAATCTTCCTTTTTTAATTTATTTATCGAATAATAAATTAATTTTGAATAAAGTAATCAAATTACATCACTAAACACTACACAATTACCAAATTGACATCGTGCTCTCAGTCCTCGTACGGCATCTAGGGCATATACCTCAACAGGGTTCTTGTGCCACGTCCACCATAAGGAGTCAAAGTTGTTGGCTCTAAATGGGTTCCGTACTAAGCATAAAACTGATGGATCTGTTGAACGTTACAAGGCTCGTTTGGTTGCGCAGGGATTCACTCAAGTTCGTGGGTTTTTCTCATATACATTTAGTCCTGTTGTGATGGCCGCTGTTGTTCGGGTTTGCTCTCGCTGTCATGCGAATTGGCCATTGCATCAGCTGGATGTCAAAAATGAATTTCTTAATGGTGTTCTCACCAAGCCTGTTTATATGGAGCAACCGCTGGGATACATTGAACCTCGCTTTTCTACTCATGTTTGTCCTCTCAAAAAGGCACTTTATGGACTTAAACAGGCGCCATGTGCATGGTTTCAACGGTTTAGTTATTTTTTCATTAAACTTGGTTTTCTTTGCAGTCGTGCGGATACCTCACTTTTTATTTTCAATCACGCATCCAATATTATATATCCATTTGGTATATGTCGACGACATTACTCTCACAGGAAATAACACAGCCCGTATTACACAATTTATCTCTCGGATACATTCATAATTTGCAGTAAAGGATCTCGGCAGATTAAATTATTTCTTGGGGCTTGAAGTCTATTACACCTATATTGGACTCCACCTTAGTTAGACCAAATATGCTCATGACATTCTTACTCGCTCCGTTTATGTAAACCCGTTTCGACTCCTCTTGCTACTGGTCAAGTTCTAACAAGTGATGGTGCGTCATATTCAGATCCAACACATTATCGTTCCTTAGTAGGAGCTCTTCAATACTTGACAGTTATGGGCCCCGATCTATCATATGCAGTCAACCTTGTCAGTCAGTTCTTGCAATTACCAACAGTCTATCACTAACAGGCCGTCAAGCATATTATAAAGGCTCAATTAATTATGGTCTTTTTTTCAGTCGTGGATAGCGTTGTACTTTTTTTGCCTACTCTGATGCTGATTGGACTCGGTGTCCTGAAACTCGTCGTTCCACCTATGGGTACTCCATTTTTTTTTTGTGGTAACTCCGTACCATGGAGCGCTAAGAAGCAACCTACTGTGGCATAGCCAACGCTGCCTCTGAAGTAGTTTGGTTGTCTAATCTTCTTAAAGAGCTTCATATATCTCTCGTCGACACCCAGATTCTACTTGTGACAGCAACAATGCTATTTTCTCACATCCCACACTGACAAACGTGCGAAGCATATTGATTGACTACCACTTTGTTCGCAAACTCGTCCCCATGGTCTTCCTCACGAAGTTCATTACTTCAAATGTTCGGATTGTGGATGTTTTCACCAAAGGCCTAGCTCGTTCGCTATTCGAGTTCTTTCGTTCCAAGTTGAACGTGGCTCCACGCCCACGTCCTGCTTGAGGAGGTGATAACGGATAATCATCAATATGGATAATTTCAAATTTTCACGATTATCTCCTTATTATTTTCATTTATGATAGTGGATTTTTCCTTTATGATGTAATATACTTTCCTTATTTATTTCATATGTAATCCTATATATTGGAGAAGAAATAAAAGGGTACATTCAGAGGAAAAATATTATATCAATTACGTTTCAACTATATATATTTTTTTCCCTCTAGCTTCACCTATTTATTTTATTTTCCCTGATTTTGCTAATCTATCTTGGTCGGTATATTAAAAAGATGGACCAACTCCACAAATCAACAAAATATGAAGTTCTTTTTATCTTTTAATCTTCGATGCATTCTTCATTAGTCATCGGGCAACGATTGGCCCCGTTAATTAATTCCTACTCCATCTAATGAAATATTCGATCAGTGGATAAAATCAAATTTCGAACAATTTAATTAAACATAGCTCATTATATCTCCTTTTTTTTGTATTGTCTTATCCAAAAATATTTGACATTTACGTAGATGCATTCATTTATACAATTTTCTTGTACATTATAGTGTAGCCCCCTTGCTACGTACGCTCTATACAAAGAAACAAAAGAAATACATATTATACATATATATAGATATTTATATAAGGTCCCATTTAGCTTGATGAACTGCTTGTTGAAGATACTTCAATGTTCTCCCATGGTTCAAAAATCCCATAAACCAAAACTCGAAATTATCCTCAGTAACCAACTGCACATACTTCTGATTCGGTCTCTTTACGTTCTCACTTTCGACCGCTCTCTTTATCTTCCTCAATGGAATCATTACCTACATATGTAATAAAATAACCCATAAGCTTAGGACATATCTAAATTTCATGGGCATGCCCAAGAATTAGAGACAAGTATTAATATCTATCGATATCACAAACCTTGTAGTGTAATTTTAATATGGTCTCATTTGAGGAGGAGACTTTGATCGATCTCTCGCTGCAGAAAGAAACCCTAAAATTGGATATGAATAATAATCCCGCTATGGGCCCCGTCGTAGTCGATAAGTAGCATTGAGAAGCCTTCAATAGCTTTTCGTCGTCTCTTACAACGTCGAACTTTTGCTTGAATATTTTTTCTATACCTCCGTTCTGAAGGATTCTTGCCCCAAGGCTAAGCTTTCCTTTCACGGTTTCGCTTAGCTTTTGCCCTAATCTCACTGCATTTTTAAAACAAAAAATTGTATTAAGGGCATTGATTTTCACTATATATATACATATTATGATATGAAAAGGCCGATTTTGGGAATTTTTTTTTTAGTTCGATTTCTTTATTACCGTGTTCGCGAATGCCTTGAGCTAGACCATCCACGCTCTGTCCGAAATTGATCATTTTTGCGATGACGGAATCTACTTTACCTGCAATTTTTATGCAATACAGTACGACTTTTAGTCAATCTATAGCGAAGAAATAAAGATCCAAGAAGAAATAAACCATGATTCTTGATTAATATTAAAAGTTGACTAACCATGTCTGATTTTAGAATAATGTTTCGGAGAAGGCATAATCTGATACTGAGAAGATGGGTCGGGTAATAAGCACTGCTTATTAACATTATAAATCTTTTTTGAGGAGAATGAGTTATTCTCCAACCTTGATTTGCTGTGGTTTAGCTCCATTTATTAACTTCCCTGGAAAAAATGAGATGGAATGCTTTGGAAAACCTTCGGTCTTAAGATCTTAGGAGCAGAAAAACTTTGATTATGTTCGATAATGGTTCGAGATTCATCATAGTATTTATAAACCGAAATAGTTGCCTTTTTTTTTAAAGTTAGCTTTTGATCTACGTGAGTCAGATTTGTGTCACCATGCAGAGAGATTAAAGTGTAAAGCTTATTACATGATCTCATGATGGCCAACTTTTTCGACCTAATGTATTAATTTGAACCCAAAAAAAAAAAGGTGCGTATGTTTCTACCACACTCTATTTCGTTGTATAGAAAATACGTTGCATGGCACACGTCGTACATAAAAACCCAATATATTAAATTTTTACTTTTGTCATGTATTAAAATATGGACATTCTATAGTATGTATAATATTGTTTTTCTATTAATATTTGCGTATACTCGTCCCGTTCTCCCATTTGTAAAAATTAAACACACGCTTATCCAACTTATTCCTTTTGTTAATATTTTCTTTCATAAATCATGTTATCCGATCGAATGCAAGGGTGTCATTGCCACTTTGTGATGCAACCACCACTAACTAAAAAACATAACATGAAATTATAAATTTTGAATCTTTCATGTAACATGTTTGACTGCCCCATTTGAATGAAGAAGCCAGATTTGATGGGCCAAAGAATATTGGTGGGGTTATAAATATACTACTTCCATTTTTAAAGTATCTAATTTTAGCTATAAATGATTCTTTTTGTAGAAAAAGAGTGTCGGCAATATTTTTTATATAACTTTTTTCCTCCTCCTTCGTCAATAAGTTATAAGCGAAATTGGTTCGATCCTTTTATATTTTAATAATTCACAATCCACTATTGCAATAGGCCAACGTTTTGAAAAAAAAAAACCCGTTTCAGGAAAAATACAAAAGTTAACCACCACCTTATGATACAAAACTAATATAATAGCTAACAAAGGACTATTGAAATATGACCCTAGAGCATTGGCTATTTCAGTACAACATTGCACATAAGGTCTCGATCGGTAAAAGGTAGTTTTAAAAAACGATAACCAAGGAGAAGATATAATGAGGTAAGCAAATAGGAAAGAACACGAAGTGAACCTTTTTTCAAGGGTTTGCTTAACGAGTTGGGCAAACGGAAATTGCTTCATCACATGCATGCCACAAAAAAATATTTTTTATTTGTTAATTTAAAAAAAAATCCTATCTGGATATGTGTAGGTACGTATTGGTGACCTTATCTTCTCTTTACATTTCCCATTACCATGTAATGAACGTCTTTAATGGTCTAAAATAAAGCCATTTAATTCGAGGAAAAAAATAAAGTTTGACGTGTAAAGGCCTTATCTCGTGCCCCATCTTCGTCAGAAAATGGCAATGAATCAAATACATGCAATTGATAGGTGTTACTAAGATTGGAAATGGGGAGCGAATCAAATACATGAATGTGTAGTTTATGTTTGACTTTTTTTTTTTTAATTTTACTTAAGAGATGAAGATTGAGTTGTTGCTATCTTGTGAAAGGATGAAAATGCCGAATGTTGTATATATACTATACTACTTTATTACCATACGCGTGGAAGACAACAGAATATGTTATATTATCAAATATTAAAAAATATGAATGTATATAATCAAGAATGATGGTTACATAAAATAAAGTATTGCAAGTTAAGAATGTAAGTTGACGGCTAGAATGGAAGATGCACGTTATCTCTATTTATTAATTGTGATAGCCTCATAGTAACTACCTATTAATTAATTTGATGTGTCAACTAAAACCATACTTTTTACCCATGATATTGTTATATATTGTAATTATATCCTCAAATCGATTTTCTTAAAATAACTTTATTTGTGTGTCAGCTTAATTTATAATTGAATTAAAAATAACTTGATATAAAAAATAATAATATCTATATTTATATGTTGCACTATGCATGTACATAGTATTAATTAAGAACAGTTGACGTAATATTCTATCTTGTTGATATAATTTGAGATGCGGGTATACGTATATAATTTGCACTGATATTAAAAGTAATGAATATAAAAAATTGCTTATCTCTAATTATCTCTCTCCCACAACCATTATTATTACAATACTTAATAGATAAATATTTTATAACAGTATATATTTTTATTTTATAATATCAATGCAAGGTAAGTTGTTATGTCATTTGCAACTATAAAACCCAACACACTTAGTTTTGTCATGACATAAAATATCCTTTCAACAAAACCTCGTACCGTAGATTCTCAAGGCGATTGAACAAAAATTACATCATTGATCTTTGCTAAGCAGACAAGCAAACGCATGGGACTTGCAAGCTTATTAGAAAGACATTAAAACAAAAACAAAAAGAATTATTGATTCGACCTATCGATTCGACAAACTTACGCAGATGCGTTGAGCAGCTGTTTCTGAGATTCAGTCGGGGAAGGCTGCAATTCGAAGAAGAAGAAAAAGAGAACGAGAAATAAGCTCTTATTACAGCAGATGAAGATTCTCACTTCTTTCTTAGTGCATCTTTTTACTTACAGCTGCGAGTTCATCTTCATGTTTAGGTATAAACGCCGTGTCAACCTTCCCATTCTTAAAGTCCTGCGTTTTAAAAAAAAGAGATTTGTTTTTTTAAGTTTCCGAAGATGGTTTCTTCGTTCTTCGTCTGTGACAAGTTATTACAGGATTCACTAACTTTACCTCAACATCAAGGATTAGCTTATGGTAGTCGATCGTCGTAGGAACGCCTAAAACCACAAAAACGATATATACGCAAAACTGATTCTTGAGTTTCTTTTTTTTCGACGAGTGGAAAAAAAAAACCGAAAAAGCAAAAACTCGCCTGTGATTATTGTGTCGTTGAGAGCTCTCTTCATGCGCTGTATCGCCCTTTCTCTAGTAGGCGCCCATACAATAAGCTGAAAGAAACATAGACCCATCCATCGAATAATATTGGGAAAAAAAAAGATTGAAAATCGATTGAATCCCATCATTTATTATAAACCTTTCCAAGCAATGAGTCGTAGCTCGGCGGAACCACATAATCAGGATAGACATGGCTATCCATTCTTACAAAGGGCCCGCCAGGTGGCAGATAAGAAGTAATTCGCCCTAATTCAAGCAAAAAAATGGTTCCAATATTCCACGTACTACTTTTAACTGCCAAAGAAGAAGAAAGAAAAGAGTTCTTATAGAACAGAGATGAGTTCTAACACATACCCGGCCCAGGCCTGAAATTCTTGAAAGCATCTTCTGCGTTGATACGACACTCAATCGAATGCCCGCTAAGCTTTATATCATCCTTATGAACAACAAAAACAATTTGCAATCTTACTATTTCAGAAAAAAAAAATCCCGAGAGAAAAAAAAAAAAAAAAGACCTGTGTGTAACGAAGCTTCTCTCCTTTAGCCACACGAATCTGCTCTTCGATTAGGTCAACTGAGGATATCATCTCAGTGACAGGGTGCTCCACCTACCATATGGTCGAAAAATTTATAAAACTATATATAAAAATCACCAAGTTGTCACTTATATATATGTAATTTTTGGCGGGTTTTCAATATTTTTACCTGAATCCTAGTGTTCATCTCCATGAAGTAGAACGAGCCACGTTCGTCTAAAAGGAACTCAACAGTGCCGACGCCAACATAGCCTATCGAAGCTGCCGCAGCTACGGCGGCGTCCCCCATGGCTCTACGCAGGTCGGGATTCAGTGCGGGCGAAGGCGCTTCTTCTAGAAGCTTCTGGTTCCTTCTCTAAAAGCGATAGAGATTCCATGTAAGAAAGGTTTCGTTCTTGCAATAAAAACAGATCCCACGAAAAAAGGTTGAATTTTCCTTTTAATGCTTACTTGGATGCTGCAATCGCGTTCGCCAAAGTGCACGACGTTGCCGTACTTGTCGGCTAATACCTGAAAAAGGGAGTGAAACGTGGCGTTCGTTCGAATTCTGGGGCAGATGTGTTAGTTTTGAAAGATCTAAGGCTTTTTTTTGGATGGTACCTGAAACTCGATGTGCCTCGGGTTTTGCACAAACTTCTCCAAGTAAACGCCGTCATTACCAAATGCAGCTGCTGCTTCGCTCTTGGCTTGCTGTTTTTTGATGGGAAAACGAAGAACGAACATAAGAAAAACGTACCAATTTTTGGAAAAACTATGTCATCATTTGCTATTTACAGGAAACTTTTTTTGTGAGGATTCGAACTCAATTAAGCAGATGTTACAGAGATATAACACGTGAAAACATGAATATTACGGCGAAATTTTGTTTTTTCACATAAAAATTCAAGGAATTTTGTTTTCTGGTAAGAAGATGAAACGCATAAAAGGGAATACCTGCAATAGCTTCACAAACTCATCGGGCTCTTTAGCAAGGCGCATTCCACGCCCTCCGCCGCCAGCCGTGGCCTTTGAGAAATAAGGTAAGAGTTAAATTCAGTGACAATTTATAGCATAATTGTTCCATAAATTGATTCTTTTACCAAATATTATCCAGAGATAATCAAGATCATTCAAAGAAATTATATCAAACTTCCTATAGGTATAATACATGCTATGAAGCAAACCTTAATCATGACAGGGTAACCGATCTCCTTCGCAAGCTTGACTGCTTCTTCAGTGCTCTGCAATGAAACAAAACAAATCATCTCAGAAAAGACGACATCAAATTGAAATACAAGTATTTAGTTGACAAAAATAAAAGGAAAAGTCTCGACAAAAAGCAAACACCTTTAGTAATCCATTGCTACCAGGAACTGTAGGAACTCCAGCGTTCTTCATCGTCTCCCTTGCAGTTGACTTGTCGCCCATGACTCGAATGCTATCGGGCTTTTCGTATTTCAAATTCATGCACTTAATTCTCAGATAACATAAAATCGATGACCACATAGTACTTATCAACTTATGAAACTTACATTTGGCCCAATGAAATTGATCCCGTGTTCTTTGCACATCTCGACAAAGACTGCATTCTCAGAAAGGAAACCGTACCCAGGATGAAGCATAGTATATCCTCGGCTTATTGCAGCAGATAAAACATTAGGAATCACCAAGTACCTTAGAGAGAGAACAAAGATCAACATATATACTCATAACAAATTAGCAAAAGACAGATAAAATAGTCTGCACGGATGACTAACGATTGGCTGCTCGGCGCTTCACCGATGCAAACAGATTCATCTGCAAGTTTCACGTGAAGGGCGTCTTTGTCTATCGTTGAATAAACTGCAACGCAAGGGATTCCCATTTCGTGAGCTGTTCGAATGACACGAACTGCTATTTCTCCTCTGTTAGCCACTAATATCTTTCCTCACGACAAGTTATAGAGAGAGCTCCTCCGTGTTTTTCGACTCTGTTATTAAGGCGAGGAGATTGAAATCTCTGTCGAGGGAAGTTTATTCTATTTCCCGACATAAATGCGCATTGTGAGCTCTTCATGGCTACAGTCCTCCCCATGAACAACCCCTACACAAGAAATCATGCGAAATGTCAGTAAATGATAGAGCTTATTGAGAAGAGACTAAATGCCAGCCAAGAAAATGTAAAGGGCTGCTGAGCCCATGCTTGTCTTCATTTCAGGTTATATACAGAAACGATGCTGGAAACTACAAAATCAGATATATGAGAATATTACAATGATCAAGTGTGACTTATCAAGAATGTACATTAGTTCCTCAGAAGTTAATCTCCAATATACCCAATTTACAAGCATCATTGCTATATACAGCACATATCAGAAGCTGGGAAACGTTGCAAAGAGAAAGATAAAAACTGACAAATAAATGGATTAACTCACAGGAGGTGAACAAACAGATTTACTGCAAAACGTCATAGCTGCAGAATCCATGTTCCTCAGATTACGAACACCCAACTGCAAGAGAACGAAATAAACTCAGCCCCATTGATAAAATTATGCCCCGGCGACTTAACAGCAGAATAAAAATTCAATTACAACACAATCATGGTGCATTTAGATCTGCTAAACAGAGTTATGTACCTCACTATCCAAGAACTAAAAAATGCGAGGGGTAAAAGTGCAATCTTGATGGGAGGATTGCGTTTGTTGCACCAGCCGAACTACGAAATAGATAAATGTGTGTGGTAATGAAGAGGAAGGGCTGTCGATGAATACGAGGTTGTTCTTCACTTAGTTATGGTTGATGAGCTTGAATGCTTCGTCGCGCTACTTAGATGGGATAGGACATGGTTCTTGTTTTCTTTATTTTATTTTATTTCTTTTAAAAAGTTTTATTTCATTCAAATATAATCCTTAATTGGATCTAATCAAGATGTTGGACTATTAATCATTACACGAACAAATTAAAGGTAATAAATGCGCAATTAATCAAATTCAACGCAGAAATAGAAGACCTGCAAAGATCCCAATTCAATTTTTCTTTTAGCTTTGAGCTGTTTTTTTCAACTCGAACGCCGCCTCGTGCTTTGTAACTCGTTAATGGATCCTTCGCCAAGATCCAGATTTAAATCAGATCCAGAAAACCCACATAGAAAAACCACCATTGAAGCTCGACATTGATGCTTATTCACCGCTGAATCAAAAATGGCGAAAGCATCGTCGATAATCATATACCTCACAGTATCGATTTTACTCCTCATCCTCCTCAATTCCAACATCCCCAATAACTCCGGCCACCGCCGCCTCAAGCACCGGCGCCTGCGCATCGTACTCCGACCGCCCAACGCCACCGTATCCTTCGGCGGAGCTGCCACCTCCGATGACCGCCAGCGTTCCACGTTCGACCCGGTCGTGGCGGACATCGAAAGGAAGCAGTTCGACCAGCAATACTACAACCATTCCGTGAAGGAATGGGAGGAGTACATGAAGGATGACGAGGATTATCTGAACGACGAGGAGAGGTTCAACATCACCGATAGATTGGTAGTTTTGTTTCCGAAGATCGACGTCAGCCCCGCCGACGGGCATGTGAGCGAGGATGAGCTGATTGAGTGGAACTTGAATCAGAGTTTGAGGGATGTGATGCATAGGGCTGAGAAAGAAATGGAGGTTCATGATAAGGATAAAGATGGTTATGTCTCGCTTGAGGAGTATGAACCTCCTAGTTGGGTCAAAAATGCTGGTGAGTGTGTTCTTGAGAACTTAGTCTTTTAGTGTTAAACTTTATTTGCTTGTGTTGAATAGTGAGCTTTGTATACTTATTATCCATGGCAGTTGTGTGAGGACAAGTAATACTATGTTTGATTTTGAGTCTGATGTTGATTGATCTAAAGCATTGGTTTTGTAGTTTTCACAGAATAAAATTGCGATAATGACTTTCATAGGTAAGATTGTTGTTGCCGGGATATAGGAAGGTTTCGCAATCATAGTGTAATTTTGGCAAAAAACCAGTCGAAAAAAGCGTCTTGAGGAGTGTTGCTGCTCATAACCTTTCTGTGTTGCTCATTCATAAATATTAACGGACCACTCAAACATTGGTTTTCCGTGTTTTTTTCCACAGTATCAAGAGTATAGTAGCATTGGAGTAACATCAAGATTTGATTTTGTTTCTTTGTAAAACGAATTGCTTTAGATAATCCCGCCCTTGGATATGATATGGGATGGTGGAAAGACGAGCATTTTCACGCAGCAGATGCAGACGGGGATGGTCGACTAAACATCACAGAGTTTAACGAGTAAGTTTTTCGATCAGTAAATATGCACTAATATCCATTCTTACACTGAGATTCTTCCTTTCTTCTGTTGATTTGAGTTAAATGAACAATTTATTTTCGATCGCAGTTTCCTTCATCCAGCCGATACAAGCAATCCCAAGTTGCTCCTTTGGTTGTGCAAAGAAGAGATAAGGTCTTCTTTCTACATATCATTGAAATTTACTCTAAATAAAGCTGTAATTATGCGTTTGATGATCTTTGGTGGCTGTCATACCATTACAGGGAAAGAGATAGTGACAAAGATGGTAAGATTGGCTTCAAAGAGTTCTTCCACGGCCTTTATGACATCGTCAGGAACTACGATGACGAGGATCATAATTCTTCGTCTCACGATTCGCTCGAAGCCCCAGCTAAGAAGCTGTTCGATCAGCTCGACAGAGATGGTGATGGGTAATAAAACTTTTCTCGCCAAACACTTTTTCCTTAAGTTTGTGTTACTAAGCTGTTGCTATAAATCATAGGTATCTTTCTGATATTGAACTGCTGCCAATAATTGGAAAGGTTCATCCTACTGAGAGATATTACGCTAAACAGCAGACAGATTACGTCATGCAACAGGTATTTATCGCAATAGGACCCAAAAAAAATTCAGATCTTGACAAGTTTGAAGCTACATATTGTAATTTTCAGGCAGATAAGGATAAAGACGGGCGTCTTACGTTGACAGAGATGATCGAAAGCCCATACGTTTTCTACAGTTCTGTGTTCGACGAGGACGACGATGATAACGATTATTCGTTTCACGACGAGTTTCGCTGAATCCATTCCATCCAAATTATTTATATCCCTAGTGAGAACATCTCTCAATTCAGTGTCTATATTTTGTTTATGTCGAACATCGAATTTCCTCGTAACTAACTATAAGAATGATCAATTAGGGGCTCGATAACTCGGCGGCGATGAAAGCGACGTAGCCATGGCTGCGTTTTATTCGCCTCTTTTGTGAGATATATTATTCGATTTGATCGACGGAGGTCGGGCGGGATCTCATCTGTTTGTCTGCTTTTTTGTTATTAGAGATTTTGTAATTCATGCCTAATTTAAAACTGTAACTCATTTAAGGGTAGATCAAATATATTTTGTTGAACTGATTATTTGCTTTGAGTTTGTGATTCATGATTTAATCAAATTACAGCGGTTTTTTCGTCATTATTTCTTAAAAACTCCTTTTGGGGTTGTAGGTATGTAATATGGAAATCATGGGAGTTAACAAGCTCGAAATAAAAGCGTTTCTTGTTTGTAAACTAGACAATGTCGCTTTTTGCTTACTAACGACAATAGAAGATAACCTTGGCAGCCGTCAAATAGTAAAGCGCTTATTCCTATATCTTCTTCACAAGTTCAAAACCTCAAGAGTGAAGGAAGAAAATGCAATTCTCAGCACTCACCTTAACAAACCACCACAGCACAATTAACCATCAGGCTCCATTTCTCCGCCATACCCATCTTAGCAGCAAGCCGAAGACCAACCCTCAGGTACAGGCGCGCCGCCGTTCGAACACGGCAATCGATGTCGGAGCCGGCACGGGCTTTCTGTCGGCGTTAGGGCGAGCAATGGAGGAAGAAGAGTACAGAAAGGCCAGAGCTGAAGTGCATAGGAAGGGATTCGATTTGGAAGGGTATTCCATCGAAGGGACGTCGATTGGAGGGCACGAGACGTGCGTCATTGTGCCTGAATTGAAGTGTGCGTTTGACATTGGGAGGTGCCCTCCGAAAGCTGTGCAGCAGAATTTTCTGTTCATTACTCACGCCCATCTTGATCACATTGTATGCGATGCTCGACTTCTTTCGTATGCAATTCTTCTCTATTGTGTGGTGTGGTTGATGGGATGCCGTAATTTGATTACTGCTTAGTTTTTTCAATTTTGATTTGAGTCTCGTAGATGATATCTACCTTGTTTTCTTTTCATGTGCATATGCTTTTCAAGGTATGTGATGCCTTTCGTTTCAGAGGTCTATTTCTTACCTGCAGAACGCAGCAGCTGAATACTGTGTTAGTTATGTTGCAATAAAGATTGTTTTCATTTAGCTTTGCTATAGGGATTAAGGAGGATTTCTTGATAAATTACAAAAAATGCGGTGGATGTTGATTGATGCCCCATGTGTTCATAGTATGTTAACGTGTACTGTGCTTGAGATGATCATCGAGCAATTCAATGGTGCGATAACTCAGGACTTCGAAACAGATTATTATATGGATGTTGAAATATTTATTGCTTACCACAATTTTGTTCTATTTCATGTCTAACGAGTGTTGTTACAATAATATGTTCTCTTTCCTCCCAAAACCTTTATCGTATGGTAGGCGAGTTTTTATGGGTTGTTTGAATCCATGGGGCAGAAAAGAGAATGTATGTTAACCTTCTGATTGGTCCCTAGCTTTAGCTCTCTCATATTGCCTTCATTTTTCTGTAATTGTGATATTCTTCTATAGAAATGTCTTTCGATGCCTAAAAAAACTTCACTTCGGCTGTATGATCGATTCAGGGTGGACTTCCAATGTACATAGCAACTCGTGGCCTTTACAGTTTGAAACCTCCAACAGTGTTTGTGCCACCCTGCATAAAGGAGGACGTCGAACGATTGATTGATATTCACAGAACCATGGGCCACGTTGAATTGAACTTTGATTTGGTAGCACTCGATATAGGTAACTTTTTAGCTATTCTTTCTGCAATGTTTCGAATGAGACATGATACGTGCCTCGAATGTTATTTTAAGTGGGATGATGAATATTCTCAGGGGAAACTTATGAACTGAGAAACGATCTTGTCGTAAGACCATTCAAAACGCACCATGTAATTCCCAGTCAGGTGTGTGCAAACAACTTGTTTTCCTCTTTTTAGTTTACATTGAGAGTCTTTTGGTCATATTGTGTAAGTGAGATTTCTTTGTTGTGTAAGTTTTAGACAAATTTCTTTGAGATTTATACCCTTGCTTTCTAACTCCATATCTGGGTAATTCGTTCTAGCCACTGCTAGTATGGTTCTGCTACTGAATTCACAGGCATTGGTAGCTGTCACATTAAACCCTCATTGACTATGGATGATTGTGTAGGGTTACGTTGTTTACACGGTTAGAAGGAAATTGAGGAAGCAATACATGCACTTGAAAGGAAAGCAAATCGAGAAGCTAAAGAAATCTGGTGTTGAGGTGAGTTATTGTTACATCTCTTTCTCCCTATATTGGAAGAACACTTTCTCAAACTACATTCTTTGTCAGATTACAGACACCATATTAAGTCCAGAGGTGGCTTTCACTGGAGACACAACCTCTGACTTTTTGCTCGATCCACGCAGCGCCGATGCTTTGCGGGCGAAGATTCTCATAACTGAAGTAAGTCTCTTCTCTTCGTCTTACAAGTTGAAGTGTTTGAAGTATCTCTTGTCTTCCCTGAGTTTTGACGGGTGCAAACATAACCCAGGCAACGTTTTTGGATGATAGCATCAGTGTTGAGCACGCAAGAGAGCATGGCCATACTCATATATCCGAGGCAATATTTCTTTGTCTACACTTATTAGACAACTACAAAATCTGTAATAATCTTTCTGTTTGATTGGTCGACTATAATTTTCAGATTATAGAAAATGCGCAATGGATTCGGAATAAAGCTGTGGTTTTGACTCATTTCTCGTCCCGCTATCACATCGAGGTAATAATCGAAGTTTCTTATTATTTTCGATTATGTCTACAAGATTTTGCTACTATTATTTCCAGTCTTTCTCCTATGTCATCATTGTACTTTACTTTGCTTACTAATGCAGGACATTCGTCAAGCTGTGACGAAACTGCAGTCGAAAGTATCGGCTAAAGTTAGTGCGCTAACAGAGGGATTCAAGTCACACTACAGTTAGTACATCATAATAAGACCACATTTTCTTTTTCTTTTAGTTAGGTTTGTAATGATTTACTAAATCTTTATAATACCTCGACTTAGTGGCTATACTTACCGCAAACTGCCAGCTAACTAAATGTGAATATAAATAAACACGTAAATGCAGCGCTGTCTTTCTATTTATTAAGAGAGATCTTTATAACAATGTTGTGTCAATTTGTATATTAAAACATAGTAAGTAAAAAAGAAATATATGTGATAGGTAGAGCTGTCAAAACGGGCTTAGGCCCGCGGGCCGGCCCGTGGCGGGGCGGACTCTGAAATTTTAGGCCCGCCGCGGGCTTTGGCGGGACGGGTGCGGGCTAGCCCGTTGGTAGCCAGCCAGAATAATTTAATAAAATTTATATTATTTATAATATAATATTACAAATATACAATAAATAATTGGTACTTAATAACATAAATAAATTAATATTAAAAGTTTATTAAATTAGAAATATTTTCCTTCATTTTCTTTTTTTATCCAATTTTTATATTATTTTTCTATTTATTATTTTTTTTACTTTTTTCCTATTTCTTAATAATTTTTATGATTTTTTTTAAATAACTGGCGGGCAAGACCGCCAGGCCCGCTACCCGCCTGCAGGCCCGCCAGTAGGCGGGCTTGACCGCCCCCGCCCTGCCAGTGGCGGGCTTTGGCGGCTTACGGGCCGGTCCGTCCCGCCGGCCTGTTTTGACAGTAATAGTGATAGGTAACATTTTATCTTAGTGCTACAAATATCTATTTTTCCTTATCATAGTTAGTCGTTTGATTTCAACAATTGATCTTACGCTCGAAACACTAACTACAACATTTCTATTCAATGAGAAGATCAATAGTTGAAGCGAAACTAAAATGACAAAATATGACTGAAACAAAATTGTTACCCGTATGTCAAAATGTGGCCCATCCATTTTGATATAATAATCTCCATTTCCATTTGATTTTCACATCCTTTAGTCTCCTATAAGTTTGATCCTCATTTGTCTGCGACTTTTGTCTCCTATCTGCGTCTGTTCTATCGAACTAATGATTAGCTCTCTTTTCTTAACCTTGATGCGAGTCTCAAGGTGAACGATCGCCTGCAACGTAGGATCAAAACATAACAACATAAAAATGGGGAAACTTCATGAAGAATATTGCAATCAACAATTCTTACACTCTCAATGGGTTGATGGGTCATTTTGGATTAATCCTGGTTTGTCGACATCACATCTTATTGTCGTAAGGGAGTATCGTACGTCACTCGGAACCAAATCTAAATCCGTACGAAACCGCAGTAAAAAAAAGAACACGATATTTTTACACAAAAGAATAAATTCGATACTAAACATATAGAATTATATATCCATAAAGAAGTCTTTTACGTTTACGTGATGCTTCGAATCTAAACTCCGAGAAAATCTGTTGAATCCCGTCCGCTTTGACCGAGCCTTAGTTGATGTGCACAACCTGTCGCAGGAAAAATAAGGCAAAAAATATTAGTCAATATCATTAACGTAATGCGGATCTCGTGTTGAAGCTTACCACGTGGTGGGAATCTCTCGTCGAAAGAAGGTCTATCTGTTGGATCCCCAAATCGTCGGCAACTCAATATTGTTGACTTAATTTGACGATTATATAACAGAATAATAATATTTTGTGGATTTTACAAGACATTAACACTCTCAATATTTTATAAATTTTTACACAAAATGTTACATTTTAGAACAAAATGTCTACACTATAATATTTCACAAGTACCATTTTATCTTAGAGCTATAAACATCTACTTTTCCTTATCTATCGTAATTTGTCATCGATATATTATAGAAGTTGTAGTAAAAGCTTATGTACTTGAAGGAAGCATAAGACCGTTTAATTTCAACAATTGATCTTGTGCTCGAAATACTAACTATAACATATTCTATTTAATGAGAAATCAATCACGTTGAAGCGAAACAAAATGGTGAAGTGATTGAAACAAAATGATAATCTCCTATGCCAAAATGTAGCCCATACATTCTAATATAATAATCTCCATTTTCCCTTTGATTTTTACATGCTTTATTAAACAAAGGGTCAGTTTCACTTGATAGATTTGGTCCGAACGAACTCGTAGACGACTACCATGTGGGATCGACTTTTATTTTTGTGAAGTCTTGAAATTTTGCTGAGAGTCTAGTAATGCATTTTTTTCTATTTTATATTTTCCGTGAAATACCCTTCTTGATGTACTTGCAGATTGTTATTGGCGTGGGATGCAAGACGGCCATCCTCGCGATACTATGCGCTATGGCCGGAGCGAAGAGAATAAGTAATATAATACAAGTGATAACATACTTCTAATTATACATGTCGCAAGTGTATGCGGTGGAGGCTAATAGTATAGCGCTCGCTAAAAAAAACGTGAAAAAAAATAAGATGGATCGGGTGGTCAAGGTTCTCTACGGAAGAGTTGAGGTCACAAATTATCTTTATGAGTTAAAACTAATATGTCTACTAAATATATGTATTTTCTATAAATGATGTAGAGATCAAACGAAAGGCCGACGTGATCATATCTGAGTGGACGAGTCATGCATTGTATTCACTATTTGTTGTTATACATGAGACTTATCACACAGCCTATGTGCTATGATTGTGATACAATTACTTTTTGGGGGAATGTCCGTGGAGTTGATAATGGGTATACATTTTGTGATATCGTTTGGTATCGATATGTGACGAATGTCCGCCCCATTTAACATTCCATCTCAGCTCTCAAAACACCTGCAATTCCATCTCACTCAAACTCTATCTTCATACAGCAGTGGCGAACTATTACTTTTCCACTTATTCCAACTTTAGGGTGCATGAAATGATGTTGAAAGTAAGTGCGTTCTATCAATCGTCAATATGAAATTAATCTTCAATTAGTCGAGAAAATGGGTGAAATTTTCTCTGTTTCTTCAATTGTCGTAGGACGAAATTAGGATGAAAGCATATGATCTTGCAATTCATAGGAACGCAGATCGAATTCGCGACAAAGTAAGCACTAAATATAGTGTTAATGTGTATTTGATTGATTCTATGATTGTTGGTTTTCAAGTCTCTGTTAACGATTATTAAGAAATTAGCCTCGCATTGATTATAGGAAACTTAGCTTCTCCAGTATAAAGCTTCACTTGATACATGAAAGCTTTTTCAGTTTAGTCATGGTAGCCGTTTCTTACATCTCATACGCACACAAGTTCCTTTCCTTACATGCTCTCAATGGGTTGTTGGGTCGTTTTGGATTAATCCTGGTTTTGTCAACACATCACATCTTACTGTCCTAAGGGAGTATCGTACGTCAGTCGGAACCAAATCTAAATCCGTACGAAACCGCCGTAAAAAAAAAAAAGAACACGATGTTTTTACACAAAAGAATTAATTCGATACTAAACATATAGAAATATATATCCATAAGGAAGTCTTTTACGTTTACGTGATGCTTCGAATCTAAACTCCGAGAAAATCTGTTGAATCCTGTCCGCTTTGACCGAGCCTTAGCTGATGTGCACAACCTATCGCGGGAAGATTAGGCAAAAAATATTAGTCAATATCATTACCGTGATGTGGATCTCGTGTTGAAGCTTACCACGTGGTGGGAATCTCTTGTCGAAAGAAGGTCTATCAAATCGTCGGCAACTCAATATTGTTGACTTAATTTGACGATTATATAACAGAATAATAATATTTTGTGGATTTTTACAAGACATTAACACTCTCAATATTTTATGAATTTTTACACAAAATGTTGCATTTTAGAACAAAATGTCTACACTAGAATATTTCACAAGTACCATTTTATCTTAGAGCTATAAACATCTACTTTTCCTTATCCAAATTTGTCATCGATATATTATTAGAAGTTGTAGTAAAAGCTTATGTACTTGAAGGAAGCATAAGACCGTTTTATTTGAACAATTGATCTTGTGCTCGGAATACTAACTATAACATGTTCTATTTAATGACAAATCAATCAAGTTGAAGCGAAACAAAAATGGCGAAGTGACTGAAACAAAATGATTATCTCGTATGCCAAAATGTGGCCCATACATTCTAATATAATAATCTCCATTTTCCCTTTGATTTGCACATGCTTTATTAAACAAATGTCAGTTTCACTTGATAGATATGGTCCGAACGAACTCGTAGACGACTACCACATGGGATCGACTTTTATTTTTGTGAAGTCTTGAAAGCTGAGAGTCTAGTAATGCATTTTTTCTATTTTTATCATTTCCGTGAAATACCCTTCTTGATGTACTTGCAGATTGTTTGGCGTGGGATGCAGGACGGTCATCCTCGCGATACTATGCGATATGGTCGGAGCGAAGATAATAAGAAATATCATACATGTTATAGTTAGTATTTTAAAATGCGTGTTGCGCACTACGTCGCGTTTCTGTTCCAATAGCGCGTAGCGTAAATAGTGTAGCGTATTGCGTGAGTATTTCGAGCCAGCCAATTTTAATTAAAATAATAATTTCTATACTATTTATAATCTCATATTTCGTAATTCATATTATATATTTATAAAATTAAACACACATGCATATACAATCTATATAGTGATATCTTCCTATTAACTAATTAAACATAATTTAATATCAAAATATATAAGATATATATGTCATTTTGATCGTCACGAAATAATGAATAAATTAGATGTTGTTATCTATTATTATACATAACTCACCTAAATAAAGACCGTTTCCTAATTTAAGGCAATATGTAATAAAATTTAAAATAATTAAAAAATGCAATGAAGTTTTGCCTAGGAATAGGCGCCAATCAGTCATGTCACATCATATCCTTTAAAACAAACAAAAAATAAAAAATAGAAAAAAGAACAATATCTTTTCTTAATACGCTTTGTAGCATTTTGGTGAAAAAAATGGCTATTGCGCGGCTCAAAGCGCGCGATAGAACGCTTTTAAAACACTAGGTTTTATTTTATCATGTAGCTGATCTCCATGGCTTTGGATTTTGGTTCGAAGCAAAGTTTGATACTCCTAGAGGACAACATAATGTCATGCTGTCGACGAGACCAAAACGTTCCCACAAGGACCTAACTCATTGGGAGCATGTTATGCTTTTGCAAACTTGTTGGTAACGATTATTGTTTATATGCTCTTCTCATTTGATCCTACGTTGCCAATATGCAGACTGTCGTTCACCTTGGGACTCGCGTCAAGGTGGAGGAAGGAGGAGTTGATCATTGGTTCTGTAAAACTAACACAAATGGAAGACGAAAATCACAGACCAATGCGTATCCAACTCCAATGCTCGTAAGTCTCCTTGCAAAGAACATTAATTCTAAAGAAACTTCACTTCGGCTGTTTGATCGATTCAAGGTGGACTTCCAATGTACTTAGCAACTCGTGGTTTACAACCTGAAACTCCAACAGTGTTTGTGCCACCCTGCATAATGAGGACGTCGTGATCGAATATTCATAGATCCATGGGGCAAGTAGAACTGAACTTTGATTTGGTAGCACTCGATATAGGTACGACTTTTAGCTGTTCTTCTGCTAGGTTTTGAATTAGACATGTTACGTCTTATTTTAAGTGTGATAAATATTCTCGGGGGAAACTTATGAAATGAGAAACGCTCTTGTCGTGAGACCATTCAAGACACACCATGTAATTCCCAGTCAGGTGGGTGCAAAGTGCAAACAACCAATGTTTTAAAATGCGTGTTGCGCACTACGTTGCGTGTTTGTTCCAATAGCGCATAGCGTAAATAGCGTAGCGTATTGCGTAAGTATTTCGAACCATCCAATTTTAATTAAAAAATAACTTCTATACTATTTATAGTCTCATATTTCGCAATGCATATTATATATTTATAAAATTAAACACACATGCATATACAATCTATATAGTGATATCTTCCTATTTACTAATTAAAAATAATTTAAATATCAAATATATATAAGATATATATGTCATTTTGATCGTCACGAAATAATGAATAAACTAGATGTTATCTATTATTATACATAACTCACCTAAACAAAGACCGTTTCCTAATTTAAGGCAATATGTAATAAAATTTAAAAATAATTAAAAAATGCAATGAAGTTTTGTCTAGTAATAGGCGTCAATCAATCATGTCACATCATATCCTTTAAAACAAAAAAAACAAAAAATAGAAAAAAGAACAATAGCTTTTCTTAATACGCTTTGTAGCGTTTTGGTGGAAAAAATGTATAAATTTTAGACAAATTTGAGATTCTTTGTTTGGCTACTGAATTCAGACATTTGAACCTGTCACATTACTTTGTCACGAACCCTCATTGACTATGGATCATTGTGTAGGGTTACGTTGTTTACACGGTTAGAAGGGAACTGAGGAAGCAATACATTCACTTGAAGGAAAGCAAATCGAGAAGCAAAGAAATCTGATGTTTGCTACTATTGTTTCCATTCTTTCTTCCATGCCTTCGTCAATATATTCTAATATTGTACTTTGCTTACTTACTAATGCAGGACATTCGTCAAGCTGTGACGAAATTGCAGTCGAAAGTCTCGGCTAAAGTTAGTGCGCTAATAGAGGGATTCAAGTCACACTACACTTAGTACATAATAATAAGTCCACCTTTTCTTTTTTTCTTTTAGTTAGATCTGTAATGATTTACTAAATTTATATAATACCTCGAATTAGTGGCTATACTTACCTCAAACTGCCAGCTATAAAATAAATCCCAAACCATTTTATACATTTTACTAAATCGGACGTCAAACATCTTTTGTACATTTTTTTATTTAGCAAAAAATTATCACACTCAATAATAATATTAAATCTTCTTAGAAGACGTGTCAAAATATACATTTTTTACCTTTTAATTGTACTTATTATTAAAATATTCATTTTCTTAATTCCCGTGCCAATTCCTAATGTCCAAAAATATTTGGAACAGAGGGAGTACTTAAAAACTGAATACGTCAATAAAGAAACTAAAAATGTGAATATAAATAAACACGTAAATGCAGCGCTGTCTTTCTATTTATTAAGAGTGAGATCTTTATGACCATGGTGTGTCAATTTTTATATTAAAACATAGTATAAGTAAAACTAAACACAAATCAGCCTCATAAAAGCCGTCCATTTCTATTTTAGTACTTTAATAAATATTATACTATTATTTTTAAAAGCACCCACTATGAATTAGTTTTTAATTTATGTACATGGGTGTGCTAAAAATACTAGTTGAATAATAAAAACTCCATAAAGTTATGCTCTGCTTTATAAGGGTCGAATCAATCAAGTGATATATAAAACATGCTTAAGGAGTTGAAACTTGAAGTGGTTTGCACTTTCATAAAGCTGATTATGCCACAAACGATTTATTAAAGCGAGAGCTTGAAATAGTGGTAACTGCTAAGAATGTCAACGGGACAGGGCGAGACGGGGCGTACATTCCCGTCCCGTTCCCTTGTCGTGGGGAATCCCCATCCCCGCCAATTAGATCTGTCAAAAGGGGAATTCCCGGCCTCGCCAACTAGAATTGTCAAATGTGCCCGCCCTCCAAGAGCGGGCCCGCGCGGGCTTTTGTGGGGTGGTTTGAGCGAGTCGCGAGCAGGCCCACCATTTAAAAAATATGTACTAAATTAAATATTGTTATATAAATTATTATTAAAAAGGTTGGATTCGATTAGCGGTAATTTCGAGCTTGAATATTTTGTTTTCATTTATATTATTATGGATGGGTCTGGCCGCCCCAGCCCTGCCAAATGGCGGGCTTTGGCGGGCTACGGACTGACCTATTTTGACAGCTCTACCGCCAACTAAACGGGGACGAAACTGTCCCCATCCCCATTATGCGGGCTATGGAGATTCAAATGTTCAAGTTTTGATCCGTGGAATGAATTTTTAGTCCATTTTATTCTCTTTTGATCCCTAATTCCTTTGCGATTTCGAGTAATATAACCAACTCCCTTCGCTCCAAAACTTCGCTTACGTTATCCGATTTCCCTTATCAAACAAATGTTAGTTTCGCTTGATAGATTATGTCCAAACAAACTCGTAGACGACTACCACATGGGATTTTTATTTTTATGAAGTCTTGAAATTTTGTCAATAGTCTAGATAGTAATGCATCTTTTCTATTTTATCTTTTGCGTGAAATATCCCTTGTTGAGGTACTTGCAAATTATTGTCAACGTGGGATGCGGGCGGGCATCCTCGCGATATATGTGCTAAGGCCAGAGCGAAGAGAGTAAGTAATATCATATAAGTGATAACTTACTTCTAATTATATATGTTGCATGTTTATGCGATGGAGGCTAGCAGCATAGCTCGTCTCGCTAAAAAGATCGTGAAGAGAAATAAAATGGATAGGGTGGTCAAGGTTCTCCACGGAGAGTTGAGGTGACAATCTATCTTTATGAGTTAAAATGAATATGACTACTAAATTTACGTGTTTTCTATAACGGATGTAAAGATCAAAAGGAAGGTTGACGTGATCATATCTGAGTGGATGGGTCATGCATTGTTGTATGAGGTACTCTCTTCTATCCCTCTCCATGTCCCTCATTTCTCTATCTCTGATCATATTATTGTTTGCATTATTTGCAGTTATACATGACACATGTCACTCCGCGTGACGATTATTATGCGACAATGGAGGAATATCCTTGGAGTTCATAATGAGTATACATTTTGTGATATTAGTTCGGTATAGATATATTTCGATGTCAATGTTTAAGAATAGGGATATCAACGGGGCAAGGCTGAGGTCAAATCCCCATTTCCATCCATATTCCCTGTCGAGGCCCCGCAGGGAGGGATTTCTAGTTTAGAAACATTTTATTACAATGTTCAATATTTTCAATGTCAGTGCTTGAAATTTGTTTTTGTAATTTAACTTTTCAATTCTACTCTTGACAGTGTCCGCTATTGCATTTATTACGTTTGTGTGGCCAATGATTCAGGGGATCCACACGATACACCTTCTTTCGACTAGAGATTCCCACCACGTTTAATGATATTGATTGATATTTTGGCCTTATTTAATTTGTGATAGGTTGTGCATCGACTGTGGCACAGTCAAAGCGGGCGAGATTCAACAGTGTTTGGATTCGAGTTATCATGTGAAGGGTAAACGACTTCCTTATGGGTACATATATATGTCTATATGTCTATATGTTCAAATTATTCTTTCGTGTAAAAACGTCGGTCTTCTTTTTTCCTGTTCAATTATGCAGGGAATCCTGGATTCTGGTTCCGGGTAACGTTCGATACACACTTAGGAAGTCCGATGTGATGATGTTGATGAAACCATGATTAAGCCTCGACGGCCCAACAACTAAATGGGAGCAAGTAAGAATTGTAGAACTACTTTATGAGGTTTGCCTTGTGTTTATGCTTTTTCATTTTGATCCCACGTTGCAGACGATTGTTCACCTTTGGACTCCCGTTGAAGTTAAGGAAAGAGAGCTAGTCATCGGTTCGGTGGAACTAACGTAGATAGGAACTGAAAGTCGCAGACCAATTATGATCAAAGTTCGAGTGATCGTAAGTCTCTTTTTATTGTGATGTATGATCAAAGTTTTCAATGGTGCGCCGTGGCGCACGCCATTGCGAATGGCGACGGCTTGGCGCCATTCCTCGGTCGTTGCGCTGGCCCGCCCTATATAACATTCCTAGCTGAGAAATGTTTTATCAAAATGTTCAATATTTTAAATGTCAATCTTTGATTTTTCGTACTTTAACTTTCACTTGTATTTTTCACAGTGTCCGCTATTGCACCTCTTGCGTTTGAGAAGCCGATAATTGAGGACGTCTACCAGATAGACCTTTTCCCGACTAGTGATCCCCCCACGTGGTAAGCTCCACCACAAAATCATCGTCTTGCTAATGATATTATTGACAACTAATATTCTTTGCCTCATTTAATTTATGATAGGTTGTGCACATCGACTGTGGCACAGTTAAAGTGGAGGAGATTCAACATCTTTTCTTAGAGTTCCGATTCGAGGCATCATATGAAGGTAATGACTTCCTTATTGATATATATGAATTCTATATGTTCGATTATTTCGTGTAAAACTATCGTTTCTGTTGAATTATGCAGCAGGTCCGCACGGATTTGGATTTTGGTTTCGGGTGACTTTCGATACTCCTTTAGGAGAGTCTGACGTCATGCTGTCGACGCAATTCTTACCTACCCCCAACGACCGGAAAACCCATTGGGGGTAGGTAAGAATTGTTACTTGCAATATACGTAATGAATTTTTCGATCGTGTTTATGCTGTTTTGTTTTGATCTTCGTTGCAGACTATTGTTCACCTTATATATATTCACTGAAGGATGTGAAAATCAAACGGAAAATGGACGTTATTATACTAGAATGAATGGCCCACAATTTGATGTACGAGGTAATCATTTTGTTTCACTCACTTCTTCATTTTAGTTTCGCTTCAACTTCATAGATTTTCTCAGAACATATTGTACTTGGTGTTCAAAGCACAAGATCAATTGTTGAAATCAAACTATCTTATGCTTCCTTCAAGTATATATGGGCCATGTACTGTTGAGATGACAAGTTATATTTACGAGGTAAGTTAGTTTGTATATCTAATAAATATGTGTGTTTTCTCTACAGGACAAAGATTAAAGGGAAAGTTGACGTGATCGTATCTGAGCGGATGGACCACGTACTGTTGTACGAGATAATTGTGAACTTCATTACTTTGTAATTTAGTTCATTCATTCTCACGTATATTCACTTTTGTCTAGAATATGTTGAATCTGTAATTTGGGCTCGGGATCGATGGTTAAAGCACAACGGCAGTTTGATGCTTCCTTCGTCTGCAAAGGTGCTCTCTCTCTCTCACATGTTAATATTTGCAGCTATACATGGCCCCCGTCACAATGTGTTACGAATATGAAGAGAAAATTCATTTTGGAGAAACGTTTATGGAGTTGATGGTGAGTCTTTATTTTGTATGATATTTTCTTGTATAATTTATGTCGCCTTTTACTCGATGTGAACATTGCTATTGTATTTTAACTTCCGATTTTTCTTCTCGCGGTGTCTGTTATTGCACATCATGCAATGAAAGATTTTGAGAAACCTCTGATTCAAGGGATATGCCGTAAAAATCTGCTTCGCAGAATCCTCACCTTGTTCGTTTCATCTATACCCAGTACCATTTAATAAATAATTGAATATTGACTATCCTTGAAATATTGTGGCCCATTGACTCTTTTAATCTTATTCTTTGTGGCAGGTTTTGCATGTTGACCATGGCATGGTCAGAGGGGACGAAACCCGACGGATTTTCTTGGAGTTTAGTTGCGAAGCAAAACGTGAAGATAAAAGAGATTTCACTTCCCTGTAGATATCTTGTTATATGTTGATCACGAAATATTGCCCCCAGTTTCATCCGGTTTTGTGTGTCATATTGCATAACTTATGGAGATAAAAGTCTTATTGATATCGAAATGTGTAAGATATAGGTATCAGTTTGATCATAATGAAACAAAGAGTTATTTAGATATAAACTTATTTTATCAAATAAATCACATTATTGATTTGGTGTAATATGTAAAAAAATAGAAGATACTAAAAAAGAAAAAAATGAAAAATTTCTGAAGTTGGGTTGCATGGTTAAGATTTTGCACAAGAGGATCAAATTACAACTTATTTTTACGAGTTAAATATGTTATATGTATATATATATATATATATATATATATATATATTATATATATATATATATATATTCACTAAAGGATGTGAAAATCAAACGGAAAATGGACGTTATTATATCAGAATGGATGGCCCACAATTTGATGACGAGGTAATCATTTTGTTTCACCCACTTCTTCATTTTAGTTCCGCTTCAACTTCATAGATTTTCTCATTGAATAGGACATACTGTACTTAGTGTTCAAAGCACAAGATCAATTGTTGAAATCAAACTGTCTTATACTTCCTTCAAGTATATATGGGCCATGTACTGTTGAGATGACAAGTTATATTTACGAGGTAAGTTAGTTTGTATATCTAATAAATATGTGTTGTTTTCTCTAAAGGACGTAAAGATTAAAGGGAAAGTTGACGTGATCGTATCAGAGCGGATGGACCACGTACTGTTGTACGAGATAATTGTGAACTTCATTTACATTGTAATTTTAGTTTCATTCATTCTCACGTATATTCACTTTTGTCTAGAACATGTTGAATTTGTAATTTGGGCTCAGGATCGATGGTTAAAGCACAACGGCAGTTTGATGCTTCATTCGTATGCAAAGGTGCTCTCTCTCTCTCTCTCTCTCTCTCTCTCTCTCTCTCTCTCTCTCTCTCTCTCTCTCTCTCTCTCTCTCTCTCTCTCTCTCTCTCTCTCTCTCTCTCTCATCGATGGTTAAAGCACAACGGCAGCTTGATGCTTCATTTGTATACATGGCACCCATCACAATGTGTCATGAATATGCAGAGAATTCATTTTGGAGGAACGTTTACGGAGTTGATGGTCGACGGGGCGTAGCCGAATATATGAAACCCAACACATTCTTTTTCTTCTCCTCTTTTACTACTAGGGTTACCGTTCTGCATTTTTATTACGGTATGTCGTTGCACGAGCCAGTATATCAAAGACCTAAATGCGTAATCCCTCGATTGGATAGTCGCCATGAGGTTGATTTTGCCGTTGTTTTCTCTCAATTCGACTAAACGACCTTCGAAAGGTGAAGAATCGTAGATTGGTCTTTCGATGCCGTAATCTTCGCATACTTCAACGAAATGTCCGTTGAAATGCTTACCGTAGATCATTAACTTAGTGTAGAAGGTATGCATTGGCTTGTTCTTGGCGTAAATGGAATAAAAATTTGTCATTATGTCTCGCCAGCTCTTGCAAACTAATATGCACCGTCCGATGAATTTTAGTGGGAGTCGAGATAAGATCTTAGCCATTACATCGTTCGAGATTATTTGCTCGATGATCATGTGATTATTTGTAATAAGTTCCTCTTTTTTCCTCATCCTTTTCTTCTTTTGGCTTCTTCATGTTGTTTTTGGATTGGAGTAGACGACGACTGCAGTTTTATTAGGATTATTTAGTTAGGGTTATCACACATTGACGAAGTACTCTAAAATAATTGCCTAAAAAGAAAATCTGCTCACATGATAACTAATATTTTATTCAAAAACTTTGTTCGGAAAATAAAGAAATCACCATCGACATCCTGCATAATAATAAGCTTTTAAAATAGAAAAAAGTTTGGTTCACGAATTAGAGAAGAAAAAGCAATTAAATCTTTATTAAGGAAAGACACACGAGTAAAAACAACAAAAATAGAGAATAAAAACATCATTCTTATATTATTCATTCAGTTACCAGAAACACCTCACGATCCACAGCTTCCTCAAACTTTCTTCTTCTTCGAAGCGTTTGCGTTTTAAATTCCGTTGATAAGTTTGCAGTCAATGGTGGATTTAACGTGGGACGTGGACAACGATCGGGGACCAGGTATGTCCCTTAGGAGCAATAAATATGTTAGTCACTCGTAGAGTGCACCATCCATCGATACCCTTTACTTTTTACTCTCTTTCTTTACTCTATATCTCCTTTACACACACAACCCGCCGACAAGAGACCAGCCTCCTGGTCAGAGGTAATCGAAGTTCACGGCGAGAGGCAATAAGAAAGAGGAAGAAGGCAGGGCGTTAGATCATTCATTTTTCGACCACATCAGTGATAAAATGAAATATGGGAGCAGGATGATCTCTGACAACTTCTCTTCAGAATAAATAAACAACGTTACCTAATAATATATATATATATATCTTATATTAGAATAGAAATGTAAGT